>OY776113.1:103154051-103856551 GCA_963675035.1 Allygus modestus
ATACAGGGTGTTCCAATTGGTCATAGCTTTAAAAGGTTTGACTGGTGTTAGTTAAACCAACTCTTAGACCTTAAAAATAGTATACAAATTCCTTTTCGTAATTCGTCTTCTCATAATACTGTTCTTATTAGGCATAGAATTTTCCACATTCTGGGGAGTCTTTTACTCTTCATAAAGCGTCGGACGTGCGAACTGTTTTGGAGAGCTGGACCTAGTAATCAGGATGCACGGCGGGTCCGCCCTCTCTTAAATTGTCCACCTCACCCCAAACGTGCACTCGGACACACATCATGGTCGTTTTAAATCTTAAACATTTCTTCCCTTTTTTCCCACTGAGCAATAACCAAAACCAATTTTGCTTTTAAATGTTTTGTTCCGTTTTCATTTCACCTCAGTTTATAAACGTGGCTGAAAGTTGTTTAGAGCTGTTGGATATATTTTAAGTTGAACTAATATGGGTAACGGGTATTTAAACGATTAAAGATGCATTATTGATTTTTTGATGAAAACTTGATAATTAAATATTACAAAATTGTATTATTCAGTTAACACTATTCAATTCAACGCTAATTTTGCAGTGTTTACATTCAGCCATGCACGTGGTCTATATATTCCTGTCATGGTGTTGTAAATCTTCTATACTTTTACTGTTACCGACGTAATTAAAAAAAATGTTGTATTAATATTGTACAAAATCCGCAATTGATTGTTCAGTGTACTGCAAGCCCTTACATGTCACTGGAGTCTTTTCCGAAACAGCCGTAGTACGAGGCTACAATTTTTAATTGCGTTCTACATTACGGAAAGCAGTATAGTTATACTTCACGCAATTAAGCCCCACTAAAGAATCTGGAATAATGTTTAAAATAATTTTATAATGTATTAGTTGTTAGACAAAAGGTAATATTTTAACTGGGATTCTGTTCTGTTCTGTATTCAATCGATACGATGTCGCCTACCGACACTGAGGGGAATCTGTGCCATGAATTCATAGGCTGTGTTATTTTAGCCTATGACGAAAAAATGCCTTATATAATTAAAAAGTACTTTTTAATAAACAAATTGTTGAGTTAAAAATAAATATTAATGACTTAGAAAATAATGTTACATACCTGGTCGTCACCAATCCAATAGTTTACTAGATTACTAGTTTAAGGACTAGTATTGTCCCATTATCAAATCTACTCGTATAGGTTCCTATATCACAGAAGCCAAAATAACTTGTATGTAACAGAAAGAAACATTAAACATTTAAATGTTTAATGTTTAATTGAGTCACGTTCAAGTTTACCTTTAGTTGAAAATGTTTTAAACTTCAAGACGATTACAGTTTTTTTAGCTCCTGTGAAGTATAGATTTGATGATGGGACATTAATAGTACCTAAACTAGTAATATATTTAACTAGTGGAATGACGACGACAAGGTAAGTAACCTTATTTTATAAGTCATATAATCAGTCCAGGAGGCAAATCGAATGAATAAAATATTCAGGATTCTTTAAAAAAAATCCCCTAACATCTGGTAAATTGTGTAATTATTTTATTCAGAAGAAAGATTGGTTGGTTTTCCCCAAGTGGAGAAGTAGGCAAAGCGGAAAATATGAGAGAGGCAAAAATTATATTTCAACTTCACTGTGTTTAAACTGGGTTTAAAGCGTACTTGCGTTAACATGAAATAAACCTACGCAAATATAAAAGATAATTTTCTGTTGCATAATTCTGCAGATGGCACTCGTCTAATTAAGTTCATATGGAGTGTAATTAAAAAACTATTTAAATACTTGGTTTAAAATATATTGTTGGTGATGGTGAGTTTTTTGTTGTTTAAAAGACTATTTAAATACTTAAAAATATATCTACTCTATCCGGGTTTCACATTAAAGACGGTATATATGCATAAATGGTACAAGTCAACATCAGTCCCAATGAGAGAATAGGCCTACGGAACTGCGATACACTACGATAGCTGCGATATTTAAAATAATCATTCATGTTATTGAACGACCTAATCTATAGTACTATGAAAAGGATGATGTATGTCTTTCGGTTGTTCCCTCTGATCTGGAACAACAATAAATCTCCTAAAATGTTTGATATAAAGTTTTGTATAAAAGTACATAATGTATCTATCATAGACTACTCGTGGATTGCAAATCTCCACTATTGATATTTCTTGGTAATCCGGAGGCTGGCAATCAAAAGTAAACAACGTTATGAGATAGGAAAAGTGGATTCATCTGAGAGGAAATGGCAGGGTGTAATTAACCCTTTCCACTCTGATATAAGGGAAAGCTTGTCATTCTGGTAACACGGGTTTTAATGTTTTTTAATTAAAAAATAATATTGAGTTTACGATCAAAATAAAAATCAAATTTAAGACCCAGATTGGAGGATCTAATTTCTAATTGAAAACTTTAATTTACTGTAATAAATACGATGTAAAACCAAGTTCAACAAGTATTTATTCATTTTTGAACTATTATTACCAAACCATTATACTCTGATGTACTGGTTATACTTAATCTGCGAAAAAAGGTACGGATATTTAGCAGTAGAAGAGTATGTCGTAAAAAGGTGCGTACAAATCAAAAATGCATCTTTAATACGTCAGCGTCGGTAAAACTCAAAAATATTCGAAAATTAATAAATGCATTTTTATTTGAGAGAGTTTTTCCATAGATAACTCCCATCCTAAGAACTAAACTGTCGATGATAGTAGACAATTAAAGTAGTTAAAGCCATGACAGTAAGATGTCCAGATATTGCGAGCACGTTCTCAGTAAAGGTCGGCAGTTTAAATAGGACGAACCTGGGCAGCATCCTGATCACCGTCTTCCTTATCTCACTAAAGGTAGACCGTTTAAGGGGGACTAACCTGGGCAGCATCCTGATCACTGTCTTCGTCATCTCAGTACAGGTCGAAAGAATAATGGGGATGAACCTGAGCAAAATCCCGATAACTGTATTAAGCGATATTCTAAGGGGGACGAACCTGGGCAGCATCTTGATCCCTGTTTTTCTCATCTCAATAAAGGTCAAAGGTTTAAGGGGGAAGAACTCAGTAAAAGTCAACAGTTTAATGGAAACAAACCTGAGCAGCATCCCGATCACTGTATTTCTCATATTTACGAAAGCGACAGTTAAAGGGGGAAGAACATGGGCAGATTCCCGATCCCTATCTTCCTCATCTCAGTAAAAGTCAATAGTTTAAGGGGAATGAACCTGGGCAGCATCCTGATCTCTGTCTTCCTCATCTCAGAAAAGGTCAACAATTTAATGGGGACGTACCTGGGCAGCATCCCGATCCCTGTCTTCCTCATCTCAGTAAAGGTCGACAGTTTAAGGGGGACGAACCTAAGCAGCATTCTGATCACTGTCTTCGTCATCTCAGTAAAGGTGGACAGTTTAATGGAGACGAACCTGAGTAGCATCCCGATAACTGTATTTCTCATTTTAGTAAAAGTGACGGTTTAAGGGGGACGAACCTGGCTAGCATTCTGATCACTGTTATTTCTCGTCTCAGTGAAGATCGAAAGTTTAAGGGGGAGGAACATGGGCATCATCCTGATCACTGTCTTCTTCATCCCAGTACAAGTCGACAGTTTAATGGGGACGAACCAAAGCAGCATTCTGATCACTGTTTTTCTCATCTCAGTAAAATTCAACTGTTTAAGGGGGACGAACTCAGTAAAAGTCAACAGTTTAATGGGGACGAACCTGAACAGCATCCCGATCCCTGTCTTTCTCATTTCAGTAAAGGTCGACAGTTTAAGGGGGACGAACCTAAGCAGCATTCTGATCACTGTTTTTCTCATCTCAGTAAAGGTCGACAGATTAATGTTTGAACCCCGGGTTTTTCAGGGACAGGTTTTTTCCCCAGCTCAGGGTATTTTTGCTAATTTCCATAATATTTTTAAAAAATTTGTATAAAATCCAAAAATGAAGCAAACATATCAATACATGTATTTTTCTTGTTCAGGAAAACCAGGAGAATCTTAGAATAGTAATAACTATGACAAAACCTTGACAAAAATTTGTTTTCAACTAAAAATATAAAATATTAAAAAAATTAACCAAATTTCAAAAATAAAGTTTCAGAAAAATTAAAAAAAAGATTTTTGAAAATTTGTTATAAACATTTTGTAGAGAGTTTTATTCCCTACGTAGAAATGTATATAATATCTAATAAAAATTATAATTTTTTTTTTTTTTTTTTTTACGTAGGAGGAACGCTTAATGCGCGAACCCAAAGGAACAGTGTGGGACTCCCTCTTACGAGGTATACCCACTAAACCTCCTACGGAGCCGCGGGGGAAAAACCAGGCCGGAACCCTTATCGGACAACTTCGGCGCTGGCCCGCGTGTCTTGCGCCCAGACGGGTCACGTCACCGTTTCGGGAAACTTAGAGGTCACCTAAGCATCCCTCGTCTCGCTTTCCCCGAAGAACGGATTGCACGAAGAGCGCAACCGCTCTCCAGGAGTCTTCATCTCGAAGCATCGCCCCCACCACGACGTCCGGGGACAGATCGCCGACAGCAGAGACGAGCCTCCTCCTGTCTTCAGCGAAACGACTGCACCGGAAGAAAGTATGATGAGCATCATCCACCTTCTCCGGGCAGTACCTACACTGAGGTGACCTCACCTTCCCCATGCGGAAAAGGTATTCCCTGAAGTACCCGTGGCCCGTCAGGAATTGACACAAGAAAAAGTCAATTTCCCCAAATGCACGGCTCAACCACGGGCTTATGTCTCTGATGAGACGAAACGTCCATCGCCCTTCCAGTCCACCGTTCCAACGCTCTTGCCAAACTCGCAGAGTTTCGAGTCTGGCTTCCACAGCAGCTTGGTCTCTTCCAAGATCTGGAGCACGGCGAAAGATGTTCTGCCTCTCAGCGGCGAGCAGATCAAGGGGAAACACTCCAGCCACAACCATTACAGCCAGTCCAGACACAGTGCGATACGCACAGGCAACCCTAAGAGCCGCCCTGCGCTGAACGGAGAGAATTCTCTTACTGTGTTTTTTGACTCTCATGGCACCCGCCCACACTTCTGCGCCGTACAGGAGAGTCGCGTTGACGGTGGACATGAGAAGTCGCCTCTTGCTGGACCTCGGGCCTCCGACATTCCCCATCAATCTGCTGAGCGACAGAACAACCCTCGTCGCCTTGTTGCAAACCGCCTGGATGTGCTCCCACCATGTGAGGCGGCGGTCAAGCACCACTCCCAGATACTTCGCCGCAGTCTTCGTCTGGACCTCCACGTCACCAACAGTCATAGGGATTACTGTTTGGATCCTCCGTCGCGTGAGCATGACGATCTCGGTCTTGGCGACCGCCAGCTCAAGTCCATGACCGCTCATCCATCTGTTGACCCGAAACATCACCTGGTTGAGGCGAAGCTGGGCTAACTCCGGATTCCGAGCCGTGATGACTGCGGCTACATCATCTGCGTAGCCCACGAGATAGGCTTGTGGTGGCATCTCGAGGCGAAGCACTCCGTCATATGCCACGTTCCAAAGGTCAGGGCCAAGGATCGACCCTTGCGCCGCGCCGGCGGTGACCACTTTGGAACGGACCCCTGCTTCTGTGCTATATAGCAGCCTGCGCTCCTTCAGGTAGTCCTGTACCACGACCAAGAGATAGTCGGGTACCCTGAAGTCCCGCTGCAACGCCTCGAGCATGTCCACCCACGAGCTTGTACCCTTTTCCCCATGGATCGGAGTCCACGTCCCGGCACAGCTCCTTCCAGCAGCGAGCCTTGCTCAGGCGAATTGCACTGGCAAGAGCTTTTTTCGCAGTCTTGTGCTCTGCCGACCTGGCCAAAGCCTCCGGTCGGTTTCGAGTTCTCTGCGCTCTTCTGCGAAGCATCAGTGCCGTTCTCCTGAGCTCCGCGATTTCGTCCGTCCACCAGTACACGTGGCGACGACCCCGGACAGGTTTTTTCCGAGGCATCGACGAGTCGCATGCACGCTCGATCAGCTGCATTGTGGAACCCACGAGAGCTTCGACCCGATCTCGATCAGCGGAGTCAAAGCGCTCCGTCAAACCGGCCTCGGGGCTACGACTGAGCCGCTCGACGAATTTTCCCCTATCCAGTTTGGCCTGATTCCAGCCAATTGGGTTTCGGGTACTGCATCGACGAGACAACTCGTTTTCTTCCAGATTGAAGGAGATGAATTCGTGGTCACTGGCCGTGTACACGTCCATCACCCCCCACCCCGCTACCAGAGGAAACAACCCTGCCGATACCAGCGTGACATCTGGTATGGAGTCACCAAAACCAGGTCTTCGGTATGTCGGCATGTCCCCTCTGTTCGCCACTTCCAGGTCGAGCCTCGAGGCCATCTCCAAGATTCGTCTCCCCCGGGCGTTAGTGACTGGCATGCCCCACTCAACGGCACGCGCGTTGAAGTCCCCAGCAACTATTACGCCCCCCGAGACACCCTGAAGACTGTCTTCCAGCGCCTCCAGCCTCTCCCGGTACTCCTCGGCGGAATAGTTTGGAGAGAGGTAGACACTGTATACGTTGACTCGCCGAAGTCTCACCCAGACGTAACCGTCACCGGATCCGTGACCCAACACCTGAATCCCCCGACTGTCCGAAATCCAGAGAGCCGCGGTGCCAAGCCGGTCATAAAACCAAGATGGACTGGTTTTGATCCGGTAGGGCTCGCTGACGATCACGATCTGGGCTTTGACCTCACAAGCAAGCTGCTCAAGAATGGCGTCAGCTGCTCGACTCCGCTGCAGGTTTGCCTGGACGAAACGGATCATTTCGTAGCAGATTGAGCCCTCTTAGCGTCTAGGGCTTTCCTGAAAGCCCTGCACGCCCCTGAGCCCGGAATGTGGTCCGCGGACGCTCCAGGTGTACCGGTGCAGAGAACGCAAGAAGCGGCCGCTGTGCAAGCAGCGGCCTTATGTTCGCCGCTACCGCACTTCCAACAATTGTTGCCGCGGTCGGGACCGGAGCAACTCCGACGCGTGTGGCCGTACCCGAGGCACCGAAAACAGCGTTCTACCTCAAGGCGCTGCCGAACTCGGCAGACGACCCAGCCAATCTTGATCTTCCCAGACTGAAGAAAGAGAAGACCGTCTTTCTCTTCCATCTCAACGACAGCCTTTCTCTGCTCCCGCTTGTTTGGCGAGAACAGGGTGACCTTAGGCACACCGGAGATTGTCGGAAGGTCTCTTGTGATAGCCGCAATGACATCGGCCTCCGAAGCCAGGGCGTCTAGATCCAAGATCTCTACCCTCAGCTTCGGGATGATGGAGCGGACCTCGCCCTTGTCCCCTATAGCTCTCTGAAGTGCTTCCTGGAGTTTCCCCCGGTCGTCACACTTCGAGAGCTCAAGGAGAACCCCCCCGGCCTCCGTCTTCCGGATCTGCCGAACCACAGTTCCGGAGTCCTCTGGCGTCACCTCACTCTTCAACAATCCGAGGATCTCCGAGTAGGTCTTGCCGTTGGACGGATTGATCAGGACCACCTGGTTCCTGGTCTTCCTAGGCCGAGTCTTCTTTGGCTTCTCCTTCTTTTGGCTGGGTGCTTGGGAAGGCGCGTTTTCCGCCTCTTCCCGATTCTTCTGGGCTTTCGCCTCCGCCCGAAGCTTCCTCCTCTGTTTCTTGGAGAGGACCTGATTAAAACCCTCCCTGTCCGCAGACGCAGTGGTGGCTTCTTCTCCGTTCCTCTCCACGTGGACGGTCCTGTTCTTGACGTCCGGTCTCTTCTCCGTTTGCTGTTCCGCAGGAGGGCTAGTCGCCGATCTCTTGGCACCACCACCAGGCGCCCCAGACTCCGAAGATGGAAGTGGAGCTTGCCCCTGCTTCTCCTCCAGAAGCCTGAGCCGCCTTAGCGATGCCTTCCAGAGACCGAGCATCGAGTCAAAGACATCAAGGGATGCATCCAGGGTCACTATCCCGTTCTTGATGCCCATCGACACGGTCTTCTGCTTCGCGACCGCGGCGGACATGTCGAGGAGAGTGTCCCGCATCCTCTGCAGTTCCTCCTCGACCTTTTCCTGAGCAATAGCCACGTTCCTTTCATCCGGCGAAACTACCGGAGACGGAGCTCGAACCGTTCTTGGCTTTGGGGTATTCCTCGAGCTGGCTGAATCCGTGGAAGCCAGCGCGACCACAGGAGAAGAGGCCGGTGGTGGGGACCTCGCTACTAAGCTACTCCTCCGAAAAATGGAGGCAGTACTGGCGCTAGGAGGAGGGAGTTCTGGAAACTCCCTCATATCGTTGCCAATGTTGATGTTGTCGTTGTTTTTAGGGGTTGCCATACTTTATTTTAACCAGCGCATCGCACGACGAGGGTGAACCCGGAATTGGCCAGGCGAGGGTATACCCAGGGGGACGATGCCCCCACCCCAGTTCCCCGGGGACCCGACCTCCGTTTGCCGGCACCGGATTCCAGACGTGCCGGGGTTCACCGTGGCAGTGCAGAGCCCGACCTCTGCACCCACGCCGCACTCCCTGACCAGGGCCCGAAGGGGCTGGCTCCTGACACCCACTGAAAAGAACCCATCGGCAGTGCAAGCACACATCAGCCCCTGCGACACCAGGGACACTCCCAGGGACCCCCCAGTGGACACCGGTCGAAAGAAGGCGGAAAGACACCCATGATGCGGGGTCGAAGAAAAGAAGAAGATGAGCAAGGCTTGCCCAGGAAAGAAGAAAGAAGGCGAGCCAAGGCCCAAAAGGTGAGAAGAAAGGCCTTGGCCCTGGAAGAAACTGTGAGAAGAAGAGTCTCACAGCCAAGTGGATTTTACCCGCGCTAGCCGTGACGCCACTGGCTTGTGACGCCCCGTTGCCCAGGGTGCGCGACAAGGACGCCGCGGGAGGGATCCACACCCTGCACCCCAAAAAAAAAAAAAAAAAAATTATATTATAAATTATTATATTATATAATAAAAATTATAATTTAGTTGAATTATGTCTAAATATACAGAATAACGTAAAAGTCAAAAATACTGATTTTTCCACGTTTGTTGTGACCTGTAATGAAATGTTCTAACAAACAAGCCATACATGCAAAATAGTATAATAATCTATATTTCATCAGCTTAAAAATATAGATTATGAAGTTTTAATTGCGAAAACACATTTTTTTACTAATTTTGTAAACTAATAAGTTACTTTTTCATATTTTATTTCGATAAATTTACTTCTCTAATCGCTAAATAATTCCTTATATGTTGTTACTTTATCAAAATTGTAGGCAAAAAAGTACAATTGTAGGCAAAAAAGTAGGTAAAAAAGTAACAACAAGAAATCAGTAAACCATATAAAACACATACATATATAAAATTATGGTTATAACAAATGTTGCTGATTATCTGTAAAAGGTTGTCGATCGTATGATACGAGGTAGAACATAAAGGAGACTTCACACTGTGCACAAATAGACCTACAGAATGTTTCCTTGATATGCTTCAGTTTTTAGCTCATCAAAAATGTAGAAAAAATTAAAGTATATACACAACACACTAAATCCTGTAAAATACATAATGTACATCTACAAAAGTAGATGTCATAAAAATGCGTCGCTCTCTCAAAAGTGGCGAATTGTATGATAATCTTTCATACAAGGCACAACACAAAGGGGAACTTCACATTGTCCACACATATAATATGTTTCCTTCCTCTGCTTAGGTTTTCTTGTTGAATTTGCAAATACATGACAGTACCTACGAGGCCACTGTTGTTTTGGTGTAGGTGGGATTGGCTCTAGCAAGTGCCGCTGCGTCAGCCGCAGAGGAGTCTCACCACTAGTAGAAGGTCTGCCTCCTTGGATGTTGGTTCTGGGTTAGGAATGCCTCTCTAACATCTCCCTTACTAGCTCCTTGCGGAAATCATTCAGCTGAATGTTACTCACCTGGACCATTTTTTTGAGAATATATGCATTTTTAATACTAATATCTAGGAGATGGAAAAATCGTTTTGTATACCATTTGATGCTCTTACGAGCTGTACAGTTGAATGACATTTGCATGTCACCAACGTCAATGGCACCCATATGACTGTTGTAATCTAGAATACTGGTAGGTTTCACAATCTTCTGTCCAGTTTCATGATTGACTTTTTCGCTTTCATGCATTTCATGAGGATGCATGGTGGTAAGCATCCGAACTTCTCTCTTATCCTGCCACCTCTGATACATCATTATGTCAGTGTGATGTACATCAACTTGCCCTTTGTATAGTCTTGGGAGATTCTTAGGCAGTCCTTTTCGATCAAGTTGTACTGTACCACACATGTTTATTTTACGTTGATGGAACTCCGCTGCCAAACACGGTGACACATACCAGTTGTCAAGATAAACTTTATGGTTAAGATCAAATAAGGGCTCTAACATGTGACGCTAAACGTCACGCTATTTTATATAGTGTAGGTGTCCTTCATAACCGCTCCAAACGCCATCAGCAGTGTCGAGCCAGCTGATCTTTTGAACCTTTAACGGCGATTCTCGGCGGCGTCCCTCGCCCCCTTTCGTCGATGCAGCCTTGAAGTGTCGGCATCCTCCCCGCTCCTTGCCAGGATTAATACACCGTCAAACCTTAAGTACCTTAATTTAATTAGTCTTTAGTATCAGGAATGGCAGGCTAAACTACAATTAGAAGGGGCAATCCCTTGGGGATGCCCCAAACAACAGGAGTATGTAGGAATTGCAAACCGGTCGGGACTTCGTGTCTCGACCGCATTTTTGATTAACATGTTAGATTCAGGTTTTTTCCCTCTTCTCAGAAGACAAATATTTAATTAACTATCATTGCTTAGATTCAGGAACTTAGTTATTCATATATTATCCAATACAGTTATCAGTTTACCAAGTTAGACACTTATAACAATTTCAGTATTAGGTCTGGAAGGATATTTATTAGTTATTAATAGTTTTACCGATCATCAGAGCTGGCTGGTATAGCATTCTGGTCTGGTAAAGTTCCATAGGCCCTTGGGCACCCAGTTACGTTTTCCAAACCGGTGTAGTTATGTCAATTCCATTTAGCAGTACATGGTTAGGCCAGATTTTGGCCTGCCTTCTTAGTTGGCTAGTCCTAAATTAGCCCAATCAGTAGCAGAGCCAGCACGCCCAGATTCCAGTTGTAGTTACCACACAGTTAACTAGTTGAATTATCCAATTAGCAGCACAATTAGCCACCCCTGTAGCCATACCTTAACCAGTCAATTAGTTCCCCGGCACACACAATATGCTTTAATTACCCCCGACTACATATAGTAGGCCCCATCTCCCAATACCCAACACTCCCCCCGCTACATATGGTAGCAGACACCCCAGACCATTTTGTGTGTCAGTCAGCTCTGTAGGGTCTAAAAGATATTTGTTTTTTGCTAGGGTTTTGTCTTCTGAGGAGAGTGCAATTTAAAATTTGCACCGCCGACACTAGGGGCTTGCTAGGACTTTTAGCTTTAAGCAAATTATTTTTCTAAATTAAATTCTAGGATGGCCAATTATGTAGGTACAAATTGTTTTTTTTTGTCTGTATTTGTTACAGCATAGGTACAAGAGGCATCTGCTGCGGCCTGCAGTGTTACAGTCAATTGTGTTTCAGTGTTTTTAATAATTAAAGTGTAAGCCTCAAGCAAGTGGCAAATATGGTCTTAAAAATATACTGTGGAGAGTCCCAGGTATAGTGGATTAAAGGCTCCCCAGTTTTTCATTAAATCCAATGCATTTGGCAATACAAGGTGTATTTTCTTTGCCAGCAATGACCATTTTTATTTTAATGTAAAATCACACCTTGTAAGTATTAAATTCAGTGATTGTTTATTATAATACACTCAATAAAATATATTTCCATCTCACCAGTGATTATTACCAACACTATTGCAGTGTCTGTGCTGTGCCATTTTCTGTGCTGTGCATTGTCTCAATGTTAATTTATTTTGTGCGGTAAATTTTGTGTTTTAAGTTTAAATAGATGTTTAGTATAATATATTGGCCATCCCTAGACACATTAACTTCAAAACCTAATTGGTAAATTAATATTCAGGCAGGAAAGCTATAATAGGGAAACCCATTTATAGGGCCTAGCGGTCACTGTACAGTAGTCATCTTTTTACCTGTATTGAGGTGTTAAGCGGTTTTAGGCTACTATTTTAGGATGTAGGAATACTTGATAGGGTCATATGTAAGTAAAAAAGTGGGTTTTTGAGGAAAGTCAGACCCATTTATAGTTTTTGACAGGTTTTAAAGTCAGTTTTTCCGCCCAGCCAAATACCAGCCATGGGTCTTACAGCAAGCTATTAAATGGCCAGCAGTGAAATAGATTTTGTAATTTTGGCTAATATTATAATACATTTGGGATTTACATTGCATTTTGGCTAATTTTACATAGTTAAATCCAAGTAGCCTTCATTACCTTTGTTAAAATAGCGCTAAAATTCAAGGCTTGTTTTAACCCTAGCAGTGGCCTAATGTTGAAGTGGGAAATGGCCAAGCAGATTTGGCGATTTTGCAGACCTTCTTTTGAAAATTTGTATAAATTCAACCGTACAAGTAAACCTAGCCAACCTCATATTCATTTTGACCATAAAGAACAGGAGAATCTAGAAATACTAAAATAATAAAGATTCAGGAAAATAATGTTTCGATAAAGTGAAAAAATAAATAAATAAATAAATTTTTTTTATAAATTTCAAAAACAGCCTCGGTGAAATTTTTTCTACGGATTTTTTATGGAAAATTCATTATATACATTTTGTAGAAAATCTAATTCCCTACATAGAAATATATAACATGTTGGGAAAAGAATATTTTTTCTAAGTATTAGGGGCATAATATCATAATAAACGGAAAACCGAAAAAAGCATAAACTGTACAGTGTTATATTGTGTTGTAAATAAGTCATGTAATATATGTATATACTAATATATATATATACACATATATATATTAGTAAATATTTGTTTGAATCCAATCATTCTTCTTATTTTCTTTAATTTTAGTTTTAGCCAAATCATTAAAAATTCAAAAAACATTTCACTTCAAACTCTAACAAATTAGTTCTTATTTACATTATTTCAGACTGTATTGTTTGCAAATTTATAGCATCATTTTTATCTTGAGGATCATTAACATATCTTAATCATTTTTACTAATATTATAGTCACCCTCTGGGGTGAGAGACAAACCAGTGTACGCTTCTTTGTCGTTTCATCTTGATCTTACACCGAATTAGGTATAGCGTCTGAACATATCCACACTCATTTTATAAATGATTAAGTCCTTATGTACAAGAATATATATATATATATATATATATTTATATATATAACATTTTATCCTTTCCGTTTTATCACTTGATCACTTTCTGTAGTTCTAAAAGGGTTGCCTTCAGCATCAACTAATACATCATCTGTTATTCTTCCGCATACATAGTTTTCTGGTATATATGGTCTGTTGTCTATATGTTTAAATCCGCTCACAGATGTGGGATCACCAACCAACAAATCAAGATTGTACAACATCAAATAAAATTCTACACCCGGATATTTAAATTTGTTAACTGTATCATCATAACATACAGCCTGTGACATTAAACAAATATCATCATTATATACCCCCTTTGGTAAATTCCTTATGAATTGATCTTCAGCATTCCAACATTTTCGGTTTTACTAAAAATTAATACGTTGTACTCTTTATCCCCCTGTTTAATTATGATTTTATCACCCTTTGTTAATATTTGACCCACCACTGCTTCATCTGTTGGCAATACACCATCTTTTATATTTGTTATTTGTTTACTGTTAGCATTAAACTTATGCCGCTTTAATGTAATAGTCTGACTTTTTGTAACACAATCATGATCACTTACACCATGTTTAACATTACCCAACCTTTTATGATTAAAATACCATTCACCGATATTTGATTTGGGTATTTGTGAGACACATACAACATCATTAGTATTTGTACCATGAAGTAAATTAAATTTTTTTCTTTTTAACATCCCACTCATTTACTTTGGATTCCTTATTTTCTTTGGATTCTAAAAACTCGTATTTGTTATACCCCTGTTTTAACAAACCATCCTCATATTTTAATATTTTATCTACAACTGCTACGTCACTTGGTGAGGTTCCCGCTAAAATTTTTGTTGATTGCTAATTTTTCCCATTAAACTTAAGTTCATTTAATGTTATACTTTGATGTTTTGTTACACAATCATTATCATTAACAGCGGGTTTAACAGAAACTAATCTTTTATTTTTAAAATCCCAATATCCTTTACTGTTGTTGGTATTTGAGAATCATTTACAGCATCACCGCTTTCTTTACCATATTCCAGATTACTAATTATATGTTGAATAGCATTCCAATTGTCTTCTTTCAATTCTAAGAAATTATATTTATTATCACCTTGTACAAAGTTGTCTCCCTCTCTAGTTAGCGTTTGACCCATCGCAGGTACTTTATCGGGTTGGTCAGCTTGTAGTATATTATTTATTTTACGTTTTTTACCATTCCACGTATTATCTTTCAACTCTAAACATTCATAATTCATTTTTCCTTGTACAAAAGCATCTCCTTGTCTAGTTACAGTCTTTTCCAATCTATAGTTGAAATATATTATTGTTACTGAATCTTGTTCATTTTATGGATTACCGATATTTGCAATTCTATGACTTTTTGCTTCGTACACATCTCCCTTAAGTTTTAAGCTTGTTGATATTTCTGATTATAAAGATTTTAAATTTATAGCGTCGCTACTATCTTGAGGATCATTTAAACTAAACAACATATCAGAACCAACATGATCTTGGTGTATAGGTTTTAAATTCATTTCGTCTTGTTTAAATATAACGATAGTATTTGCGATATCCCTAATTACCTGTTTTGAGATTTTACTATATGTTTTACCAATGTAGGTAAAGTCTATATTGTGATGTCTCCCCATCGCAAAATAGTTTCTAATGGTGTCAAGGTTTTCACAAGAGACATCATCAAAAATAAAGTCTGAGTAAGGCTTTGCTTCATTCGGCTGAAAATTTTATCACTTGCATCAAATTTGAAGACCTTTACTTCCGGTACATCAGATATTATTTGATCTAATAACTGATATTTTAATTGGAGCAGACCCTGTGAACAAACTTTAGATTATTAAACTTTAATCCATTAGGATTAGTCATTAATCTAAACACTACATTTGTTATCCCACAATTTGAAGGTCCACTCACTATACAAGTTACGCTGTCTGGTAAAAAGTTTCCATCTTTCCCTTCTTCATGCTTTACACTAATCACAGTTAATTCATCTATATTTGCAATTTTAAAAGAATCCTTCAGTTTTATAATCTCCTTGTCAGCGCTATTCGATGGTTAACGTTATACTAATGAAATCATATATAAGATCTTGTTTAGGTACCCACGAGTCAGCACTTTTATCAAAACCCAAACAGTGCACCAACACTTGATCGTTCTTTAATTTTAATATCTTGATTACAAGAAAAACATCTCCAACAGTAGACTTTAACATTTCATGCCCGTAAAAGCCACCTTGTAAAAGTTCTCCTTTATTATCCTTAAGTATATAAGTTTCTGGATATGTCGGTTTTACTCTATAAACGGTAAAATCTTGATTAGTCCAGTTGGGTAAGTATTTCTTGCTAAATACTCCTTTATATTTGCTAATACGAACTTTATTCATCACGTCGAATTTTCGAGGTAATCTTTTTCCACTTTTGATTTTGTTTTCTTTTTAATATTTTCCAAAACTTGTTTGGAGTTCTTTTTAGTCACCTCAATTGGTTTCATGCGGATAGTTCTATAAAACTTGTTATTATCATATATTAAGTCAGAAAGTATGGCATACTACACGTGAGAACCTCTATTTGAAAAAGCTATGTACATCCCTCCTTTTAATGTTTTGTTGAACCTTTCGATAATAGCTGATTTCGTTTCAGATTTCGTATACTAATGGTTTAAGTTATATTTTTTCATCAGTTTTGAAAAATCTTTATTAAAATATTATTTTCCGTCGTCAGTTTGCAAATGTTTTAATGTGATTTTATCACTACATATAGCTATCTCCATTGTTTTTGTCACGCTCTGACCTGTTTTGTATTTTAGTGGAATAGCATCTGTGACTTTTGTAAAACAGTTATAACTGTTAGTATAATTTAAATCCATTGTTTATTTTACTGTAAGGTCTCATTTCAATTAGATCTGCTTGATAAAGATCATTTATACCTTTTATAACAGTATTTCTTCTTGGAAAGTGTATCCTTGCAGATTTATGAAGTTTATGGTTTTACCAGCACTTCCAGAGGAGTATTAAATATTACTTGTATATACTCGATCTTAATAGTTCAAGGTCATCCAAAAAGTTTGTATAAAAGCGGGAAAACATCAAAAATACTTCTCTGTTCCCCCTTTTTACGGAAAGGAAAAGGATGTAGGACGATGAAAGGGTTACTTGTCAATAGGGTTTAGGGAATAGTGACCAAATGGTAAAGTGTGTTTGTTGTCGGGACAAATATGACATGTGTCGTCATTATAGGAAAGTGCATTTTTAACTTCTGTTAGGTTATACAGCTGTTGATTAAAACTTCTGATTGTATTAAATTTTACTAACATAATTTGATTTTTAAATGAACATTATTTGTAGTGTTCAAAGTGCACCTTATTTATTAAATATAAAATCTTTACACCTTCAGCTTTCTTAATAACGCTACTCTTCTTTTCTTCCCCATTTTTTCATCATACAGTTTTAAAGAATACAGTTTAGACACAATTGCAACAATCTCTTCAAGTAGATCACCATTACACTCATCCTTGAATTTGCCTAGTATTTTATTGTTTCTGTCGTTATCATAGTTGGGATGATCTTTCGGGTAGTCGGAAATTAAAGTCGTTCTTGTAAATAAGTGTACGTAAATCTTTATACATGTCCAGTGTGAGTATGTGATATATACATAAGCGTCAGTGTCCATATATGTAATACAGATATTTTCTCTTCCGTAAAATGCGACCATTTTATTATAGTGGTTGTCGTACATGTATTTTAGAAACATCCAAGATTGACATTCCAATATACAAAGGACGATCCATCTTCACACTTGTTTTCTTCATAGGTACTACTACAAGATTTTCATTTATAATTACAGATGTTCCAAAGTTTGGCTGTTGTTCGAGTTTCTGTAGTTTTCTCGGGTAAGTAACAAGTTTTATATTTTTTTGTATTCTTTTGTTTTCCAGTGTTTTACCAAATATTGTGTTGTTCATTAATTTAAAGAAATGCTTTTGAAAGGCTGATGTAGCTGCTCCTCTTCTGCTAGTATTCGAATCAATGTAGGGTTTCAGCTAGCATGATTGGGAAAATTCCAAAACTCTATGAATCTTTGTTATACGTAATCCCTATTAGATAGCTTGTTGAACAACCCAAAAGTGAGCTACGTATTGTTGTTTGTTATATAAAGTCAACATTAATTTAGGATGTTTTCCATTTGGAGAAACTTCTGTTTTTGTTTTTGAAAGGAGTGGGAGATCGTAATGAAGATCGTTTAAGTGTTCGGGATATTCAAAGTCGCAATCTAAAATGTAACCAGTGTCTCCATGTTTTTGAATTTGTAAAACATCGCCAATAGAGTCTGGATCAACCCATTTAAAATTATCAAATGGAAGCGGGTTTGACATTGCCGTTCCATACAAATTATTGGCATCGAAATATCCTAAGTATACCGATGTTTTTTTTTATCATAGTTAGGAAGGTATTTATTGTTGGCTTTAACATCTCTCGTAACACTTTGAGTCAATCCGCCTCTAACTCCGGATTCAACCATTAAAACCATGTCAATATCTATTAAAAGCTTTAGTTTGCATTTTGTTTCTTTTATCATAGCTAGCCAAGCTAATCCTGGAGAAGTATACGAGTGTAAAGGGTCCAAACCATATGCAGCAAAACAAGCGTTTCAAAACTCTTCTATCACATCACAAAGAAGAGTTACATCAAGTTTCACATAAAAGTCTGAGTAATCTCCTAAGGTTTTCATATCCAACTCGTTCCATACTCGACATTCGTGGTGATAGTCTTCAGGTTCTATTTCTGTATCGTTAAGTTTGTTTTTAAATTTGTCTGGTGTGGGAAGTGCTGTTTCGTCAAATCTATGCAGTCCATCAATGTAATCATAGGGAAAGACTTCTTTTCGAAGAGCTAAATCTATTCTATCATTAGGTACAATTTTGCTTGTTTCAATAAAATCTTCTCTTCTTAAGTTTTTAGTTAATGTCATAAGGCTAAAGGGCATAAATCTGAAAGAATCAACAAACCTTGGTTTTATTTTACCAACCTTTTTAGAAACAATTATAAATTGGTCCATGGTTGTAGCCATAACATCCATTGCTCCATCATCTCTTCCTAACTCCGGGAATATTAAATGGGAGTCGTAACCACTAAGATTGTGCAGAACAACTGGAATAACAGATAGAAGTTTGTAATTTAAATTGCAATCATTACAGAATGCACCTCTGTAAGCTCCTGTGAGATGGTTATGATCACGGACTTTTAAGTTATCAGGTGTGAATGTGTTATTACACAAAAACACGATAAGTTTTCATTGTAGACGATCATTCGTATTTTTGGAGAAGTTTTGTGGGGGATAGAAAGTGTAGATTTAATAATTAAACAATAACTGTTTAGCGTATGCATCTGATATCTGCTTCTTCTTGTAATTTCCTATTCCTGGAGTTCAAGTGGAAGAAATTTTGATTCGAAATCAGCATGCACAACAACTGGAATAAGGTATTGGTGAATTACTTTATCAAATTTTACTTGTGCTCTGCTAAGATGTGGCAATTTAATAGTTACCAAATAATTTCCACTACATAACCTTTGATGTTCTAATAACCATTCTGAACCTCCCCTTCCTAATAGTTTGTTTACATGACAAAAACATCTTTTACAAGTGGTGTTTCCTCCATTACGTTTTGATACTTGTTTTGAAAAAAGAGCTCCAAAATCTTTAATACATACATAGTGTGATATATCTCCTTTTTTGATCAATTGCAGATCTGGATGAATTCGGCGTTCATTTGGTGTTATACACAAAGGATACGCATTGTTTGATTAATCTAAACCAAAAATGTTGACAGAAGCTGCAGTATTTTGCTTTTCAAATTTGGATATATTTTTAATTGCAACAGGGTAACTCATTCTCTGAAAGTTATATCTTTGTTGAACTTCTTCATATTCTTTACTTGGTCTTTCCTTATGAGTTCTTACATCTTTTACCAACATTGCATATTTAAAACATTCAGTATCTTAATTTTGTACGTTGATACAGGATTTGGTATTTTTAATTTTTTCCGGTAGAGGGATGTAGCTACTTCCTCTTATGCCATACCCGCGTTTATGTACTCTTACGTCAAGACCAGTTATGCTTAATAAACTCCATCCAGAACCTCTTCCTTCATGTTCATGAAGTTTTGTTAGAAGTTCATCAAAACATTCATTTACTATAGACTTAATGTCTGATGCAAACATAATGGTCCGGTTTTTTGTCAGGAATCCTCTTGGTGATGTTACATTTTTAATGTTAGTAAACACAGCATCCAGTAACAGACCGAATTTGATACGGTTTAATCTTTTTAGTTCATTTTCCAATGTTTTGCGTAATATCCCTCTTGCTTTACTTACAAATTTGTCTAGTTTTAGGTTTGCATTGTCAATTCTAAAATGAGTTACTACATTACCTGGAAGTGCTCGCATTGTACTTCCACATTCACTGATGGTCCAGGTGCATAATTAATAACACTTGGTCTTGAAATTTGGTGTTGGGCTAGCATTTGATCTATTGTTTTCAATTCTTCTTCTTCATTTTGTTCAATTTCCATGTTATTGTTGTTATGTTGTACTTCTTTGTGAATGTTTGAAAGCCATTCATCTTTAAACGTATCCCCACAAATATCGCAGCGGTACATGTTGTAGGTGTGTGTCTTCCTCAAAGTTTAGCCTAATACAGATGACACTACTGCTAATGCACCTCTATTTATACCAAAGTAAAAAGTGGTGGGGGTTAGCGATGGGGGTGGAAATAATGGGATATTTTGTAAAAAGAATATATATATCGTTCAATTTTTATACTAACCGAAGTTTCAAAGTCCTATCAGTGGGTCAAGGTCATTTGATCACATTGCCAGAACGGGGAATAGAGCAGTAGGTAATTCTCACTTTGACTACAAACTGATCTATTCCACGCTCTGTGTTTGAAACTAATCCAATCGAATACTGTTTATAAGGTTGTGTAATAAAGACACAGGATGTAATCTTCACGTAATAAACGGTAGATTTCATTTGCCAAAGTAATTTGTTTTACATGTATTTTAATTTCTTCTGCTCCACGAATACCCGTTCCTCTTACATGGACATCCTTAAACTCCATGAGCAGTTGATAAACACGTTGAAGGAAAATATCCGCTTCAGTAATAGAGGTTATATAATGTAGATGTACCATGGTAGATGCTCTATTGATGCAGTTCACAATCAAAGTGATAATCAGAACTGCAACATAGCACTTGTATAGCAGTTGTCTAAAAAAAGGGTGGGAGAAAATATTTGTATAATTATTTTTGCATTACCTTTTAATATTAAACTTTTAGTGGGTCAAGGTCATCTGAACATATTGCCAGAACGGGGAATAGAGCAGTAAGTTATTGTCACAAACTGATCTATTCCCCGCTCTGTATTTAAAGTTAAATATTTTAAGTTAAATATTTGAGGAAAACAAAAAAGATTTATTCAGACTCATCCGGTGATGATGATGATGATGTCATTTCGAAGAATAAGTGGCAACATACGCTAAGTCCCCTGTGTCTGGATTTATAAATAACCCATCAGTATTGCTACTGCTTGGAGGAATTTCACTATTAATGGGTTCCATTTCCTCCAAACAGAGCAACTGATGATACATAATCAAGGTCTCTGGATCAACGTCGTCGTCACTCAACAGCTCAATTTGCTCCATCCCTCCAAAATATGGTGCATTGCTGGCAATATCGCTCAGTAGTTCAAGATTACTAAATAGATCGTCTTCCATATCTGAATCGTCTTCTTCTTCGTTCAAATCCTCGTTAATTTCAACTGGAATAATTTTGATAATTTCCAGTATAGTATTCGTAGAAGGGAAAATGTTGTCTCTAGGCGACATTATTCTAAGTAATGGACTGATTTTACTACTAATGGGAAACCTCCTTTTATACCCTATTAAGGTGGTGGGGTGGGTAAGTGATAGGGAAGGTGTATTTTTACATACCAAATCAATACTATCCGCAAATATTCTAAGTCTTGAGAGTGGGTCAAGGTCACCTGAACATACTACCAAAACGGGGAATAGAGCAGTAAGTGTTTCTCACTCAGACCACAAACTGATATATTCCCGCTCTTTTTTCATCCCCTACCCTTTATTATTGATTCAACAAAGTTTTCGTTTAATATAATATCTTTTATGTTATTGATCCAACTTTGCCGCAGTAATCTTGCCATTATACCCAACATTTTACGTAACAGTATATTATCTGGATAGTCTGTTTCCAAGTGTCCTGTTCACTATTACACACTGCACTTGTAGGCTTACACATATACAAATCGCAACCAACCTCACAATTGAGAAACCTTTGCTGTAAACTTCTCAAGGGAATTAACTGATCAACATAATTTTTTTGCTTACTACTAGTGTTGCAGCAGAGATAGAGAGAGCGTTATACAGAGCGGGGTACTCATTTTCAACAGAATTATTTTACCACTGACGGGAAACCTTCTTTTATACCCAATTCAGTTGGTGGGGGATAAGAAGTGGGGGGTGCTAGTGATAGGAAGGGGTAGGTTATAAAATCAAAATATACCTAACAATTTTATACTATCTGAAGGGTTTATAAATCTCGTAAGTTGGTCAAGGACACCTTAAAATACCACCAGAACAGAGAACAGAGCAGTAAGTGATTCTTATTCAAACCACAAACTGATCTATTCCCTGCTCTGTATTACCCCACTCTGTATTTCAAAGGTCTTGAGTTTTCGCTAAACAAACATTGAAGCGTAATCTCATCTAGAAGAATTTCTTTAAGAATTCTTTCCATCACATCATCGTCATTAAGAAGAACTTCTTGAAAAGTTGAGGTTGCGATTGGTTGTTCAGGCAGTTGGGGTGAAGTAAATGCTTTTTACAACTCTATTTGTAGGGTTTATATATATATTTATTGGCAAGTTGTATAATGGATAATTTTGACATTTTCGGATTAGCAAATGGTAATTTGGATTGTAGTAAACTATACGCTTCATTTACTTTCAAAACCCTTGTCTGCTCTGGGGCATTTATTTGCTCGTTATTTACGTTAGATGATCCAGCTTGACTGTGCATAGCTGACTAAAAACTAAATTCTGGAGCGTCCGCTTAAATACCCCGCTTACCTCTACCATTAGAGTGGGGGTAGGTGGTAGGGAAGGGGTGTTTTATTTAACATATCTATCCTATCTGCTAATTTTGTAAGTCTGTGAGTGGGTCAAGGTCACCTGAACGTACTACCAAAACGGGGAATAGAGCAGTAAGTGGTTCTCACTTAGACCACAATCTGAACTATTCCCCGCTCTGTATTTCAAAAGTCATTAATTTAGTTACAATATCTACTCGTCCTGGTCCTAATCAAGAAGGAAAAGTTGTTTATAGACTGAGGGTTCTTCATCGAAGAAGTTTTGAGCTGCTAAGTCATCCTCTTTAAGAAAAACAGATTCAAATGATTGAGGGTTCATTAACATTTCCTTAAGAATTGAGGGAGCCAACGGTTGTTCGGATGTTTGGGGTGCCATGAGTTGTGATTCAAGAAGTTTGATATACTTGATGGCCATAGTAATAGTTTTAAATTTAGAATCATCCGGATGCGCAAATGGTAAGCTGTTTTTTTAATCCCTGATAACCATCGTTCATTCATATACAACCCCATTTTGACAAAGACGTATTGTTTGTTTTTGGAAAGCCTATTAATCAGTTTTGGTTGGTTTCACTGATAAATGTGTTATAGAAAGATAAACGGTGCCCTTCTGTTTTTGTTTTAATTGAAAACTGCACTATTGTTCATTTAAAATAGAAGATTTTGCACGGCGCTCACCTTTCTTTGGACCTTTTTTTAAAATATAATTGCATAGTTGTGCAGGAAGTATGCACATCCTTTTGCAATGACTTTAATTTTTTAGAATTCTCTGAAGGAGATTGACTATTTGTGCAAATTACTGATGGTTGGGTTGGAATTGTAGAAGGATGAGTTTCAGTTGAAGGAGTAGTAAATATTTCAGAGCTCGATCTCGACGACGATGATGATGAGGTAGAGCTCGAACTCGAGGACGATGATGAGGTGGATCTCGAGGATGATGCTGAAGGAGAAGATGGACGTGAGCGATATGTAGCGGAAGAACAATCATCAAGATTTACGACGGGTGGTGGAGTCATCTCAGTCGCCTTCTCAGGGATGATCAGGACCATTGGAAGAGCCTGACGAAGAATAGAACCAGCAGCAGAAGTCGAGGGTGATGCAGAAGTCGAGGGCGATGTAAGAGCCTGGCGAAGAATAGAAGCAGCAGAATTCGGGGGTGACGCAGAAGTCGAGGGTGATGGTAAGAAATCAGAACAAGAAGAAATGATAGCTTTCATGGTAGCTTTCATCTTCATCGGTCTGGTTTGTTTCCTAATGTGGACGTGTGTATCCCTATTTCTGAACGTAAGCAAGCACAAGCAGCAGAATGATTTTACCAGTGATGGGGAACCTCTTTTGTACCCAATGTAAGTGGTGGGGAGTGCAAGTGTTAGAGAGGGTATACTGTTGTGAGAGATAAATATATCTTCTAATACCTTACCAAACGAAAACTTTCTAAGTCCCCAAGGTCATCTAAACAATTGCCAAAAGGGGAACAAAGCAGTAAGTAATTTTCAATTGAATTATAAACTGTTCTGTTCCCCGCTCTGTATTAAAGGAAGACAATTATAATCAATGAACTTAATAAGTCCCGTCAGTAGGTTAAGGTCATCTAAACATGTTGCCAAAACAGGAAATATAGCAGCAATTGTTGCTCTATTCCCCGTTCTGTATTCGGGAAGATTGTATTTTGTAGAACCCCAAAAAGCTACAACCAAGGTCGGTGTTACAATGGCTATCATCATCCTGAAACCTAATGGTACATAGATTCAAAGAAAGGGCGATAGGCAGCTGAGAACCAAAGTACCAACCAAGGTACTTTTACAAAGACTGATTTAAAATTCAAAGGGAAAATACTTATGAAAAAACTCGCAGTTATAGACAATAAACCTGATAACCGGAATCTTTTATTAATTAACTCCCAAGAAGTTACAAATGGTTTGCAGGGTGTATTGACTAAGATGATTACAAAGACTGCTTTAATATTCACAAACTGAGACTGCGGACTGCTCCCGATTATGAAGCCGACAGTCAGTGGTGGGGGGTGACCCCCACTATTTCTGCACCCCCCAAACATATCTATCAGGGGGGGGACTAAACTACTACCCCCCCTCTGAAAGATATGTTTCGGGGGGAGGGGGGTCTTTGACCCCTTGAGGTCAGACAGGTTCTAAACCAGTCCCCAGCTGCATAAACATATATGGATAGAGCTAGGTTTCGCTTTTTGACTCGATATACTCCGTAGGCAAGCTCATTCTGGCTTTGTCTCGCACACTGGAACCACGCTCTACAATGTCGTCCACAGTAACCCCTAAGGAGCTGCGTTGCCTGAAGGAGTCTTTGAATAGATTGGAGAAGAGGAGCGGATTTAAGAAGCCGACTTAATTTAAATCATGAGTAAGGAGCAATTCCCAAAACCATCCGCTGTACTTTACACAACCACCGTCTCGACCAACAACTTCAACAGCAACTGAGCCTCGACCTTCGACTCCCCCTCCTTTCGCCAATGAAGTCATGGAGCTGACAATGGTGTTGCAAGAGCACGAGTTGATCACACCCTTGGACCAAATAACAGCAAAGTTTCGTCAACTCAAATCGAATGTCAATTATAAATTTTTGGTAAGGTTGGATGACAACCATTACATTTTTTCACAATGATTGTCACATCAAAGTTTATTTGCTCCAAACACTGCCACCACTACCTCCTATGATCCCATATGAAAAATGTCTGTATTTTATCCGGCAAAACGGTACAGCGGGTTGGTTTGTAAAATAAACTCTGTTTCTCCACCACTTCTCCACCCACGCAACTCTTTCAGGACTCTTCCAGGACAACAAAAACAGTTCTTTTTAGGACCACCCTAAGCATTTAAAGTTAGGAACTTCGCCTTTAAATAGGCAGAATACTTTTGTTAGTCTCCAGTTGACCTTGAAGGTGAGGGGGCTAAACTTAATTTAAAGTATAGCATGTGGATACTCTAATAATGCAGCTCAGTAAGACGAACAAGACGGAGCAAATATAATTAAGATCCGACCAAGGGTATAGCAGCAACAGCGAAAAAACCATTATTTTGAAGGTTAAACCTAAATAACTTCTTTATTTTTGCGGTTAAAGTATGACGTGTGGGTACTCATATTACGCGGCTCGACAAGACGAACAAGAAGGTGCAATTAAAATTCAGATCTGATTAAGGATATAGCAGCAATAGTAGAAAAACAACTATTTCAAGTATAAAGTAATGTAATGGTGGGGGTATATGTCTATCCTTCACGCTAGCGGTACATTACTTTACTTTCAGCTCTTGGCAAATAAACATATACCAATAAATTTCGAGTAAAGTCTGAACATGTCACCTATTTTAGAGGAATATGACGAAGGCGTCCTTCAGTAGTCCGCTTGCCACAACCTTCTACATCTCCGACAATGAAGATAGCATGTCTACGCTTTTAGTGGACTGTGAGCGGTTCTGTCGTAGAATCATCAAGACTGAAACACTCTTAGCCAGTTGTCTCCTACGCAAGGAGCAACACATGAAGACATGCACTAGTTTAGATCATAGTGACTGTTATAACTATTCAGTGTTTAACACTAATCATTGAAGTTTTCAGTTACGGAGCTACGATCCTCACAGTGTAAGAGCTACACACACACACAGTGTCCCGTGGTTATTATGCGAGGTAACAAGTTGGTGGGGGGAACGTTGTGGTGGGGGTAAGAGCGGGTACCCATCCTAGATACTTGTGGCACATCAGTGTACCTCAGGCTCTTGCCCAGTACACATGGACTTGTGAATCCAAGACACTACCGTTTCTTTCACATATTCTTATTGTAATTTTTAACAACCTGCCAATAATTTAAATACAACTGATCAAATACAAGTGCATGAAGTTTCTACCACAACGTCTTCTGATGCGGCAGCAATTTTGTTATCCTTGGTAGGATTTGACTAATGGATATTTTATTTAACAAACATGGAAGGAAGCATTACAGGTGATAAGGAATTTGCTATAATATCTACTGTTTCTCAAAATTGGACAGAAATATTGGAAAGATCAGATCCAGGTGTTGTGCACTATCTTTTAAGTTATACACAAGACCCTGCAAACACCAAGGACTCTGCGCATTCATCATTGGAAGAAATTAAGTAAAAGTTAAAGACAAGATCTTGCACGGGTTTCATTTGATAGTTTTAATTCGATATATTTATCGAATTAAAACTATCGAATGAAAACTATCGAATCAAACCTGTGCAGGATTTATTTTTAAAACATCCTCAGGATGACCTTGAACTAACCTTACTCACATGACGTCACTAATACGTCACCAACTACGTCACAGCTACGTCACTAAATGTCACGTGACCGGAAGCAGTCAATCAAATGGGCCAGAAGTCTCATTTCCCCACTACTCATTACTAAAACATAACCTTGCTTAACGACGATGCACATCATTGGCCCCCTCTAAAATGTCTTCCTCAAATGTTTCTAAGTAGGCAAATTCAACTGTCAGTAAATTATAAGATAGTTCATATAACCTACCTGCATTTTTTGCACCACAGTTGGGTAGAATATACAGTCGGAAAATATCTAGTATGGCAGAATTGGTAGATTCATACTGTGATAATTCAAAAAAAATCATGATCATCATGAATAGAAAGTGTTAGAACGATTGTATTTGTTTAATAGAAATTCTTCAAACTGTAACAACGTTACATTTGCACTTTTTCTCTGTATAAGTACAAGTTATATCTGTAAGTGAGAGCCCTTGCTTTTGTATTGTTTTTTCTCAGCAGAACTGGTTGGTTAGGGTAGTTAATTCATTTTGCTTAAACCAGGAGGGAAACCATAAAAAATATGTCAACAGGTACATTTCTGCTCCGTTGAAACTACTAGTCTTTCATTTCGAGTGAGCGTTAACTATTGAATAATTATATAGTTAATTATAAAAGTATTAACCTAATTTTATAAATTTGTTTAATTACCGAGTAGATTCAAGAACAAAAATAAGGAGAGGTAAGCTACCAGAGTTTTGTATCAGACCAATTTATATTTCACGATATTAATTTCCGAACATAAAATTTATATATTTCTTTATTTGATTTATTTCGAAGTTTTCATATCTGAAGTTCTGGAGAATGTTTGAGTACTTTTATTAGGTTTTACTACTCTGTGCTATTTTCACGCTCTGGAGTCAGAATCAGTGTTAACAGTATCCCTAGTCAATAACTCAATAAGTCTTTATATGGCCGTTAAATACAAAAATAACAATAGGCTATGTCAACATACAGATCAATTGTAATCCATGTAGCAGAATACAAAAAAAGTCCATGCACAAACACCATGCACAATCCATGCTTAAAAATAAATAAAATTGCACTAGGCTTATTCCGCAGACATTGGGCATTAACAGAACAGAGATTCAACTTGCACAGCTGATCAGTGGTAGAACTAGGCCTACATACTTCGGTAAAAAAAAGTGCGGGAAGACACAAATGAGGGGATGGCCTTTGGAAAAACTCTTTAACTAACGTGCCCTCAGACCATAAATTTCCCGGGCAATATTTTTGGAGCTATATTAGAGGTTACCTCTGTTTTAAAAGATCTATTAAGTACTGAACCTCGTTAACCTAGGTTATCTAGGTCAACATATGGTCAACCCATTCACCATTGATAACAGGATCAGTCAGATACTGAACAATATCATCCTTTGAACAGTCTAAATGTAGCCTAGACAGTAGGGGGCATTGGAGGGTTCAGAACCAGCATAGGCGCGGTGTGGACGCGTGGACGCGAGGACGTCCCCCCCCCCGACCTTCCCCATAGCCAAGCTCCGACCCCCCCCCCCCTGACGTCATCCCCCCCGACCTTCCCCATAGCCAAGCTCGGACCCCCCCGACCTTCCCCATAGCCAAGCTCCGACCCCCCCCCCTGACGTCATCCCCCCCCGACCTTCCCCATAGCCAAGCTCGGACCCCCCCCCCCGTTTGCAACATTTTTCATGATGAGGAAAAACTTTCAAAAATTAATAACTAGCCTATTTACTCACCGATTCCCACGGGACTTTTTCCAGAATGTAGGCCTATCCCAGAGGAAGCAAATGACGAAAGAACCCCATAGATCCACCATCAAACAAGGCCGCTATTAATTTTTAAACGCGTTTTCCTTATGGGATTTCAGCTGTTTACCGACCGAATTTAATGAAACTTCACCACATGCCGGGTGCCCTCCTAAGTAAACCATCCCTTAAAGAAAATTGAAAATCCGCCTATAAACGGGCCCGCTATTAATTTTTAAACGTGTTTTCCTTATGGGATCTCGGCTGTTTACCGACCGATTTTGACGAAATTTCACCACATGCCGGGCGGCGGCCTAAGTAAACCATCCCTTAAAGAAAATTGAGAATCCACCCTTAAACGGGCCCACTATTAATTTTTAAACGCGTTTTCCTCATAGGATCTTAGCTGTTTTCCAGACCCCTCACAATGGTTCAAAACTAGCAAAGGTGCGGTGAGGATGCGAGGCTGCTAGGGTCTACGTGACCGCCCGGGGTTGTTTACTCATCAGCGACCTTCTAGACCCCTCATCACTCCCTCACTCCTCCGGCAAGTGCGCGCCGCATGAGGCCTCCTCCCGACCAGAGTGTTATTTATAAGCGAGTCCTTGAGGGTTTCGCCAGTTTGTCTTTGGAGCTCTTACTGCGCGGACGAAGTATTGCCGTCTCCGAGATACACTTTACAACCTGTGCTTGTGCGACTGTGTGGAGTTTTCTCTTTGAATATCTTAAAATGTAAGTAACATTTAATATATCTTTTCATCAGCCGATTTGCCAATGATCTAAATCCCAATTAGCTAAAATTAATATTTAATATTTTACATATCCCAGTGTAAAATAAAATTTGGTTTTGCTTTTAAATCGAAATTTCAAGTGGCTAGTAGAATTATAGACGAGAGTAAAATCGCCATGTGCGACTGAAACAAAGATAAAGACGTGTAACAGTGTTAGGAATGTCATAGGAGCCATTCTTGTAATTTATTTCTGTCTACTATTAGAAGGGTACTGCTACAGATACCCGATGTTGTAGATGGCTGTTCCTCGTATGTGTGAGGTCTGCGGTCGCGTCTTCGCTGGAAACCTGGCTCGTCACATGGCAGCTGCTCACAGGGACCGCCATTTCGACTGCAACGTCTGCGGGAGACGCTTCGGGCGAAGCGACAGCCTGCGACGCCACCTCACAGCAGTTCATCCTCCCACTCCTCACGACCAAGCGCCAGGTACGGTTTTTACATTAAACAAGAAACCGTCAGTACTAATGACTTGTTTTCGAGAGAGAGTAAACGGCTTTAGCTGAGTAAACAGATTCAAGTAGTAAACAAGGGGCTGCCAGCCTCTGTTCAGTTCCTCACCCTTGTATTACTGGGCCCAAACTGGCGTTCGAGATGAGGAAGAGGTCGTCAGGCCTCTATGCAATTCCTCACCCTTGTATTACTGGGCTCAAACTGGCGATTGAGATGAGGAAGAGGTCGCCAGTCCTCTATGCAGTTCCTCACGATCAAGCGCTAGGCACGGTTTTTACATTAAACAAGAAACCAGTACTAATGACTTGTTTTCGAGAGAGTAAACGGCTTTAGCCGAGTAAACAGATTTAAGTAGTAAACAAGGGGCTGTCAGCCTCTGTTCAGTTCCTCACCTTGTATTACTGGGCTCAAACTGGCGATTGAGATGAGGAAGAGATCACTAGGCCTCTGTGCAATTCCTCACCCTTGTATATACTAGGTTCAAACTGGTGAATGAGATGAGGAAGAGGTTTCCAGTTCCTCACCTTCATGTATATTGAGGTAACTAATAGAACTTGTTTTTCCTGTTCACAGACCATCCATGCCCGTTGTGCTCCGTCGCCCTGGCGAGCCCCGAGGATCTTCACCACCACATGGAAGCGGTCCACGGTGCGATCCCGTCAGCTTCGACCTCCTCCACCGCAACACCACCCCTCAGAGACCCACGGCCCGAGTGTAACGCGTGCGGGCGACGATTCGCCCGTGAGGACCTGCTCCGGCGCCACGTGCAGCTGGTGCACGCCAACGGGGTCCGCTGTCCCGAGTGCGGCGCCCTTTTCCGCAGGGTCGCTTATCTCCAGCAGCACGTGGCAAGCGCTCACCGCGGCATGAGGTTCGCGTGCGCCTACTGCGACCGAGGTTTCACCCGGCGCTACAACCGGGACCAGCACGAGGCCCACAACTGCCCCATCGTGAGGAACCTCGTTGTTGACGAGATGCCATGCCTACCCGTCCTGTCACCCGAGCCTCAGCCCAGCCGCGAGCCCCAGCCTGGACCCAGCCACGAGCCCCAGCCTCGACCCAGCCACGAGCCCCAGCATGGACCCAACCACGAGCCCCAGCCCGGACCCAGCCGCGAGCCCCAGCCCGGACCAAGCACGGCACCTGATGGGATGGTGGGTGGTGGCGGACTACCCGCGTTCCGCACCATTCAACGAGGGTTCCGCGGACGCCTCCTGACCTTCGGCCTGTCCCGGCCCATGGAGGACTTCTTGTCCGTGGAGGACGCGCTGGTGCTGCTGTTCGACAGCGTCCTGGAACTGCTGGCTGACGTCAGGACCCGACACCCAAACATCAAGGTCAACATGTTCCTGGAGTGCGAATTCTCCAACGTTCACGGAGCCACCTGTCTGCGGGCCTTCAAGACGAAGAACGTGCCTCTCACCGCCGCGTCCAACTTGGAGGACTTCCTGTCAGCGTCCTTCCACAAGCTGGAGGAAGAGAAGGAGCAGTGCCTGCTAGTGGGCAGCGGGTGGAGCTATCTCCGGATACGGGACCTGGAGATCCGCGTCAACCTCTACACCCCGTTGGGAGAACGCGGAGCCCGGTTCATCCTGCTTCCCAGGACCATCTGCGACACGCATGCCGTTATCAACGTGCAAAACGTCGATGACATGTGCTTCGCGTACGCCATCCTAGCCAAGTTCGTCGCGCAACACCCGGAGAGGCCCGCATCGTACACACCGGACGTCATGGCACGCTACGACTGGGTCGGCCTACGCTTCCCCGTAGCCGTGAAGGACATTAAGGTCTTTGAGAGGAGGAACCCCATTAGCGTCAATGTGTACGGGATCGAGAGCGCCATGGTGGGGAGACGCCCCGACGGATCGCCAAAGTTCCAAGACCGCGTGTTCCCGCTGAAGATCTGCAAGCGGGAGTTGGAGGATCACCGGGACCTGCTGTACGTGACCACCGGCGGGGACAGTCACTACGCCTACATCACAAATATGAGTAGGCTAGTGCGACACCAGCTGACGTCCCGCGAAAGCGCTATCTACGTGTGTAAGCGATGCTTCGCTTACTTTGACAACCGGCCTAACAAGCTGCAGCTGTCCGGTGCCGAGCGTCTGGAGGAGCATATGCGATACTGCACCGCCAAGGCCCCCCTCCGCTTGGACTTGCCGAAGAAGCAGCAAATCCGCTTCACCCACCCCGAGTACACTCGGCGCGAGCGCTTTTGCGTCTACGCCGACTTTGAGTGTGCTCTACAGCCCGTCGCCGCTGACCCTGCGGAAGCGCCACCCGGCACGAGGCCCCTGCAACTGCACGTCCCGTACGCCTTCGCCTACCAGATCGTGGACTCGCTCGGCCTGGAGGAGTTTGAGCCCCGCGTCTACTTCGGGGCTGACGCGTCCAAGGTCTTCATGGAGAGGTTGAAGATGGACGTGCTGGCGCTGTGGGAGTTCCTATTCAGCATGAGAGCTCTGCACCCTTCTCTGACCTTGCAGGAGATGAACGAGTACCTGGCAGCGACTCACTGCTACCTCTGCGGGAAGGAGTTCACGGACCAGGACGTTAAGGTGCGGGACCACAATCACGCCCCACCCTACGAGTTCCGAGGAGCCGCCCACCGCTCGTGCAACCTCAGGTACCGGGAGCAGCGACACATCAACTGCTACTTCCACAACCTGTCCAACTACGACGCCCACTTCGTAGTGCGCGAGCTGGCCATCGACCCCGGTGACGTGGACGTGTTGGCCCACACGGAGGAGCGGTACATCGCTTTTACCAAGCGATTCCACTTTGGCCAGCCTGGGGACAACCAACGTCAGAGCAGTTTCGCGGTGCGCTTCCTGGACACCTACAGGTTCCTGTCCATGAGCCTGGCCAACCTGGCGGCGGGACTTCCCACGGACAGGATGCGCGAGACGAGGAAGCGCTTCCCCGACGACCGGCTGTTCGACCTGGTGCGTAGGAAGGGCGTGTTCCCCTACGACTTCGTTACGTCCTACGACACGTTGTACAGGACCAGGGAGTTGCCGCCCAAGGAGGCGTTCAGGAACTCCATGACCCTGGAGGACATCAAGGACGAGGAGTACGAGCACGCCCTCAACGTGTGGCGAGCCTTCGAGTGTCACAACCTCAAGGACTATGCCGACAAGTACCTGCGGTGCGACATCGCCCTGCTCACCGATGTCTTTGAGCAGTTCCGCGACACCTCGTTGGCAGAGTACGGGCTGGACCCCGCCCACTACTACACCCTACCGTCCTACGCCTGGGACGTAATGCTCAAGACCTGCGGTGTGGAGCTGGACACGCTGCAGGACTTTGACATGTACCTGTTCGTGGAGCAGGGGATCCGGGGAGGAAACCTCACAGGCCATCACCCGCTACGCCAAGGCCAACCACGACAGGTGCCCGGACTACCGCCCGGACGAGCCCACGCGCTTCCTCCTGTACCTGGACGCCAACAACCTGTACGGCTGGGCCATGTCCCAGTGCCTGCCGACCGGAGACTTCGAGTGGCTCAGCCGTGAAGAAATACAGGCGTTGGACATTGAGGCGCTGGACGCAGAGGCTGATCGAGGCTACATCTTGGAGGTGGACCTCCACTACCCCGCGCGCCTACACGACCTGCACAAGGACCTTCCCTACTGCTGCGAGACGAAGCGTCCGCCAACAGGGAAGTTCCCCAAACTGTTGACGACCCTGGACGACAAGACGCACTACATCTGTCACTACAGGGTCTTGCAGCAGGCGCTGCAAAACGGATTGGAGCTGGTCGCGGTGCATCGGGCGATCTCCTTTCGCCAGTCGCGGTGGTTGGAACCGTACATCCTGATGAACACGGAGCTGCGGAAGAGGGCCAAGACCAAGTTCTTCAAGCTCATGAATAACGCGGTCTTCGGCAAAACCATCGAGAATGTACGGAAGCGCCTCAACGTGAAGCTGGTGTGCACCCCGGAGAGGTTTTCCAAGTACGTCGCCAGATCCAACTTCCTGGACCGGACGTACTACACGGAGGCCGTGGCCCTGGTGCATCTGTCCAAGGTCAACATCGTGTTGGACAAGCCCGTCTACGTAGGCATGACAGTCCTGGAGCTGAGCAAGTGGCTCATGTACGAGTTCCTGCGCAAGATGAAGGAGCGCTACGGTGACCGCCTCACCGTGGACTACATGGACACGGACAGCTACGTCTTTGACATCGTGTCCCAGGACGTCTACGCCGAGATGAAGGAACACCTGGACGACTTCGACACCAGCGGCTATCCGAGGTCCCACCCCTGCTACAGCCCCGTCAACGCCAAGGTCATTGGAAAGTTTAAGGACGAGTGTAACGGTTTGTCCTTATTCGAGTACCTCGGCCTGCGGTCCAAGCTGTACTTTATGGACATCGAGGACGCAGCGACAGGCGGCAGCAGGGCTCTCAAGCGGGCCAAGGGGGTGGCGAAGGGCGTTGTCAAGAACGTCCTCACCCCCGACGACTACAGAGAGTGCCTGTTTGAGGGGGTCCAAAAGCGCACCACCAACGTCCGCTTCCAGTCCCACTTACACCGGGTCTACACCGTGGAAGTGGACAAGCTGAGCCTCAGCCCGACTGATGACAAGCGGTGTGTCCTCCCCGACGGCATCCACACTCTGCCGTGGGGACACAAGGACGTCCCACCGCTACCAGCCAGGAGAGGAGATCGACGGATGGAGGTGTATGGTGAGGAGGAGGAGGGGCAGCCCCAGGATGAAGACGAGGAAGAGGAATTCCCAGTTTAGTTTTAATATTAATTTTAAGAAAAATTTGTAAATAGTATTTTAAGAAAATATAATAGCTTTATGTACAGCATTAACCCGAGTTGTTTATTTCCTCCCCTTTGCTCACTCAAAAGCCGGTAGGCTCAGAAAAACTAAAGTGAAAGGCGTTATGGGCCGTTTGGCCCGAGCCGTGTAGCTTAAAAAGCCCCCGCCAACCGGGAGCGGTTGGCGGCGCGTGTCGGGGGATGGCCCTGAAGGAGTTGCCCAGGAAGGAATTACTTAGCGGTCTGCTGACGCTCGAGGTTGCACCCTTGAATTGCTCAGCGGCTTGCTGATGTCCGAGGGGCCTCGTAACGCGCCATCTTTGGCGGCCTTCACTGCCGCTTGGCGGGGGCTCAGCCAGTGACACGCGCCGCCGGTATATAAACCTGAGGTCCAGCCCCGCTGCCTCAGTTTTGCTAATTTTTTAAATTTAGTAAGGAGAAAGGAGAAATGAAAACACAAGCTTTATCATTATGAGGCATGTATTGTACAGTAATAAGGTTACATACACATACTACAAAAACCTTACAAATTAGTTTTAAGCGAATATGGAGTGGAAGAGCCTGCGGACGAGAGCGTCGTTGGCGGCGGGAGCGGCAGGGTCGAAGAGCTGGACGTAGTCGCTGAGTGACGTGCGGAGAACAGCCCGGCAGTACAGGTAAGTGAGGCAGTAGTAGCCGCAAACAGAAGTATCGTAGCCCTGGAGTCGATACCTGTTGTAGACATAGTGGCGGTGATGAGGATTGCGCCTCAGGAACATTTGAAAGTCGGCCTGGTATGGCGGCCTTCCGTAGCTGTCCAGGTACTCGAGTCTGTCCTCTTCCGAGCAGTAAAACGCCACCCAGTGTTCGCCTCCCTCGGTGTGCGCCACTGTGTTGGACACGATGGCGGTGAGAGGCTTGACCGGCACGTCCGGTAGTTGGTCAGAGGCGTAGACCGCAACGTTCCTCAGTCCGGGGATCTTCGCCAGGCATTCTCTGATCTGGACGGTATTCATCGTGGGCGGAAGCAGCACAGGCAGCTCGAGGTGGACGGGTCTGGACTGTCGTTAGCCACGAGCCAGTCCCGCAATACTATGCAGTTATGAAGGGCGCAACGGTTGTGGGAGCTCTTATGGTGGCGACAGCGCAGGGTCCGGTAGGTGGGCACACCGTTGAGCGACCCGCAGCCCAGATCCTCCATGTCCTGAGCGGTGGTGGCGGCGGGCTCGGTTATGAGGTGGCGTTGTACAAAGTCCCTCTTCTGCGATCCTTTGACGTAGACCAGGGGGCGGTGGATGAGGCAGGAGCGCAGCTTGTCCAGCAGGGCGACGTACGCGATGTCCCCCTGGTCCCACTCCAAGCCGTGGCAGTGGCGAGTGACCCAGACGCTCTCGCGCTGTTTCTCGGAAGTCAGGAGGTCCTTACTGAAGGGCGGGCGGGCGATGTGATGTAGGAGCAGCGTGCCGGTAGTCACGTCCACCACGCAAACCTCTTTCAGTAGAAAGTCATTATCACTGTCTTTAAAACACTGCATATCCATCACCACGCTTCCGTGATGACAGCGCGCTGGCGGCGGCTCGTTGTAGATCGGTGGCGGCACGTCCATCCCGTACGGCTGACTGAACTCGACTGAGCGCTGGCGGGAGCGCGCCTAGCGGGTTAACCTTGGGTGCGCGCGCCGCCATCACCTAACGGTCCGCGCACGGTGACCTTGAGCGCGCGGCAACTCGTTTACCCGCCAAAACCTAACGGTCCGCGCGCGGTGACCTTGAGCGCGCGGCAACTCGTTTACCCGCCAAAGTCGACTGTGACGTTGCGATGACGGTCCACCTCCACGACGTTGTCCAACTCGGCGTACACTATGCAGTTGAACGCCTCCGCCAAGGCTTCGGAGAACCCAATCTCTATGCGCAGGTTACCGTTGCGCACCAGGTTCCAGTGGCTGGATTGAGAGGCCGCCATATCGGGTGTCAGATCAAACGCCATCAGGCAGTATCCGTAGGGGTATTCGTTGCGACTGACTTCGTTACCACAGTCTGAGAAATTGATGCCGGTGCCAGTGTACAGCGTGTGGTAGGCGAGCACGCACAACTCCTGACCGAACGTGTAATCCGGTTGAAGCGGCTTACATGGCACTTGCTCACCATCTATGTACAGCGCGAAGAAGTTCACGTGGCTGTGGGTGAAGTTGAACGGGTTCTTCTTGTAGTCCCCGTTGAACGCCTGATTGCTGACCAGGCCAACTATAACGCGTTTCGGCAGTTGACCCAGAAACACACTGTCCAGAGTCTTGCTGCTGATACCGGAGGGTAGTGTGAAGGATTTCACTTCCACGCGCGTAATGGGATATTTGGCTGTGCCCGACTCCAGCGTCCTGCTGTGAGCCAACAGCACGCTCGGGTTGATCTTACAGCGGCGCATGAACAGGTTGACTTCGGCGATGTCCACTTTGTAGTCTGTCACGGTTTTGGACATGATGGAGAATGAGTTCTTTGACCTGATCAGGCGAAAGCGCATCTCCACGCCGTTTAACATGAACTTCTCCTGGTTGCACAGGTCGACGTGCAGATGTCCGACCATGTCCGCGTACCGGCTGCCCTTGACAAACTCCCTCCGGTTCTTGAGCCCGGCATTATCCTCCTCAGTATTGTCCATGTACCCGGCATAGTCCTCGTAGAACAACTCCGCGGTGAGGTGCGATGTCTTGGCATCACCGCCATAGGACAACAGGTTCTCCAGGTAGGCGCGATAGGCGTACGTGTTGTTCTGAGGAGACACCAGTTTGTTTTTCAGGTACAGGTCCACTTGACTGAACAGCGAGTGCAGCCAGTTGTTAATCGGACCCACCTCTTTTATCGCTTGATCACCCGTTACAGCGCCTCCGTTAGCCGTTCTAATGGTAGCCTTCACATGCAGTAGCGTCTGTGACAGATCCGTGTACTCGTCCCCGTGACCCGGAACTATGAACTCCACGGGCGAGTCGTCTGTCAGGGAGGAGATGGGCTTGTACTGCACCCATTTACCGCTCTCTATACTGGTCTGCGTGGGCGGTAGCGAGAACAGGTCCAACTCGGTCTTGACACACTCGCACGACTTCTGATGTAGAAACGCCATTATCCAAAAATGTCCTTCACGGTACTCTTGCTCTTCTTGCTTCTCCTCTTCTTAGCGACACGTTTTGCGGGCTTCCTCTTGGGCGCAGCGCTCTTCTTCCTCGCTCCGAGGAGTTTCGCCAGAGACTGAGGAGTAACCTGCTGTACACGCCTCTTCTTATAGGCACCACCACCGCTCAGCACGCGATCCAGTTTTTCATCGGCCTTACGTTTCAGCGACCCGGTAAACTGTCTGAGCCGGGTGTTGGCCGCGACTCGGGGGTCGGCTGTGCCCGCTGCCACGTCGCCCAAGAAGCCCACACCGGACCTCAGCGCCTCCTTGCCCAGCGTCGATGCGCCGGATCTGATCAAAGGGACCACTGTACGCATCAGCCCGCCTAGGAAACTGCCGATGCCGTGTCCGCGTTGGAAAGCGGCTCCTCTGAATACGGAGGATACGCCATGGCCCGCCTGCTGGTGGCGGTAATACGCCAGATAGGGATCGCTCGGATTCATTGCCGCTGCCTCTCTTTCCTGAAATGAAGCTTCATGCACGTAGTCCCGAAGTGGAATGGCAAGTGTCGCCCTTGGTTGTCCCTTAAATCGATTTCCACGCTCTCGAATGAGGTTTTAATCACCGGCACGTAGTGCGGGTCTATTATATACACTGTCGTGTTGGCACCGTACGTGTAATTCCTGATGTCGATGTTGAGGATCTTCAGTAGTGGCGCCACAGCGTCGCCCACCAGTTGGGGTTCCACCAGGTCGCAATACACGTACATGTGTGATGGCAGACCGGCGAAGAGGTTAGCCGGCCTCACGGACCTGTGACGCTTGACGATATCCGTATCCACCTCGTAGCCAAACTGTAGCGCCAAACTGGGGCTCAGTTTGAGGCTCTGAACGGCTGAAGACGTCGACATCAATTCCACCCTGGAGGACCTCTCGTCATACGAGAAGGCGCACAGGTTACTCTTCATTTGAGGGTGGTTGTTGATTGCGTGCACGAGTTCCTCGGTACTACTGTAATTGCCCGGCTCCACTTTGATTAACAACTTGTCCACCACGGCCAACCCGCCTTTCGAGTCCCTCATTCCCAGCACTAGTTTGATGTAGGTTCCCTCACCGACGGTCAGAAAAGAGAAGGGGTAGTGCGCCTCCGCCAGAGCGACCTCCCACTCGCCGTCTGACAGATCAACGGTCGAGGGTAGATGGGTCGTGTAGTTTGTCACCATGTTGTTGGGATAGTAATTCATTGAACTGTTACTGGGCAACGTCAGGTAAAACTGGTCGTGCCTCGTCATCGCAGCTGTTGTACGTCCGCTGCGGGTACCCACGAATTGAAGTCCTCTCCGTAACCGGCCCACTTGACTAGGTAGCGCTTACTGGAGCCTCGCCCTTTAGTGTCCAGTATTTTATCTATTTGATACAGGCGATCCGGGGCGATCGTCACCTTTTGCATCTCGTGCTCGTAGAAGCGCCCTTCCAGCGGCGTCCCGTTCAGGTCGCGCAACACGTACAATGGCAGAGGATGCGACCCGTATACGTGGTCCACCACGAACAGCTCCTTACTCCAATTGGTCTCGTAACCTTTGGCGAACGTACTCTTCTCCTTGGCTATGCGCACCGTGTCGCCCGGCTCGAACCTGGGCTTGTGTCGCCGGATCGCCTTTCCATACATGTGACGCCACACCTTGTACACCGTTTGACCATCGCCGCTGTCCGCGTCCACGGGTCGTAGGCCACCCAGGCTCTTGTGCGGGCTGCGGTTGTAGGCGTCCACAAGCCTGTCCAACACGTCCACGTAGCGATACGTGTTCTTGTAGGTCAGGTAGCGCCACATGCGGGTCTTGAGCGTGCGGTTGACTCGCTCCACCACCGCCGCCTTCACGTCGGGGTTCTGCGTGGTGAAGTAGTTTACACCGTGACTCTTGAACACTCGCTTGGTCGCGGCCCCGGAGAACTCCGTCCCCTTGTCGGTCTGTAGGCAGCGAGGAGTCGCCTCAGCGAATATCCTCTCGAACGCAGCAGCCACCTCAGGCCCGCTTTTCCTCTTCAGTGGTACCGCGAACAGCCGCTTACTGAATACGTCTATCACAGTCAGCAGGTAGTTGACTCCGTCGTTGTACCAGCTCAGGCCGCGCATGTCGTTCAGGTCCGCCTGCCACAGCTCCCGGGGCCCGAACACGGCGTAGCGGTTGCGGGGAAACCGCTTGCGCGCAGGCTTGTGCAGCGTGTAGGTGTCCTGGGCGCGCAGCCAGTCGGCTACCCGACGTTTCGGTAGGCGCGCGGCTCTGGCCAGGGCGGCCACCCCGCCGAGGGAACCGGGCTGGCTCGGGTCGTAGTACAACTTCTCCATTACGGTGTGAACGGCTCCCAGTTGTCCAATGACGATTCCCGGTCAGGTTCCTCGGTTATTATCCTTCTCCTGGCCGCTGGGGGCCGCGGTCTCAAGCGGTCCAGTATCGGCGTCAACCTCGGTGAGAGGGGTGTCGACGAGGCTGTCGTCGTGTCTCCCCAGGGGCTCGATGCCGAGTCCAGTCCCACGCCTAAGTAACGCAACGCCGTGGGATTGCTCACGTATTCTTTGGGCACGTTCATGTCCTTCAAGGCGGCCATCACTTGATGCCAGCCGGTAGGCAATCGGTCCGCCCTTCGCGCTCTCACTATGCTGTGCGCGATGTCCACTATATTGGAATCGGGGATCTTCACCTTGTCCACGTACACCGCCCCACTGGCGTCCCAGGAGATGGGGCTGCCTTGACGGGTCATGAATCGCAACAAGTTGCGCGCCACCGACCTGTAAATTTTTGAGAACGATTCCACAATGTCCTCCTCCGCCGAGGCGCTAGACTCGCGCTTCATCTGACTCGGACCTCCCGTCGCTTCCTCCTCCCTCTCCTCACCCTCGATGATTGACAGACCTATGGGTTGACGTTTAGCCGCGGAAAAGTGCAGGAACCGCTGTAACACCTGCTGATATTGTTTCCATTTCTCCGTATCGTCCAGCCGCTTGTCGCTCAATATGCGATGCATCTCAGCATCTAGGCTGGCTGGCTTATTGGCGCTACCTCCTCCTCTTGGTCCTGGTCCCGGTCCTTCTCGCAATCTCTCGATGAGCTCCTGCGGTACAACCACCATTTTCCTAGCGTACTCCATGTCCGATTAGCTTCTGCGCTAGAACGGGCAGAACAGCGTTCAACAGCAGAGGTAGGAAGATCCCTCCGCCCCGTTGGACGAGGTAGTGTCGCTTCTTGGTCCAACCCTCGCCGCGTTTCACCAGCCGTCTGAGCGCCTGTTTGTGTTTGCTCAATTTGCGTTTGAGGCAGGGAGAAAGCGGTACGTTTCCGCGTAGCACGTTATACGCGCACTCGCACAATGACTTGATGCGACTCTTGTCGCACGCTTTTAACAGGGCCTTGCGTTCTTTGGGCGTAGCGTGTATTAGGGCCCTCAGCAGCGCCGCGTCCTTCTTCACGCGGTGTGACATGATGACTGACGCTGGCGCGCGCTCGGCCTATTTATCACTTCTTCTTGGGCAGGTACACGTAGTTCACCGGGTCGTCTGGGAAAATGGCTGAACGTATGCGCATCTCCTCGGGCGTGGACTGTTTCAAGTCTATGAGCAGGTAGGCGTGCGGATCACGCGTAGCGTCCGCCTAAGCCTCCTCCACAAATTTGGGGTTCACCGGGTATACTTGACGGGCGAGGTGTTTGATCCGAGCGCGGTCCCTGGGATTCTTGAAACACACTATGTAGTGGGCGTTCAGCGATATGTCGCGCTGGCCCCTGCCCTGGTGAAAAAGGTTTTGCGTGATGAAGAACACGCTCAGGTTGCGGTGGTGTGAGCCCTTGGTGAACAGGTCCGCTACGCCGGGGCCAGCCTCGCGCATCATGTCGTCGATGATGACCAGGGCGGGCTCGCTACCGTCATAGTCGTCCAGGTCTGGCAGGCCGGCTACGTAGCGCACGGCAGAGTCCGCACGGCTCTTGCTACCGCCACTGCCATAGTGCCAAGTGATACGGGCGAACCGTGTATCGCACATGCGGTCGGCGTGCTCTATGAAGCGAGCCACGAAGTGCGACTTGCCGCTGCCCGAAGGCCCGGCCACGATGGCGGTGAACGGGTGTTTCCACCTCAAGTCCATGGCGTCTACTGACTGCCATGCACCGCCACCTCGGCTCTTAAAACTAAATTCTTTTCTCGCTTTTTTTTTATTTGATTTTTTTTATTGAAGGAAATAAGGGAATAAGGAATACCATTTATTTATACAAATTCTAGGAGAGGACTTTTACTGCCTGGAGAGCTGCTCCTCTTCACAAGGCTCATCCTCGGCCTCACGCCAACGTTATACTGCGTGATGGTGTTATCGTCCAGGACTGCAAGGTACCGCCGGGGCATGTATATCCGGATCGGGTCGTCACCAACAAGACCCTCCAAGGTGGCCATCACCGCCTCGCCGTATGGTGTATCCACCCTCTCAAACGAGCGGATCGGGTAGACCACGTTGTCCTTCAGGTCTACGATGCGGGTATAACCCGCGGCCTTGCAGCTGTTAAGGGCTGTCCTGAGGTCCATCTTCTGGTCCGTGTTGAGCATGACACAGCGGCTGGATGCAGAATGACTGGCTCTCACTACCGAGTCGCCTTTTGTAGACAACCGCGGAGGAGGCGTAGTGATGAAAACATCAACTGGCGGAGTGGAGGAGGAGTGGAGGAGGAGTGGAGGAGTGGAGGAGTGGAGGAGGAGTGGAGGAGGAGTGGAGGAGTGGAGGAGTGGAGGAGGAGTGGAGGGATGGTGGAGTGGAGGAGTGGTGAGGCTGGATATGTATCTCGAGGAACACGCTCATTCGCTTTATTACGTTATTTATTTATTTTATTTTTTATAATAGTGTACATTAAGGAAAAGTAGGAAAGGGAAGGATCGAATTACTTAGTTTATTTCATTTATTTTTTCGTCTTTTTCCGCTTTTCGGGGATGGCGACAGCGGCGGTGGAAACGCACCGATCCGCGATCTTCCTCCAGGTGGGCAGCGGACTGACGGTCCTGACGATTCCGTCGAATCTAGGCTCTCCCGTCTCGCTGTTGGCCAACCATAGGTTCTGCAGCCTAGTCAGCAGATCCGTCAGAATCATGCAGATCTCGTCGTCCCGCTGCTCGTCCAAATACAGGCCGCAGGCCCAAGTCGAGCGACCTCCTTGGAAAACGTTCATCTTCAGAAGGACGTTGCCATTGTTGGTAGGGTTCTTCACCGTATACTGGCGCGCGCCCGCGGTCCAACTCAGTGTAGGGGAATCGCCAGGCACTTCTTTATTCGCGGTCCACCCGCCATTGGACTTCCTCTTTTTAGCTGTCGTCCGTTGTTGCTGCGGTGGTAAGGGGGTGGTGGCGTTGGCGTTCTCTTCGTTGATCGCGTTCCACTCCTCCATAAAACAGCGGATCGTTCGATCCACTTCGGCCGCGTTGCTCATGCCGCTGCTGTGACCGCTCGTGAAGAAGTCTCGGACGAAACTGAGACCGTGCGCCACCGGACCTAGGGTCTATTATACTCCTCCAGAGGCGCCCTCTCAAACCAGGTGATGTCGGGGGGGGGGGACCTGATCTGTTTTGAGGAAATTTCCGACTATTGTTTATCTAGGGAAAATTTCTACTGTTTATTTGTGCAATCGTCCCGCCACCACCGTCGTCAGTCTCTCCGCAACCGCCCGACACTATGTACCCCTGCCCCTACTGTTCAACACGCTGCAGCCGCACAGACAACCTGCTCCGACACGCGCGGAGATTTCACGGTCATGCGCCGCTGTATGACTGTTCCGTCTGCGGATCGGCCTTTCAAAGTCTGGCTGAGGCGAGGAGACACACACGAACGCATGAGGTGGCTGAGGTACGGGCGATTCTACCCACCTCGACTCCGCCCGAGCCGCAGCGACCCCCGCCGCCGCCTTACCCCTTTGCGGACGCCGCTCCCGTCGAGGACGCCACCGCCCTTCCCCGGTACCCTGAGGAGGACCTCTTGACGTTGCTCCAGGACGTGGAGGACATGTCTGGGATGCCGGACGTCGCTCCCGTCGTGGACACCGCCGCTCCCGTCGGGGACACCGCCGCAGCCGCGCAGATGGATGAGGAAATGCGGAGGCTGGAGGAGCAAAGCGAACTCCTACTAGCGCAATTAGAAAATGTAATTGCGGAAAAATTCGATAATAAATAAATATACCTTTAAACCCTTTCCTTAATTACCTCTTCTATGGTAAAATACACATTATAAAACTAAAAGAAATAATAGAAACGAAAGCGAGGTTTACAGATGCAGGCTAAACGGGGGGGGGGGGGCTTGCATCCTCACCGCGCCTTTGCTGGTTTTGAACCATCATGATGGGTCTGGAAGACCGCTGATGAGTAAACAGCCAAGATCTCATGAGGAAAACGCGTTTAAAAATTAATAGTGGGCCTGTTTAACTTTGGATTCTCAATTTTCTTTAAGGGATGGTTTACTTAGGCCGCCGCCCTACATGTGGTGAAATTTCATCAAAATCGGTCGGTAAACAGCTGAGATCCCATAAGGAAAACGCGTTTAAAAATTAATAGTGGCCTTGTTTAATGGCGGATCTATGGGGTTCTTACGTCATTCGCTTCCTCTGAGATAGGCCTACATTCTGGAAAAAGTCCCGTGGGAATCGGTGAGTAAATAGGCTAGTTATTAATTTTTGAAAGTTTTTCCTCATCATGAAAAATGTTGCAAACGGGGGGGGGTCCGAGCTTGGCTATGGGGAAGGTCGGGGGGGGATGACGTCATGGGGGGGATGACGTCATGGGGGGGGGATGACGTCATGGGGGGGGTGACGTCATGGGGGGGGGGTCGGAGCTTGGCTATGGGGAAGGTGGGGGGGACGTCCTCGCGTCCACGCGTCCACACCGCGCCTATGCTGGTTCTGAACCCTCCAATGCCCCCTACTCTAGACACATAAATCCAGTCTAATTTTTCAACCGCTTTAACCTTAAAACCGGTTTGTGTAGCATTAGTTTTAGTTCCAATTATTGGGGTTTTCTTAATTTATTTATTTATTTCATATCCACGGTAATACCATTTTAGCGAATTTCCCCTATAGGGAAGAAGCTATTACCGTAGTCGGCATGGTAAGACCTAGGCCCGGGACCATGATAACTTTTCGTTTTGATGTCCCCAGACCCCAAAAACACCATTTGTCCGAAACTGTATATATATATATATATATGTGTGTGTGTGTGTGTGTGTCCGTGGGTGCGATAACTCTCGTAAAAAATGTCCGATTTTGATTAAATTTGGTACAAACGTGTAAAGCAGCATTTATGACTTTAAGTTCGAAAACCAGACGGATCGAGCTATCCGAAGGGGTATTTTGGGGGGGTTTTGTACCCCAAAAATGGGTTTTTTGAGTTTTTTACATACAATTTTTGAAAAAGTCAAATTTTATTTGTTTCCATTAGAATCAGCTTAAAAAGACGCACAATTTTATGTTTTAATCATTGCTCTACGTCAATTGGTTACTGAGATAGTGAAAGTGCTAAACACAGTACGTTGTCCAATGTTATTCTTATGGAGGATAAGAAAAATTGTATATTTTGCTTATTTATCAACTTATCCTGACTTATGAAACTTGGTATATTGCTTCATTTCATTGTGGTCTATTGATATTTGCACAAAAACCAATTTTTTGGCCGATAGTTCCCGTAGCAGCAAACCTGCATACTCAGCCCCATGTTATTCTTATGAAGAATAATTAACGTGTTATTTCATTTAATTATGAACATAAATTAATAGAACTTGGTATGTGGCTTTACCTAGTTGAGTTATATTGATATTTGTATAAAAGCCCATTTTTAGTGTTCCTTATTTCGGCAAACCTGCATACTCAGCCGCCATGTTATTCTTATGGAGAATAATTAAAATGTCATAAATCGTTTATTTATGAATGTATATTGATGAAACTTGGTTTGTGGCTTTATGTGGTATTAAGATAAATTAATAAGCATTGGAAATTCGCTGAGTATGCAGGTTTGCTGCTACGGAGGTATTTACAATTATAATAGTACAAGATTGTCTTAAATATAATAATATGTAACAAGCAACAAACAGTAATAGTGAAAAAAACCTTAATCTTAATAAATACAATTTAAAATATAATCAATGCAAAAATTCAACAATGTAACTAACAATGCAATAAATGAACAATTTGACTAACAGTAGTGACAATTTAACAAGGAGAAGGCCTTAATTCATATATATGTTGACATAGTGCCAGCAACAATGATTGTTCAATGACTGACAATATAATAATAGTTGTTATTGAGGGGGAGACCACAATTCAAGATATTCAAAAAACAAAAATAAAACTAAATAAATACATTGAAATAGATGAAACAGGACAAAGAAGTCTGGGATCCGGCGTGAAGTTAGGCGTTCGAAGCTGCGAGTCTTACGGAGCTGAGACTGTCGTTGAAGAAGTCCATACGGGAGCAGATCTCGTTGGCGAAACGAATGAGTCTTGGTATAGGAGTCTGTACGAGGTAGTTACGAGATAAATGTCCCAACTCGTAGAGTCGTTGTGACCTTGTATCGGAGGGTGTTCGAATGTTAACCAGCTCCAGTAGGGATGGGCAAATCCCCTTGGAGTTGAAAAACTTGCATAGTAATGTTATGTCTGCAAGTCTCCTCCTGCATACCAGAGGCTTAAGATTATTAAGCTCCTCAAACTCAGCAATTGGCACATCAAAATAGTTTAGACTGGCCCTCCATCCAAGGAAGCTAACGATCCTCCTCTGGATGGATTGAATCCTGTTCATATGCCCGAGTTGGTGGGGGCCAATCCACTGATGCATACTCCAGTACCTGGTGAACAAGTGTCTTGTAAAGAAGGGTTGTTGCTCTGGAACCGAATCCATGATTGGAAGTGCATATGACAAGACCAAGCATGCGTGAGGCCCTTCCGCAGATGTCATTAATATGAGTACCAAAATCAAAGGAGGAGTCAATAGTAATCCTATAGTATTCCAAGGTCACGAATGGAATTGCACCTTGTTATAATTACACTGTCTAAGAAGTAATCAGTCACTACTGTATTAACTTTCCTGTTATATGATATAAGTTTGGTCTTGTTAGGATTTATAGACATCTTATTGGAGGAGCACCAACAAAAAACTGAGTCGAGAGCACGTTGTAGGGTTAGGCAATCTTCGACTGTAGAAATCTCCAGAAAGAGTTTGATGTCATCGGAAAATAATAGAAATGGGACGTTACCAATAGCCTCATTTATGTCATTAATATAAATTGTGAACAAGAGAGGGCCCAAGTGTGACCCCTGTGGAACACCAGATGATGCAATGAAGGGGGAAGAAAAGTCAGTAGAGAAGCGAACCAGAAGCATTCGGTTGTCGAGATAACTACGGAACCAACTCAGCTACGTGCCTACGATGCCGTTACCCTCACGTTTAGCCAGAAGTTGACGATGACTTATCTTATCAAACGCCTTACTAAAGTCGATGTAAATGGCGTCTACCTGACTTCTTCTGCAGAAGGCATTTAAAACCTGACTTTGAAAGGAAAGGAGATTAGTGACTGTAGAGCTTCCCTCAAAAAATACATGCTGCTCATCGATGATTAACTGCTTGAAGAGTGGTTGAATTAATCCTAATGGTTACATTTTCCCTACGCTTGTTATCCTGCTGGAAGTTCCATTTAGAATTAGGTTCAGCTGATTTTGATTTTCCAATAGAAATCAGAGGAGGAAAGTCAACCTCATAGTCTAACTCTTTAAGGTTAGTAGAAGGCAAACTATGTGTAGAGTATGTAAGCTCACTGTGAATAGTTATAGATCGCCCAGTTTTGTTTACTGCTGAAACACCATCAGTCAGAATATCAACAGTTGATCCAGATTTTGCCGTTTGAAAGTGTACATCAGGTTTTGGAATCGTTTCACCCTCTAGTCTATTCTGCTCTACAGAATCTAACTTTTCATTCAGAACAATATTATCGTCAATTACACCTTTTACAATGCCTATTAGGTTAATCACTGTGGAGTTTAAATTCATAAAAGCATCAAAGTCACAAATTTTGGTAAGAACCTTGCTCGCTTTAATCTCACACTTGGCACACCACCACTTAACCTTTTCATCTAAGTTTTCAATTTGGCCGTGTTCTTTAATGGATAAATTAACACAAGCTTTATGATGCAACTTGTGACAAAACCCATCGCAACAAATAGCAAAATCATCGTTTTATGCCAATTTTAAACAAATAGCACAATACGGGTCGTCAACAGCAACAGCCATGACACATACAAAAAATCCCTATGTTATTATAAAACATTACCAATTGATTCTTCATCTGTTGTAGTGTAAGTAATATCATAGTACACACTAAATATTAATCTTCTGTAGCCATACGTTACACAATAAATACAAAAAACTGTACAGGGACATTAAACACTCACACCCAGACATGTGTTAGTGTAAAATCAATTTCCTAACAAAATATGATAATGCACAGGGCCACGATTTGTGTAAATAATATAAGCTCGTCAAGAAAATGTAAATATCTTGGAATTAATTAGAGTAATAAGTTTTAATTTAGCCTTTATCTTGAAATAACATTTTAAGCGATTGATAATAAGGCTGATAACTGCTCGAAGATGGCGACCACAATAATCTCAGTGATGGAGAGTGAAAAAAAAACACTAAGAGTATCTACATATTTATTCTTTTGTAAAAAAATAGACAATATATACATTTAAGCGCCACGTCTCTTGCAATGCAACTGTCTTTTGTCGTTTTCGCTGAAAACTAAAGTGGTGGATGACCACTCATCGAATGTAAGCTAACTTATCGAAGTATCTTTACCTCAAACAATCTACATGTCAGAGGCTATTTGTAACTCCTTAATTATATTTTTAAAAGAGTATCAGATTGATGCTAAGTATTTCCATTTTTACGTGATACTGCCAAGGGAACTTTTTCCAGATATTGACCAACCGGCAGTTGAACTCGTGAACTCTTGAACTGAAGTCCAAGATCGTTAATCTTGCTCTTGTTCGTTAGGTTAGCGAGATGGCCGAATCATAAATATGATACGTCTTTTTGGCAGTTATAAGAGGGTGAGGGTCATACTTAATGACTAAAATCTGATTTGTGAGGGAGTATAACTCAAGGGGAACCCGTTATACCTAAACGGATATTCGGAATCAAAGAACTATTAATAGACATGTCAGCTAAAACTTATATTCTTCGCTTAGTCAAATACTGATAACATAAACCAGTTGATAAGCAAGTGGAAGTCTAGGTGACACAGCAAACATCCCAATTCGTGGGAAGACGGGGGACAGATTCCATGAAATACCTCTCAGACGTGTTGGAAGTGTTGGTGAAATCTATAGTGCTCCACGGGTTGAAATAGCACGAAGACGCTTTCAACTTAACTTAGTTTAATGCGTTTTGTATGCAACTGATCATGTAACATTGCACTATAATTTTCAGGCGCCTGAGATATAAATGTTTATTTTTGTTCTTGAATAGCCTATACAAAATAAAATCAATTACCTTAAAAGAGTTAAGATCGAACTTTAATGGAATAAAGATATGACCTGTTTATAAGTACGTGTGACAAACCATGAATATTTTATAACTATATCTCAAATTCGCAACTATGCTATAATAAATCATTCGACTAATAATTTTACTCTTAATAGTAGTCAACTCGATTTGCAAACTAAAATGTATGTATTTCCCTTACCCTGTTTAACAATGAATTTCCAAAGTACTCTCACTGTGTTCCATCTGCCCACTCATGACGTGGAGAAAATATTTGTTGACGTCGATAAAAAAAGAGTATCCTAACGAGAAAGATCCTTGTTTTTTTTAATGTGTACCACTAAAGAGTTAAGTAGCGATTCCTGCTACTTAACCACGTCCCCACCCTCGACTCACCCGTGCTTTTTTCCGATTGTCCTACTCATTTCACTGATGGACAAATTAAGTTTGATCAAAATCGATGACTCATGAAAATGTTCAGTTAACTATTAATTATTCGACAAAGTCATTCTACCTTTTGACGTTTTAACCTTGCCTACGACATAATTTCCGTTTATATTGAATTCGAATTAATTTTCTAAACAATTGCTTTCTATGTAAACAAATTTTAAATTTATACTAAAAATTGAACCTATTGAAGGTCATCTGTTGCTAGAGGAGGTAGAAGACAAATTTTAGTTTATTTTAAATTGAAAAAAATCCACTTGATGCATTCTATTACACTTGGGAACATCTGCTGAGTGTCCTAGCAAACTTCTAGTGCATCAACAGGAAAAAGACTGAAAATGATTTTTATTCACTATCTATACAATGTTGCATGTAGCTGTATGGAATTTTCTAATGGATATTTTCCGTTGGAATAAATAAATAAATATACAGTTTATAGTGTTTTATAGGTAGTTGCCATGGACTGGAAACCTTTTTACGTAATTTTCAGAACTTATGTAGTTTCCTTCCTTCAAAACAGCCTAGGCTGAAGCTCGGGGAAGGTTTCAAAGGTACAAGCACTTCCTGGTTCTTGGTACAACCACCCCGGTAAGTGGAATGAAACCTCCAAACAGGTACTTAACATATTTCGTAATGAAAACAATAGATTCCGGACTTTTAAAATTCACAGGAAGGTCTTCGATCAGTTCTCAAATTTTAAGGTTACTACTCTAGGAATCACAAAGGGAACTATTTTCTTTTGTGTTCTCTCTCAAGAGGGCTAGTTTGTCCGCTTGCTGGAGTAGTTCTTGCACACACATTTGATTAATTATTGCTTTAGACCAAGCAAACTTACTCGGTGTTTATAAGCTAAGTTTGTAAATTCAGCCAAAATGGATGAAAGTTAAATTTGTTATGTTTTTTATCCAAAACTTTAGTTGTAGGGAAAATTACCTATGTATTCCAGTGTAAAGTGTCTCTTGTTATTTTATGAGTATGGTATTTATTTATTTAAAATATGCCACAAGGATTAACGCATGTTTATCATGTGCTGAACATAATTTTTTAGATTATTTTAATTCAGGTTCTGCCATTGAGCTATATACTTAATATATAAATAAACAGGATAAATAAAATAGTTTTACAACACTTTAAGTATATTTACACTTGTACTGTGGATTTCTCTGATTGAGCCTGATGATGACCGTTGTAACTGGTTGAAATCAATTGCTTTGCACCATCTTTTGTGTAAATTGTACCGTCTTGTATGTAAGTACAGTATAAGTGTAAATATACTTATAGTGTTGTAAGACGGATTTTATTTATCCTGTTGAGTTGTAACAACACGTAACATGCTAATAAAGAAGTTATTTAATATATAAATATCAAATGTATAAGAAAGACTTGTGTCTTTACAATTACAAAAGAATACAACTTATAATATATTAAAATATATTTATATTTCCATTTATTCATTTACACACAAGAGCAAAACATAATACAACTATCAGGCTTAGTGAGATTATAACATTCAAATTGAACAGAATAGAATCAATGTTTATACTAAGCCTGATTATAATCAATATTTGTATTGTGTTTTAAGAAAAATACATTAAATCCTATATAATATATATATGGGTTTTAAATATATAACAGCAACAATTAAATCCATCAGTGAAAGAACCCCTAAAATTTTGTTTACATAGTTTATTTTTAATTTTTAGTGGTCTCAATATCTATGAATGTAACTACGATTGTACTAATACAAAAATTGTGTATTGTCACGTAGTAAAAAACAACAAATCTTTAAATTAGAATACTACATTGTAATAGAAACACAAAATATATTGTGATAATTAGTTAGATGTTGAGAGGAGAGCCTCGGACAACAGGGGTTGGTGATTGTGACAGCGAAGGTTTGACTGGTGTTAATAGTTTATAGCCAGATTTAGGGCCATTGGTGAAGTTTAGAACCATGATAACTATAGCCGTCTATCGTTCATTAAATAGCCGACTTACCAATCAAACTGAATTTCCTTACAGGGCTACTAAGGTCATACTTAATTTGCTTCGTGAAATTACAAAAACAAAACCGTAATATGTCCCGTCGTGTTTGATTAGGAAAGTATATTCAGATGAGTTGTCACTCTCCGCATTGCGGGTGAACGATTTGTAATGCAAAATTCAGAATACCCTTTACCCTTTACTTCTTAGTAGTGGTGAAATGATGGTTTAACATCACTTCCGGCGCTTTTTTCCCATGTTATTCTTATGGGGATCAGTTTTTGCACCGACGCCCGATCCTACCCTACACAAATTTTCTTTTTGGCCCCTGCCTTATTTTCCCCCATTTAAAATTTGCATTAATTTTAATACATCCTTTGCAGAAATCCACGAGTTCAAAAATAACTCCACACTAAATAAACAACACATGTAAACAACTTAGAAGTTATTGTGTAGTAGTGGTGAAACCACAAAGAGGCATCACTTCCGGCGCTTTTTCCCCATGTTATTCTTATGGGGAGCCGTTTTTGCACCGACGCCAGCTCCCGCCTATAGAGCCCCCGCCCGCTGGCCTATATTAAATATACCCCTGCCTATATTAAATATATTGTCCCCATCCCCATCCCTCCTCTATATTTTTAAAAATTAATTTTCAAATTCAGGCTAAAAAACTATCTTTGGTGTTTACTGTCCGATTTGTCTGCAATTTGGATATGTTATTGTCCTAGTGTTTTAATAAATTCCCCCAAATTCCAAACTGCCAATTTTGACCCTAAAATTCATTTTAATACATCCTTTGCAGAAATCCACGAGTTCTGGCTACTTGGGAACCCGAGCCATTTGACATATAATAAATCACCCTTCCTCCTAATTACCTTCTCTACCAAATACATGTCTTTATATTTAGTCTTTAACAATTCTTCTGTATAAAATCCTCCTTTGATTATATTGCCATTCTCATCTTTCAAAATATAAGTCACAGGCTTTGTTTTCTTAACTTCTGCTATTGTAAAAAGCTCTCCCGTCCAGTTAGGGGTATATCCTTTACTAAATACATGTTTATATTTAGATATCCTTACACTATCCCCCACCTTATATTTTGGCTTTTTAACTTGTACTTTAGATGCTAACCTTTCGTGTACGTCTTTAGAGTTCTTAGCACTTACTTGGTTAGGTTTCATGCCTATGGATCTATGTACTTTATTATTATATATCCTTATTAACTTTGGAAGTAAATCCAACCACTTGTAACTCCCTTGTGCACTAAACTCTCTATACAACCAATTCTTTAAAGTTCTCTGGAACCTTTCCACAATAGCCGCCTTAGTTGTAGAGTAAGTGTGGTAGTGATTAATATTTAGAATTTTCATTAGTTTGGTAAAATGTTCATTAAAAAATTCTTTTCCGTTATCAGATTGAATATTTTTAACTCCCTTTGGGAGAATAGTTTTTATAGCTTCTGTGACTACTAATCCAGTTTTATTCTTTAGTGGAGCAGCATAAGCTTTTTTAGAAAATGTGTCTATTAAAGTTAAAATATATTTATTCCCAGAATTCTCTCTAGCATAATTCCGCATATCTATTAAATCTATTTGAACAGTTTCGTTTATACCCAACACCTTAAAAGACCTTCTAACAAAGTTCTTTCTCGCGGGCTTATGCAATTCGTAAGCAATTTTTTCCATTTTTTATTCTTTATTTTTAATGTTAACGTATCTGCCAGTCTCTGTCGTTTCAAAAACACCTCCATTGCTACCAACTAACATACCATCACTCATTCTTTGATATACATAGTTTTTTGGCAAATATGCCCCTCCATCTAAAGTCTTAAATCCGCTTAAAGATGTAGGGTCTGCAACCAACAATTTAGGATTGTACATCATCAAATCGATTTCATTATTGTCTTGCATAAATTTATTAGTTTTATTGTTAAACCTTAATGCGTGTGATTTTAAACAAATATCAAATTTAATATTGTCTTGTCTAAAAGTTTTATTATTATCGTCATACCTCAAAACCTGCGACATTAAACAAACATCACTCCTATCTTTGCCTTCAGGTATATTCTTTATTAATTTGTCCTCTGCATCCCACACATCGCCATCTAATGTTAATACATTATAATATTTATCCCCCTGTTTTATTATGCTTTTCTCACCCTTTGTTAATATTTGCTTAACAACAGCCACATCATTTGGCAATGTCCCAGGTAAAATGTTTGTTAATTGCTTATTTTTACCATCAAATTTAAGACCGTCTAAAGTCACAGTCTGATGTTTTGTAACACAATCGTTCTCATCAACAGCGGGTTTAACACGAACTAGCCTTTTATTATTAAAATCCCAAAAGTTTAGATCCATTTTTGGTACTTGAGAGACGTTTACAACATCATCGCTTTCTTTACCAGCCAACAAATTACTTATTTTTCGCTTTTTGGCATTCCAAACATTTCCCTCCGATTCCAAAAATTCATAATTATTATTGTCTTGTACAAAGACACCATCTTTTCTTATTAAAGTTTGCTCTAATGTGGGCACATCGGTTGAGCTTTCACCTCGTTTAACATTAGTAATTTTGCGTTTATTAGCGTTCCAATTATTATTCTTGGATTCTAAAAACTTATATTTAGTATTACCTTGTACAAAAACATCACCTTTCCTGGTTAACGTCTGCCCCAAAGTCGATACATCGTCAGTAAACTCCCCACCTTTAACATTACTAATTTTATAATTTAAAGCATTCCAACAATCATCTTTTAGATTTAAAGTAGTTTCTTTAAAACTTCTAGCTTCTGGTTTACTATACGGGTTATATACGCGATAAAATTTATCTATCATATTTTTATTTAATAAACAATTCCACTTTCCCTCAATTCTTCTATGATAGAATCTATCTCATTATCCACTCCAGAATTTCCCGCCAATCGGCTTAACCAAAGCAGTCTTAACCTATCTACAAGCTCATTAGGATCGTCCCAATAAACATAGTCTATTTAATTACCAGTTACCTGCCTTAAACCTTCACCAACAGTCTTAAACAGGGGTTTAATTATATTAAGATATTTAGTGTGTTTATTACTTGACATCGCCGCACCTGGTTTATAACCCTTTAAATGTGCATTTGTAGCTTCCAAAATCTCTTTATAATTTTGCAAATCAGCCTGACTATAGTTTACGGGTTCTTTTAAAGTTAACAATTCCCACAATCCCTTTGTCCCTTTATAAATTTTTTCTCCAACTGTAACATCATCATTGGCAATTTGAACTTCCTGATTCCCAATAAAAAATTTATTTCCTTCTCGCCTAATACCATATGTGGTGTCTGTCATACTACTTCTACTAAGGTAATTTCCTAAATAGTCTGATGCTAAAAGACCAAAATCTAATTTGTGCGGCGTTATCTGTGTTATTCTTGGTATTCTAGACGGGGTCTTTTCTAAAATCATTGGGAGAACTGGCCTCTCTGTTTTTGTGGCTAAATTTTTTAATTCTTGCAAAGGCTCTATTAACGGTTGGAATGTTTGGAACCTCTCTTCAGCCTCTAGAAATTTACCACGTTTTAACGCCCTATATTTTTCTCTTATTTGTTTTGCAGACTCTACCAATTCTTGTTGAATATTTGTTTTCATTTTATTTACATTTTATTTATCTCATTTGTCAAAGGATTATACTCAAACACCTTATCGTGTATTATTAGGCAATATGCAGATGTGTTTGAAGGGACGTTTTCTGCAGTTTCAATTTCTAATTTAATATCTACAACCCCCTCTTTGATTGATTCATTCTGCCTAGAACAATCTATTACAATTAGAGGATATTTATTTATAAAGTCAGCTCTGTTAAACATAGGATCGGGGACGGTGTTGTAGTAACTCTCCCTAAACCTCACAAACATCTCATAAGCTTTAGAGGCATCTCCATTTTCAAAGTCGAGATTTAAATCACTATAAGGATAATATTCAGAGTTTAAAAACACTTTGAGATTTTTCAATTTACAGTGATCAAATTCATCAGTTCTTTTTCGTGCACTGTTGTCCCTACCTGTTTGGAAACCAAATATAACATACCTGGGCTTCTCCAAACTCGAAGACGTCTTAACTGACCATGTGTGTCTCTTGGTTTCGGGGTATGATGGAAGTTCGTGTAGCTCCAAACTTCTAAATGCAATTTGCAAATTTTTATTTTGCAATAACATCTTTTGTAATTGAAGCTTCTCCCCATCAGATGGCACCACATGCGGCATCACCCACTGAATCGATTTAAGCGTAATTTTAGGAATAGGATCGACACCAGTTGGAGCATTAGATGTTGTTAATATACAATTTAAGTCGTTTTTGGATCTTTTCAACACCAATTCTTGTTTAACATTTACTAAAACCTTATTAAAATCCTCAAACACACCCATTAACAGCTCTAACGGGACACAAGTACTAAACTTGCCGCTTTTATGGAACTCCTTTAAATTTTCATCAGAATCAAATGCTACATTTGACAATTTAGTTGTTTTATTGTAAGAGCACAATATTTTCATAAGACTGGAAATTCCCGGATTTCTTACAATATCTATTTCTTTACCAGCAACTTCGTATCTAATTTCGTCAAATAAGAATGCAAATGCATTATTTATAAAATGTCCTTTATCATGATTCTCTATTTCTCCTTTAATATACAAATAACTCCTACATGGGAGTGTTAGTAAATCTTGATTATTTATGCATATTCGAATTTCATCGGAATTATTTATTGCTAAAGTGTTGTGTGGAACATAGGAGTGATTTGTAATTTTAACCAGGCTATCATCGTATTGGAATTTTCCTGCAACGTCTAGAAAATCTTCCATTTTTATTAATAGAAAATTTTAACTTCAACCCAATTGATCGCAGAAACCTGGCATTTTGCACACTCAGCCCGTTCTTGTAAATTCTCATATCTTTTTTATATGACAAGTAATTGTAGTTTCTTCTTTATTAAAGTCAATTGGCTTGTCGTGTTGATCTGCAAATGTAATGCTAACAACATCTAAACTTCTCTTATTTACAGGGAAGTATATAATATTTCTGGGAACCTCAATAATCTTGTAGCCCGGAGGAGCTTCTGGGTAAAAACTGTGTATGGTGTGTGATTTGTCACCATTTAAATAAGACCCATTCGCAATATTACATTTTACTCTAATCACATTTACATTATTTATGTTGATTTTATTTACGGATTTAAACGCAATATCTGGAGTAGAAAATCCTTTAAATCCCAATAATTCAGACCCTAAACACGGTTTTGTAAAATCAAACACATGGCCAGAATGTAATGTGGCTTTCATAGTTTTATTATCGGCTATAAGTACAAAATCTGGGAGTTGCTTTTGAATTTCCTTCGCAAGCTCAAACACCTCGAATGTACCTTCAACAATTTCAATTACATTTGGAGCTTTGTGATCGTAATAATACACATCCTCACCCTCGTCTATAGTTAATTTTGTGTCTTTAAGTTTATTTAATTTTGGAACTAGCCCTTTGTAAAATATAAGTTTGACTTTTGTATTAATTAATGCTACTTTATTTTGTATAATAACTTCAACTTTACCATCTAATGCCCGGTTTAATTCGTCAATTGTAACCTCCCCTTTTGGGGTTGTAATTTTGTGCATTTTGTAATATGTCAAAGTATTTAGAGGTTTTTTAACATTAAATATAGAATTATAACTTTGAAAATCTACCAGCCCAATTACATAATCACCATTTAATTCTATAGGAGGAAAGAACACCGACTTCAACTCTGGCTCTGTACCTGTGAATGTTATAGTAAATGAATCCATTTTTATAAACTAAAATTTTTCAGAAATGATAAACATAAAATTCCACAAATGGAACTGTTTAAATCTTGTATTTGATCAGTTGTATAGTAAATTTTAGATGGTACAAAATATTCAATTACCTCTTTTGGAGGCTGTATTCCGAAAGGGTCAAAATATATTACAATATCTTTATTTTTACGATATGCTGTCCAATGTGTGCCCCTGTCACTGTCTAAATTAATAATTCCACATTCTCTTACTTTTGGTGTCAGTTTTCTTAGCTCGTTTTTTAGGTACACCCCTCGAAAGTGAGGCACGTCTCTTGCTGCCTCTAACAGCTGAAAGTTGTCCATCTTTTTTATTAAATTTTAATCCCATTCCCATTTTTGCCTTAGCCTTCATCAAATTTGTCACTGCATAAGCTGCTGCTTTTTCGGCCAGACTGGCGTCCTTTGCCGAAACTCTAGTCCAAGCCTGGTCCGCTAATCTCATATCTGCCTTGTTCCGGGCGGCTGTATCAGGATTATTCATGTAGAATATGTCGTGCTCTTTACAATAAGAGTCTAGCTTATTTTTTGGAGGTACATTTCTGGCTAAATTTTCACGCACGTTAGTTCCGGGCCCGCACCATTTATAATTTCCAGGTAGGTGGAGGGGGAAAGGAAGGTTGTTTATAAGGGTATTTAACAAGCCACGGCCTCTATATGGCTTTAAGAATAATCCCTTACCCTTCTTACACTTTCTCTTTGCCATTTTTATTATATAAAAAATTATTCAGCACATAAAGAAAATACACCATTATATAAAAAATGTCATTTATTCAACAAAAGAACAAATTTAAAATTGCACATAAAGAAAATACACCAAAGAAGTTGGGCCTATTTCCTAATAATATTCGCTGTCTTATAATAGGGCCCAGTGGTTCGGGGAAGACTGTTGTAATTTATAACTTAATTGTAAAAAAACAAGGATTAAAGTTTACAAATTTATATATAATATCCAAATCTTTAGAACAAGAAAAATATAAAAAAATAATTGAAATATTCCGTCTGTGTGATGAAGTTAAATTACACACATATTCAAACTGTGAAATCACACCAAATGATGTAGAATCACACTCAATAGTTGTATTTGACGACATAAATAGTCCAAATATCACACAATTTTTCTCAATGGGCAGACACAAAAATATTAACAGTTTTTACTTGTGTCAATCTTACAGTAAAGTACACAAACATTTACGTGACAATGTTAATTTTCTAATATTATTTAAACAAGACGATTTAAATTTAAAACATGTGTATAACAATCATGTGGGAAATGATTTTTCATTTAACCAATTTAGAAATCTCTGCCATCAGTGCTGGGATAGGTCTAAATATGGCTTTATTGTAATAGACAAGGAAAGGCCAAAGAATAATGGCAAATACAGATTTATGTTTGACCAATTTTATAGTGACCAAGGGCAAGGGTGTTGATGCCATCTAGAATAAACCTCTTGTCGTCATCAAAAGAGAGTACCTTTTTGTTCATCGTTAATGTTTGCAGACGGTGGTTTGTGGATTTAATTCTTGTAACATTCTCGTAGTAATCTTCTCCGGTTGCAAGACAGTGTAAGTAGTGTTGGTGTCTTAAGAGATGTTTAACTGTAGCGCCGTCAGCTCCTTTTGCCTTCTTAACCTCTAGCTCATTTTGCTTTTCTTTTTCGTATAACCACTGTAGAGGAATGAAAGAGTATAATTTTGGCCTTAAACCACAATATTCATACATAATTTGACCATTTAATTCATCTTTAAACTTGCCCTAACTTTTTTGTTTTTATCAGAGTATAAGAAATGATCTTTACTGTATGCAGAGGTGTCAAAACGGTCCAAGTCACTTTGTATTTCCTTGTAAAAGTCCTCTGTTACTATAGAATACATCAGAGAATCCGTGTCTGTCATTAAGAACTTTTTATTCTTAAATTTTGACATATAATTATAGTGGAAATCATACATTATTACTTTACTGATATCCAAAATGGTCATTCCTAAATATATTGGTTTATCAAACTTTACAATTAATTTATTTAAATGCACAGCGTGCAAATTGTTATCGAACTTTTTGCTGCAGTCAAATCTTGGCTTTGTAACATACTTTGTTAACATAGACTCATCTACAAGATGTATATCACGAAACTTGCGTTGGTTCATAATTGTTCGACCAAAGAGACTGTTATTTAACAGTTTGTAAAAGTCTTTTTCAAAATCATGTTCAGCTTTTTGTCGCTTTTCAATATTAAAATTAATATAAGGCGCGAGCCATTTTGATTGTCTGAATTTTAAGATTCTGTGGTATTTTGTAACTACCAAACCCAGTTCTTCGTATTTTTTTAGTGCTTTATAATGTAGAATATATTTAGTTTTGTCATTTAAGTTTGGTATTAATTTTCCATTCATTTTTTCTGGTGCGAGCGGGTAGTCATTATGCAAATCGTGTAAACTTTTATCGTATTTTAAATCAACTTCCAAAATAAATCCAAAGTTTTCATTTTTATTGGCTTTATAATCTTTCTCGTTTGTCCATCTAAAGCCATCAACGGGCAACGACTCGCACATTGCTGTAGAGTATAGCGAGTTGCAGTCTAAGTATACAAGATAGGTGCTTTCTTGATTTGGGTCATAATGTTCGCCCATGTACTTATTGTTGGCTTTAGCATAGCGTGTGGAAATCATGCTTACACCGCCTCTAATGGCGTGTTCTATAAACAAATGCATGTCAATGTCACTAAATAACTGTAATTTTATGCCGGTCATTCTAAGACACGCCTCCCATGTTAGTCCAGGCAATGAGTACTTGTGGACAGGGTCGAGTTTATAATCCTTTAAACTCAAGTCCCTAAATGTCTCAAACACATCAGCCAATAACAACACATCTGTTTTAAGGTATAAATCGTGATATTCTTTTAAATTCTTTATATTAAAATGATTCCATACGTTTTTAGCATGTTCATATTGTGCAGGAGATATACATTCTTTAGTTAGACTGCTGTAAAATGCCTCTATGGGTGGTAGGGGCTCTAAAAACTTTTCTGGTCCTGTCATGTATTCGTACGGAAATTCGCCCTTGCGTTGTAGTAGTGGATTGTCTATAAATCTAAACGTATTTAAATTGGAAGCTAATTTGCTTAAGGGAAGAGACAGAAAGTTGTAGGAATCCAAAAATACCAAATCATCAACAGAGAACGATATATATTTTTCCATGTCTTTGGCTATGCAATTCAATTTGCGATTGAGTTTTCCCAAGTGTTGCATTATTAAATGACCATCATAGTTTTTAAGGTTGTGGAAGAATATTGGAATTTTCTTGGTTACTTTATAGTTTAAATTGCAAGCGTTGTGGGAGGGTCCTCGGAACTCGCCTGTTAGATGGCAATGGTCGCTCACTTTATCACCCAGTAACAGCTGTTGGCATATGTGGCAGTATTTAGAGTTTTTGAAGGAAGCCTCTTGCTCTGCAGTCATTACAAGGGGAACATATACTTCCATCTGACTTTTAATAAAGTCATAGGTTTTAAATAACTTTTCAAAAAATACATCCATTACATTTTCACCGCTGTACAACTCTTCGTAAATAATTTTAGAGTCTCTCACCACAACATAAGCAAATCCAGAAGGCGTGTGTTTGCCGCCGTTTATAAAACATTCGAAATCTGCATAAATCACAAAGGGAGCTTTAAGTTGATATTTGTAATTCGTAAATTGTAGTGTATCTTTTTCAGACATTTGTACTCTTTGATGCCCAAAGGGTTTACAATATGTTGTGTGACGTTCCAATATATCTTTGGTGCCAAAATGTTGCAAACAGAACTTGCAAAAATATTTCTTATTGGCGTGTTTTGTAGAATTAAACATTAACTTGTCAAAATCACGAATTAAACAGTAATGTGATTTCTGACCGTGTTTTAGAAGCAGCAGATTGACGTGAGTATTGCCGTTTAGTTTAGTTGTTCTCAGTGGATATATTGTTTTTCCTTCAATTCCATATACATTAACACTTATGTTATTTTGTTTTTCAAATTTATCAATGTCAGATATTTTTACTGGATATTTTATATTTGTCATATTTAACTGGCCCTCATAGGGTTCGTAGTGAACTACTCGATTTGCATTTTCTTTACTATTCCTTGGTCTTAAGCTTGCTAAAACACTCCAGGTGAAACATTTATTATCGGTGTTTTTAATATTTAAAACAGCATGTTTTGATTTTATATTTTCTGGCGTGGGAATGTATGATTTGGGGGTTAGGGGCTTATATTTGTAAACATGCAACTGCCAGTATTTGGTGCGGTCATATATCCATCCACTGCCCTGAGCTTGATACTTGTGCATGGAGGTATCGATTTTTAAAAGTGAATTTTCAATTTGAGTCTTTAGCTGTGCTTTCTCAATTGATAAATTAGTTAAACTTCGAAAATCAGCAATACATTCTTTGTCAATGATTAAATCACCATTATTGTCCACTGAGTGTTTGATGAATTTTACTCTCCTAATAAGAATCCATTTGATGGGTAGAGGACAAGATTGGAGAGTGTCTAATATATCCGCGGACTCGCCGTAAAACTTAAACACATTATAGGGTCGCTTGTCACATCGTAGGTGGTGGCGGGGTTTGTTCCGGGTGATGACTCTCTTACACACATTACAAGTATTGTGGTTCTCTAGCATATGCATTTTAAAATTGCTATTGTCAAATATTTGATGACATATTTTACAAATTTTAGGAATAACTTTGTGAACAAGTCGATAATGGCGTAATAAATTGCTTCTGTTGGAGTAAGACGTGGAGCACTGTGCACAGGTCAACATTTTTTGTTGGAATGAGGGTGGTGATTTTGGGGCTTCTATATATATCCTTGGTTGAAAATTTTAAAATTTTATCTTTTTTAAATAATAAAAACATATTTTTTAACTCTAAAATAAGACATTTTTGCAGTTTAATTACTGCAAAAATTAAAAAAATTTCCAATTTGGTGGTGCAATATTATTTTTTACATACACATTTTAGGTATTAATACACATTTGGAAATGGTGAATTGGAGATTTACAAATATTAGGCTATTTCAATTATGGATTAACAGTTGTCCCTAAAGACATCACACCACTGCTAACACTCACACAGAGTCCTGGGTGGAGAGGCCGTGACTTAGTGTGTTAGTATGTCAGCGTGTGCAGGCAGCGGATCGTTGCGCGTGCAAGCGGCGGATGTTTTAATCAGTTGGCAGTTCGACCGTAGTTGGAATTAAAACACTACAACAATCAAGAAGTTGGCGGCAGTATTTTTGGGGGAATTTATTAAAACACTAGGACAATAACATATCCAAATTGCAGACAAATCGGGCAGTAAATAAAGAAGTTGGCGGCAGTATTTTTCAAAATTTTTTAATTCAACCATAATAGTGAATTTGGGAAATGTAAGTGAAATTTATTAAAACACTAGGACAATAACATATCCAAATTGCAGACAAATCGGACAGTAAACACCAAAGATAGTTTTTTAGCCTGAATTTGAAAATTAATTTTTAAAAATATAGAGGAGGGATGGGGATGGGGACAATATATTTAATATAGGCAGGGGTATATTTAATATAGGCCAGCGGGCGGGGGCTCTATAGGCGGGAGCTGGCGTCGGTGCAAAAACGGCTCCCCATAAGAATAACATGGGGAAAAAGCGCCGGAAGTGATGCCTCTTTGTGGTTTCACCACTACTACACAATAACTTCTAAGTTGTTTACATGTGTTGTTTATTTAGTGTGGAGTTATTTTTGAACTCGTGGATTTCTGCAAAGGATGTATTAAAATTAATGCAAATTTTAAATGGGGGAAAATAAGGCAGGGGCCAAAAAGAAAATTTGTGTAGGGTAGGATCGGGCGTCGGTGCAAAAACTGATCCCCATAAGAATAACATGGGAAAAAAGCGCCGGAAGTGATGTTAAACCATCATTTCACCACTACTCTTCTTATTTCCCCAATGAAGAAGTATCAAAGTTTTGAGTGCATTGTCTTAGTACATTTAAACAAGGCTCTTACAGAGACTATTCGGATTTCCTTAGATAATGTGCACTTCTTTCACTCTTTGTTCACAAACCTGACTTGTAAATTACAAATTAAAACTAAATAATTACTGTACAGAACAAGATTTTATCACGATTAAAACTTTAGATGTAAGTATATTTTATAGTCGACGACTATGTGATTTAAGTAGTAATTTACCAACACATTTCAATCTTCACTAAACATCAATCGGGTTTAGTTCCGTCATCCTGTCAATAAGTTTTTAGTTCAGTTCCCCATTTAAACTACCGATACTTATTGCTAATATTGACATTTTCAGTTTCTTTCCAAGTCGGTAACTATACCAGGACATAGCAGTGTGGTTAATTTATTTTCTAGTGTAGTTTTTTTAACTTTACCGCAGAAATAACAGTTGAAACAATACTTGTTTTGGAATGTAATATAATGTGCTAAGCTAAAACGGTTGATAAGAACTTTGAAAATGCACCTAATTAACATTTCCCACATAGCAGCCCTTTATTTATTATTAATCGTTTAATTTAACATCCTGCCAAAACATTTCGAACAAATTTTTTGTAATAAATACAGCTTTATATACGACGATGAGAGCATATTCACAAAAAGAGAGTTAGAGTCGGTCGGTTGGATTGGTTCAAAGAGCCTCATTATATGATGACGACATTATGAGTTTAAATTTGAAACGAGTCCGTTTCCAGGGATAATTAACTGTTCAGACGGAAATATGGTGGTATTGAGGTTGTTCACATCTTTGTCGTTTCTTTGTAGAGGAATGACATAATGTTGAGGATATTTTACAAAATATAATTTAAATCCATCGAAACTATTTTGCCTTTTTAGCTCTTATTTCTTCTAGTTAAAGTTTAAATCCTAAATTGTAGAGTCCTATATGTTTTAACTGTTACGTTTTTGTGCTAGCTTACTATATAATTTGTTTTTTTATTTATTTGGACTTTACCTATCCCTTCTAGTGTTTAAAACTGCACTACGTTTCGGGATCAAGTGAACCCCGTTATCAAATGAACCCCCCGTTATCAAGTGAACCCTACTTACAGTTAAATTTAGATGTAAGTAGGGTTAACTTGATAACGGGAGGAGTTTCCTTACCTCCCAAAACGTAGTGTAGTTTTAAACACTAGAAGCGATAGGTAAAGTCCAAATAAATAAAAAAAATAAATTCAAATCCATCGCTATTATGAGTTTAAAAAAACAGTATATCATTTGTATGGTAACTATTAAGTTACTATAGCCGCCATTTATATATTATGTAAAGTATGTCAAAGAGGACGTGTTATTAGCTTTAAACTGCGTTATTAGGGTTAGCATTACTATTTATAGCGTTATATTTAGGGCCACCGATACGACATGGAAACTAGACAAATGTCACTATAAGAAGTCTTAAACAAAAATGCTCTATGCCTTGCATATTTCCCTTTGATACGTAAGTTTATCATTAGTAATTAAAGGAAATTTAGAGCGCCATTGCTCGAAACTGAGCAAAGCTCCATGTAAGGCTGGAAATCTAGATTTAAACTTCATATTTTCATGTACACTTAAATCACTATACATATTGATATTCATTATTAGTGGTCATAGTACTATTTACTAAAACCACACGTTTTGGATAGTTGGTATTTTAACAGTTGCTAGACAAATACACATGTGTTGTCTTAATCAACTGATTAAATTGATGAAAATAAAAACTTTTGAATGGATTTAAACTGTAGGTTTTCATAATTTACTAAGTAAAATCTCATAGAAGCAAGAAAAACCGGAAAATATAGAATAATAAACCTTTCATGTCGTACAACCTGCATGTAAACCAGTCTTGTAAAAATTACAGAAACACTGCCAAAAGAACTGCAACATTTTGATTGTTTTCCCCATGTTAAATGCCATGAGAGAATTTTAATTATTATTTTAAAATATTCAACGACAAATTATTTCAAATTAGTAGTAAGGGCCCGCGCTTGAGCCCCAACATAGGGTCTTATGGAGAATAGAATAACATGGAGTCTTATGGAGAATAGAATAACATGGACTCTTACGGAGAATAGAATAACATGGACTCTTACGGAGAATAGAATACCATGGGATCTTATGTGGGAATGGAATTAGGGTGTAATAACTACCCTCTGTCTTTCTTTTGCTACCCTCTATGGTTGATTATCTAACCCTCTGTGGTTAACTAGCTGACCCTCTGTGTTTAATTATCTACCATTTTTTGTAATTACTTAACCCTCGCGTCCTTCTGTCTCCTCCACTTCCTTCTGCGTATCTAATCTTACTTCCTTCTGCGTATCTAATCACAACATCCGCAACAAGTCTCTGTCAGCAAACTCGCTGTAGCCTGTTAAAATACTGCTCTGTGATTGGTTAAAATAAAGATGTATTTTATAGGCTGTAATTAGGCGTCCTGCGCTCTGATTGGTCCAGACGTTTCCCCCACCACAGTACCTGCTCTCTTGCCGCGCATTCTCTCGCTCTGCTCTCAGCTTTCGTTGCGAACAGACGTGTCCCTGCGTTTGCTACGCTTGGCGAAGATAACCCTACTTTTCCTAACCTAAATCTTAAGTGTTCCCACGCGAGTGTTTTGTTCGTGTTTGACTTGTCTGTGTTAAGTGCGTTGTATGACATGCTAGCGTACAGTAACTTCATCGTCTCTATTTTACAGGGTAATGTTGTGTTGACTAACATAACCTCACCTCCAGTAACCTTCGAGAGTTACCATAACCTCACTTCCTTGTGTCAAGAGTTGTATTGTACTTGTATGTGTTGACTGACAGTAATCTCACTTTCTGTCCTTGTTCTTTATTAAGTAACCTCACCATTTTGTTTTACTTGGTACTGCTGTGTTTGTATGTGTTGGTTAACATAACAGTCACCTCAGTTTCTTGTTTGATTTGACTATAGTAGTGTTGTGCTTTGTATTTCATTTTTTGACTTGGCAAGAGTAGTATTTGTATGTGTTGACTAACATATCCTCACTCCCAGTAACCTCAGTTTCTTGTTTGACCTGCCTAGAGTAGTGTTGGGTTTGTATTTAATAGTTTGATTTGGTAGTTTACAGTAAAGAAAGTAAACATACCCTCACTTCCTTGTGGCTAAAGTAGTGTTGTGTTGAGTAACATAACCTTACTCCCATTAACCTCAGTTTCTTGTATCAAGAGTAGTGTTGTGTTTGTATGTGTTGGCTAAACTAACCCCACCCAGTAACCTCAGTTTCTTGTTTGATTTGACTATAGTAGTGTTTTGCGTTGTATTTAATTGTTTGATTTGGTTAGAGTAGTGTTGTGCTGACTAACATAACCTCGCTCCCAGTAACCTCAGTTTCTTGTTTGACCTGACTAGAGTAGTGTTTTGCGTTGTATTTAACTGTTTGATTTGGTTAGAGTAGTGTTTTGTTGACTAGCATAACCTCACTCCCAGTAACCTCAGTTTCTTGTTTGACCTGACTAGAGTAGTGTTTTGCGTTGTATTCAATTGTTTGATTTGGTTAGAGTAGTGTTGTGTTGACTAACATAACCTCACTCCCAGTAACCTCAGTTTCTTGTTTGATTTGACTATAGTAGTGTTGTGTGTTGTATGTGCTGAGTAACATAACAGTAATCTCACGTTATCATGTACTTGTCTCGTCCATCTCTGACTTATCTATGTTAAGAGCGTTGTATGGCTTGTTAGGTACAGTAACATCAGTTTTGAGAGTTAACATAAACCTCACTTCCTTGTTTAAAGAGTAGTGTCGTGTGATTTTTAGCGTTATTTGAAATACTGGTGTAACCTCACTTTTTCTAACCTCACCCATTACACTCCAAAATTTATAACCTTACTGTATTATATTAATTTTCCGTGCATAGTGTACTTCATTTTATTTTTGTGATGTATGCGTGTTTATTGTATTGGCTAGAGTAATGCTATGTGGTGTATCTATCTAATCTGACTTGGTAGTTTACAGTAAAGAAAGTAAACATACCCTCACTTCCTCGTGGCGAGAGTAGTATTGCGTTAACTGACATAACCTCACTCTCAGTAATCTTTTTTTACCCTGGTTCTTTTGTACAGTAAATTCACCTCAGCAACCTCACTTTCTATTCTTGTTCTTTAATACAGTTTTGGTTGGAGAAGTTTTTGTATTGACTAACATAACCTCACTTTTACTAACCTCATTCTTGAGTGTTCCCATGCGGGTGTTTTGTTCGTGTTTGACTTATCTGTGTTAAGTACGTTGTATGACTTTCTAACGTACAGTAACTTCACAGTCTCTATTTTACTGGGTAGTGTTGTGTTTGTATGTGCTGAGTAACAGTAATCTCACTTTCCATTCTTGTTCGTTAATGCAGTTTTGGTTAGAGTAGTGTTTGCTACCTTCATTAGACTTGTTTTCGGTAACTTGTAGTTCTGATTTGACTTGCGTAGTTTGTGTGTTAGTGTTTTTCTGACTTGCTTAGTAATACAGAGGTACTGTGCTCTTCTACATACTATATACCTCTTACGACAAGCTCTAGTTCTTCAGTCTGATTCCAGTCATCATACTGACCAGACGTGTTTTGCGCTGCTCTTGCGTAAGTGTTCTCTTTCACAGATTATTATTGACTCTGCGTAATTTAGTTGTATCCTCGTGAGCTTGACTCTGATCGGTGTGTTTGCTCGTTTTAAGCGTTAGCACGGTTTAGCTTGTTTTCAGTATTTAATTATGTGTTAAAGGATGGAAGTTTCTAAAAACGACCTTCATAATCCGGTACAATTACTTAGTACCGCTCAAACGTATGTTAAAAATTCGGACTTTACGGGACTAACACTATTTTTAAATTTACTAAACCTCCAAGTGGTATCTCTGAGTTTGATTGGCTAAGAAAAGGTTTTAATCAAATTGTAGAGACATCCAAAGCCGACGCTGAACCTACCGATTATCTCGGGTTTAGATTACAGTCTATAAATTTAAAAAGTAAAGAACCGGGGTAAGTAGATTTGAGGCCTGTCTCAGAAATTACTGGTGACGTCCTTTGGGAGATTTTTGGGGGTATTGTTCAATCAAATTCTGAATCCATCAAGTCCACTGACACGTTTAAAGTAGATGTAGCACGGATTAACGTCCCCGTAGGTAAAGGGAGAGTACGTCCAGAGATGTACAACACCTTTGATGAAGAATCTAAAGCGAGACGGGGAATTGTAGTAATAAATAACAAAGACAATTTATGCCTGGCTAGAGCGTTGGTAGTAGGCAAAGCACTTGTAAAAAATGATCCTCAGTACAAAGCAATACGTCAGGACAAGGGGAAAAGACAAACTTTCAGAGCTAATAAGCTCATAGCAAAGGCTCGCGTAGAAATGCCGGAGGAGGGTGCAGGAATCCCTGAGCTTGAAAAATGTCAGTCCCATCTTAAAAAATACAAAATTACCGTCTACAACTATGACAAAAAAGGCCGGGATGTTTACTTTGAGGGAGGTAATGAAGACGCTAAATTAAAAATTAACTTGCTTTTTCACAACGGGCATTACAACGTTATAACTAACTTAACTGCCGCGTTTGTTTGTCATTTCTTTTCCTGCCACGTCCCTTTTGACCACAAAGCAGAGCACCGATGCTCTAACAGATGCACCTCCTGTTATACCATCTCCCCGCCCTGTAAACTAGAACACGGAGGCATCACATGTCGTTTTTGCAACCGTTCCTTCAAAAATGAACGGTGTTTAGTAGCCCATCAAGGGCAAGTTTGTAAAACTGTAAAACTCTGCCGTGACTGTAAGAAAATGATTCATCCAAAAAAACGTAAGACAGCTCATGTATGCGGAGAAGTTTATTGTAAGCCCTGTGAAGCGTTCAAAGACCCCGCGCATCAGGGTTTCATGAGGGTAGATAGGAGAACTCCGAAGGACCGTGATTTTTTGTTTATTTTCTTTGACTTGGAGACTCGTCAAGACGAATCTCTCCCCTCTGACCCCGAGCAAAAATTACATAAAGTCAACTTGTGCGTTTCTCAACATTACTGCTTTTAATGTATTAATGGGAGTGAGTGTGAAACTTGCTCGGAACGGCAAAGGGTATTTGAAAAAGAACCGGTAAATAACTTCATGGACTATGTAATGGAAATTCGAAAAAAAATTAAAGATGTTTGTGTAATTGCCCACAACGGGCAAGGTTTTGACTTTCAATTCATTTTACAGTACATCATGGAAGAGACTAAATTTACCCCAAACATCACTCCTCGGGGAACTAAAGCTATTTTGATTGAAGTAGCCAACGTAAGGTTTGTGGACTCACTCAGCTACTTTCCCATGGCCCTCGCTGCGCTCCCTAACGCCTTCGATCTGCCTCCCGAGAGAAAGAAGGGCTACTTTCCCCACTTGTTTAACACTCTGGCAAACCAAGATTATGTAGGCCCTATGCCCGACAAGCAGTACTACTGCCCGGGATCAATGTTTGAAAAGTCCCACAAGGCCTTTGAAAGCTGGTACGATGAACGAGTCGCTGAAGACTATGTCTTTGACTTTAAAAAGGAAATCTTAGAGTACTGCATCTCTGATGTAGAGATCCTAGCTCAGGCGTGTATAAAATTTAGAGCCTTACTTCTTCAAGAATGTAATGTTGATCCTTTTATCGAGGCTATCACAATAGCCAGTGCGTGTAACTTGGCCTTCCGCCGTAACTTCTTAAAAGAAAATACTATTGGACTTATACCAAAATCAGGGTACCGACTTGCAGACAATCAGTCAGCCGTTGCTGTACAGTGGTTAACATGGGAGGAGGAGAAACGTGGAGTAAAGATTCAACATGCGGGGCGGGGTAAGGAAGTAAAGATTAACGGGCTAAAAGTAGACGGGTTTGACGGGGAAAACATCTATGAGTTCCACGGGTGCTACTGGCACGGTTGCCCCAAATGCTACTCGTATAGAAGAGAAGAACCTCTGCCGGAGGATCCTTCAGACTCGCTTCACTTGAGGTATGAGAGAACCAAATCCAAAATGGCAAAATTTAACGACTATGATGTTGTGGAGATGTGGGAGTGTGAGTTTAGAGCTTTGAAGAAGGACAAAAAACTAAATCACTTGAACCAACTGTCCATTCTAAACACTCTCCCACTTAATCCTAGGGATTCCTTTTTTGGAGGTAGAACGGGTAATACTAAAATTTATTGTAAATGTGAAGAGGGAGAAACGATCCAATACGTCGATGTCTGTTCCCTTTATCCGTTTGTACATAAATATTGTAAGTATCCCGTTGGACACGCTACTATTTATGTCGGACATGAGTGCCGAGAGAGGGGTCTTGAGGTAGAGGGCTTGTTAAAATGTAAGATTCTACCTCCTTACAACTTGTATCATCCCGTACTCCCCGCTAAAATGAATAATAAATTGATGTTTGTGTTGTGTAGAACCTGTGGGGAGACTCTAAACCAAGGGAAATGTTTTCATGATAGTGAGGAAAGGGCAATGGTAGGAACATGGACCATGGATGAAATTAGAAAAGCTGTAGAAAAAGGCTATGTGATTTTGGACATGTATGAGTTGTGGGAGTACGAGGTAGCCACATACGAGAAAGGAGGACTTTTTACCGATTTTATTAATACATTCTTGAAAATGAAGCAGGAAGCCTCAGGCTATCCTAGCTGGTGTAAGACTGAACAGGATAAAGAAAAGTATGTTTCTAATTTCTTTGAGCGTGAGGGTATTCAACTGGACAAAGACAAAATTGCTAAAAATGGAGGACTCAGGTCAGTAGCTAAATTAATGTTAAATTCATTCTGGGGCAAGTTTGGTCAACGAGAAAACATGACAAAAACTTCAATCGTGAGAGACTCTAAAGAATTATTCAAATCGTTAACTCAACCAGGAACAAAAGTAAAGTTTGTTGAAGTAATTAACCAAGAGGTTTTATTAGTTAATTGGCAGAATGTTGATGATGCCAGTGAGGCTCTAAAAACTGTAAATGTTGTAATTGCGGCCTACACCACTGCTCATGCCAGACTTAAACTGTATGAACATCTAGATGCTCTTGGAGGGCAGGTCTTGTATTATGACACGGACTCGTGTATTTATTTATACCGGGGAGAATTGTACAGGGTCCCTACGGGAGATTACCTCGGGGAAATGACGGACGAGCTGGCAGGTGAGTTCGGGCCTGGATCTTTCATCGTAGAGTTTGTTTATGGAGGACCAAAGACTTACGCGTACCTTGTTTGGTCAACCAAAATGCAAAAGCTAGAATCTGTGTGTAAAATCAAGGGCCTCACCCTCAATATGAAGACTTCCGAAACTTTAAACTTTGAAGCTCTGAAAAAGATGGTCCTCAGTGAAGCTGCTGAAATAATAGAAATTGAAGAGAGTAGAATCAGGAGAACAAAGAAACGAGAAGTCGTTACAGTAAGTGAAATTAAAAATTTTAAAATTACAGGACCCAAGAGAAAATTTAATGATGATTACGACACCTTGCCTTTCGGCTTTAAAAAAACAAAGAGTTGCTTAAAATAGCTGTCACTCACACGGGTACTGAGTGCATATACCTCTAAACATCAGCTCTATTACCTCATTCTGCTCTGAGACGCGGTACTGAACAGACGTGCCTGTGCTGTTAATGTTTGTCTTTCCTTGTAGAATGTCTGTTGAATATATTACACCCGCTATTCAAGCGGTGTTTTTAAAGTTTATATCTAAAAGAAAGTTGAATGAAAATTCTAAATTTCGCATTACATCCTCAGAGTATGAGTTCTTTCTTACTGGGCCAATAGACGTATTAGAATGGCCTTTGATGTTCTCGGAGTACATAGTAGATAAAATAACGGAGAACTCCTCATCAAACACCTACATCGGAGTATTAATAAAGCATGGTGATGTTTCGGGAAATATAACATTCTTTCCTATAGGGAATTTAACACCGTCAGTTTTTGATGATCACTTTGAACAAATATTTTGTAACGTTGAGAAACTATCTGGTGTTTTACGTCTTGAAGTAACACTTGTCTCAATTCCATGCTGCTACCTTCGATAAAGGGAGTACCTTTCCCTACGGAGCAGCGTTACTCTTGTATAAACCACTTGTCACTAGTACAGTTACATCATTCTGCTCCAAGTCGTGGTACTGATCAGACGTTCTTTTGCGCTCCTATTGCCTGTACTATTGAGTAAATTGTGACATGGCTGCTAAATTCTATACATTCAATAACAAGCCGGTATTGGTTCTGTTTGATAGTGAAGGAAATCCATAATTTAAAGCTAAAGACGTAGCTACTGCTCTAAAGCATGTTAATGGCTGGAGTGCAGTTCGTAAACATGTAGATGACAGTGATAAATTAACTGTTAGTAGTTTTACTGACGCCCAAAAACAGGACGTTGGACCGATTGAGAAAACAACGGTTTTTATAAACGAAGCCGGATTATGTTCTTTGATGTTAAGATCAAATACTCCTGAAGCAAGACTGTTGGTAAGAAGTCTGTTGCCGGAGAAGTTTTACCTTACTTACACAAATATGAAAGATGAAAGTTCACTTTAAATGTAATTTTTTCTTTAAAATCACAAGTCCCACTGTATGTATGTGTGTGTGTGTGAATGAAGGTCCCTGGCGCGGGTGACGAAAAGCCCCGTAAACCTGTATGAAGGTCACTGGCGTGGGTGACGAAAAGCCCCGTAAACCTGAATGTGATGAAGGGTTTAGTAGATTGAGACGCCTGGCTAACACCCAGGCTACTCCTTTGAACAACCCGGTGTGAATGAAAGACTTTGTAAATCGAGTAGTCTAGACTACTCCTTCGAACGGTCCGTACGGTGGAGACTTGTAAAAAAAATATAAAAATAAAATTCTCTGTCTATTTTCTAGGCTAAAATGAACGGACATAGTCTTAGTAAAGAGCCTAGAAACTGAGGACACAAAAATATTCATCGGAGGTAGCATTTTGTTATGGAGTGGCTACCACAGTGAGAGGCGATGGTTGGGGCCTCTCACCCCAGAGGTTTAGGGCTCCTGGCGATGCTCTGGGTAACCAAAAAGAACGCGCCGACGCTCCTACGGCCTAGCCTAACGGCTTACCGTGGTGTGGAAACGTGAGCGTTCAAAATTATTTCACCAAATTAGAAGTGGTTGGCCGGGAAATTTAAGAAGTTTTGGTCAATTTAAATATAGTTCCTGACCAAGTACTTTCAGCGGAGGCAAGAGTAAATGACCGAGAAATTTAAAATACTACGGTCAAATTAATTGTAGCCCCCGTTAAAGTAACTTCACCGGACTTGGACATAATTGACCGGGAAACTTAAAAAGACACCACGGTAAAGTTAAATGTAATCCCTGGTAAAGTATTTTTTACCGGACTCTAAAGTAAATGGCCGAGGAATTTAAGAAGTTTCGGCCATGTTAAATATAGTTCCCGACCAAGTACGTTCAGCGTATACCGTATATCAGGATATGAATAAAATATACAAATGTATATCAAACTATTAATATATATATATATAAGTTGTTCTCTACCTGTAGTTACGTAGCGTATATCATGTAGGCACTGCAGATGCCAAGATTCGTATTTTAAGTTCTGTTAACCGCTCGGAGTCTTATAACTGCCTTCCGACCAACATGTTGATTCCCCGTAGAAATTGTAAGTAAAAACTTTGATTAACTTTGAATTGTATAATGATCTTAAACTATTTGAATATTAAAATGTAACTATTTTATTCCTTGTCATGTTCTTATAATTTGTTTTGTTGAGAAATATTGTATAATTGTAAAATCATTCAATTAAATATTTGGTTGTGCTTGTAATATTTTGTTCAATCGAAAAGCACATGTAAAGTTGTAACGTAAATTGATTTTAGATGCATTGCTATAAATATTAGTAATTAATACGTTTGGATATTTGTTTTATTTCCAGACGGGGTTCGATCAATCATTCGATCAGGTTTCATTCGACCAATCTTGGTTATCGGAATGGCAGTCGCGAAATAGTAACAAGTAAGATCTACCCATGTATCATATAGTTTTAAGATGGGTATATAAAGAATCTGATGTAATATGAAGGAAGAAATGTATTATTTTAATTTCAAAAGTAAATCCCAGGTGGGATAATTAAAGTCAACTTATTGCTTCACAAATGCTCATTATTTCGCTACCATTGGTTAAAGGTTATTGTTATCAAACTAGGCCAATCCAGATCAAATAACTCCTAAATTAATATTGTGCTACCCATAATTGGCAATAATAAAAAATGGTACATAATCTTTGCGCGACTCTGCTTAGTTATTTTGAATCTGCTGATTAAAATGCTGAAATAGCATGACATAATGTTTGGCCTATTGAACCTATTGAACATAACCTCAAAACCACAGGTACAACTCAACTAAATTACAAGGTTTTACAACTTACTTCAAGAAAACAAAATTACTGGACAAATAAAACTGCAAGAATCATTATTAAAATGCTGAAATAGCATAAAATTTAATTTACTTGTAATATTTATTTAAGTCCATGATTTATTGAAGAATTTCATTGATATAAAATATGTGATAAAAAGGACTAGTGTTTATCTAAATCAAACTTCAAAATTTCAGTGTATGAAAAGTGTATTTATCTACAAGAACTGTGTATTATATATCTTATTTTGTGGTATAACAAGTGAACAATACGGTCAAATTAATTGTAGCCCCCGTTAAAGTAACTTCACCGGACTTGGACATAATTGACCGAGAAATCACATGGTCAAAGTACCTCACGGACCCCGGCAAACAGTTTAGTGGGCCTGGAATCCTTTGGCCGAGGGATTTAAGAGTTTCAGTCAATTTATGACACTGCCCTCTTAGAACACCTTTAAGCGGAATTTGAAGTATTTGACGGAGAAATTACACCGTAAAATTACAACAGACCCACCGTTTTACAAAACTTGGACGCATATGACCAAGGAATTACATCGTCAAAAGTAAATGCTGCCCCTGGTTTCATGGGAATCATAAATAAATTACCGAGGAGAAAATACCATATAATTTACCATACTAAAGATCGTATTTCACAGTTGGTCGTCTTCTGATATGTACCCATGGTGTATAATTTATGGCCAACCCTCCGATATTGGTGTTGGTTACAATCCTTCTACTAGTAAATTCAGTAAAATGATATATTTCTTTTTTTGTTGGTGTTTCGTAACAGCGTTTTTCAGTAACTGATTTAATAAATACAACTACAGCAAAAAGACAACTCTGTATTTGTTTAACTTTACAAAATACCCTACTGTCACATGTCTTTTTTTACACATTAGTTTAAATTTTTAAACAGTGGACCCTCCGGGTCCAACACTTAGAATCATGATAATTGAGTTGGGACCCATTATTGGTCCCAACTACTTCCGGTGTAGTGTTATCAAAGGGTGAAGGGTTTTCTTGTCCGTCCATTTCTGCTAGTTTTTACAAGCCTCTTCTCTCCTTTCAGTTAATATTACCTTGAGATTTCTAAACAGTTCAATACATGTAAAGTTGCCCAAAGTAATCCTACTAAAATAAGCTTAACATTACAAGTATTCCTTTAGTTTGCATACACTACCCCATACACAACAGCTAAAACCCAGCTATTGGTCTATTTATCTAATAAACAAGGCAGATACACATCCCATTAGAACAGCTAAAAAGTCAACATATTTTAACAATAATTACCTTAATTGTAATAGTAAAAAAATAGCCATAGAGCCATTTTAGCAAAGGGCGGTGTTTTGGCCCCTTTACCTTCAGTAACTTCTCGTTAAACAGTCAGTCAAAGTATAATTTATTTTGTGTTTGTTTGTAACCAGTTTTCTTGTATGTTTAATATTTTTCAATCACAAGTATTTGACAACTGTAACTGAACTAAAGAGACTGCTCAAATCTTGGATTATCAAGATACAAAGCACGCAATCCGTACCCATGTAAGAGAAAAACACCGCAAAACTTTACCAGAAGTACGAGGGGGCGAAACGCCCCCCCTAACCCATAATGAGAAACATACAATCTTTCTTAACGAGCCCGGGCTTTATTCGCTAATTTTAACACAGAGCTAGTTTTCTTGTATGTGATTGTGTTTGTATAAACTCCTCAACCATGTCAGTGGCATGATTTAAGAGTAGCTGAGATAATGTCGAGAAAACAATGCCTGAAGAAGGGAGGAACGTTTCGTTTCGGAGGAAGCTTTGAATTTTCAATCCCAAACAGTACCAATAAACCAGGATTATATTCACTTCATTTAACATACAAAACATAATTTAAAACTTTCAAATACCTTAAAAAACTAGTACAACAGAGCTTGAGACATGGTCCTGTCCAGTTTTTGTGATGTTTCTTCTTTACAGAGTTTAAATTGTAGCGAGGGTTAACAAGTGCCAAATTGCATTTCAATCGCCCCAACTGCTCTCACGATATTACATTTCAAAGTATATCCCATTCAACTGTCTTGATACTTATCCACAGTACAGAGTTTAGATTTTGGTAAGATGTAGATGAGGAGGAGATGTACATACATTCCAAGTTTCATGTAAATTGGCCCTGTCGTTCTTAAGAGATTACATTTCATAGTATAGCTCCTGCAATTGTTTTGATACTTTCCCACAGTACAGAGTTAAGTTTTTGTTAAGATGTAGAGGAGGTTAACAGGTACCTATATACCGAGTTTCATTGAAATCGGCTTAGCCGTTCAAAGATATTTAATTTTAAATTACTGCCCCTTCATTTATTTTAATACTTGCCTGCAGTACAGATTTTAAGTGTTGGTAAATCGTAGTGGAGGTTATCAGGTACACACATACCAAGTTTCATTAAAATAAGCCCAGCTGTTTTTAAGATATTGATTTTTAAAGTAAAGCTCCTTCAATTTTTGGATAATTTTCCGCAGTACAGAGTGTAAGTTTTTTAAATCGTAGCGGAAGTTAACAGGTACATACATACCAAATTTCATTAAAATCGGCCAAGCCGTTTTTAAGATATTGATTTTTAAGGTTTTCACCCTCCATCATCCCCTAAACAGCCCCTTTTCCACCCTCCAACAAAATTGAAAGTTAGAGGATGTTAACAAGTACCTACATACCAAGTTTCGTAAAAATCGGCTCAGCCGTTCTCGAGATATTAAAGTTTCTAGTTTTGGCGGCCATCTTGGATCCGCCATTTTGGTTAATATTTTAGTCATGTGGGCAGATGTCCCTCGCGCGCGCCTACACTACTGTTATCAGAATCGCTCTAGGACTTACCGTTTTCGAGATATTAGCGATTTTAGGAATATTTTTACTAAAATGAGAAGAATAAGAAGAATATTCGGAGATGGAAGGGTAAGGCGGAGGAAGGAAGGTGAGAGGGAGTCAACATAACATAAGAAGTCAACATAACATACGAAGAAGAAAACGAGAACACATAACAGGCAGAAGGAGGAGTGAGGGAGAGGAAGGAAGGTGAGAACAACAGAGATCACAAGTGATAACAAGTGGAGTAGGGTCCCCCCGATATAGCAAGCCAATCAGAAGCCAGCATTTTGGTCACGTGACTTGTGACGTCATTAGGCCCCGCCCCCAAGATGGCGGCGCCCATGTTTCCCGCCAAACCTCACTTTTTCCCGCCAGATTCTCGTTACGTCATGGACGGTTAAACTTGAAAACCAAAGAGCGTGATCAAAGAAAATAAAGTCATTGATTTATGAATAATGGAGCCATTACGTCACGCTCATGGACAGTTAATGAAGAAAGTCATGGACATTCAAAAAGTCACAGACAATTATAATAACACAGTAGTGGTGAAATACGGGGGAGGCATACTATTCGGCGCTTTTTTCCCATGTTATTCTTATGGGGAGCCGTTTTTGAACATTTGCCAGCTCCCGCCTTACACAAGTTTCCTTGTTGGCCTATATTAATACCCAACCCTTGCCTATATTAAATATATTGTCCCCATCCCTCCTCTATATTTTTTAAAAATTTCAAAAACTATCTTTGGTGTTTATGTCTGATTTGTTTAAAACTTGGATGTGTTGTTGGTGTTTTAATAAATTCTCCCAAATTCACAAAAAATACTGCCGCCAACTTCCTGATTTAAAATTTGGATGATTGTCGTAGTGTTTTAATAAATTCTACATATCCCAAATTCACGGTCGAACTGCCAACTGATTAATTAAAACACGCAACAATCCGCACCGCTGCCCACTAACCATGACGCCATGGCACACGCAACAATCCACCGCTCACCGACACACTGACATACTAACACACTAAAGTCGGTCATGTGCAAGCACGCGTCACATTGACCAGAATTTCCACTTACCATAGAGGTAATTTCCTGGTTGAAAGTCCAGCCAATGTGAGGTAATTTCCTGGTTAAATTGAAAATCCTCTCGATGTGTATATAAGGAGCCACCGACAACACAGCACTATTGTTCTACAAGACCACCAGTGACACGACATCTCACCACTGACACGTCACCACCGGCACCAGATGACGTCACCACCGGCACTGGACTCGTCACGGCTCACCTCTCCACCGGACGTCTCGGCGTCACGGCTCACCTCTCCACGTCTCACACCTAGGACTTCGGTTAGCTGGGAGTGTTAGCGACGGTAGTTGTAGCTAAGGTGGTGTCTTCAGGGACAATCACAACTGTTAATCAATCCGAAAATTGTGAAATAGCCTAATATTCCAATTCCAATTCACCATTTCCAAATTTTAAGGTTTCCATATTTAAATATCCATTTGTAAATCATATTTCGAATGTGACTGCATTTCGAATATGAACTCTCGTAAACTTGTAAAATATAATTTAAAAACCGCTGTTAAATAATTTTTGTCTAATTTAAAAAATGGTAATTTTTTGTTTATAAAAAGCAGAGTAATGTCATCTCAAAACTTATTTACATCCAACATGTTGTCGTGTGCAATATGCTCCGCACCCTGCTCCAAAAGAGGTAATTTAATCAGACACTATCGTAACATTCACAAAGTTATTCCTAAAATTTGTAAAAAATGCCATCAAATATTTGATAATAACAATCATTTTAAAGCGCATATGCTAGAAAAACATAATACATGCAAAGTTTGTAAAAAGGTTGTTAACAGTAATAAGAAACGCCACTACATAAGCTGTGACAAACAACCCTACAAGTTTTATATTTTTAACGGTGAATCTGTGGAAGTATTAGACACTCTTCAATCTTGTCCCCTACCTATCAAATGGATTCTTATTAGGAGGGTAAAGTTCATCAAACAATCGGTGGACAATAATGGTGATTTAATCATTGACAAAGAATGTATTGCTGATTTTCGAAGTTTAACTAATTTATCAATTGAGAAAGCACAATGAAAGACTCAAATTAAAGAAGCACTTTTTAAGATCGATACCTCCATGCACAAGTATCAAGCCCAAGGCAGCGGATGGATATATGACCACACTAAATACTGGCAGCTGCATGTTTACAAGTATAAACCCCTAACTCCCAAGTCATACATACCCACACCAGAAAATATAAAATCAAAACACGCTGTTTTAAATATTAAAAATAGTGATAATAAATGTTTCGTGTGGAGTATTTTAGCAAGCTTGAATCCAAGGAATCGTAAAGAAAATGCAAATCGAGTATTTTACTACGAACCCTACATAGGCCAGTTGAATATGTCAAATATAAAATATCCCGTAAAAATATCCGACATTGATAAATTTGAAAAACAAAATAACATAAGTGTTAATGTATATGGAATTGAAGGACAATTAATATATCCATTGAGAATAACTAAACTAAATAGTAATACGCACGTCAACCTGCTGCTTCTACAACAGGGTCGGAAATCACATTACTGTTTAATTCGTGATTTTGATAAGTTAATGTTTAATTCTACAAAAGACAATAATAAGAAATATTTTTGCAAGTTCTGTTTGCAACATTTTTGCACCAAAGATATATTGGAACGTCACACAACATATTGTAAAACCTTTGATGCCCAAAGAGTACAAATGTCTAAAAAAGATACACTACAATTTACGAATTACAAATATCAACTTAAAGCTCCCTTTGTGATTTATGCAGATTTCGAATGTTTTATAAACTGTGGCAAACACACCCCCTCTGGATTTGCTTATGTTGTAGTGAGAGATTCTAAAATTATTTACGAAGAGTTGTACAGCGGTGAAAATGTGATGGATGTGTTTTTCGAAAAGTTATTTAAAACTTATGACTTTATTAAAAGTCAGATGGGAGTATATGTTCCCCTTGTAATGACTGCAGAGCAAGAGATGTTATTCCAAAACTCTACACACTGCCACATATGCCAACAGCTGTTACTGTGTGATAAAGTGCGCGACCACTGCCACCTAACAGGCGAGTTCAGAGGACCCTCCCATAACTCTTGCAATTTAAACTATAAAGTAACCAAGAAAATTCCAGTATTCTTCCACAATCTTAAAAACTATGACGGTCATTTAATAATGCAACACTTGGGAAAATTTAACCACAAATTGAATTGCATAGCCAAAGATATGGAAAAGTATATTTCGTTCTCTGTTGATGATTTGGTATTTTTGGATTCCTACAACTTTTTGTCTCTTCCCTTAAGCAAATTAGCTTCCAATTTAAATGCGTTTAGATTTATAGACAATCCACTACTACAACGTAAGGGCGAATTTCCATACGAATACATGACAGGACCAGAAAAGTTTTTAGAGCCCCTCCCACCCATAGAGGCATTTTACAGCAGTCTAACTAAAGAATGTATATCTCCTGCACAATATGAACATGCTAAAAACGTATGGAATCATTTTAATATAAAGAATTTAAAAGAATATCACGATTTATACCTTAAAACAGATGTGTTGTTATTGGCTGATGTGTTTGAGACATTTAGGGACTTGTGTTTAAAGGATTATAAACTTGACCCTGTCCACATGTACTCACTGCCTGGACTAACATGGGAGGCATGTCTTAGAATGACCGGCATAAAATTACAATTATTTCAAGACGTTGACATGCATTTGTTTATAGAACATGCCATTAGAGGCGGCGTAAGCATGATTTCCACGCGCTACGCTAAAGCCAATAATAAGTACATGGGCGAACATTATGACCCAAATCAAGAAAGCACCTATCTTGTATACTTAGACTGTAACTCGCTATACTCTACAGCAATGTGCGAGTCGTTGCCTGTTGATGGCTTTAGATGGACAAATGAGAAAGATTATAAATACAATCAAAATGAAAACTTTGGATTTATTTTGGAAGTTGATTTAAAATACGATAAAAGTTTACACGATTTGCATAATGACTACCCGCTCGCACCAGAAAAAATGAATGGAAAATTAATACCAAATTTAAATGACAAAACTAAATATATTTTACATTATAAAGCACTAAAAAAATACGAAGAACTGGGTTTGGTAGTTACAAAATACCACAGAATTTTAAAATTCAGACAATCAAAATGGCTCGCGCCCTATATTAATTTTAATATTGAAAAGCGACAAAAAGCTAAACATGATTTTGAAAAAGACTTTTACAAACTGTTAAATAACAGTCTCTTTGGTCGAACAATTATGAACCAACGCAAGTTTCGTGATATACATCTTGTAGACGAGTCTAAGTTAACAAAATACGTTACAAAGCCAAGGTTTGACTGTAGCAAAATGTTTGATAACAATTTGCATGCTGTGCATTTAAATAAATTAATTGTAAAGTTTGATAAACCAATATATTTAGGAATGACCATTTTGGATATCAGTAAAGTAATAATGTATGATTTCCACTATAATTATATGTCAAAATTTAAGAATAAAAAGTTCTTAATGACAGACACAGACAGCCTTGTTTATTCTATAGTAACAGAGGACTTTTACAAGGAAATACAAAGTGACTTGGACTGTTTCGACACCTCTGCATATAGTAAAGATAATTTCTTATACTCTGATAAAAATAAAAAAGTTACGGGCAAGTTTAAAGACGAATTAAATGGTCAAATTATGTATGAATATTGTGGTTTAAGGCCAAAATTATACTCTTTCATTCCTTTACAATGGTTATACGAAAAAGAAAATCAAAATGAGCTAGAGGTTAAAAAGGCAAAGGGAGCTGACAACGCCACAGTTAAACATCTCTTAAGACACCAACATTACTTACACTGTCTTGCAACCGGGGAAGATTACTATGAGAATGTTACAAGAATTAAATCCACAAACCACCATCTTCAAACATTAACGATGAACAAAAAGGTACTCTCTTTTGATGACGACAAGAGGTTTATTCTGGATGGCATCAACACTCTTGCCCTTGGTCATTATAAAATTGGTCAAACATAAATCTATATGTCCCATTATTCTTTGGCCTTTCCTTGTCTATTACAAAAAAGCCATATTTAGACCTATCCCAGCATTGATGGCAGAGATTTCTAAATTGGTTAAATGAAAAATCATTTCCCACGTGATTGTTATACACATGTTTTAAATTTAAATCGTCTTGTTTAAATAATATTAGGAAATTAACATTGTCACGTAAATGTTTGTTTACTTTACTGTAAGATTGACACAAGTAAAAACTGTTAATATTTTTGTGTCTGCCCATTGAGAAAAATTGTGTGATATTTGGACTATTTATGTCGTCAAATACAACTATTGAGTGTGATTCTACATCATTTGGTGTGATTTCACAGTTTGAATATGTGTGTAATTTAACTTCATCACACAGACGGAATATTTCAATTATTCTTTTATATTTTTCTTGTTCTAAAGATTTGGATATTATATATAAATTTGTAAACTTTAATCCTTGTTTTTTTACAATTAAGTTATAAATTACAACAGTCTTCCCCGAACCACTGGGCCCTATTATAAGACAGCGAATATTATTAGGAAATAGACCCAACTTCTTTGGTGTATTTTCTTTATGTGCTATTTTAAATTTGTTCTTTTGTTGAATAAATGACATTTTTTATATAATAAAAATGGTGTATTTTCTTTATGTGCTATTTTAAATTTGTTCTTTTGTTGAATAAATGACATTTTTATATAATAAAAATGGCAAAGAGAAAGTGTAAAAAGGTCCAAGGTAAGGGATTATTCTTAAAGCCATATAGAGGCCGTGGCTTGTTAAATACCCTTATAAACAACCTTCCTTTCCCTCTCCACATGCCTGGAAATTATAAATGGTGTGGACCTGGAACTAACGTGCGTGAAAATTTAGCCAGAAATGTACCTCCAAAAAATAAGCTAGACTCTTATTGTAAAGAGCACGACATATTCTACATGAATAATCCTGATACAGCCGCCCGGAACAAGGCAGATATGAGATTAGCGGACCAGGCTTGGACTAGGGTTTCGGCAAAGGACGCCAGTCTGGCCGAAAAAGCAGCAGCTTATGCAGTGACAAATTTGATGAAGGCTAAGGCAAAAATGGGAATGGGATTAAAATTTAATAAAAAAGATGGACAACTTTCAGCTGTTAGAGGCAGCAAGAGACGTGCCTCGCTTTCGAGGAGTGTACCTAAAAAACGAGCTAAAACATCTAAGGCCAAAAGTAAGAGAATGTGGAATTATTAATTTAGACAGTGACAGGGGCACACATTGGACAGCATATCGTAAAAATAAAGATATTGTAATATATTTTGACCCATTCGGAATACAGCCTCCAAAAGAGGTAATTGAATATTTTGTACCATCTAAAATTTACTATACAACCGATCAAATACAAGATTTAAACAGTTCCATTTGTGGAATTTTATGTTTATCATTTCTGAAAAATTTTAGTTTATAAAAATGGATTCATTTACTATAACATTTATGGGTACAGAGCCAGAGTTGAAGTCGGTGTTCTTTCCTCCTATAGAATTAAATGGTGATTATGTAATTGGACTGGTAGATTTTCAAAGTTATAATTCTATATTTAATGTTAAAAAACCTCTAAATACTTTGACATATTACAAAATGCACAACCCCAAAAGGGGAGGTCACAATTGACGAATTAAACCGGGCATTAGATGGTAAAGTTGAAGTTATTATACAAAATAAAGTAGCATTAATTAATACAAAAGTCAAACTTATATTTTACAAAGGGCTAGTTCCAAAATTAAATAAACTTAAAGACACAAAATTAACTATAGATGAGTGTGAGGATGTGTATTATTACGATCACAAAGCTCCAAATGTAATTGAAATTGCTGAAGGTACATACGAAGTGTTTGAGCTTGCGAAGGAAATTCAAAAGCAACTCCCAGATTTTGTACTTATAGCCGATAATAAAACTATGAAAGCCACATTACATTCTAGCCATGTGTTTGATTTTACAAAACCGTGTTTAAAGTCTGAATTGTTGGGATTTAAAGGATTTTCTACTCTAGATATTGCGTTTAAATCCGTAAATAAAATCAACATAAATAATGTAAATGTGATTAGAGTAAAATGTAATATTGCGAATGGGTCTTATTTAAATGGTGACAAATCACACACCATACACAGTTTTTACCCAGAAGCTCCTCCCGGCTACAAAATTATTGAGGTCCCCAGAAATATTATATACTTCCCTGTAAATAAGAGAAGTTTAGATGTTGTTAGCATCACATTTGCAGATCAACACGACAAGCCAATTGACTTTAATAAAGAAGAAACTACAATTACTTGTCATATAAAAAAGATATGAGAATTTACAAGAACGGACTGAGTGTGCAAAATGCCAGGTTTCTGCGATCAATTGGGTTGAAGTTAAAATTTTCTATTAATAAAAATGGAAGATTTTCTAGACGTTACAGGAAAATTCCAATACGATGATAGCCTGGTTAAAATTACAAATCACTCCTATGTTCCACACAACACTTTAGCAATAAATAATTCCGATGAAATTCGAATATGCATAAATAATCAAGATTTACTAACACTCCCATGTAGGAGTTATCTGTATATTAAAGGAGAAATAGAGAATCATGATAAAGGACATTTTATAAATAATGCATTTGCATTCTTATTTGACGAAATTAGATACGAAGTTGCTGGTAAAGAAATAGATATTGTAAGAAATCCGGGAATTTCCAGTCTTATGAAAATATTGTGCTCTTACAATAAAACAACTAAATTGTCAAATGTAGCATTTGATTCTGATGAAAATTTAAAGGAGTTCCATAAAAGCGGCAAGTTTAGTACTTGTGTCCCGTTAGAGCTGTTAATGGGTGTGTTTGAGGATTTTAATAAGGTTTTAGTAAATGTTAAACAAGAATTGGTGTTGAAAAGATCCAAAAACGACTTAAATTGTATATTAACAACATCTAATGCTCCAACTGGTGTCGATCCTATTCCTAAAATTACACTTAAATCGATTCAGTGGGTGATGCCGCATGTGGTACCATCTGATGGGGAGAAATTTCAATTACAAAAGATGTTATTGCAAAATAAAAATTTGCAAATTGCATTTAGAAGTTTGGAGCTACACGAACTCCCATCATACCCCGAAACCAAGAGACATACATGGTCAGTTAAGACGTCTTCGAGTTTGGAGAAGCCCAGGTATATTATATTTGGTTTCCAAACTGGTAGGGACAACAGTGCACGAAAAAGAACTGATGAATTTGATCACTGTAAATTGAAAAATATCAAAGTGTTTTTAAACTCTGAATATTATCCTTATAGTGATTTAAATCTCGACTTTGAAAATGGAGATGCCTCTAAAGCTTATGAGATGTTTGTGAGGTTTAGGGAGAGTTACTACAACACCGTCCCCGATCCTATGTTTAACAGAGCTGACTTTATAAAGAAATATCCTCTAATTGTAATAGATTGTTCTAGGCAGAATGAATCAGTCAAAGAGGGGGTTGTAGATATTAAATTAGAAATTGAAACTGCAGAAAATGTCCCTTCAAACACATCTGCATATTGCCTAATAATACACGATAAGGTGTTTGAGTATAATCCTTTGACAAATGAGATAAATAAAATGTAAATAAAATGAAAACAAATATTCAACAAGAATTGGTAGAGTCTGCAAAACAAATAAGAGAAAAATATAGGGCGTTAAAACGTGGTAAATTTCTAGAGGCTGAAGAGAGGTTCCAAACATTCCAACCGTTAATAGAGCCTTTGCAAGAATTAAAAAATTTAGCCACAAAAACAGAGAGGCCAGTTCTCCCAATGATTTTAGAAAAGACCCCGTCTAGAATACCAAGAATAACACAAATAACACCACACAAATTAGATTTTGGTCTTTTAGCATCAGACTATTTAGGAAATTACCTTAGTAGAAGTAGTATGACAGACACCACATATGGTATTAGGCGAGAAGGAAATAAATTTTTTATTGGGAATCAGGAAGTTCAAATTGCCAATGATGATGTTACAGTTGGAGAAACAATTTATAAGGGGACAAAGGGATTGTGGGAATTGTTAACTTTAAAAGAACCCGTAAACTATAGTCAGGCTGATTTGCAAAATTATAAAGAGATTTTGGAAGCTACAAATGCACATTTAAAGGGTTATAAAACAGGTGCGGCGATGTCAGGTAATAAACACACTAAATATCTTAATATAATTAAACCCCTGTTTAAGACTGTTGGTGAAGGTTTAAGGCAGGTAACTGGTAATAAAATAGACTATGTTTATTGAGACGATCCTAATGAGCTTGTAGATAGGTTAAGACTGCTTTGGTTAAGCCGATTGGCGGGAAATTCTGGAGTGGATAATGAGATAGATTCTATCATAGAAGAATTGAGGGAAAGTGGAATTGTTTATTAAATAAAAAGATGATAGATAAATTTTATCGCGTATATAACCCATATAGTAAACCAGAAGCTAGAAGTTTTAAAGAAACTACTTTAAATCTAAAAGATGATGGTTGGAATGCTTTAAATTATAAAATTAGTAATGTTAAAGGTGGGGAGTTTACTGATGATGTATCGACTTTGGGGCAGACGTTAACCAGAAAAGGTGATGCTTTTGTACAAGGTAATACTAAATATAAGTTTTTAGAATCCAAGAGTAATAATTGGAACGCTAATAAACGCAAAATTACTAATGTTAAACGAGGTGAAAGCTCAACCGATGTACCCACATTAGAGCAAACTTTAATAAGAAAAGATGGTGTCTTTGTACAAGACAAAAATAATTATGAATTTTTGGAATCGGAGAATGGTATTTGGAATGCCAAAAAGCGAAATATTAGTAATTTGTTGGCTGGTAAAGAAAGCGATGATGTTGTAAACGTCTCTCAAGTACCAAAAATGGATCTAAACTTTTGGGATTTTAATAATAAAAGGCTAGGTCGTGTTAAACCCGCTGTTGATGAGAACGATTGTGTTACAAAACATCAGACTGTGACTTTAGACGGTTTTAAATTTGATGGTAAAAATAAGCAATTAACAAACATTTTACCTGGAACATTGCCAAATGATGTGGCTGTTGTTAAGCAAATATTAACAAAAGGTGAGAAAAGCATAATAAAACAGGGGGATAAATATTATAATGTATTAACATTAGATAGCGATATGTGGGATGCAGAGGACAAATTAATAAAGAATGTACCTGAAGGCAAAGATAGGAGTGATATTTGTTTAATGTCGCAAGTTTTGAGGTATGACGATAATATTAAAACTTTTAGACAAGACAATATTAAATTTGATATTTGTTTAAAATCACATGCATTAAGGTTTAACAATAAAACTAATAAATTTATGCAAGACAATAATGAAATCGATTTGATGATGTACAATCCTAAATTGTTGGTTGCAGACCCTACATCTTTAAGCGGATTTAAGACTTTAGATGGAGGGGCATATTTGCCAAAAAACTATGTATATCAAAGAATGAGTGATGGTATGTTAATTGGTAGCAATGGAGGTGTTTTTGAAACGACAGAGACTGGCAGATACGTTAACATTAAAAATAAAGAATAAAAAATGGAAAAAATTGCTTACGAATTGCATAAGCCCGCGAGAAAGAACTTTGTTAGAAGGTCTTTTAAGGTGTTGGGTATAAACGAAACTGTTCAAATCGATTTAATAGATATGCGGAATTATGCTAGAGAGAATTCTGGGAATAAATATATTTTAACTTTAATAGACACATTTTCTAAAAAAGCTTATGCTGCTCCACTAAAGAATAAAACTGGATTAGTAGTCACAGAAGCTATAAAAACTATTCTCCCAAAGGGAGTTAAAAATATTCAATCTGATAACGGAAAAGAATTTTTTAATGAACATTTTACCAAACTAATGAAAATTCTAAATATTAATCACTACCACACTTACTCTACAACTAAGGCGGCTATTGTGGAAAGGTTCCAGAGAACTTTAAAGAATTGGTTGTATAGAGAGTTTAGTGCACAAGGGAGTTACAAATGGTTGGATTTACTTCCAAAGTTAATAAGGATATATAATAATAAAGTACATAGATCCATAGGGATGAAGCCTAACCAAGTAAGTGCTAAGAACTCTAAAGATGTACATGAAAGGTTAGCATCTAAAGTACAAGTTAAAAAGCCAAGATATAAGGTGGGGGATAGTGTAAGGATATCTAAATATAAACATGTATTTAGTAAAGGATATACCCCTAACTGGACGGGAGAGCTTTTTACAATAGCAGAAGTTAAGAAAACAAAGCCTGTTACTTATATTTTGAAAGATGAAAATGGCAATATAATCAAAGGAGGATTTTATACAGAAGAATTGTTAAAAACTAAATATAAAGACATGTATTTGGTAGAGAAGGTAATTAGGAGGAAAGGTGATTTATTATATGTCAAATGGCTCGGGTTCCCAAGTAGCCAGAACTCGTGGATTTCTGCAAAGGATGTATTAAAATAAATTTTAAAATAGGGTCAAAATTGGCAGTTTTAATTCGACCGTAGTTGGGATATGTAGAATTTATTAAAACACTACGACAATCATCCAAATTTTAAATCAAGAAGTTGGCGGCAGTGTTTTTTTTAATTTGGGGGAATTTATTAAAATACTAGGACAATAACACATCCAAGGACACAAAACACACCAGAGATAGTTTTTGAAAATTTTTAAAAATATAGAGGGGGGGAAATATATTTAATATAGGCAAGGGTAGGGTATTAATATAGGCCAACAAGGAAACTTGTGTAAGGCGGGAGCTGGCAAATGTTCAAAAACGGCTCCCCATAAGAATAACATAGGAAAAAAGCGCCGAATAGTATGCCTCCCCCGTATTTCACCACTTAACACGGACTGCAAAAAAAAGAAGATTGGCAGCTATATCACCATCACCCCTACTCCGCTTGTTATCACTTATGATCTCTGTTGTTCTCACCTTCCTTCCTCTCCCTCACTCCTCCTTCTGCCTGTTATGTGTTCTGGTTTTCTTCTTCGTATGTTATGTTGACTTCTTATGTTATGTTGACTCCCTCTCACCTTCCTTCCTCCGCCTTACCCTTCCATCTCTGAATTTTCTTCTTATTCTTCTCATTTTAGTAAAAATATTCCTAAAATCGCTAATATCTCGAAAACGGTAAGTCCTAGAGCGATTCTGATAACAGGATCCGCCTACCACGTAGTGTAGGCGCGCGCGAGGGACATCTGCCCACATGACTAAAATATTAACCAAAATGGCGGATCCAAGATGGCCGCCAAAACTAGAAACTTTAATATCTCGAGCACGGCTAAGCCAATTTTTACGAAACTTGGTATGTAGGTACTTGTTAACATCCTCTAACTTTCAATTTTGTTGGAGCGTGGAAAAGGGGCTGTTTAGGGGATGATGGAGGGTGAAAACTTTAAAAATCAATATCTTAAAAACGGCTTGGCCGATTTTAATGAAATTTGGTATGTATGTACCTGTTAACTTCCGCTACGATTTAAAAAACTTAAACTCTGTACTGCGGAAAATTATCCAAAAATTGAAGGAGCTTTACTTTAAAAATCAATATCTTAAAAACAGCTGGGCTTATTTTAATGAAACTTGGTATGTATGTACCTGATAACCTCCACTACGATTTACAAACACTTAAAATCTGTACTGCAGGCAAGTATCAAAATAAATGAAGGGGCAGTAATTTAAAATTAAATATCTTTGAACGGCTAAGCCGATTTCAATGAAACTCGGTATATAGGTACCTGTTAACCTCCTCTACATCTTAACAAAACCTTAACTCTGTACTGTGGGAAAGTATCAAAACAATTGCAGGAGCTATACTATGAAATGTAATCTCTTAAGAACGACAGGGCCAATTTACATGAAACTTGGAATGTATGTACATCTCCTCCTCCTCTACATCTTATTAAAATCTAAACTCTGTACTGTGGATAAGTATCAAGACAGTTGAATGGGATATACTTTGAAATGTAATATCGTGAGAGCAGTTGGGGCGATTGAAATGCAATTTGGCACTTGTTAACCCTCGCTACAATTTAAACTCTGTAAAGAAGAAACATCACAAAAACTGGACAGGACCATATCTCAAGCTCTGTTGTACTAGTTTTTTAAGGTATTTGAAAGTTTTAAATTATGTTTTGTATGTTAAATGAAGTGAATATAATCCTGGTTTATTGATATAAACTGTTTGGGATTGAAAATTCAAAGCTTCCTCCGAAACGAAACGTTCCTCCCTTCTTCAGGCATTGTTTTCTCGACATTATCTCAGCTACTCTTAAATCATGCCACTGACATGGTTGAGGAGTTTATACAAACACACTCACATACAAGAAAACTAGCTCTGTGTTAAAATTAGCGAATAAAGCCCGGGCTCGTTAAGAAAGATTGTATGTTTCTCATTATGGGTTAGGGGGGGCGTTTCGCCCCCTCGTACTTCTGGTAAAGTTTTGCGGTGTTTTTCTCTTACATGGGTACGGATTGCGTGCTTTGTATCTTGATAATCCAAGATTTGAGCAGTCTCTTTAGTTCAGTTACAGTTGTCAAATACTTGTGATTGAAAAATATTAAACATACAAGAAAACTGGTTACAAACCAACACAAAATAAATTATACTTTGACTGACTGTTTAACGAGAAGTTACTGAAGGTAAAGGGGCCAAAACACCGCCCTTTGCTAAAATGGCTCTATGGCTATTTTTTTACTATTACAATTAAGGTAATTATTGTTAAAATATGTTGACTTTTTAGCTGTTCTAATGTGATGTGTATCTGCCTTGTTTATTAGATAAATAGACCAATAGCTGGGTTTTAGCTGTTGTGTATGGGGTAGTGAAAACTAAAGGAATACTTGTAATGTTAAGCTTATTTTAGTAGGATTACTTTGGGCAACTTTACATGTATTGAACTGTTTAGAAATCTCAAGGTAATATTAACTGAAAGGAGAGAAGAGGCTTGTAAAAACTAGCAGAAATGGACGGACAAGAAAACCCTTCACCCTTTGATAACACTACACCGGAAGTAGTTGGGACCCAAAATGGGTCCCAACTCAATTATCATGATTCTAAGTGTTGGACCCGGAGGGTCCACTGTTTAAAAATTTAAACTAATGTGTAAAAAAAGACATGTGACAGTAGGGTATTTTGTAAAGTTAAACAAATACAGAGTTGTCTTTTTGCTGTAGTTGTATTTATTAAATCAGTTACTGAAAAACGCTGTTACGAAACACCAACAAAAAAAGAAATATATCATTTTACTGAATTTACTAGTAAAAGGATTGTAACCAACACCAATATCGGAGGGTTGGCCATAAATTATACACCATGGGTACATATCAGAAGACGACCAACTGTGAAATACGATCTTTAGTATGGTAAATTATATGGTATTTTCTCCTCGGTAATTTATTTATGATTCCCATGAAACCAGGGGCAGCATTTACTTTTGAAGATGTAATTCCTTGGTCATATGCGTCCAAGTTTTGTAAAACGGTGGGTCTGTTGTAATTTTACGGTGTAATTTCTCCGTCAAATACTTCAAATTCCGCTTGAAGGTGTTCTAAGAGGGCAGTGTCATAAATTGACTGAAACTCTTAAATCCCTCGGCCAAAGGATTCCAGGCCCACTAAACTGTTTGCCGGGGTCCGTGAGGTACTTTGACCATGTGATTTCTCGGTCAATTATGTCCAAGTCCGGTGAAGTTACTTTAACGGGGGTTATATTTAACTTGACCGTAGTGTTTTAAATTCCTCGGACGAAAGTTTTCAAGTCCGCTTGTACCCTTTTTTATTATTGCCAATTATGGGTAGCACAATATTAATTTAGGAGTTATTTGATCTGGATTGGCCTAGTTTGATAACAATAACCTTTAACCAATGGTAGCGAAATAATGAGCATTTGTGAAGCAATAAGTTGACTTTAATTATCCCACCTGGGATTTACTTTTGAAATTAAAATAATACATTTCTTCCTTCATATTACATCAGATTCTTTATATACCCATCTTAAAACTATATGATACATGGGTAGATCTTACTTGTTACTATTTCGCGACTGCCATTCCGATAACCAAGATTGGTCGAATGAAACCTGATCGAATGATTGATCGAACCCCGTCTGGAAATAAAACAAATATCCAAACGTATTAATTACTAATATTTATAACAATGCATCTAAAATCAATTTACGTTACAACTTTACATGTGCTTTTCGATTGAACATAATATTACAAGCACAACCAAATATTTAATTGAATGATTTTACAATTATACAATATTTCTCAACAAAACAAATTATAAGAACATGACAAGGAATAAAATAGTTACATTTTAATATTCAAATAGTTTAAGATCATTATACAATTCAAAGTTAATCAATGTTTTTACTTACAATTTCTACGGGGAATCAACATGTTGGTCGGAAGGCAGTTATAAGACTCCGAGCGGTTAACAGAACTTAAAATACGAATCTTGGCATCTGCAGTGCCTACATGATATACGCTACGTAACTACAGGTAGAGAACAACTTATATATATATAAATAGTTTGATATACATTTGTATATTTTATTCATATCCTGATATACGGTATAAAATATCCCCCTACACATTTAAAATATACAAATGGATATCATAAGAATTCAAATACCTAAACATCACTATACAATTACGTTCCCTTAAACAATTCCGCAATAATTTTTATTCCAAATATTTATCCTTAACTATAATCAAAACATAAACAAATCATTTTGACAGTTCGTCAATAATATTTTGACATATTGCACAGCTGCTGAGCTCTGACGGCAAAATTAAGAACTCGCTTCACCTAGTTCCAACTATTCCGCTAGAATGCGCTCACAACAACTCCAGTCTGCGCATTACTCATTTTCCTGTCAAATTACTAATTTTATTCACAATAACAAATCATTCTAATACATTTTCCTACAAATTGACATCATCTAAATTCATTTATTTACATTTTACTATTTTTCAAACTATTCTCACATTTTAATTCCCCTTATAATCTAAACAAACATATTCTAAATGAGAGATATTGACGCATAACGGTCCACTTCCTCAAATAACTTTCTCTTTTCAATATATTTCCTGTTCACTGTTAGTCTACAATTTTCCGTGTTTCTGTGATGTGTGTCGTGTGTCGTTCTCGTGTACCTTAATAGTTTTCGTGTGTGTTTTATGTGTGTGTGTGCGTCGTGTTACAATGTGTCAACTCAAAAAATGTGCGCTTAAAACTACCTAATTCTAACACTCGTACAACATTCAGCTAAATTCATACTCATTTATACGCGGGATCCCAAACTTACACTCAATTTTACATACTTACATACAACAGTCATCTTTCACCCTACTAACAACTAACAGAGAAATTTATTAATTATTCAATCACATTTTTTTTAACTACTTAAAATCATTACTTTACATTTGAACTCATTATCAAATCGCTAAATACCTCAATATTCCTCATTTATGTTTAAACATATTACTCAAATTATTACCCTTCAAATCAAAATAAATTTCACTTAAAATTAAAAATATTACAACAGATTGTTCAAGGTGAACGCTTGAAAATGTAAAAAAAATATTCAGAGTACATCTTCTTGCTTCATTTTGCTACATTTTTTGCTTCATTTTACTACATATTTTCATTGCTTCAGGTCTTCAATATATTATTTTGCTTTCTTGAATTTATAGCTTTCCGATTATCTTCTAAAGTTATGTTCCCGTTTCTTATAACATTGTTCTGCGAAGTGTCCAGGTCGATTACAGTGATAACAAACTTTTGGCTTAGGCTGTGGTACATTCGAATTTCTCAAATTTATTGCAGGTCTAGGCCTATAATTTTCGTTAACCTTATAATGACTGGGCTTCGTTGCTGGGGGCAGATAATTATCATTAGGTACGTTTAGACAACCTTGATTTCTAACTAAATCATTATAACCAATGTTATTCACGTTGATACACAAGTGGTCCAAATCTGAAAATGTTTGTGGGTTTTTCTCAAATATTAATTTGTTTCTCATATCTGGGTGTATTCCATGTTTAATAAATGTCACAAGTTGTTCTTCGGTTAAATTACTTTTCAAAATCTGATGAGTAATTTTTACTTCATTGATGTATATAGATAAAGGTTCATTGTGGTTTTGAGGTCTGAATATAAGTTCTTGCTTAAGTTTCTCTCTTTGAGTTATGGGAATGAAAGTCTGTAATACATCAGTATGTAACGAGTCCAATGATTTTGAAGTGTGTTTGTGCTCAAGTATTTTATATATCAAGGGTGCTGTAGAGTATATGGGCAAAATTTCAAATAGTTCATTTTCGGTCAAGGCAGTTTCATTTTGGATATCTACAATATTCCTCAAAAATTTTAACAGGGGACTTATCTCAAGTCCATTACAGGGAGTGAATTTTTGTAAATATACCTCTAATGGGTTGGTTAACTTTCCAAAAATACTTGTAGGTTGTGTATTATCGGCAGTTACTAATGGTGTAGCAGTGGAGGTTGATGGCATATTTTCATGTATTACTGTGGCAGGATGAGTTAATTGTGGTCTTTTAGTAGCAGCAGTTAGGTTAGGTTCCGGTGGCGGTTGAGTAGGCGTAGAAGTAATAGGATTAGTGCACACTATTTGATGTTCTTCAGTTTTACCTAAAAGTTCTTCTTCTTCGATGAGTGATGTGTTAAAATCTTTTTCAAATGCGGCCATTTCATCAGAGTTTACAGTGTTTTCAATGGATTTAAACTTTTCTAAGGTAGATGTTAGTTTACTATTTATTTCTTCTAGTTTTTGTTTTTCTTGAGGATCTATTTTACATTTTAACAAGTTGTTTACCCTATCTTGCAAGTGATTTGATTTAGCCTTAATTTTAGCTATTTTCAGTTTGCTTTGATTTTCACTACATTGTTCAATTAATGCTCCCAATATTTCAAATTTTTGACTCACACAATCTATTTCATTCTGCAAAGTATACTTCCCTGTTAAATTATTAACTTCAGGTTTTACATACAAACAATCCCTTAATAGTTTCCTCATGAAATCAACACTATCATTAGTTATTTCCTGTGTCCTTAAAGTTAGTTCATAATGTAATTCATCCTTGCTTAAGTAATTTAGGTTATATTTGGATGACATATTGTTCACTTATTATACCACAAAATAAAATATATAATACACAGTTCTTGTAGATAAATACACTTTTCATACACTGAAATTTTGAAGTTTGATTTAGATAAACACTAGTCCTTTTTATCACATATTTTATATCAATGAAATTCTTCAATAAATCATGGACTTAAATAAATATTACAAGTAAATTAAATTTTATGCTATTTCAGCATTTTAATAATGATTCTTGCAGTTTTATTTGTCCAGTAATTTTGTTTTCTTGAAGTAAGTTGTAAAACCTTGTACTTTAGTTGAGTTGTACCTGTGGTTTTGAGGTTATGTTCAATAGGTTCAATAGGCCAAACATTATGTCATGCTATTTCAGCATTTTAATCAGCAGATTCAAAATAACTAAGCAGAGTCGCGCAAAAATTATGTACCCTTTTTTATTATTGCCAATTATGGGTAGCACAATATTAATTTAGGAGTTATTTGATCTGGATTGGCCTAGTTTGATAACAATAACCTTTAACCAATGGTAGCGAAATAATGAGCATTTGTGAAGCAATAAGTTGACTTTAATTATCCCACCTGGGATTTACTTTTGAAATTAAAATAATACATTTCTTCCTTCATATTACATCAGATTCTTTATATACCCATCTTAAAACTATATGATACATGGGTAGATCTTACTTGTTACTATTTCGCGACTGCCATTCCGATAACCAAGATTGGTCGAATGAAACCTGATCGAATGATTGATCGAACCCCGTCTGGAAATAAAACAAATATCCAAACGTATTAATTACTAATATTTATAGCAATGCATCTAAAATCAATTTACGTTACAACTTTACATGTGCTTTTCGATTGAACAAAATATTACAAGCACAACCAAATATTTAATTGAATGATTTTACAATTATACAATATTTCTCAACAAAACAAATTATAAGAACATGACAAGGAATAAAATAGTTACATTTTAATATTCAAATAGTTTAAGATCATTATACAATTCAAAGTTAATCAAAGTTTTTACTTACAATTTCTACGGGGAATCAACATGTTGGTCGGAAGGCAGTTATAAGACTCCGAGCGGTTAACAGAACTTAAAATACGAATCTTGGCATCTGCAGTGCCTACATGATATACGCTACGTAACTACAGGTAGAGAACAACTTATATATATATATTAATAGTTTGATATACATTTGTATATTTTATTCATATCCTGATATACGGTATACGCTGAACGTACTTGGTCGGGAACTATATTTAACATGGCCGAAACTTCTTAAATTCCTCGGCCATTTACTTTAGAGTCCGGTAAAAAATACTTTACCAGGGATTACATTTAACTTTACCGTAGTGTCTTTTTAAGTTTCCCGGTCAATTATGTCCAATTCCGGTGAAGTTTCTTTAACGGGGGCTACAATTAATTTGACCGTAGTATTTTAAATTTCTCGGTCATTTACTCTTGCCTCCGCTGAAAGTACTTGGTCAGGAACTATATTTAAATTGACCAAAACTTCTTAAATTTCCCGGCCAACCACTTCTAATTTGGTGAAATAATTTTGAACGCTCACGTTTCCACACCACGGTAAGCCGTTAGGCTAGGCCGTAGGAGCGTCGGCGCGTTCTTTTTGGTTACTAGAGCATCGCCAGGAGCCCTAAACCTCTGGGGTGAGAGGCCCCAACCATCGCCTCTCACTGTGGTAGCCACTCCATAACAAAATGCTACCTCCGATGAATATTTTTGTGTCCTCAGTTTCTAGGCTCTTTACTAAGACTATGTCCGTTCATTTTAGCCTAGAAAATAGACAGAGAATTTTATTTTTATATTTTTTTTACAAGTCTCCACCGTACGGACCGTTCGAAGGAGTAGTCTAGACTACTCGATTTACAAAGTCTTTCATTCACACCGGGTTGTTCAAAGGAGTAGCCTGGGTGTTAGCCAGGCGTCTCAATCTACTAAACCCTTCATCACATTCAGGTTTACGGGGCTTTTCGTCATCCACGCCAGTGACCTTCTACAGGTTTACGGGGCTTTTCGTCACCCGCGCCAGGGACCTTCATTCACACACACACACATACATACAGTGGGACTTGTGATTTTAAAGAAAAAATTACATTTAAAGTGAACTTTCATCTTTCATATTTGTGTAAGTAAGGTAAAACTTCTCCGGCAACAGACTTCTTACCAACAGTCTTGCTTCAGGAGTATTTGATCTTCACATCAAAGAACATAATCCGGCTTCGTTTATAAAAACCGTTGTTTTCTCAATCGGTCCAACGCCCTATTTTTTGGGCGTCAGTAAAACTACTAACAGTTAATTTATCACTGTCATCTACATGTTTACGAACTGCACTCCAGCCATTAACATGCCTTAGAGCAGTAGCTACTTCTTTAGCTTTAAACCATGGATTTCCTTCACTATCAAACAGAACCAATACCGGCTTGTTATTGAATGTATAGAATTTAGCAGCCATGTCACAATTTACTCAATAGTACAGGCAATAGGAGCGCAAAAGAACGTCTGATCAGTACCACGACTTGGAGCAGAATGATGTAACTGGACTAGTGACAAGTGGTATATACAAGAGTAACGCTGCTCCGTAGGGAAAGGTACTCCTTTATCGAAGGTAGCAACATGGAATTGAGACAAGTGTTACTTCAAGACGTAAACACCAGATAATTTCTCAACGTTACAAAATATTTGTTCAAAGTGATCATCAAAAACTGACGGTGTTAAATTCCCTATAGGAAAGAATGGTATATTTCCCGAAACATCGCCATGCTTTATTAATACTCCGATGTAGGTGTTTGATGAGGAGTTCTCCGTTATTTTATCTACTATGTACTCCGAGAACATCAAAGGCCATTCTAATACGTCTATTGGCCCAGTAAGAAATAACTCATACTCTGAGGATGTAATGCGAAATTTAGAATTTTAATTCAACTTTCTTTTAGATATAAACTTTAAAAACATCGCTTGAATAGCGGGTGTAATATATTCAACAGACATTCTACAAGGAAAGACAAACAGTAACAGCACAGGCACGTCTCTTCAGTACCGCGTCTCAGAGCAGAATGAGGTAATAGAGCTGATGTTTAGAGGTATAAGCACTCAGTACCCGTGTGAGTGACAGCTATTTTAAGCAACTCTTTGTTTTTTAAAGCCGAAAGGCAAGGTCTCGTGATCATCATTAAATTTTCTCTTGGGTCCTGTAATTTTAAAATTTTTAATTTCACTTACTGTAACGACTTCTCGTCTCTTTGTTCTCCTGATTCTGCTCTCTTCACTTTCTAGTATTTCAGCAGCTTCACTGAGGACCATCTTTTTCAGAGCTTCAAAGTTTAAAGTTTCGGAAGTCTTCATATTGAGGGAGAGGCCCTTGATTTTACACACAGATTCTAGCTTTTGCATTTTGGTTGACCAAACAAGGTACGCGTAAGTCTTTGGTCCTCCAGAAACAAACTCTACGATGAAAGATCCAGGCCCGAACTCACCTGCCAGCTCGTCCGTCATTTCCCCGAGGTAATCTCCCGTAGGGACCCTGTACAATCCTCCCCGGTATAAATAAATACACGAGTCCGTGTCATAATACAAGACCTGCCCTCCAAGAGCATCTAGATGTTCATACAGTTTAAGTCTGGCATGATCAGTGGTGTATGCCGCAATTACAACATTTACAGTTTTTAGAGCCTCACTGGCATCATCAACATTCTGCCAATTAACTAATAAAACCTCTTGGTTAATTACTTCAACAAACTTTACTTTTGTTCCTGGTTGAGTTAACGATTTGAATAATTCTTTAGAGTCTCTCACGATTGAAGTTTTTGTCATGTTTTCTCGTTGACCAAACTTGCCCCAGAATGAATTTAACATTAATTTAGCTACCGACCTGAGTCCTCCATTTTTAGCAATTTTGTCTTTGTCTAGTTGAATACCCTCACGCTCAAAGAAATTAGAAACATACTTTTCTTTATCCTGTTCAGTCTCACACCAGCTAGGATAGCCTGAGGCTTCCTGCTTCATTTTCAAGAATTTATTAATAAAATCGGTAAAAAGTCCTCCTTTCTCGTATGTGGCTACCACGTACTCCCACAACTCATACATGTCCAAAATCACATAGCCTTTTTCTACAGCTTTTCTAATTTCATCCATGGTACATATTCCTACCATTGCCCTTTCCTCACTATCATGAAAACATTCCCCTTGGTTTAGAGTCTCCCCACAGGTTCTACACAACACAAACATCAATTTATTATTCATTTTAGCGGGGAGTACGGGATGATACAAGTTGTAAGGAGGTAGAATCTTACATTTTAACAAGCCCTCTACCTCAAGACCCCTCTCTTGGCACTCATGTCCGACATAAATAGTAGGGTGTCCAACGGGATACTTACAATATTTATTTACAAACGGATAAAGGGAACAGACATCGTCGTATTGGATCGTTTCTCCCTCTTCACATTTACAATACGTTTTAGTATTACCCGTTCTACCTCCAAAGAAGGAATCCCTAGGATTAAGTGGGAGTGTGTTTAGAATGGACAGTTGGTTCAAGTGATTTAGTTTTTGTCCTTCTTCAAAGCTCTAAACTCACACTCCCACATCTCCACAACATCATAGTCGTTAAATTTTGCCATTTTGGATTTGGTTCTCTCATACCTCAAGTGAAGCGAGTCTGAAGGATCCTCCGGCAGAGGTTCTTCTCTTCTATACGAGTAGCATTTGGGGCAACCGTGCCAGTAGCACCCGTGGAACTCATAGATGTTTTCCCCGTCAAACCCGTCTACTTTTAGCCCGTTAATCTTTACTTCCTTACCCCGCCCCGCATGTTGAATCTTTACTCCACGTTTCTCCTCCTCCCATGTTAACCACTGTAAAGCAACGGCTGACTGATTGTCTGCAAGTCGGTACCCTGATTTTGGTATAAGTCCAATAGTATTTTCTTTTAAGAAGTTACGGCGGAAGGCCAAGTTACACGCACTGGCTATTGTGATAGCCTCGATAAAAGGATCAACATTACATTCTTGAATAAGTAAGGCTCTAAATTTTATACACGCCTGAGCTAGGATCTCTACATCAGAGATGCAGTACTCTAAGATTTCCTTTTTAAAGTCAAAGACATAGTCTTCAGCGACTCGTTCATCGTACCAGCTTTCAAAGGCCTTGTGGGACTTTTCAAACATTGATCCCGGGCAGTAGTACTGCTTGTCGGGCATAGGGCCTACATAATCTTGATTTGCCAGAGTGTTAAACAAGTGGGGAAAGTAGCCCTTATTTCTCTCGGGAGGCAGATCGAAGGCGTTAGGGAGCGCAGCGAGGGCCATGGGAAAGTAGCTGAGTGAGTCCACAAACCTTACGTTGGCTACTTCAATCAAAATAGCTTTAGTTCCCCGAGTAGTGATGTTTGGGGTAAATTTAGTCTCTTCCATGATGTACTGTAAAATGAATTGAAAGTCAAAACCTTGCCCGTTGTGGGCAATTACACAAACATCTTTAAATTTTTTTCGAATTTCCATTACATAGTCCATGAAGTCATTTATCGGTTCTTTTTCAAATACCCTTTGCCGTTCCGAGCAAGTTTCACACTCACCCCCATTAATACATTTAAAGCAGTACTGTTGAGAAACGCACAAGTTGACTTTATGTAATTTTTGCTCGGGGTCAGAGGGGAGAGATTCGTCTTGACGAGTCTCCAAGTCAAAGAAAATAAACAAAAAATCACGGTCCTTCGGAGTTCTCCTATCTACCCTCATGAAACACTGATGCGCGGGGTCTTTGAACGCTTCTCAGGGCTTACAATAAACTTCTCCGCATACATGAGCTGTCTTACGTTCTTTTGGATGAATCATTTTCTTACAGTCACGGCAGAGTTTTACAGTTTTACAAACTTGCCCTTGATGGGCTACTAAACACCGTTCATTTTTGAAGGAACGGTTGAAAAAACGACATGTGATGCCTCCGTGTTCTAGTTTTCAGGGCGGGGAGATGGTATAACAGGAGGTGCATCTGTTAGAGCATCGGTGCTCTGCTTTTTGGTCAAAAGGGACGTGGCAGGCTTCACAAAAGAAATGACAAACAAACGCGGCAGTTAAGTTAGTTATAACGTTGTAATGCCCGTTGTGAAAAAGAAAGTTAATTTTTAATTTAGCGTCTTCATTACCTCCCTCAAAGTAAACATCCCGGCCTTTTTTGTCATAGTTGTAGACGGTAATTTTGTATTTTTTAAGATGGGACTGAAATTTTTCAAGCTCAGGGATTCCTGCACCCTCCTCCGGAATTTCTACGCGAGCCTATGCTATGAGCTTATTAGCTCTGAAAGTTTGTCTTTTCCCCTTGTCCTGACGTATTGCTTTGTACTGAGGATCATTTTTTGCAAGTTCTTTGCCTACTACCAACGCTCTAGCCAGGCATAAATTGTCTTTGTTATTTATTACTACAATTCCCCGTCTCGCTTTAGATTCTTCATCAAAGGTGTTGTACATCTCTGGACGTACTCTCCCTTTACCTACGGGGACGTTAATCCGTGCTACATCTACTTTAAACGTGTCAGTGGACTTGATGGATTCAGAATTTGATTGAACAATACCCCCAAAAATCTCCCAAAGGACGTCACCGGTAATTTCTGAGACAGGCCTCAAATCTACGTACCCCGGTTCTTTACTTTTTAAATTTATAGACTGTAATTTAAACCCGAGATAATCGGTAGGTTCAGCGTCGGCTTTGGATGTCTCTACAATTTGATTAAAACCTTTTCTTAGCCAATCAAACTCAGAGATACCACTGGGAGGTTTAGTTAATTTAAAAATAGTGTTAGTCCCGTAAAGTCTGAATTTTTTAACATACGTTTGAGCGGTACTAAGTAATTGTACCGGATTATGAAGGTCGTTTTTTGAAACTTCCATCCTTTAACACATAATTAAATACTGAAAACAAGCTAAACCGTGCTAACGCTTAAAACGAGCAAACACACCGATCAGAGTCAAGCTCTCGAGGATACAACTAAATTACGCAGAGTCAATAATAATCTGTGAAAGAGAACACTTACGCAAGAGCAGCGCAAACCACGTCTGGTCAGTATGATGACTGGAATCAGACTGAAGAACTAGAGCTTGTCGTAAGAGGTATATAGTATGTAGAAGAGCACAGTATCTCTGTATTACTACGCAAGTCAGAAAAACACTAACACACAAACTACGCAAGTCAAATCAGAACTACAAGTTACCGAAAACAAGTCTAATGAAGGTAGCAAACACTACTCTAACCAAAACTGCATTAACGAACAAGAATGGAAAGTGAGATTACTGTTACTCAGCACATACAAACACAACACTACCCAGTAAAATATAGACTGTGAAGTTACTGTACGTTAGAAAGTCATACAACGTACTTAACACAGATAAGTCAAACACGAACAAAACACCCGCATGGGAACACTCAAGAATGAGGTTAGTAAAAGTGAGGTTATGTTAGTCAATACAAAAACTGCTCCAACCAAAACTGTATTAAAGAACAAGAATAGAAAGTGAGGTTGCTGAGGTGAATTTACTGTACAAAAGAACCAGGGTAAAAAAAGGTTACTGAGAGTGAGGTTATGTCAGTTAACGCAATACTACTCTAGCCACGAGGAAGTGAGGGTATGTTTACTTTCTTTACTGTAAACTACCAAGTCAGATTAGATAGATACACCACATAGCATTACTCTAGCCAATACAATAAACACGCATACATCACAAAAATAAAATGAAGTACACCATGCACGGAAAATTAATATAATACAGTAAGGTTATAAATTTTGGAGTGTAATGGGTGAGGTTAGAAAAAGTGAGGTTACACCAGTATTTCAAATAACGCTAAAAATCACACGACACTACTCTTTAAACAAGGAAGTGAGGTTTATGTTAACTCTCAAAACTGATGTTACTGTACACTAACAAGTCATACAACGCTCTTAACATAGATAAGTCAGAGATGGACGAGACAAGTACATGATAACGTGAGATTACTGTTATGTTACTCAGCACATACAACACACAACACTACTATAGTCAAATCAAACAAGAAACTGAGGTTACTGGGAGTGAGGTTATGTTAGTCAACACAACACTACTCTAACCAAATCAAACAATTGAATACAACGCAAAACACTACTCTAGTCAGGTCAAACAAGAAACTGAGGTTACTGGGAGTGAGGTTATGTTAGTCAACACAACACTACTCTAACCAAATCAAACAATTAAATACAACGCAAAACACTACTCTAGTCAGGTCAAACAAGAAACTGAGGTTACTGGGTGGGGTTAGTTTAGCCAACACATACAAACACAACACTACTCTTGATACAAGAAACTGAGGTTAATGGGAGTAAGGTTATGTTACTCAACACAACACTACTTTAGCCACAAGGAAGTGAGGGTATGTTTACTTTCTTTACTGTAAACTACCAAATCAAACTATTAAATACAAACCCAACACTACTCTAGTCAGGTCAAACAAGAAACTGAGGTTACTGGGAGTGAGGATATGTTAGTCAACACATACAAATAATACTCTTGCCAAGTCAAAAAATGAAATACAAAGCACAACACTACTATAGTCAAATCAAACAAGAAACTAAGGTTACTGTTATGTTAGCCAACACATACAAACACAGCAGTACCAAGTAAAACAAAATGGTGAGGTTACTTAATAAAGAACAAGGACAGAAAGTGAGATTACTGTCAGTCAACACATACAAGTACAATACAACTCTTGACACAAGGAAGTGAGGTTATGGTAACTCTCGAAGGTTACTGGAGGTGAGGTTATGTTAGTCAACACAACATTACCCTGTAAAATAGAGACGGTGAAGTTACTGTACGCTAGCATGTCATACAACGCACTTAACACAGACAAGTCAAACACGAACAAAATACTCGCGTGGGAACACTTAAGATTGAGGTTAGGAAAAGTAGGGTTATCTTCGCCAAGCGTAGCAAACGCAGGGACACGTCTGTTCGCAACGAAAGCTGAGAGCAGAGCGAGAGAATGCGCGGCAAGAGAGCAGGTACTGTGGTGGGGGAAACGTCTGGACCAATCAGAGCGCAGGACGCCTAATTACAGCCTATAAAATACATCTTTATTTTAACCAATCACAGAGCAGTATTTTAACAGGCTACAGCGAGTTTGCTGACAGAGACTTGTTGCGGATGTTGTGATTAGATACGCAGAAGGAAGTGGAGGAGACAGAAGGACGCGAGGGTTAAGTAATTACAAAAAATGGTAGATAATTAAACACAGAGGGTCAGCTAGTTAACCACAGAGGGTTAGATAATCAACCATAGAGGGTAGCAAAAGAAAGACAGAGGGTAGTTATTACACCCTAATTCCATTCCCACATAAGATCCCATGTTATTCTATTCTCCGTAAGAGTCCATGTTATTCTATTCTCCGTAAGAGTCCATGTTATTCTATTCTCCATAAGACTCCATGTTATTCTATTCTCCATAAGACCCTATGTTGGGGCTCAAGCGCGGGCCCTTACTACTCAAATTAAATCTAATTACCTTTCATTTAGAACAAACCGCATGCAAATTGACCCAATAGAAGTCTCAGATGAATTGTCCAAATGACTGGAAAAAGGGTGAAATTTTACCCCGTGTTAAATGCAATGAGACAATTTTAATTCTAAACTATTTACTGACAAGTTATTCCAAATTAAAGTAAGACCTGCAATTATAGTTCATTTAGCACAAATTGCATGCAAATCGATCTTGGGGAAGACTCAGACGAACTGTCTAAATATTTAATTTTTGCGATATAAGTATAGGAAGGATATATTTAGAAAAAGATAAACAGGGAGAGGGTTTTATGGGTATTTGTTTAGTGTTTAAGCGCAACCTATTACAGGAGCTGATAGTTAAACGAATTATCACCAACTTAAACTCGGACTTATCATACCTATATGGCTATTCATTCGGTACGTAGATAAATAGACTGAAATGAATACCTTTTAAAATCATTTAGTATGCGTAACATTATTTTGTTCACTTTCTAAGCTATATAAATAGGAATGTCTTCAGGATAGGGTATTATTCCAAGATTTTGTCCTAAATATGTGTTAAAACAATTGAGGACCACTCCTAAATTTGTTTCCAGCCTAAAAACTCCTAATAATGTACTTTGATACCCGTCAATTCCGACAGAGCTTGAAGCGGGTCTAGATTAAACAAAAATACATCTTATTAGTTTTGTTAAAAAAAAACAACTTTATTGCAATTTGACTTTTTTATTAGACGCTCGAAATCATTTTTTCTACTGTAAGTAACTAAGGATAAGAGACATCCGAATCTTATTTTTTCTTTCGTATATTAATGTGACGATAAAACTCAAAGGACAATAAAAGTTATGATGTAAAGCCGGCCAATAGAGAAGATGGTAGTGCCTAAGAGTGTATTGCCAAAAGGTTTTTAAAATTATAGCAATAATAACAATTATAACAATAAGAAAACAATCAATGGGAAAATCAACGAGTTTTACTTTCAATAAAAGTGATTCACCGTGGTTTGTTTACGGGTTTCTCTGCAAAGAATAAATAAAAATAAACTTAATCTAAAGATTTATACAAGTAGGTATTATTTTCTGTGCTCTAATATGCGTGACGTTTATTTACTTAACTGCATTGCTGTCTTTAAAATACAATTTTCAATGTTATTAAAGTCTTTCACTTTGGCCTACCCCTGAAATTACATCACCTTGCTGGGTCTACTTGGGGAGTCAGCGCACAACCAGTGCACAAGCCAGCGAACTACAGCTTTGTCCCTGGTCTACTCGACGGCTGAATACTGTGCTCCCGTGTGGCTGAACAGCGGCAGCGTGCATGTTGAGAGATTGACGACCAACTACTAACGTCCCGCATATTAAAGCACAGAATATAATACCTTAGGGCCAGTAGGGCGATCAGTGGTACACTTATGGCAACCACTTTCCCCTGGCTCCCAGTCTGTGCAATATCGCTCCACCTGAGATCAGATGGAAGGAGGCCCTGCTGAGGGAATACAATAATATATTATCCGACCCACAGCTACCCATTCATGACTACCTCCCTCAGGAAGTCAACCAATTGAAGTCACGAAAACTACCCCTACGAACAGCCTCCCAGTTGAGGACAACAAACCTTTGTCCGCAAGCTGACTGGATTTTCTCCTGGGAATCTTTCAGTGGTCGGAATAGCTTCCTGACGTTCAACCCTACTTAATTTCTACTTAACGTTGTTAGGAAAGTAAGTAAAAACAGCGATGTTGCTGAGCATGTCACGAATTTGCATTTTTTTCTTTTGCAAACACTGTTACTTTTTAACTTGAACAATTGTTGTATTATGTATTCTGTCTTTCTCAGAAACACCTCTCACACACCGAGTGTGTGCAACTGACAAAATATGGTTACTGGTTGCGTAATAGCTTACAGTTTGTTGATTAAATTTGTTTGCCTATTTATCATAACGGTAAAAACTTTGACAAATTATTTAACAAAAGACTTATTTATACATTATTAAAACGCATAATTTAAGGTATACACAAGATAGTATGAACATCGTAGCTATTTGCATATATACTTATATTATAACATACTTATATTTATATTTATAATTCTATTACTATTGGATGGCTCACAGCGGTTAATGTTTTCTTCCGGGATGTAAGTGATCCACAACCTAACATTTGTTCTGTTTCCAAGGAATATCAGTTCCTAGAGGGTGTTAGCCAAAGTAACGTAGAGCGTATTATAATATTTATAGTGTATTACTAGTCTCAAACAAACGTAATTGTGTCGTGCTTGATATCAATTTTCTAATTTTCTCCTGAACCTTGTTACTATGCTGAAAACAATCTAAAATTGCGTGCCCCATAACAAAGTTAAACCACGCATAGTCAACGCCAAGAGGTGAATCATCACTGAAACACCTGTGTCAGGAAGTGAGCGACGGGGGACAGGGGGACGGCTGAGTAGTGTGGGTTTGCCGGTTTTGGACCGGAAGTGACGTCATCCGGTCACGTGACCGGATGCGCTGAGTCATGAAAGACGTCATCTGAGGCTGAGCCAGTGACGTAGGCGGTTTTGTGACGTAATGAGGGAAAGTTTAAAGTTCAAGGTCACGGGGAGGTAATTTTAAAAAAGTACTACCTCGCACGCGTAAAATCTGATTGTGATTCGATAGTTTAATCGATAAGAAATATCGAATGAAACAATCGAATGAAGCAATCGGACGATACGAGTGCGAGGTAGTACTATTTCATTTAACTTTATATTTTACTTTTCTTTTTATTTACAATAAGTTATGTTTACAATAATTTATGTTTACAATAGTTCCCCGTTGTTTGTCGTCATCGATGTTGTTGATCCGGAGTCGCAGCCGTCAGACGCAGTTTTCAAGTGTTGCGCTTGTTTGTCCAATCGGCCCATCCCGACTGTGTGTTCCTTGCCTATTTATGTGACCGCAGGGAACACACAGTCGGGACGAGCAGCTCGATGTTCACCGGTCGAGAGCCGGAGGTGTACTGGCTATTCACAAGCTAGCGTTGTAATCGTACTAAATGGTGGGGGTAAAAGTGTGGTGGGGCGGAGCAGATGGCGGACGGCAGATGGCAGGCGGCAGATGGTAGGCGGCAGGTGGCAAGTGCGCGGCAGATGGTTGCTACTCCATTCGCCGCCAAAGTAATGCAAGCCGTCGCCGTAATTCTTGTATTTTATCTTGACGGTTCATTTGATATGTTTTACATCTACATATGCAATAGCTGAAACACCTGCACTTACGACAAGCTTTCCCGTCAACTTGATCGCCTGGTATTTTAAAACATTGCAACTCGCAACAATATGTCTTCAAATTGTTATCGAAAAATAAATTGTTCATCGGTGGCACCGACATGTTAGCTGCAGCGTGTGTTAGACAAGACTGAGACTAACTTCACTGCTCCCTCTTTTTTATACCCCTTCATAAGTTAACCCTGAATGAAAGTTCAAGGTCATCCATTTGAATTTTAAAAAAAGCAACACAGCAGTATATATAAAATAATATACTGCTATGTTGCTGTTTTTTTTGTTTTTTCTTTTAATGTTATTCTTTTTTTTATTTTTCTTTCTTTATTAAACAAACATTTTACAATACAATAAGCTTAAGTCTAACATTGATGACTAGAAATACAAACAGAGAAAAACAAATAGAGACATTATGTACAATGATGCATGATGTGCAGAGTGAGTTCCGTCGAGTTGTTGCCGCTTACACCGTGTGATACCAAATACAACGTCCCCGGTTGAATATCTCGCAAGTCTTCATTTTGTAGCAGTTGAACAAATCGTTTTGGAAGAAATACTTGAAACTTCGGCTCATCTCCTGGAGTCATAGGTCCTTCGCACAATGATACTAGAATTGCTTCTCCATGTGTGGTTTCCACTTTCTTGATGCTATGAATAATGTAATGTCTTTGTTCTTTTAGTTCTGAACATTTTTTAGTTAGCAGAAGGTTCGATTTTGAGTGAGTGTTGAATTGATCAACCAATGTTTGTAGATATTGTTGTGATGCCATCTTCGTCAGTGGTGGTGTCTTCTGTGATGTTGCCTCTTCGGAGTCTCGAATAATACTCGTGCTGAAGCGGTGTTGTCTCCTCGTATTTATAGGCCCCGCTACCCCCACCACATTTCTGTTCTCCGCTACCCCCACCACATTCCTGCGTTTGTTTCAAGTAAGCAGCCAAACGATATGCGTTGTACAATGCACAGTTTGTTTGACCGTGTTTAAGATCTTTTGCAGCGACACAAATATTACCGAGATTAATGTTAAAGTCCTTACTGATAGTTATATCGAAAACATTACCGTGCGTATACTTTTGTATCCAGTTCTTTTTTTCTAATCCTCTTGTGTATATATGTGAATATTGTTTGCAAAAGTTAAACATAATACTGTGCAGATTACTGTAGCTTATAAATCCTTCATACCAATGTATGTGATGAAAGTAGTTTGTTATCCATTTGTTTGTACTTTTTGCTTTGGTGTTAAGTTTATTAAAAGAAAAAGGAGCTTCAAACGTGAATGGGTTGGCTACAAATGTAAGCAAGTCTAAAATTACTAATTCCTTGATAATAAACCTATCGTCATTATTTCGAAATGCTTGAAATTCTATTACACAAGGCTTTACACTCACTTCTTCATCCCCTCCGCTCATCATGGCACCTAGCGATCAACTAAACTGTTTTCCACACCACGGTAGGTTAAATACCAGGCCGTACAGTTGCAGGCGCGTTGGTGTATATTTAACGTGGGCACCGTCCCCAATAGGCCTACCCCAGTGTGTTCTTCTTTACTAAGTCAAACTTTAGTCTTTTTTAACTTCTTCTTCTTGTGTTTCGTTTTCTTCTTCTTCTTGTTTCTCCGTTTCTTCTTCTTCCTGTGTTGTTTCTTCTGTAGCTTCTGTAGCGATTTCTACAAGTGGTTCAAAATCCTTTAACTTTCTCCACATGCAAACTTCATGAGGTATTCTATTAAAAATAGATGTATCCACAGGTCCGTACACGATGGTGCTATCAGGTTGTTTTAACCAAAGTATCGACCAAATATTCTTTAATAATAGCGCTTGCAAATACCAACTGTCTCATGTACCTTGTAATAGGTTCTGTTGCGTAGTTTAAAACGTAGAATTCTTCACGTGACAGTAGAATCTTATTTTCATGTTGAGTCAAGTCTCTACTTCGCACTTGTAGTTGTCCGCGATGTTTAACAATATCGATTTCATTGTCACAATCCAAAAGTCGAATATGTGTTTTCCTTCCACACAAACTGTTAGTTAAATAACATTCTATTAAATGTACATGTTTCAAAAATGACTCCCAAGCATTTTGCGAAAATAAAACCTTTTTTGTTCCATGGTGTAGTATTACTGTAGGGGAATAATCCAATGATTTCATCAATCCAACTGATACACTTTTACTGATGCATGCTGAGATGGGGTAAGAGATTCGCAGAAAAACTTCAGTAAAAATGTGAGGAGGAATATTTTCTTCAACTTTCTTCTTCCTCTTTGGTACTACCTTTGATGGGTCTGCATTACTTTCCTCCTCTCTATCTCTTTTACCAAACTTTAAAAATGCAGTTATTTCCTTGATGATTTCTGCTTCACTAGTATTATCACGTTCTAATAACGGGGCTACCTCTGCATCACCTTGTACAACAGATGGAGAACTCATTTTACAGAAGATGTTACCCATGCGCCGATAGACGATCAACTGAAGACTTGCATCGCTGCTCCGCTATTTATAGGTTAGCGACAGTGGCGGTGCCGGTGGTGGTACAGTGTTTTACAATACTGTCTTTACAATACCGGTCAACGGTGTGTATGTAACAATTTTATCGTGCAAAATTAAACAATACGCAGATGTATTTGCAGGTACGTTTTCTTGAAATTCCATTTCTATTTTTATATCAACACTAGACGATTTTACAGATTCATTTTGTTTGGAACAATCAATTACAACAATCGGAGCTTTCGATTCAAACTGAACGGGAGATAGTAGAGGTGTATTTGTTTTGCCGTAATATGAATTTTGGAACCTAGCGTACATGTCGTATAAAACACTGTATCTTTTCTTATCAAAAGAAATATTAAAGTTGTCGTAGGGAAAGAATTGTGAATTCAGGAACACTTTACAGTTTGTTAATTTACAATGGTCAAATTCACCAGCATTTTCAGTTATTATACTTTTCTTCTTCGTTTGTAATCCAAATATTACATATCTCGCTTTTTCCAAATGAGTAGAAGTTTTTACAGTCCATGTATGCCGTTGTGTTGTAGGTAAAACGGGGTATTCATGAAACTCCCAGCTTCTGAATGGCATTACAATGTCTCGATCTGATTTTAACTTTCTTAATAATGTAATCCTGTGTTCATCATTTAGTCGCACATGTGGTGCTCTCCAAACAATCTTGTCTAATGTTAATTTCCAGTCTAAATTGGCATCAGTTGTTCCAGTAGCTGCTTTAATAATATCTTTATCGTTTGATGATCTTAATAAAACTAGTTCTTGTTTTACATTTATTATTCTTCTTCTGTAGTCTTCAGCAAATCCTAGGAGTAATCTTAAAGGTACGTAGAAATCAAAGTTTCCCGAAGAGTCAGGAGCGATTGTACTTTTGTCTGGTGCAACCCATCCTGCAACAGCTAACAGATTCTTCTCATTTGGTGTTAAAGACGCTAATCCTTTCAATTTACTGGAAATTCCAACCTTTTTTGTTGAATCGACTGTAACTCCTGAAATTTCATATCTAATCTCGTCAAACAAAAATGCCATAGGATTATTTATGAACGGAACAGTGGTTTCAGCAGTACCATCATTTGTTGTTACTTTTCCTTCAATATATAAATAACTTTCGCATGGAAGAGTATAAATGTCTTGTTGTTGTATAGGAATCCTAATTTCATCGTTATTGTTTAATTTGGACGAAGCGTAAGGGTTGTGCGTGTGATATTCCTTTTCCCATAAGGTCTCGTTGAATGTTGGACCCTGCGCTATATCCAGTATATCCATTGTTAATGACTTTTAATCCAATTTCTTCTAGAAAACGAATGTTGTCACTTGTTAACCCTTCTACAGATGATGAGCTACTGACCTCTTTGCTTGTTGGCTCTCTCTTTTTAAATGATAACCCCATTGTCTAAGCGGATGATTTTATATGTATTCTTACAGTAATAGCTTCTCCTCTAACGTCAATAAGGTTTCCGTCTTGATCCACTATGTTCAGCACGATGTCTGAAATGAAACTGGTGTTTAACGGTAGGTACACAAGGTTTTGAGGCTCTTCTACTATCTTGAAACCCGGTGCAACTGATGGGTAGAATGTGTGTAATATATGATGATTCTCTCCATCTCTGTAGGATCCTTGTATAATGTTACATGTAATGTCTATGCTATTAACTTTGATGATCGTCACAGTTTTATTCCCAGAATGAGTTTTATTAGGTTCTAATACTTTTGTTTCCTTAGAAAACCCCAATAAACTACCAATTGAATGTTCTTGACTAAAATCAATATAATACTTAGACGTAATTTCGACTTTCATTGTATTGTTATTGCCTTTTATCGTTATATTTTCTTTTCCCATATGTTTTTGTATAACTTCATTTATATTATCAATTTCATAAGCTCCTGTTGGTAAACTGAATTCTTCCAAAGCTGAATACTTTCCTTTATCATCTTTTGTCTTGTAATAATGTATTTTGTTATTAATTCCTTCACTAACGTTTGGAATAGAGTTATATGTTGTTAAATCCAATAATGCGGCTTCCCATAGTCTTCCTTTTTGCAAACGTAGCGCTGGAAACAGAATACTGCGCAAAGTACATGAGTTACCGGTTAATGACACTGTATACGAGGACATCTTAAAGTTGACTAACACTTTTAGCTAAAAAGTCTAAACATAAATGACCGCAAATGGATGTATCATCAGGTTGTTTTCTTGTATGATTGTAAAAAACATTTTCTGCCGCACGAAAGTATTGTTGAAGTTCTTTCGGTGGTGGAAGGTCTCCAAAACTGTCGAAATAATAAATGGTTTTACCAAGTTTCTTGTAACACACCCAATGAGTGCCTAATCCTTCACTATTATCCAAATTTACAATACCAGTCTCATTTTTCCACATTTTAACCGGTAACTCATCTTTCATAAATACTCCTCTAAAAAATGGGATTTTCAAACAAGAAGCATATGTAATCAGTTCTTCATTGGTCAATTCTTTGTTTTTAATTATTAATTGCTCTTTCTTATTTAATACACACGATACGGTCTTAGGTATAATCCTCCTCCCTTTTTTATCATTGACCATATTGTTGGTTTCTTTTTAGCTTTACCACTGGTAGATCGACGTTTTCTTCTGATATTACCTCCTTGTTTTTTAGCGGGTTTTTTCCCACGCCTTCTTCTCTTTCCTCCTCCAAACGTAGTTTTTGCTTTCATTGCTGCTGTTACTGCTAAAGACGCTGCTTTTTCACCAATACTCGCGTCACTAGATTTTACTCTTTGCCAAGCTTTCTCAGCAAGTGCTTTATCCGCTATTGATCTATTTTTAGTATCACCAAATTTGGAATACGCTATATCGTGCTGTTTACAAGCCTGATCGAGCTTATTTATTCCAGGATCTCCTCTAGCAAGACGTTTCTCTAATTTGGTTCCAGGACCACAATATTGATATCCTCCAGGTAAATGTAATTCCACAGGTAATAAATCAATCGCCTTGTTAACTATAGCTCCAACCGGTTTACTCAATAGAGAAAATGCTGTTGATGCTATTCCCCTTCCTCTCTGTAATCTCTCTCGATTATGACTGATGCGTTTAACCCTCGACATGGCTATTTATAGCAAAACTTACAATCAGTAGGTGCACTCTATAAATGTTTTACAATGAATGTAATATCAGTTTTGGTTTCTTGTATTATATACTGTTTAAAATCCATTTATTATATCGAAATGGATTTATTAATTAAATGTAGACATATTATATAAAAGTAGTAAAAATAGAAATAAGCTGTAATTGAAGATGTTCCAGATGTTTCTCCGCTGGTGATGGTATCGTTGTCTTCGGTAAAATGAATAAACTTTAAATAGTTGTCATGTTCCCTTAGAAACTTGCCACTTAATCGTTGATAATTGAATAACACATCCCAGTCTAGTTTATCTTTAAAATTGTCAATGTAATTCTCAGAGAGATTTTGATATTTACTTATTACTTCCCAACAGTTATTAAAATTCGATGTCATCTCTACGAGGAAGTCTTCTGAAAACTGTTGTCTTTGTAAAATATGGATCCAGTTAACTCTGTGAAAATAAATTCTTAACATATTCATTGTAAAGAGGTAATGTATGGAAAGTTGTTCCCAATCCATATATCTATCAAACCGTTGAACAAAACCATCTGTCAACACTCCTTGGGGAAAGCTCGGCTGTTGAGATATTAAACTCCACGCAGTAATATTGGATTCCATCATCCTCTCTGTATCGTCTCTCGAATATGACTGATGCTTTATCCCTTATCATGGGGGGTATTTTAAATTCTTTTTTCTCTTGTGTAATCTTCATTGTTTTCTGTTGGTTCATTAATCACATTCACTTTATCCTTCTTTCCTAATGTCTTGACTTTAGAAGGCTTAGACGGTTTATCTCGTTGATTAGGTTTCTCTGGATTGTGTATATTTTTCCAGTCTAAATAATTGTGACTGTCAACATCTGAAGCTGCATCTCTTCCTGAAGCCCGATGGATATAATGGAATAGAGCTGCACCAAACCTTTCCAAATGTTTTTCATATTCCGTAGTCCATTTCTTGTGTACAATATCAAACATTTTCTTATTTACAGCGTCTCCATCCTGCTCACAATCACCTACATTTGATAATTTTAATTTTTTTACATCATAGCTTGTGTCAGTTTTATTCCTTTTGTAAATCGTTAACAATTTTAGAGTAGCTAAATTTACTGCTTCACCATCATAAATGGGATATTGTATATCGCTTAACCTTTTACCGGAAAACCCCCAATGATCTTCGTGTACAGTTGGGGTTCTTTTTTTCATGTACTGTACCGTAACCGCATCAGACGACATAAGCGGATCACCAACATTTTGAATTACTTTTCCTTCAAAATTATAGTTGCCGTCAGATGTTAACGGAAACCCAGCTCTTTTTTCACTATATCCAGATTTTACTCCAAACTCGGAATACCGTCCAAACTTGTCCACACTCATGATGTAACTGAATCGCTATCGTTTAGGTTCTTATTATATATATATATATATATATATATATATATATATATATATATATATATGCGTCTACTGAACAATTATTCCTTGTTTTCGCAGTTCATCAACCAAAGCTACCCATTCGTTTTCTAAACCAGTGTGCCCGGCTTCCATGGCTTCATGTAATAATCTCATTCGATCAACTAACTTATTTATATCGTTGTAATATATTATATTAGTTTTATACAAATTTTTCAATAATCCCCTTCCAGATGTGGTAGGATCAGTTGTTTTTCTCTTTTTATGCAAAACATTTAATTCAGCAGAAGATAAAGCTCTTCTTTTAATTTGAGCTTTTTTTGATTTTGAGGGGAAAAGACTAGATATAATACTTGTATATTTTATTGACCGATTTCTATGAATACTTTGGAATACTTTTTTCTATGTGCATTTGTATACTCTAATATATTTTTAAACAATTGTAAATCCCTTTTAGTATATTTACCAGGATTATTTTTAAAGATAAGTTCAAACAAACCTTTTGTACCTTTATATTTCTTATCTCCAATAACTATATCATCATTTTCGTTTATATCTAACTTGCTATCTCCAATCATTAATCCTTTATCCTCTATTCTAGCTCCATAGGTATGATAACTTCGATTAGCATGTGCGGCATGTAACATTTTTAACGTATATATTCTTTCAAGTGTTCCTTTAAACATAATATCCGTGCCTAATTTGCTTAAGTTGGATGGGTTAATATCCTCTTCTTCTGCTCTTGTATCTTCTACACTTGTATCTTCTGTACTTGTATCTTCTGCAATATCCTTTTCCTTTAAATCCTCTATATCTCCGCTTTCTTCATACTCGTCGCTTTCTTCAGATGTATGTAACTGGCCAAAACTTTCATCATTCTGAAATTCTTCTTCATATTTGGAAATTGGTAGCATTTTGTCTCCTTCGAAGCGAATTGAAGGTTTTTCCATATTTTGTGCTAATCGCTTTAAAGGTTCAGTAACAGGTTTGAATGTTGTTTCTAAAAATTGCCCTCTTTCATTTATACCTGATTTTAAAGCTCGGTTTTTTTGTCTAATAGAATCACTAAGTGATTTTATTTCCTTTAATAGCTTTTCCTGGTTAACCATCTTCACACCTTGACGACTTGTACTGTAATACCGCTAATCAGTGTATTAAAACGAATTTATCAAAACCTATTCTATAACGACCATCTTTTATAGCATGATCTTTCATAATAACCAAAAATCCATACTTTTCCGACCATGCTTTTCCGCAAAGTTCTTTAAACTTTTCAAATGGCATATCCGCATTCACATGATCGTTATATATATGTTTTAGGTTAGTATCATCTTGTTTGAATACAATCAGAATATTTGCATTATCTCTGATAAGTTGTTTTGGGATTTTGCTATAGGTTTGTCCTATATATATGCTGTCGATGTTATTATGTCTTCCCATGGCAAAGTAGTTTCTAATAGTATCCTGATTTTCACAAGATACATCGTCAAATATAAATACAGAATACGGTTTCGCTTCGTTTGGTTGCATAATGCTATCACTAGCGTTAAATTTGTAAAAATTAACATCAGACACATCAGATAGGATTTTATCCAGCAATTGATACTTTGGTTGATGTAGAGACTTTGAAAAAATATATAGGTTATTAAACCTTAATCCCTGCGGATTAGTGATCAAATTAAAGACAACATTGGTCTTTCCGCAGTTTGAGGGGCCACTTACTATACATCGAACAGTGTTTGGAAGTAAACTACCGTGTTTACCATTGTTGATTTTAACGTTATCCACAGTTAAATCATCTATGTTATTAATATTGAATCGATCTTTATGGTTAATAATCTCCATCCTGCTCAAAGGTTAACGATGAAATGAGTTGCTTGCATTAAACCAAGTCCTTTATAGGTATCCATGAATCCTCAGTTTTGTTAAACCCTAACCACCGCACTTTAACTGCGTCCTTTTTTCTTTGTAACACTTTTTCAACAAGATATACATCACCTACTGTTGACTTTAACATTTCATGTCCATAAAATGCACCTTGCAACAAATCTCCTTTGTTATCTTTTAAGATATACGTTTCAGGTACAGTCGGTTGCACTTTATACACTGTAAAAACTTCATTCGTCCAATTGGGAAGGTATTTCTTGGTAAACACTCCCTTATATTTACTAATCCGTACTTTATCACTTACATTAAATTTTCTTGGCTGCATTTTTTCTACTTTAGGCTTTGTATTTTTCTTTATGCGTTTTAATATTTCTTTTGCATTTCTTCTATTTACTTTGTTAGGTTTCATACCGATAGATCTATGAAACCTGTTGTTATAATCATTTATTAATTGTGGTAAAACATCATACCATACGTAAGAACCTCTTTTTGAAAATTGTTTATACAGTGCTCCTTTTAAAGTTCTATTGAATCTTTCTACAATAGCTGCTTTTTTCTCTGAATTTGTAGAATAATGATTTATTTTATATTTATTCATTAACTGTGCAAAGTTTGTATTAAAGTATTCTGTTCCATCATCAGTTTGTAAATGTTTAATTTTGTTTTTATCTCTTTTTATGGCTATTTCCATGGCTTCTGTTACGCTTTTACCAGTCTTGTCCTTTAGAGGCAAAGCGTCTGTAACTTTTGTAAAACAATTAATAATTGTGAGTATATATTTGAATCCTTTGTTTATTCTGCTATGCGGTCGCATTTCAATTAAATCCGCTTGATATAGATCATTTATCCCTTTTATAACAGTATTTCTTCTTGGAAACTTTATTCTTGCAGGTTTGTGTAGTTCATTAATAATCTTCTCCTTCAGGTCTGACATGATGGTTTCACGAAGGCAGCTGATATGGTATTAAATATTCTTTGGTATAAATCTGCTTATATATATATAGTTCAAGGTCATTCAAAACTTGTGTAAAAAAAGGGGAAACACAGCTTAACATTGCTGTGTTTCCCCTTTTTTTACGGAAAAGGATAAAGGATCTAGGACGATGAAAAGGTTACTCGTCAATAGGGTTGAGGGAGTAGTGGCCGAATGGCAATGTGGTGATTTTGTCTGGTAGGGTTTGTCTTTTGTCGTCATTACAGGATAGTGCCTTTTTAACTTCAGTCACGCTTTACAGCTGATGGTTAAAACTTCTGATGGTGTTGAATTTAGCTGTAATGATGTTATCCTCAAATAAGCATTGCTTGTAGTGTTCAAAATGCACTTTCTTCTTTAAATATAAACTCTTTACACCTTTAGCTTTCTTAATATAGCTATTCTTCTTTTCTTCTTCTTCTTCTTTTTCATTATAGAGTTTCAAAGAATATAGTTTAGACATCAGTGCAACAATCTCTTCAAGTAGAACACCATTAGCCTCATCCTTGAATTTGCCTAGTACTTTTTTGTGTCTGCCATTGTCGTAGTTTGGATGATCTTTTGGATAATCGGAGAAATCAAAGTCGTTCTTGTAAATAAATGTACGTAAGTCTTTATACATGTCCAATGTTACTATGCGATATATGAAAGCGTCAGTGTCCATATATGTAATAGATATATTTTCTCTTCCGTAGAACGCCACCATTTTGTTGTAGTGAAAGTCGTACATGTGTGTTTTTGAGATGTCCAAGATTGACATGCCTATATACAAAGGACGATCCATCTTCACACTCGTCTTCTTCATGGACACTGCTACAAGTTTTTCATTAATAATTATAGATGTTCCAAAATTTGGCTGCTGTACTAGTTTCTGTAATTTTTTTGCGTCGGTAACAAGTTTAACATTTTTATGTCTTCTTTTGTTTTCCAATGTTTTTCCAAATATCGCATTATTCATTAATTTAAAGAAATCTTTCTGAAAGTCTGATGTAGCTGCTGCTCTTCTGATGGTGAAATTTCTGTTTTAGCAAGAAGTGGAAGGTCATAATGAAGATCATGTAAATTTTCTGGGTATTCAAAATCGCAATCCAAAATATATCCAGTCTCACCATGTTTCGGAATTTGTAAAATATCGCCAATAGAGTCGGGATTAATCCATTTAAAGTTATCAAAAGGAAGTGGGTTTGACATTGCCCATCCGTACAGGTTATTTGCATCGAAATATCCTAAATAGGTTGACGGTTTGGTTTCATCGTAATCGGGAAGGTATTTGTTGTTGGCTTTAACATGTCTGGTAACACTTTGGGTCAATCCGCCTCTTACTCCAGCTTCAACCATTAAAACCATGTCAATGTCTGTTAAAAGTTGGAGTTTGCATTTTGTTTCTTCTAACATGGCTTGCCAAGCTAATCGTGGTGAAGTATACGAATGTAGAGGGTCCAAATCGTATGCAGCAAAACAGGTGTTTCGGAATTCTTCCATTACATCACAAAGAAGAGTTACATCTAGTTTGACATAAAAGTCCGAGTAATCTCCTAAGGTCTTCATATCTAACTCGTTCCATACTCGACGTGCGTGTTGATAGTCCTCAAGTGATATTTCCGAATCATTAAGTTTGTTTTTGAAGTGTTCTGGTGGAGGTAGCGATGTTTCATCAAATCTATGCAGTCTATCGATGTAATCATAGGGGAAGACTCCTTTTCGAAGAACCAAATCCATTTTACTATTGGGTACAATTTTGCTTGTTTCTATCAAATCTGTTCTTCTTAGATTTTCAGATAATTTCATGAGGCTTGAAGGCATAAATCTAAATGAATCAACAAACCTTAATTTAATTTTACCCACCTTTTTTGAAAAGCTTATAAATATTTCCATTGTCGTAGCCAAAACGTCTATTGCTCCATTATCTCTTCCTAGTTCGGGGATTATAAAGTGCGAATCATAACCACTCAGATTGTGCAGAACTACGGGGATGAAATATGACAGTTTGTAGTTCAAGTTGCAAGCGTTACAGGCTGCACCTCTGTACGCTCCCGTAAGATGATCGTGGTCACGAACTTTAACGTTATCCAGTGTAAAGGTGTTATTACACAGATAACACGTTGTTGTTGAATCATAATGTTGAAGCTCTTCTTCTTCCATAGGTAACATGGGTACCTTTGTTCCATACAGTTCTTCTACCTTTGCAGCTATGTCATACAGATCATCGACAAAGTATTTGGCTGCTTCTTCACCGCGATAAATCTTTGGAGAAGATGATAGTCCATATTTTTGAAGATGGTCTTCAGTCAACGTGGATTTAATTAGTATGCAATAACTGTTTGGTGAATGAAGTTGGTATTTGCTTCTTCTTGTAACGTCCTCTTCTTGTTGTTCAAGTGGATGTAAAGAAGACTAGAAATCAGCGTAAACAGCAACAGGTACACGGTATTGTTGTATTACTTTGTCAAATTTTATCTGCGCTCTGCTAGGATGTGGCAATTTAATTCTTACTTCATAGTTTCCATTACATAATCGCTGGTGTTCTACTAGCCAATCTGACCCTCCCCTTCTTAGTTCTTTGTTCACGTGACAAAAACATCTTTTGCATATTGTCATTTTTTTCATGATTGGATAATTGTTTAGAAACAAGACTTTCAAATTTTTGGATATACACAAAGTGTGAAATATCGCCTTTAGTAATCAATAACAAATCGGTATGATCTCTGCGCTCATTTGGTGTTATACGTAAGGGGTACACATTGTTTGACGAATCCAATCCGAATAGGTTGACAGAAGCTGAAGGATTTTGTTTTTCAAATTTTGAAACGTCTGTTATAGCAACAGGGTAAGTTATCCCTTGAAAATTATATCTATGTTGTACTTCTTCATAATGGTGACTTGGTCTTACCGGATGGTCTGTTACATATTTGGCCAACATAGCATACTTAAAACACTCAGTATCTTGATTTTGTACGTTGACGCAGGATAAGGTATTTCTAATCTTTGTTGGTAGAGGGATGTAGCTACTTCCTCGAATTCCATAGCCGTGTTTGTGTACTCTTAAGTCTAGCCCTGTGATGCTTAACAAACTCCATCCAGAGCCTCTTCCTTCATGTTCTTGTATTTTTACCATTAGCTCATCAAAACATTCAGATACAGTTGAATCAATATCTGACGAGAACATAATAGTTCGGTTTTTTGTTAAGAAACCTCTCGGTGAGGTTTCATTTTGAATGTTTGTAAATAAAGTATCCAGTAATAGTCCAAATTTAATAAAATTTAATCTTTTTAATTCATTTTTCAGAGTTTTACTAACCAATCCTTTTGCGTTATTTAAAAATTCTTCAAGTTTCAATTTTGTATTGTCAATTTGAAAGTGGGTTACAACATTACCCGAAAGTGCTCGGGCGTGTAGTTCCACATTTACTGATGGTCCAGGCGCATAATGAATGACACTTGGTCTTGAAACTTCATTTTCTTCTTTTTCTTCATTTTCTTCTTTTTCTTCGTTGTGTTCTTCTTCATTTTGTTCTTCTTGATGTGTTGCTAATTGTTGGTCGATTGAATCTAATTCTTCTTCATTTGGTTCTTCTGTATTTGTATTGGTGTTATGTTTCAATTCTTTATGAATGGTTAAAAGCCATTCATCTCTGAAAGAAGCTTTACAAATATCGCAGCGATTCATAATGTAGGCGTGCTCTTCACAAGGGTCAACGCAATAATGAAAAAACACTGCAAATGCACCTCTATTTATACCCTAGAAAAAGTGGTGGGGGTACGTTTTAGGTTAAGTTTAAGTTTGTAGCTGGAGGCTACAAAATTCTGTATTTGGGTCAAGGACATTGAGCATATTTGCCAAAACGGGGAATAGAGCAGTAAATGATTTCATTTTAAACCATAAACTGATCTATTCCCCGCTTTGTATTTAACAAGGACAATTTTCTCCAACAGGAAAATTTAATATATTTTAAACTGGTAAATATTTTCTGTCTTGTAACTGGGTCAAGGTTATACAACGATATTACCAAAACGGGGAATAGAGCAGTAAGTAGTTCTCACTTTGACTACAAACTGATCTATTCCCCGCTCTGTATTTAAAGTTTGACAGTTGAATAGAAAAAAACAACACTTAATCAGACTCATTTGATGAATCGGAATCAGTTGTATCAGAAGCATCGGAAAGAAATAGTCGTCGACGAATATGATATACCCCTCGTGCGCTATCTAAAAATAACCCATCCAAACTACTACTACTAGTGGTTGGAGTTTCATCATGTATTTCTTCAGAACAGAGAAGGTGCAGATAGATTCTATAGGTTTCAGATTCCACGTCACTTAACGGTTCAATTTGTTCCATATATCCTGCTTCAAGATCATCACTGTCCATATCACTTAATAATTCAAGATCTTCCATTGCATCCATATTACTTAATAATTCAACATCTCCCAATTCGTCTTCATTTTCATCCTCACTTTCAATCACAATATGTTTTATATTTCCCACAATTGATTTTGCAGAAGGAAATATATTATCCTTTGGTGACATAGCTGCTATATATCCTAGTGCTAACACAAGTAGCAGAATGAGATAAGCACTGATGAAAAACCTCTTTTATACCCCCCGATTTAAGTGGTGGGGGTAATTAGTGATAGGGATGGGGTATTATTGTAACAATATATGAACAATTTAATACTAACAGAGTATAAAGTTTTGTAAGTGGGTCAAGGCCACCTTAAACTATTACCAGAACGGGGAATAGAGCAGTAAGTGATTCTCACTTTGACCACAAACTGATCTATTCCCCGTTCTGTCTTCCGCTGTTCAGTATTTCCAAAGACTCTTAGTGAGTTGAAGAAAGTTTTTCAATTTCTATTGCTAGCAATTCTTCAGGCAGTTGAAATGAAGTATTTTGTGACAACATTTCCAACATTTCAATGTATTTTATGGCGTGTGTTATAATAGAAAGTCTTGAAGCTTTTGGTTCAAGAAAAGGTACTTTTGTTCGTAATAAATTATAGGCTTCATTCAATATTGCAATCCTAATACGTCTAATACGTCTATTGGCCCAGTAAGAAAGAACTCATACTCTGAGGATGTAATGCGAAATTTAGAATTTTAATTCAACTTTCTTTTAGATATAAACTTTAAAAACATCGCTTGAATAGCGGGTGTAATATATTCAACAGACATTCTACAAGGAAAGACAAACAGTAACAGCACAGGCACGTCTCTTCAGTACCGCGTCTCAGAGCAGAATGAGGTAATAGAGCTGATGTTTAGAGGTATAAGCACTCAGTACCCGTGTGAGTGACAGCTATTTTAAGCAACTCTTTGTTTTTTAAAGCCGAAAGGCAAGGTCTCGTGATCATCATTAAATTTTCTCTTGGGTCCTGTAATTTTAAAATTTTTAATTTCACTTACTGTAACGACTTCTCGTCTCTTTGTTCTCCTGATTCTGCTCTCTTCAATTTCTAGTATTTCAGCAGCTTCACTGAGGACCATCTTTTTTAGAGCTTCAAAGTTTAAAGTTTCGGAAGTCTTCATATTGAGGGAGAGGCCCTTGATTTTACACACAGATTCTAGCTTTTGCATTTTGGTTGACCAAACAAGGTACGCGTAAGTCTTTGGTCCTCCATAAACAAACTCTACGATGAAAGATCCAGGCCCGAACTCACCTGCCAGCTCGTCCGTCATTTCCCCGAGGTAATCTCCCGTAGGGACCCTGTACAATCCTCCCCGGTATAAATAAATACACGAGTCCGCGTCATAATACAAGACCTGCCCTCCAAAAGCATCTAGATGTTTATACAGTTTAAGTCTGGCATGATCAGTGGTGTAGGCCGCAATTACAACATTTACAGTTTTTAGAGCCTCACTGGCATCATCAACATTCTGCCAATTAACTAATAAAACCTCTTGGTTAATTACTTCAACAAACTTTACTTTTGTTCCTGGTTGAGTTAACGATTTGAATAATTCTTTAGAGTCTCTCACGATTGAAGTTTTTGTCATGTTTTCTCGTTGACCAAACTTGCCCCAGAATGAATTTAACATTAATTTAGCTACTGACCTGAGTCCTCCATTTTTAGCAATTTTGTCTTTGTCTAGTTGAATACCCTCACGCTCAAAGAAATTAGAAACATACTTTTCTTTATCCTGTTCAGTCTCACACCAGCTAGAATAGCCTGAGGCTTCCTGCTTCATTTTCAAGAATTTATTAATAAAATCGGTAAAAGTCCTCCTTTCTCGTATGTGGCTACCACGTACTCCCACAACTCATACATGTCCAAAATCACATAGCCTTTTTCTACAGCTTTTCTAATTTCATCCATGGTACATATTCCTACCATTGCCCTTTCCTCACTATCATGAAAACATTCCCCTTGGTTTAGAGTCTCCCCACAGGTTCTACACAACACAAACATCAATTTATTATTCATTTTAGCGGGGAGTACGGGATGATACAAGTTGTAAGGAGGTAGAATCTTACATTTTAACAAGCCCTCTACCTCAAGACCCCTCTCTTGGCACTCATGTCCGACATAAATAGTAGGGTGTCCAACGGGATACTTACAATATTTATTTACAAACGGATAAAGGGAACAGACATCGTCGTATTGGATCGTTTCTCCCTCTTCACATTTACAATACGTTTTAGTATTACCCGTTCTACCTCCAAAGAAGGAATCCCTAGGATTAAGTGGGAGTGTGTTTAGAATGGACAGTTGGTTCAAGTGATTTAGTTTTTTGTCCTTCTTCAAAGCTCTAAACTCACACTCCCACATCTCCACAACATCATAGTCGTTAAATTTTGCCATTTTGGATTTGGTTCTCTCATACCTCAAGTGAAGCGAGTCTGAAGGATCCTCCGGCAGAGGTTCTTCTCTTCTATACGAGTAGCATTTGGGGCAACCGTGCCAGTAGCACCCGTGGAACTCATAGATGTTTTCCCCGTCAAACCCGTCTACTTTTAGCCCGTTAATCTTTACTTCCTTACCCCACCCCGCATGTTGAATCTTTACTCCACGTTTCTCCTCCTCCCATGTTAACCACTGTAAAGCAACGGCTGACTGATTGTCTGCAAGTCGGTACCCTGATTTTGGTATAAGTCCAATAGTATTTTCTTTTAAGAAGTTACGGCGGAAGGCCAAGTTACACGCACTGGCTATTGTGATAGCCTCGATAAAAGGATCAACATTACATTCTTGAATAAGTAAGGCTCTAAATTTTATACACGCCTGAGCTAGGATCTCTACATCAGAGATGCAGTACTCTAAGATTTCCTTTTTAAAGTCAAAGACATAGTCTTCAGCGACTCGTTCATCGTACCAGCTTTCAAAGGCCTTGTGGGACTTTTCAAACATTGATCCCGGGCAGTAGTACTGCTTGTCGGGCATAGGGCCTACATAATCTTGATTTGCCAGAGTGTTAAACAAGTGGGGAAAGTAGCCCTTCTTTCTCTCGGGAGGCAGATCGAAGGCGTTAGGGAGCGCAGCGAGGGCCATGGGAAAGTAGCTGAGTGAGTCCACAAACCTTACGTTGGCTACTTCAATCAAAATAGCTTTAGTTCCCCGAGGAGTGATGGAGCCTTTGCTATGAGCTTATTAGCTCTGAAAGTTTGTCTTTTCCCCTTGTCCTGACGTATTGCTTTGTACTGAGGATCATTTTTTGCAAGTTCTTTGCCTACTACCAACGCTCTAGCCAGGCATAAATTGTCTTTGTTATTTATTACTACAATTCCCCGTCTCGCTTTAGATTCTTCATCAAAGGTGTTGTACATCTCTGGACGTACTCTCCCTTTACCTACGGGGACGTTAATCCGTGCTACATCTACTTTAAACGTGTCAGTGGACTTGATGGATTCAGAATTTGATTGAACAATACCCCCAAAAATCTCCCAAAGGACGTCACCGGTAATTTCTGAGACAGGCCTCAAATCTACGTACCCCGGTTCTTTACTTTTTAAATTTATATACTGTAATTTAAACCCGAGATAATCGGTAGGTTCAGCGTCGGCTTTGGATGTCTCTACAATTTGATTAAAACCTTTTCTTAGCCAATCAAACTCAGAGATACCACTGGGAGGTTTAGTAAATTTAAAAATAGTGTTAGTCCCGTAAAGTCTGAATTTTTTAACATACGTTTGAGCGGTACTAAGTAATTGTACCGGATTATGAAGGTCGTTTTTTGAAACTTCCATCCTTTAACACATAATTAAATACTGAAAACAAGCTAAACCGTGCTAACGCTTAAAACGAGCAAACACACCGATCAGAGTCAAGCTCACGAGGATACAACTAAATTACGCAGAGTCAATAATAATCTGTGAAAGAGAACACTTACGCAAGAGCAGCGCAAAACACGTCTGGTCAGTATGATGACTGGAATCAGACTGAAGAACTAGAGCTTGTCGTAAGAGGTATATAGTATGTAGAAGAGCACAGTATCTCTGTATTACTACGCAAGTCAGAAAAACACTAACACACAAACTACGCAAGTCAAATCAGAACTACAAGTTACCGAAAACAAGTCTAATGAAGGTAGCAAACACTACTCTAACCAAAACTGCATTAACGAACAAGAATGGAAAGTGAGATTACTGTTACTCAGCACATACAAACACAACACTACCCAGTAAAATAGAGACTGTGAAGTTACTGTACGTTAGAAAGTCATACAACGTACTTAACACAGATAAGTCAAACACGAACAAAACACCCGCATGGGAACACTCAAGAATGAGGTTAGTAAAAGTGAGGTTATGTTAGTCAATACAAAAACTGCTCCAACCAAAACTGTATTAAAGAACAAGAATAGAAAGTGAGGTTGCTGAGGTGAATTTACTGTACAAAAGAACCAGGGTAAAAAAAGGTTACTGAGAGTGAGGTTATGTCAGTTAACGCAATACTACTCTAGCCACGAGGAAGTGAGGGTATGTTTACTTTCTTTACTGTCAACTACCAAGTCAGATTAGATAGATACACCACATAGCATTACTCTAGCCAATACAATAAACACCCATACATCACAAAAATAAAATGAAGTACACCATGCACGGAAAATTAATATAATACAGTAAGGTTATAAATTTTGGAGTGTAATGGGTGAGGTTAGAAAAAGTGAGGTTACACCAGTATTTCAAATAACGCTAAAAATCACACGACACTACTCTTTAAACAAGGAAGTGAGGTTTATGTTAACTCTCAAAACTGATGTTACTGTACACTAACAAGTCATACAACGCTCTTAACATAGATAAGTCAGAGATGGACGAGACAAGTACATGATAACGTGAGATTACTGTTATGTTACTCAGCACATACAACACACAACACTACTATAGTCAAATCAAACAAGAAACTGAGGTTACTGGGAGTGAGGTTATGTTAGTCAACACAACACTACTCTAACCAAATCAAACAATTGAATACAACGCAAAACACTACTCTAGTCAGGTCAAACAAGAAACTGAGGTTACTGGGAGTGAGGTTATGTTAGTCAACACAACACTACTCTAACCAAATCAAACAATTAAATACAACGCAAAACACTACTCTAGTCAGGTCAAACAAGAAACTGAGGTTACTGGGAGTGAAGTTATGTTAGTCAACACAACACTACTCTAACCAAATCAAACAATTAAATACAACGCAAAACACTACTATAGTCAAATCAAACAAGAAACTGAGGTTACTGGGTGGGGTTAGTTTAGCCAACACATACAAACACAACACTACTCTTGATACAAGAAACTGAGGTTAATGGGAGTAAGGTTATGTTACTCAACACAACACTACTTTAGCCACAAGGAAGTGAGGGTATGTTTACTTTCTTTACTGTAAACTACCAAATCAAACTATTAAATACAAACCCAACACTACTCTAGTCAGGTCAAACAAGAAACTGAGGTTACTGGGAGTGAGGATATGTTAGTCAACACATACAAATACTACTCTTGCCAAGTCAAAAAATGAAATACAAAGCACAACACTACTATAGTCAAATCAAACAAGAAACTGAGGTTACTGTTATGTTAGCCAACACATACAAACACAGCAGTACCAAGTAAAACAAAATGGTGAGGTTACTTAATAAAGAACAAGGACAGAAAGTGAGATTACTGTCAGTCAACACATACAAGTACAATACAACTCTTGACACAAGGAAGTGAGGTTATGGTAACTCTCGAAGGTTACTGGAGGTGAGGTTATGTTAGTCAACACAACATTACCCTGTAAAATAGAGACGGCGAAGTTACTGTACGCTAGCATGTCATACAACGCACTTAACACAGACAAGTCAAACACGAACAAAATACTCGCGTGGGAACACTTAAGATTGAGGTTAGGAAAAGTAGGGTTATCTTCGCCAAGCGTAGCAAACGCAGGGACACGTCTGTTCGCAACGAAAGCTGAGAGCAGAGCGAGAGAATGCGCGGCAAGAGAGCAGGTACTGTGGTGGGGGAAACGTCTGGACCAATCAGAGCGCAGGACGCCTAATTACAGCCTATAAAATACATCTTTATTTTAACCAATCACAGAGCAGTATTTTAACAGGCTACAGCGAGTTTGCTGACAGAGACCTGTTGCGGATGTTGTGATTAGATACGCAGAAGGAAGTGGAGGAGACAGAAGGACGCGAGGGTTAAGTAATTACAAAAAATGGTAGATAATTAAACACAGAGGGTCAGCTAGTTAACCACAGAGGGTTAGATAATCAACCATAGAGGGTAGCAAAAGAAAGACAGAGGGTAGTTATTACACCCTAATTCCATTCCCACATAAGATCCCATGTTATTCTATTCTCCGTAAGAGTCCATGTTATTCTATTCTCCGTAAGAGTCCATGTTATTCTATTCTCCATAAGACTCCATGTTATTCTATTCTCCATAAGACCCTATGTTGGGGCTCAAGCGCGGGCCCTTACTACTCAAATTAAATCTAATTACCTTTCATTTAGAACAAACCGCATGCAAATTGACCCAATAGAAGTCTCAGATGAATTGTCCAAATGACTGGAAAAAGGGTGAAATTTTACCCCGTGTTAAATGCCATGAGACAATTTTAATTCTAAACTATTTACTGACAAGTTATTCCAAATTAAAGTAAGACCTGCAATTATAGTTCATTTAGCACAAATTGCATGCAAATCGATCTTGGGGAAGACTCAGACGAACTGTCTAAATATTTAATTTTTGCGATATAAGTATAGGAAGGATATATTTAGAAAAAGATAAACAGGGAGAGGGTTTTATGGGTATTTGTTTAGTGTTTAAGCGCAACCTATTACAGGAGCTGATAGTTAAACGAATTATCACCAACTTAAACTCGGACTTATCATACCTATATGGCTATTCATTCGGTACGTAGATAAATAGACTGAAATGAATACCTTTTAAAATCATTTAGTATGCGTAACATTATTTTGTTCACTTTCTAAGCTATATAAATAGGAATGTCTTCAGGATAGGGTATTATTCCAAGATTTTGTCCTAAATATGTGTTAAAACAATTGAGGACCACTCCTAAATTTGTTTCCAGCCTAAAAACTCCTAATAATGTACTTTGATACCCGTCAATTCCGACAGAGCTTGAAGCGGGTCTAGATTAAACAAAAATACATCTTATTAGTTTTGTTAAAAAAAACAACTTTATTGCAATTTGACTTTTTTATTAGACGCTCGAAATCATTTTTTCTACTGTAAGTAACTAAGGATAAGAGACATCCGAATCTTATTTTTTCTTTCGTATATTAATGTGACGATAAAACTCAAAGGACAATAAAAGTTATGATGTAAAGCCGGCCAATAGAGAAGATGGTAGTGCCTAAGAGTGTATTGCCAAAAGGTTTTTAAAATTATAGCAATAATAACAATTATAACAATAAGAAAACAATCAATGGGAAAATCAACGAGTTTTACTTTCAATAAAAGTGATTCACCGTGGTTTGTTTACGGGTTTCTCTGCAAAGAATAAATAAAAATAAACTTAATCTAAAGATTTATACAAGTAGGTATTATTTTCTGTGCTCTAATATGCGTGACGTTTATTTACTTAACTGCATTGCTGTCCTTAAAATACAATTTTCAATGTTATTAAAGTCTTTCACTTTGGCCTACCCCTGAAATTACATCACCTTGCTGGGTCTACTTGGGGAGTCAGCGCACAACCAGTGCACAAGCCAGCGAACTACAGCTTTGTCCCTGGTCTACTCGACGGCTGAATACTGTGCTCCCGTGTGGCTGAACAGCGGCAGCGTGCATGTTGAGAGATTGACGACCAACTACTAACGTCCCGCATATTAAAGCACAGAATATAATACCTTAGGGCCAGTAGGGCGATCAGTGGTACACTTATGGCAACCACTTTCCCCTGGCTCCCAGTCTGTGCAATATCGCTCCACCTGAGATCAGATGGAAGGAGGCCCTGCTGAGGGAATACAATAATATATTATCCGACCCACAGCTACCCATTCATGACTACCTCCCTCAGGAAGTCAACCAATTGAAGTCACGAAAACTACCCCTACGAACAGCCTCCCAGTTGAGGACAACAAACCTTTGTCCGCAAGCTGACTGGATTTTCTCCTGGGAATCTTTCAGTGGTCGGAATAGCTTCCTGACGTTCAACCCTACTTAATTTCTACTTAACGTTGTTAGGAAAGTAAGTAAAAACAGCGATGTTGCTGAGCATGTCACGAATTTGCATTTTTTTCTTTTGCAAACACTGTTACTTTTTAACTTGAACAATTGTTGTATTATGTATTCTGTCTTTCTCAGAAACACCTCTCACACACCGAGTGTGTGCAACTGACAAAATATGGTTACTGGTTGCGTAATAGCTTACAGTTTGTTGATTAAATTTGTTTGCCTATTTATCATAACGGTAAAAACTTTGACAAATTATTTAACAAAAGACTTATTTATACATTATTAAAACGCATAATTTAAGGTATACACAAGATAGTATGAACATCGTAGCTATTTGCATATATACTTATATTATAACATACTTATATTTATATTTATAATTCTATTACTATTGGATGGCTCACAGCGGTTAATGTTTTCTTCCGGGATGTAAGTGATCCACAACCTAACATTTGTTCTGTTTCCAAGGAATATCAGTTCCTAGAGGGTGTTAGCCAAAGTAACGTAGAGCGTATTATAATATTTATAGTGTATTACTAGTCTCAAACAAACGTAATTGTGTCGTGCTTGATATCAATTTTCTAATTTTCTCCTGAACCTTGTTACTATGCTGAAAACAATCTAAAATTGCGTGCCCCATAACAAAGTTAAACCACGCATAGTCAACGCCAAGAGGTGAATCATCACTGAAACACCTGTGTCAGGAAGTGAGCGACGGGGGACAGGGGGACGGCTGAGTAGTGTGGGTTTGCCGGTTTTGGACCGGAAGTGACGTCATCCGGTCACGTGACCGGATGCGCTGAGTCATGAAAGACGTCATCTGAGGCTGAGCCAGTGACGTAGGCGGTTTTGTGACGTAATGAGGGAAAGTTTAAAGTTCAAGGTCACGGGGAGGTAATTTTAAAAAAGTACTACCTCGCACGCGTAAAATCTGATTGTGATTCGATAGTTTAATCGATAAGAAATATCGAATGAAACAATCGAATGAAGCAATCGGACGATACGAGTGCGAGGTAGTACTATTTCATTTAACTTTATTTTTTACTTTTCTTTTTATTTACAATAAGTTATGTTTACAATAATTTATGTTTACAATAGTTCCCCGTTGTTTGTCGTCATCGATGTTGTTGATCCGGAGTCGCAGCCGTCAGACGCAGTTTTCAAGTGTTGCGCTTGTTTGTCCAATCGGCCCATCCCGACTGTGTGTTCCTTGCCTATTTATGTGACCGCAGGGAACACACAGTCGGGACGAGCAGCTCGATGTTCACCGGTCGAGAGCCGGAGGTGTACTGGCTATTCACAAGCTAGCGTTGTAATCGTACTAAATGGTGGGGGTAAAAGTGTGGTGGGGCGGAGCAGATGGCGGACGGCAGATGGCAGGCGGCAGATGGTAGGCGGCAGGTGGCAAGTGCGCGGCAGATGGTTGCTACTCCATTCGCCGCCAAAGTAATGCAAGCCGTCGCCGTAATTCTTGTATTTTATCTTGACGGTTCATTTGATATGTTTTACATCTACATATGCAATAGCTGAAACACCTGCACTTACGACAAGCTTTCCCGTCAACTTGATCACCTGGTATTTTAAAACATTGCAACTCGCAACAATATGTCTTCAAATTGTTATCGAAAAATAAATTGTTCATCGGTGGCACCGACATGTTAGCTGCAGCGTGTGTTAGACAAGACTGAGACTAACTTCACTGCTCCCTCTTTTTTATACCCCTTCATAAGTTAACCCTGAATGAAAGTTCAAGGTCATCCATTTGAATTTTAAAAAAAAGCAACACAGCAGTATATATAAAATAATATACTGCTATGTTGCTGTTTTTTTTTGTTTTTTCTTTTAATGTTATTCTTTTTTTTATTTTTCTTTCTTTATTAAACAAACATTTTACAATACAATAAGCTTAAGTCTAACATTGATGACTAGAAATACAAACAGAGAAAAACAAATAGAGACATTATGTACAATGATGCATGATGTGCAGAGTGAGTTCCGTCGAGTTGTTGCCGCTTACACCGTGTGATACCAAATACAACGTCCCCGGTTGAATATCTCGCAAGTCTTCATTTTGTAGCAGTTGAACAAATCGTTTTGGAAGAAATACTTGAAACTTCGGCTCATCTCCTGGAGTCATAGGTCCTTCGCACAATGATACTAGAATTGCTTCTCCATGTGTGGTTTCCACTTTCTTGATGCTATGAATAATGTAATGTCTTTGTTCTTTTAGTTCTGAACATTTTTTAGTTAGCAGAAGGTTCGATTTTGAGTGAGTGTTGAATTGATCAACCAATGTTTGTAGATATTGTTGTGATGCCATCTTCGTCAGTGGTGGTGTCTTCTGTGATGTTGCCTCTTCGGAGTCTCGAATAATACTCGTGCTGAAGCGGTGTTGTCTCCTCGTATTTATAGGCCCCGCTACCCCCACCACATTTCTGTTCTCCGCTACCCCCACCACATTCCTGCGTTTGTTTCAAGTAAGCAGCCAAACGATATGCGTTGTACAATGCACAGTTTGTTTGACCGTGTTTAAGATCTTTTGCAGCGACACAAATATTACCGAGATTAATGTTAAAGTCCTTACTGATAGTTATATCGAAAACATTCCCGTGCGTATACTTTTGTATCCAGTTCTTTTTTTCTAATCCTCTTGTGTATATATGTGAATATTGTTTGCAAAAGTTAAACATAATACTGTGCAGATTACTGTAGCTTATAAATCCTTCATACCAATGTATGTGATGAAAGTAGTTTGTTATCCATTTGTTTGTACTTTTTGCTTTGGTGTTAAGTTTATTAAAAGAAAAAGGAGCTTCAAACGTGAATGGGTAGGCTACAAATGTAAGCAAGTCTAAAATTACTAATTCCTTGATAATAAACCTATCGTCATTATTTCGAAATGCTTGAAATTCTATTACACAAGGCTTTACACTCACTTCTTCATCCCCTCCGCTCATCATGGCACCTAGCGATCAACTAAACTGTTTTCCACACCACGGTAGGTTAAATACCAGGCCGTACAGTTGCAGGCGCGTTGGTGTATATTTAACGTGGGCACCGTCCCCAATAGGCCTACCCCACGTGTGTTCTTCTTTACTAAGTCAAACTTTAGTCTTTTTTAACTTCTTCTTCTTGTGTTTCGTTTTCTTCTTCTTCTTGTTTCTCCGTTTCTTCTTCTTCCTGTGTTGTTTCTTCTGTAGCTTCTGTAGCGATTTCTACAAGTGGTTCAAAATCCTTTAACTTTCTCCACATGCAAACTTCATGAGGTATTCTATTAAAAATAGATGTATCCACAGGTCCGTACACGATGGTGCTATCAGGTTGTTTTAACCAAAGTATCGACCAAATATTCTTTAATAATAGCGCTTGCAAATACCAACTGTCTCATGTGCCTTGTAATAGGTTCTGTTGCGTAGTTTAAAACGTAGAATTCTTCACGTGCCAGTAGAATCTTATTTTCATGTTGAGTCAAGTCTCTAATTCGCACTTGTAGTTGTCCGCGATGTTTAACAATATCGATTTCATTGTCACAATCCAAAAGTCGAATATGTGTTTTCCTTCCACACAAACTGTTAGTTAAATAACATTCTATTAAATGTACATGTTTCAAAAATGACTCCCAAGCATTTTGCGAAAATAAAACCTTTTTTGTTCCATGGTGTAGTATTACTGTAGGGGAATAATCCAATGATTTCATCAATCCAACTGATACACTTTTACTGATGCATGCTGAGATGGGGTAAGAGATTCGCAGAAAAACTTCAGTTAAAATGTGAGGAGGAATATTTTCTTCAACTTTCTTCTTCCTCTTTGGTACTACCTTTGATGGGTCTGCATTAATTTCCTCCTCTCTATCTCTTTTACCAAACTTTAAAAATGCAGTTATTTCCTTGATGATTTCTGCTTCACTAGTATTATCACGTTCCAATAACGGGGCTACCTCTGCATCACCTTGTACAACAGATGGAGAACTCATTTTGTAGAAGATGTTACCCATGCGCCGATAGACGATCAACTGAAGACTTGCATTGCTGCTCCGCTATTTATAGGTTAGCGACAGTGGCGGTGCCGGTGGTGGTACAGCGTTTTACAATACTGTCTTTACAATACCGGTCAACGGTGTGTATGTAACAATTTTATCGTGCAAAATTAAACAATACGCAGATGTATTTGCAGGTACGTTTTCTTGAAATTCCATTTCTATTTTTATATCAACACTAGACGATTTTACAGATTCATTTTGTTTGGAACAATCAATTACAACAATCGGAGCTTTCGATTCAAACTGAACGGGAGATAGTAGAGGTGTATTTGTTTTGCCGTAATATGAATTTTGGAACCTAGCGTACATGTCGTATAAAACACTGTATCTTTTCTTATCAAAAGAAATATTAAAGTTGTCGTAGGGAAAGAATTGTGAATTCAGGAACACTTTACAGTTTGTTAATTTACAATGGTCAAATTCACCAGCATTTTCAGTTATTATACTTTTCTTCTTCGTTTGTAATCCAAATATTACATATCTCGCTTTTTCCAAATGAGTAGAAGTTTTTACAGTCCATGTATGCCGTTGTGTTGTAGGTAAAACGGGGTATTCATGAAACTCCCAGCTTCTGAATGGCATTACAATGTCTCGATCTGATTTTAACTTTCTTAATAATGTAATCCTGTGTTCATCATTTAGTCGCACATGTGGTACTCTCCAAACAATCTTGTCTAATGTTAATTTCCTGTCTAAATTGGCATCAGTTGTTCCAGTAGCTGCTTTAATAATATCTTTATCGTTTGATGATCTTAATAAAACTAGTTCTTGTTTTACATTTATTATTATTCTTCTGTAGTCTTCAGCAAATCCTAGGAGTAATCTTAAAGGTACGTAGAAATCAAAGTTTCCCGAAGAGTCAGGAGCGATTGTACTTTTGTCTGGTGCAACCCATCCTGCAACAGCTAACAGATTCTTCTCATTTGGTGTTAAAGACGCTAATCCTTTCAATGTACTGGAAATTCCAACCTTTTTTGTTGAATCGACTGTAACTCCTGAAATTTCATATCTAATCTCGTCAAACAAAAATGCCATAGGATTATTTATGAACGGAACAGTGGTTCCAGCAGTACCATCATTTTTTTTACTTTTCCTTCAATATATAAATAACTTTCGCATGGAAGAGTATAAATGTCTTGTTGTTGTATAGGAATCCTAATTTCATCGTTATTGTTTAATTTGGACGAAGCGTAAGGGTTGTGCGTGTGATATTCCTTTTCCCATAAGGTCTCGTCGAATGTTGGACCCTGCGCTATATCCAGTATATCCATTGTTAATGACTTTTAATCCAATTTCTTCTAGAAAACGAATGTTGTCACTTGTTAACCCTTCTACAGCTGATGAGCTACTGACCTCTTTGCTTGTTGGCTCTCTCTTTTAAAATGATAACCCCATTGTCTAAGCGGATGATTTTATATGTATTCTTACAGTAATAGCTTCTCCTCTAACGTCAATATGGTTTCCGTCTTGATCCACTATGTTCAGCACGATGTCTGAAATGAAACTGGTGTTTAACGGTAGGTACACAAGGTTTTGAGGCTCTTCTACTATCTTGAAACCCGGTGCAACTGATGGGTAGAATGTGTGTAATATATGATGATTCTCTCCATCTCTGTAGGATCCTTGTATAATGTTACATGTAATGTCTATGCTATTAACTTTGATTATCGTCACAGTTTTATTCCCAGAATGAGTTTTATTAGGTTCTAATACTTTTGTTTCCTTAGAAAACCCCAATAAACTACCAATTGAATGTTCTTGACTAAAATCAATATAATACTTAGACGTAATTTCGGCTTTCATTGTATTGTTATTGCCTTTTATCGTTATATTTTCTTTTCCCATATGTTTTTGTATAACTTCATTTATATTATCAATTTCATAAGCTCCTGTTGGTAAACTGAATTCTTCCAAAGCTGAATACTTTCCTTTATCATCTTTTGTCTTGTAATAATGTATTTTGTTATTAATTCCTTCACTAACGTTTGGAATAGAGTTATATGTTGTTAAATCCAATAATGCGGCTTCCCATAGTCTTCCTTTTTGCAAACGTAGCGCTGGAAACAGAATACTGCGCAAAGTACATGAGTTACCGGTTAATGACACTGTATACGAGGACATCTTAAAGTTGACTAACACTTTTAGCTAAAAAGTCTAAACATAAATGACCGCAAATGGATGTATCATCAGGTTGTTTTCTTGTATGATTGTAAAAAACATTTTCTGCCGCACGAAAGTATTGTTGAAGTTCTTTCGGTGGTGGAAGGTCTCCAAAACTGTCGAAATAATAAATGGTTTTACCAAGTTTCTTGTAACACACCCAATGAGTGCCTAATCCTTCACTATTATCCAAATTTACAATACCAGTCTCATTTTTCCACATTTTAACCGGTAACTCATCTTTCATAAATACTCCTCTAAAAAATGGGATTTTCAAACAAGAAGCATATGTAATCAGTTCTTCATTGGTCAATTCTTTGTTTTTAATTATTAATTGCTCTTTCTTATTTAATACACACGATACGGTCTTAGGTATAATCCTCCTCCCTTTTTTATCATTGACCATATTGTTGGTTTCTTTTTAGCTTTACCACTGGTAGATCGACGTTTTCTTCTGATATTACCTCCTTGTTTTTTAGCGGGTTTTTTCCCACGCCTTCTTCTCTTTCCTCCTCCAAACGTAGTTATTGCTTTCATTGCTGCTGTTACTGCTAATGACGCTGCTTTTTCACCAATACTCGCGTCACTAGATTTTACTCTTTGCCAAGCTTTCTCAGCAAGTGCTTTATCCGCTATTGATCTATTTTTAGTATCACCAAATTTGGAATACGCTATATCGTGCTGTTTACAAGCCTGATCGAGCTTATTTATTCCAGGATCTCCTCTAGCAAGACGTTTCTCTAATTTGGTTCCAGGACCACAATATTGATATCCTCCAGGTAAATGTAATTCCACAGGTAATAAATCAATCGCCTTGTTAACTATAGCTCCAACCGGTTTACTCAATAGAGAAAATGCTGTTGATGCTATTCCCCTTCCTCTCTGTAATCTCTCTCGATTATGACTGATGCGTTTAACCCTCGACATGGCTATTTATAGCAAAACTTACAATCAGTAGGTGCACTCTATAAATGTTTTACAATGAATGTAATATCAGTTTTGGTTTCTTGTATTATATACTGTTTAAAATCCATTTATTATATCGAAATGGATTTATTAATTAAATGTAGACATATTATATAAAAGTAGTAAAAATAGAAATAAGCTGTAATTGAAGATGTTCCAGATGTTTCTCCGCTGGTGATGGTATCGTTGTCTTCGGTAAAATGAATAAACTTTAAATAGTTGTCATGTTCCCTTAGAAACTTGCCACTTAATCGTTGATAATTGAATAACACATCCCAGTCTAGTTTATCTTTAAAATTGTCAATGTAATTCTCAGAGAGATTTTGATATTTACTTATTACTTCCCAACAGTTATTAAAATTCGATGTCATCTCTACGAGGAAGTCTTCTGAAAACTGTTGTCTTTGTAAAATATGGATCCAGTTAACTCTGTGAAAATAAATTCTTAACATATTCATTGTAAAGAGGTAATGTATGGAAAGTTGTTCCCAATCCATATATCTATCAAACCGTTGAACAAAACCATCTGTCAACACTCCTTGGGGAAATCTCGGCTCTTGAGATATTAAACTCCACGCAGTAATATTGGATTCCATCATCCTCTCTGTATCGTCTCTCGAATATGACTGATGCTTTATCCCTTATCATGGGGGGTATTTTAAATTCTTTTTTCTCTTATGTAATCTTCATTGTTATCTGTTGGTTCATTAATCACATTCACTTTATCCTTCTTTCCTAATGTCTTGACTTTAGAAGGCTTAGACGGTTTATCTCGTTGATTAGGTTTCTCTGGATTGTGTATATTTTTCCAGTCTAAATAATTGTGACTGTCAACATCTGAAGCTGCATCTCTTCCTGAAGCCCGATGGATATAATGGAATAGAGCTGCACCAAACCTTTCCAAATGTTTTTCATATTCCGTAGTCCATTTCTTGTGTACAATATCAAACATTTTCTTATTTACAGCGTCTCCATCCTGCTCACAATCACCTACATTTGATAATTTTAATTTTTTTACATCATAGCTTGTGTCAGTTTTATTCCTTTTGTAAATCGTTAACAATTTTAGAGTAGCTAAATTTACTGCTTCACCATCATAAATGGGATATTGTATATCGCTTAACCTTTTACCGGAAAACCCCCAATGATCTTCGTGTACAGTTGGGGTTCTTTTTTTCATGTACTGTACCGTAACCGCATCAGACGACATAAGCGGATTACCAACATTTTGAATTACTTTTCCTTCAAAATTATAGTTGCCGTCAGATGTTAACGGAAACCCAGCTCTTTTTTCACTATATCCAGATTTTACTCCAAACTCGGAATACCGTCCAAACTTGTCCACACTCATGATGTAACTGAATCGCTATCGTTTAGGTTCTTATTATATATATATATATATATATATATATATGCGTCTACTGAACAATTATTCCTTGTTTTCGCAGTTCATCAACCAAAGCTACCCATTCGTTTTCTAAACCAGTGTGCCCGGCTTCCATGGCTTCATGTAATAATCTCATTCGATCAACTAACTTATTTATATCGTTGTAATATATTATATTAGTTTTATACAAATTTTTCAATATCCCCTTCCAGATGTGGTAGGATCAGTTGTTTTTCTCTTTTTATGCAAAACATTTAATTCAGCAGAAGATAAAGCTCTTCTTTTAATTTGAGCTTTTTTTGATTTTGAGGGGAAAAGACTAGATATAATACTTGTATATTTTATTGACCGATTTCTATGAATACTTTGGAATACTTTTTTCTATGTGCATTTGTATACTCTAATATATTTTTAAACAATTGTAAATCCCTTTTAGTATATTTACCAGGATTATTTTTAAAGATAAGTTCAAACAAACCTTTTGTACCTTTATATTTCTTATCTCCAATAACTATATCATCATTTTCGTTTATATCTAACTTGCTATCTCCAATCATTAATCCTTTATCCTCTATTCTAGCTCCATAGGTATGATAACTTCGATTAGCATGTGCGGCATGTAACATTTTTAACGTATATATTCTTCCAAGTGTTCCTTTAAACATAATATCCGTGCCTAATTTGCTTAAGTTGGATGGGTTAATATCCTCTTCTTCTGCTCTTGTATCTTCTACACTTGTATCTTCTGTACTTGTATCTTCTGCAATATCCTTTTCCTTTAAATCCTCTATATCTCCGCTTTCTTCATACTCGTCGCTTTCTTCAGATGTATGTAACTGGCCAAAACTTTCATCATTCTGAAATTCTTCTTCATATTTGGAAATTGGTAGCATTTTGTCTCCTTCGAAGCGAATTGAAGGTTTTTCCATATTTTGTGCTAATCGCTTTAAAGGTTCAGTAACAGGTTTGAATGTTGTTTCTAAAAATTGCCCTCTTTCATTTATACCTGATTTTAAAGCTCGGTTTTTTTGTCTAATAGAATCACTAAGTGATTTTATTTCCTTTAATAGCTTTTCCTGGTTAACCATCTTCACACCTTGACGACTTGTACTGTAATACCGCTAATCAGTGTATTAAAACGCATTTATCAAAACCTATTCTATAACGACCATCTTTTATAGCATGATCTTTCATAATAACCAAAAATCCATACTTTTCCGACCATGCTTTTCCGCAAAGTTCTTTAAACTTTTCAAATGGCATATCCGCATTCACATGATCGTTATATATATGTTTTAGGTTAGTATCATCTTGTTTGAATACAATCAGAATATTTGCATTATCTCTGATAAGTTGTTTTGGGATTTTGCTATAGGTTTGTCCTATATATATGCTGTCGATGTTATTATGTCTTCCCATGGCAAAGTAGTTTCTAATAGTATCCTGATTTTCACAAGATACATCGTCAAATATAAATACAGAATACGGTTTCGCTTCGTTTGGTTGCATAATGCTATCACTAGCGTTAAATTTGTAAAAATTAACATCAGACACATCAGATAGGATTTTATCCAGCAATTGATACTTTGGTTGATGTAGAGACTTTGAAAAAATATATAGGTTATTAAACCTTAATCCCTGCGGATTAGTGATCAAATTAAAGACAACATTGGTCTTTCCGCAGTTTGAGGGGCCACTTACTATACATCGAACAGTGTTTGGAAGTAAACTACCGTGTTTACCATTGTTGATTTTAACGTTATCCACAGTTAAATCATCTATGTTATTAATATTGAATCGATCTTTATGGTTAATAATCTCCATCCTGCTCAAAGGTTAACGATGAAATGAGTTGCTTGCATTAAACCAAGTCCTTTATAGGTATCCATGAATCCTCAGTTTTGTTAAACCCTAACCACCGCACTTTAACTGCGTCCTTTTTTCTTTGTAACACTTTTTCAACAAGATATACATCACCTACTGTTGACTTTAACATTTCATGTCCATAAAATGCACCTTGCAACAAATCTCCTTTGTTATCTTTTAAGATATACGTTTCAGGTACAGTCGGTTGCACTTTATACACTGTAAAAACTTCATTCGTCCAATTGGGAAGGTATTTCTTGGTAAACACTCCCTTATATTTACTAATCCATACTTTATCACTTACATTAAATTTTCTTGGCTGCATTTTTTCTACTTTAGGCTTTGTATTTTTCTTTATGCGTTTTAATATTTCTTTTGCATTTCTTCTATTTACTTTGTTAGGTTTCATACCGATAGATCTATGAAACCTGTTGTTATAATCATTTATTAATTGTGGTAAAACATCATACCATACGTAAGAACCTCTTTTTGAAAATTGTTTATACAGTGATCCTTTTAAAGTTCTATTGAATCTTTCTACAATAGCTGCTTTTTTCTCTGAATTTGTAGAATAATGATTTATTTTATATTTATTCATTAACTGTGCAAAGTTTGTATTAAAGTATTCTGTTCCATCATCAGTTTGTAAATGTTTAATTTTGTTTTTATCTCTTTTTATGGCTATTTCCATGGCTTCTGTTACGCTTTTACCAGTCTTGTCCCTTAGAGGCAAAGCGTCTGCAACTTTTGTAAAACAATTAATAATTGTGAGTATATATTTGAATCCTTTGTTTATTCTGCTATGCGGTCGCATTTCAATTAAATCCGCTTGATATAGATCATTTATCCCTTTTATAACAGTATTTCTTCTTGGAAACTTTATTCTTGCAGGTTTGTGTAGTTCATTAATAATCTTCTCCTTCAGGTCTGACATGATGGTTTCACGAAGGCAGCTGATATGGTATTAAATATTCTTTGGTATAAATCTGCTTATATATATATAGTTCAAGGTCATTCAAAACTTGTGTAAAAAAAGGGAAACACAGCTTAACATTGCTGTGTTTCCCCTTTTTTTACGGAAAAGGATAAAGGATCTAGGACGATGAAAAGGTTACTCGTCAATAGGGTTGAGGGAGTAGTGGCCGAATGGCAATGTGGTGATTTTGTCTGGAAGGGTTTGTCTTTTGTCGTCATTACAGGATAGTGCCTTTTTAACTTCAGTCACGCTTTACAGCTGATGGTTAAAACTTCTGATGGTGTTGAATTTAGCTGTAATGATGTTATCCTCAAATAAGCATTGCTTGTAGTGTTCAAAATGCACTTTCTTCTTTAAATATAAACTCTTTACACCTTTAGCTTTCTTAATATAGCTATTCTTCTTTTCTTCTTCTTCTTCTTTTTCATTATAGAGTTTCAAAGAATATAGTTTAGACATCAGTGCAACAATCTCTTCAAGTAGAACACCATTAGCCTCATCCTTGAATTTGCCTAGTACTTTTTTGTGTCTGCCATTGTCGTAGTTTGGATGATCTTTTGTATAATCGGAGAAATCAAAGTCGTTCTTGTAAATAAATGTACGTAAGTCTTTATACATGTCCAATGTTACTATGCGATATATGAAAGCGTCAGTGTCCATATATGTAATAGATATATTTTCTCTTCCGTAGAACGCCACCATTTTGTTGTAGTGAAAGTCGTACATGTGTGTTTTTGAGATGTCCAAGATTGACATGCCTATATACAAAGGACGATCCATCTTCACACTCGTCTTCTTCATGGACACTGCTACAAGTTTTTCATTAATAATTATAGATGTTCCAAAATTTGGCTGCTGTACTAGTTTCTGTAATTTTTTTGCGTCGGTAACAAGTTTAACATTTTTATGTCTTCTTTTGTTTTCCAATGTTTTTCCAAATATCGCATTATTCATTAATTTAAAGAAATCTTTTTGAAAGTCTGATGTAGCTGCTGCTCTTCTGATGGTGTTTGAATCAATGTAGGGTTTCAACCAGCATGATTGAGAAAATTCCAAAACTCTATTAATTTTTGTTAGACACAGTCCTAATTCGATAGCTTGTTGAACCACCCAAAAGTGAGCCACGTAGCGTTGTTTATTATTTAATGTCATCATTAATTTGGGGTGTTTTCCAATTGGTGAAATTTCTCTTTTAGCAAGAAGTGGAAGGTCATAATGAAGATCATGTAAATTTTCTGGGTATTCAAAATCGCAATCCAAAATATATCCAGTCTCACCATGTTTCGGAATTTGTAAAATATCGCCAATAGAGTCGGGATTAATCCATTTAAAGTTATCAAAAGGAAGTGGGTTTGACATTGCCCATCCGTACAGGTTATTTGCATCGAAATATCCTAAATAGGTTGACGGTTTGGTTTCATCGTAATCGGGAAGGTATTTGTTGTTGGCTTTAACATGTCTGGTAACACTTTGGGTCAATCCGCCTCTTACTCCAGCTTCAACCATTAAAACCATGTCAATGTCTGTTAAAAGTTGGAGTTTGCATTTTGTTTCTTCTAACATGGCTTGCCAAGCTAATCGTGGTGAAGTATACGAATGTAGAGGGTCCAAACCGTATGCAGCAAAACAGGTGTTTCGGAATTCTTCCATTACATCACAAAGAAGAGTTACATCTAGTTTGACATAAAAGTCCGAGTAATCTCCTAAGGTCTTCATATCTAACTCGTTCCATACTCGACGTGCGTGTTGATAGTCCTCAAGTGATATTTCCGAATCATTAAGTTTGTTTTTGAAGTGTTCTGGTGGAGGTAGCGATGTTTCATCAAATCTATGCAGTCCATCGATGTAATCATAGGGGAAGACTCCTTTTCGAAGAACCAAATCCATTTTACTATTGGGTACAATTTTGCTTGTTTCTATCAAATCTGTTCTTCTTAGATTTTCAGATAATTTCATGAGGCTTGAAGGCATAAATCTAAATGAATCAACAAACCTTAATTTAATTTTACCCACCTTTTTTGAAAAGCTTATAAATTTTTCCATTGTCGTAGCCAAAACGTCTATTGCTCCATTATCTCTTCCTAGTTCGGGGATTATAAAGTGCGAATCATAACCACTCAGATTGTGCAGAACTACGGGGATGAAATATGGCAGTTTGTAGTTCAAGTTGCAAGCGTTACAGGCTGCACCTCTGTACGCTCCCGTAAGATGATCGTGGTCACGAACTTTAACGTTATCCAGTGTAAAGGTGTTATTACACAGATAACACGTTGTTGTTGAATCATAATGTTGAAGCTCTTCTTCTTCCATAGGTAACATGGGTACCTTTGTTCCATACAGTTCTTCTACCTTTGCAGCTATGCCATACAGATCATCGACAAAGTATTTGGCTGCTTCTTCACCGCGATAAATCTTTGGAGAAGATGATAGTCCATATTTTTGAAGATGGTCTTCAGTCAACGTGGATTTAATTAGTATGCAATAACTGTTTGGTGAATGAAGTTGGTATTTGCTTCTTCTTGTAACGTCCTCTTCTTGTTGTTCAAGTGGATGTAAAGAAGACTCGAAATCAGCGTAAACAGCAACAGGTACACGGTATTGTTGTATTACTTTGTCAAATTTTATCTGCGCTCTGCTAGGATGTGGCAATTTAATTCTTACTTCATAGTTTCCATTACATAATCGCTGGTGTTCTACTAGCCAATCTGACCCTCCCCTTCTTAGTTCTTTGTTCACGTGACAAAAACATCTTTTGCATATTGTCATTTTTTTCATGATTGGATAATTGTTTAGAAACAAGACTTTCAAATTTTTGGATATACACAAAGTGTGAAATATCGCCTTTAGTAATCAATAACAAATCGGTATGATCTCTGCGCTCATTTGGTGTTATACGTAAGGGGTACACATTGTTTGACGAATCCAATCCGAATAGGTTGACAGAAGCTGAAGGATTTTGTTTTTCAAATTTTGAAACGTCTGTTATAGCAACAGGGTAAGTTATCCCTTGAAAATTATATCTATGTTGTACTTCTTCATAATGGTGACTTGGTCTTACCGGATGGTCTGTTACATATTTGGCCAACATAGCATACTTAAAACACTCAGTATCTTGATTTTGTACGTTGACGCAGGATAAGGTATTTCTAATCTTTGTTGGTAGAGGGATGTAGCTACTTCCTCGAATTCCATAGCCGTGTTTGTGTACTCTTAAGTCTAGCCCTGTGATGCTTAACAAACTCCATCCAGAGCCTCTTCCTTCATGTTCTTGTATTTTCACCATTAGCTCATCAAAACATTCAGATACAGTTGAATCAATATCTGACGAGAACATAATAGTTCGGTTTTTTGTTAAGAAACCTCTCGGTGAGGTTTCATTTTGAATGTTTGTAAATAAAGTATCCAGTAATAGTCCAAATTTAATAAAATTTAATCTTTTTAATTCATTTTTCAGAGTTTTACTAACCAATCCTTTTGCGTTATTTAAAAATTCTTCAAGTTTCAATTTTGTATTGTCAATTTTAAAGTGGGTTACAACATTACCCGAAAGTGCTCGGGCGTGTAGTTCCACATTTACTGATGGTCCAGGCGCATAATGAATGACACTTGGTCTTGAAACTTCATTTTCTTCTTTTTCTTCATTTTCTTCTTTTTCTTCGTTGTGTTCTTCTTCATTTTGTTCTTCTTGATGTGTTGCTAATTGTTGGTCGATTGAATCTAATTCTTCTTCATTTGGTTCTTCTGTATTTGTATTGGTGTTATGTTTCAATTCTTTATGAATGGTTAAAAGCCATTCATCTCTGAAAGAAGCTTTACAAATATCGCAGCGATTCATAATGTAGGCGTGCTCTTCACAAGGGTCAACGCAATAATGAAAAAACACTGCAAATGCACCTCTATTTATACCCTAGAAAAAGTGGTGGGGGTACGTTTTAGGTTAAGTTTAAGTTTGTAGCTGGAGGCTACAAAATTCTGTATTTGGGTCAAGGACATTGAGCATATTTGCCAAAACGGGGAATAGAGCAGTAAATGATTTCATTTTAAACCATAAACTGATCTATTCCCCGCTTTGTATTTAACAAGGACAATTTTCTCCAACAGGAAAATTTAATATATTTTAAACTGGTAAATATTTTCTGTCTTGTAACTGGGTCAAGGTTATACAACGATATTACCAAAACGGGGAATAGAGCAGTAAGTAGTTCTCACTTTGACTACAAACTGATCTATTCCCCGCTCTGTATTTAAAGTTTGACAGTTGAATAGAAAAAAACAACACTTAATCAGACTCATTTGATGAATCGGAATCAGTTGTATCAGAAGCATCGGAAAGAAATAGTCGTCGACGAATATGATATACCCCTCGTGCGCTATCTAAAAATAACCCATCCAAACTACTACTACTAGTGGTTGGAGTTTCATCATGTATTTCTTCAGAACAGAGAAGGTGCAGATAGATTCTATAGGTTTCAGATTCCACGTCACTTAACGGTTCAATTTGTTCCATATATCCTGCTTCAAGATCATCACTGTCCATATCACTTAATAATTCAAGATCTTCCATTGCATCCATATTACTTAATAATTCAACATCTCCCAATTCGTCTTCATTTTCATCCTCACTTTCAATCACAATATGTTTTATATTTCCCACAATTGATTTTGCAGAAGGAAATATATTATCCTTTGGTGACATAGCTGCTATATATCCTAGTGCTAACACAAGTAGCAGAATGAGATAAGCACTGATGAAAAACCTCTTTTATACCCCCCGATTTAAGTGGTGGGGGTAATTAGTGATAGGGATGGGGTATTATTGTAACAATATATGAACAATTTAATACTAACAGAGTATAAAGTTTTGTAAGTGGGTCAAGGCCACCTTAAACTATTACCAGAACGGGGAATAGAGCAGTAAGTGATTCTCACTTTGACCACAAACTGATCTATTCCCCGTTCTGTCTTTCGCTGTTCAGTATTTCCAAAGACTCTTAGTGAGTTGAAGAAAGTTTTTCAATTTCTATTGCTAGCAATTCTTCAGGCAGTTGAAATGAAGTATTTTGTGACAACATTTCCAACATTTCAATGTATTTTATGGCGTGTGTTATAATAGAAAGTCTTGAAGCTTTTGGTTCAAGAAAAGGTACTTTTGTTCGTAATAAATTATAGGCTTCATTCAATATTGCAATCCTTCTTCTCTCTCTAGCACACCTTCTTTTCTCTCTATCATTCTCCTCCTTGCCTTTAGCATCTAAGTTAGACGATCCTCTTGGGCTATCCATAGTTGAATAATAACTATACCCTGAAGCCGACTGCCTTATATCTGTTTACCCCCACCCTTTTACCCCCACCCTTTTACAATGAATATAGCTGGTTCGATGTCTTGTTCGGGAAAAGTCGCTAACTTAACGTGTAGTGTAATAAAGACACAAGACAAACCCCTATTGCAATAATCGGTAAATTTCTCTCTTCAAAAGGATTGGTGATGACCTCTAGCCTATGTGACCCTAGTTTTATTGTAGGAAATAAATATATCTTCCAATATCTTACCAAACAAAAATTTTCTAAGTCCCGAAACCCGCGCCTATCTAGGTCAAGGTCGTTTTAAGATTATAAAAAAAAGTGTGGACAACCTATTTACCTTCTGCAGCATGCTACAGAATTTAAATAGGTTGTCCACACTTCTTTTTTTAATTTGGAAAAGAAACAAATATTTACATAAATTTGGAAGATAGGTTTTTGAACTTTGATTTTACGGTAATGATTTCCACACAGTGACTCCCTTTTCGTTTCGAATTAAATAGTCTCGTCTGGTAGGGTTTTCAGGGTGGAACATACCCTTAGGTAATGCTAAATAGAACAGTTGGTCTGCGCATTTTAGAATCACCTTTAGAAAACCTTTCTTTTTAACAAAAAAGTAACGTTCGTTTTTACGAAGCCTATTAATTCGAAGTTTGTTGGGGTTCACTGTTGATATTGGTGAAGATCGAGAAACGCTAGTCTTATGTTTCAGTTTTAAATGATACCCGCATATTTCCTCATTTGAAACACAAGACCTGTGACAGCGTTCACCTTTCTTCGGACCTTTTTTGAAGATATATATACATTGACATTTTAATTGTTTTAAATTCTCAGAAGGAGATTGCGGGTTATTAAAAATTACAGACGGACGTGTAGAAGAGCCTGATGTAGAAGGTGGGTTCTCATCTCTGATTGGCTTCGGCTCCAGTGGAAGAATGTCTGCCAGCGCCTGCTGAAGAATGGAAGGAGCTGGTGAAGCCAGAGATAAAGTAAGTGGTAATTGTTCAACCTTCCTCGGCGATGTAGATAATTTGGAAGAACTTGAACTAGCCGGAGAAGGTGGGCGAGAAGTAGCCGGAGAGGATGAAGAAGATGACGATGAAGACGATGAAGAAGATGAAGACGATGAAGAAGATGAAGAAGCAGACGGGGGAGCAACAGGGTTTGCTTGAAGTGGTGGCGATACGTCAAGAGCTGGCATCGAACGTGGTGCTGGCTCCGCAGGAACAACGCATGCCAGCATCAACGCCTGCCGAAGGATGGAAGGAGCTGGCGGAGCAGATGGAGAATGTTCAACCTTCCTCGGTGAAGATTGTTTCCTACGGCTGGACATGTCGGAAACTGAACTGCGCTCGGAAAGTGTAAGCAGCAGAATGATTTTACCACTGGTGGAAGCCCTCCTATATACCCGTTTTACGAGGGGGGGGGTGTTAGTGATAGGGAAGGGGTATTATTGTAAGAGTAAATGTTTTTACCAAACAATAATTTTCTCTAAGTCCCGAAGTGGGTCAAGGTCATCTGAACATGTTGCCAAAACGGGGAATAGAGCAGTAAGTGATTCTCACTTGGACCACAAACTGCTCTATTCCCCGCTCTGTATTAGGAGAAGAGGACTAGTTTAAAGCTCGCAATTATAGGCAATAAACCTGATAACGGAACACTAACCTCTCCCCCGAAAAATTATTCACCCAACAAACAAACGATATGGTCAGTTTACAACAGTCGCGCACTCTGAAACCGCAAGGACGTTCATCACTGTCTAGGCGTCAGAGTACTACGAACCGAAGTACAATAATACCTGACCAAGGTCCCCTTAAGTTTATTTCCCCGGAGATGTATCCCCCAAGATAAGCAAAATGGTCAGTTAACAACAGTCGCGCACTCTGAAACCGCAAGGACGTTCATCACTGTGTAGGCGTCAGAGTTTTACGAACCGAAGTCCAATAATACCTGACCAAGGTCCCCTTAAGTTTATTTCCCCGAAGTTGTATCCCCCAAGATAAGCAATATGGCCAGTTTACAACAGTCGCGCACTCTGAAACCGCAAGGACGTTCATCACTGTGTAGGCGCCAGAGTACTACGAACCGAAGTACAATAATCACCTGACCAAGATCCCCTTAAATTTTACAGATATTTAAACAAGATTCCCTTAAATTTTACAAATATTTAACCAAGATCCCTTTAGATTTAACCAAGATAAGCAAACTAACTGAATCTGTTTCTCGTGAGTGAGGGCTAAGATAGGTAAAAAAAGTCATCCGGTTTTCATGCCGTAATGACTCAAGGTCGGTTTTCGTGCCGTACCATTTGTAAGGGGTTAGGAAAGGTGTTTATTTGAGAAACATAATCCCCCCTGAGATATTTAAAGACATAAGGTCGGTTTTCGTGCCATACCTTTTTGAATGGGAGCGTGAAAGAAAAGTACATATTTCATTAGTAAATAAAAACACTTCAAAGACACTTTAAAACCAACACCGAACTAACTACAGTTAAACTAACTACATTTACTAGCAGCAAACTACAAGCGTTATTCTAACATGCTTAATAATAAACAGACATGCCTTAAGCTAAGGTAGCATCTCTAATATACAGTGGTACCAACTCTATACTAGAGATACTATTGCGGACAGCGCGGGCAAACAGCTAGCTAGGCTGTCGGCCTGCGACTGCGAACCCTCTGCGGGCTGCTCCCGCTTTTATAGGAATATATCATGGTGGAGGGGGGGGCAAGGACTTCGACAGTAGTTTGTTCCAAAACTGTATCGCATTCTCTGAATTGCTCCAAGTCCGGTAACTGGGTCAAGGACACGTTAAAATATTTTGTAAAATAGCAAAGGTGTTACCTTTGCCATTTTACTTTGGAAGCAAGCTGTACTACGTTTAAACAAGGGAGACTATTATCCGTTTTACATAAAACTCCTTGCACGATCTTTTGATAAAATGGAAAAGATTAATGCCGGAGGGCGATTCCCATTCCACCAAAATACAATGCATATCATTTCTATGCAACGGTCTCAGCTCTATCTTTACTTTTAATTTAATGCCTCGGAACTCATAAGTAAGGATGGACAGAAAGGCTTCTGAAATAGCAAGCTCGGAAGGAACAAGCCAAGTGTTTACACCTACAGCTTCCATAGCGATATGATGATTTTTACCACGCTGTTGCAGTATATAAAACATTTCCCCCTCCAGTTTTTATTTTTAATACAACATCTTTGTGTCAACCTTGTCCGCATGAAATATCTCTAAGTCCACATTTCTTCCAATATTTGATCAAACGACGGTTTTTCTAAGTCCTGTCATTAGGTCAAGGTCATCTGACATAATGCCAAAGCGGGGAATAGAGCATAACATACTGCTCTATTCCCCGCTCTGTATTGGGGAAGGGGACAAAAGACAACAAACAAGAGACTGATTTTAAACAAGAGACTGATTTTATATTTCACAAACGTTTCTCATGGGTGAGATAGGTGGTGTCAACCGGTTTGCATGGCCGTATTGATCTTATTGACAAGGCCGGTTTTCAGGGCCGAACCTTATTGTCAGGGGGTTAGGAAAAGGATGAGAAACAAGATACATTACTTTTAAAATAAAGACTTTACCAGCAACTATGTAAAAGAAACAAATTAATCAGTTAACGTTACTTTTACAAAAACAGCCGAGGTCGGTTTTGCAAAGGTCAACAGTATCACTGAAACCCGGTGGGACGTAGACCCAAATACCCGGCGTCAGGCTGCTGCGAACCCAAGTTTTGACCAAGGTTGTTGAGGGACCTGTAGGGCCGGGAGTACATATGTTATTAGTAAATAAAACACTTCAAACCGATACCACACACTAACATATATATTAGACTAACTACATTACTTAGCAGCAAACTACAAGCGTTATCTAACATGCTTAAACAAACTAACTAAACATGCAAGGGCGCGGATCTCTTAATTGCGCGTCGGGCCCAACGCACACTTAACAGACCTACGCTGCAGCAGAGTGCAACCCACTGGGACGTATATCCAAACAACGGGTGGCAAGCTACTGCGACGAGACTGCGGACTGCTCCCGCTTATAAAGGCAAAGTGACGTCACCGAAGCGGAAGGGGGGAGGTCGAAGGGGGGTGACCTTGAACATGACCCAAATCGGGGGGGGGGGGTCCGTCAAGGGGGGGGGGGGGGTCCGCCCCCTCGAGGGGGGGGGCTCGAGGGTGCTCGAGGGGGGGGGGTTGACGTAACCAGTCCTCAGCTTTCTACCCATGTATGGATAGGGCAAGGTTTCACTTTACGACCTGCTTCACTCTGTCTGCCGCCTCATTCCGGCTTTGGTTTCCAACCAGTACACACGTGCTCTATCCAACTCTATCTTATCCATTTTCTCTTCCATCCTATTTACACCATGTCTTCTCCTCTGACTCCCGAAAAACTCCAGCGCTTAAAGGAATCTTTGAAGAGGTCGACGGAAAGAAGGAGCGGGTTTAAGAGACCTTCAACTTTGAAGTCTCTCAAACGGAATCTCCGTGGCCATCCGCTGTATTTTGAACAACAACCCTCGACTCAGCTTCGGCCTTCTACATCGGCTCAGCCTCGGCCTTCTACATCGGCGGCTCAACCTTCGTCTCCAACACCGACTGTCGATGAGGTGATGCAACGGACAAGGGTGATGGGGCTGAACGACTTGGTGACGCCGTTTGAAGTCTCCAAGGTCGAGTTTCGAAATCTGAAGCGGATGACTGAGTATAAATATGTGGCAACCAACGGGGACCACGTGTTCCTGTTTCAACACACCGTCCACTACATCGAGGTGCGTCTGCCGCAGTCTCTCCCACCGCCACCCCCTCTGATACCCGACACACAGGAGTTATTCTTAACCAGAAAAGATGGGAGGGTAAAGTGGGTTTTGAAGAATAAAGTTTGAACATCCTTATCCCGACCATCCCTATCCCGACCAACCTTCAGCACGCAAACGGTCCTTTTCAAGACCACCCTAAGCATTTCAAGTTAGGGACTTGGCCTGTACATAGGCAGGAGATTTTGTTTGTGCAGCCCACTTTGTGAAAATTTCTAAGTCCCAAAGTCCTTGAACTTGACCTTGACCTTGAACATGACCCATGTTGGGGGGGGGGTACAAAGTTTTTCCAAAGTATGTCATGTGGGTACTCAAATTACGCGAATCGGTCAGACGGACAAGGAGGTGCAAACAGAATTTTGATCCGGCCAAGGGTATAGTAGCAGAAGCAAAAAAACTACAAAGGTTGTCCAAAGTATGTCATGTGGGTACTCAAATTACGCGAATTGATCAGACGAACGAGATGGTGCAAACAGAATTCAGATCCGACCAACGGTATAGCAGAAATAGCGACAAAACCAATGTTTTCAAGGTTACATACTAATAGCTTCTTTATTATTGGGTTAAAGTATAGCGAGTGGGTACTCAAATTACGCGGGTTAATCAGACGAACAAGATGGTGCAAACAGAATTCAGATCCGACCAACGGTATAGCAGAAATAGCGAAAAAACAATGTTTTCAAGGTTACATACTAATAACTTCTTTATTATTGGGTTAAAGTATAGCGAGTGGGTACTCAAATTACGCGGGTTAATCAGACGAACAAGATGGTACGAATAGAATTCAGATCCGACTGAGAGTAGGGAAGAAAAGCGCGAAAACAACACTTTCAAGGCCTGACATAAATAAATACTTTGTTTATGGATTAAACTACGACAAGTTATTTATAGTTTAAAGTATACCGAGGTAACGTTGTGGTGCGGGTAGGTCGGGTGGGTATCATACACGCTAGCGCTATATCATTATACTTTCAGCTCTTGCAGGATTAACATCTACCTATAGAGTTTGTGTTATTCTAAAGATGTCACAGTTTTACAGAAATATGACGAAGGTGTCCTTCAACAGTCCGCCTGCCACCACCTTCTACTTCTCCGACTGTGAAGATAGAAGGTCTACGTTGTTAGTGGATTGTGAGCGATTTCGCCGTAGAATACCCCAGGCTGAAACATTCTTAGCAAGTTGTCTGCTACGCAAGATGCATCATATGAGTACATGCAATAAATTAGATCACAGTGACTGTTATGATTGCGTAAAAACAGTGTCGAGCAAGAATTGTTAATGTTTTCAGTTACGGAGCTCCTATCCTCACAGAGTCAGAGCTAGACCCTAACTAATGCATGTCCCGTAGTTATTGTGCGATGTGAAAACTTGGTGGGGGAAACTGGTGTGGTGGGGGGTAAAGGCGAGTGTCTATCCTACATGCTTGTATCACTTCAGTATACCTGCGGCTCTTGCATAGTTCACATGGATTCGCAAATACAAAGCACTACTGTTTCTTCCACATGTTCTTCTTTTAATATTAAGCAAGCTGACAATACAAATGATGAAATACAAGTACATGAAGTTTCTAGCACAATATCTTCTGATGCAGAAGCAATAATGGCATCCCTAATAGGGTTTGACTAATGATGGTGGATGTAGTAGCAACCATCTGCCTCGCACCAGCTGCCACCTGCCGCCTGCCATCTGCCGTCCGCCATCTGCTCCGCCCCACCATACTTTTACCCCCACCATTTTGTTTGATACCAAAACGCTAGCTAGCGAATAGTCAGTACACCTCCGGCTCTTGACTAGTGTACATCGAGCTCTCTGTTAAAATGTCCATCAAAATTAGGTGTATTCATTATGACTCTATTCATCTGGCGACTTTCCAAGACCTCGAGGTTTTTAATGAAGAGTTAAGACTTCTCATTACGTCCGGTTACGATTTATCTTTGGAACTTTACGCATCAAAAAACAACATGGACTCTGCGCAGGAATCGAAGTATCTACCGTCTTTCATCAGAAAGCGAAGTGATGGCCGCAACTCGTCCGGATCAACAACATCGATGACAACGAACAACGGGGAACTATTGTAAACATGAATTATTGTAAATAAAATAAAGTAATATTTGTAATAGTACTACCTCGCACTCGTATCGTCCGATTGCTTCATTCGATTGTTTCATTCGATATTTCTTATCGATTAAACTATCGAATCACAATCAGATTTTACGCGTGCGAGGTAGTACTTTTTTAAAATTACCTCCCCGTGACCTTGAACTTTAAACTTTCCCTCATTACGTCACAAAACCGCCTACGTCACTGGCTCAGCCTCAGATGACGTCTTTCATGACTCAGCGCATCCGGTCACGTGACCGGATGACGTCACTTCCGGTCCAAAACCGGCAAACCCACACTACTCGGCTGATATCAAATTGCACCGGCTGATATCCAAATACTTTCCAGAAAGTTCAATTACACCTGTATAATTATTATAAAAATATTATATGATGCCCGAGATGTGCATTTTGATTTATTGATAATATTATCAGTTAGTTATTGGCGTCTTCTATGTTTCACGTGAATCGACCCGTGGAAAACACAAGTTTGAAATCCCGAAACCACTATAAGCTCATACCTTTTTACACAACCAGTCACATACCGGGAATGTCAAAGAAACAATGTCTACCTTACAGGTCAACATATATTTTGAGAAATTCCACTTTTTTTTTGATAAACTAGTTGGACACACTAGTTGGTCAAACTAGTGGTCAAACCACTTTCTCCAGCCGCCTTGCTACCCACCTGCCCTGAACGTCGCGTCGGGGTCGTAGGGCCCCAATATTCTGAACCGGCAAATAGCAAGCAGCTCAGCGGCAACTTGACTCAACCAGCCTCTCCGCATGTGATATAAACATATTTATTTGTTATACAATTTTTCAGCGATTAATATACCATTTACAAATAACATTTTTAATTAATTCAGTCTTAATGTTTATTTGTTTAAGTCTCTCAAATCTATGATATTACTGTTAAAATTAATTATAAAACTATTTTAAAAACTTGTACTAACATACAAATACCCCCATCGCAGCAAACCTACATACTCAGCGAATTTACAATGCGTAAATATATGTCTCACTACCACATAAAGCACTTACCAAGTAACATAATAATACCTTCATAAATAAGTGATATATAAACATTTTATTTATCTTCCTTAAGAATAACATTAGAACTGAGAACGCAGGTTTTCGCTGAAAAAAAGGAGATAGTAAACTTGTTTTATGCACTTATCAAAATAACTCAATAAGATGAAGCTTCATACCAGGGTTTATTAATTTAGTTTCATAACTTAGGGAGACATCAAACATTAACTATTCTCCATAAGAATAACACTAGGGCTGAGTTTGCAGGTTTGCTGCTTCGGGGGAAATAAAAGACATTGTTTTTTGTTCAAAGAATAAATAGGCCACAACTAGTTGAAGTCACATACAAAATTGTCGCTAAAATATGATCACTTTAAAGAAACTGGAAAGAGTTTCTGTTTGAGTTACGACATACAATTTTTTCAAATCTTTTTAAAAATTTCGAATTATTATTATTTTTTTAACATTGTTTATGTAGTACTACGAACCAAGCAAAACATTATAATTAAAGAAGATTTCGAATTATACGAAATTTGAACCATCCAAGTTCCATTGTATTGGAATTTGATTAGCTGTGTTATTTGATTTTACAGTAAAACTTAAATCAGGTGGGAACAAGTGAAGCTGTCACGAAGAGTTAGCATTGTTTAAATTAAGTCTATGAAATATATACAGGGTGTCCAGCTTCCACTGGGACAAACTTTACCAGAATATTCGGGAGGTCAAAACAAGCAAAAAATGCAATACAACATGTGTCCTATCTCGAACCGTTTTCTGTCTGGCTGTTTGTATGTGTTTTTTACATAAACCTGAATATTTTAAAAACGGTTTAAGATACAATAACGAAACTTGGTACACATGTACATCTATGTAACTATAATATTTAATATAAATTATATTTTCCTGTATTTTTCCGTTTCAAAATGGCGGCTGGTTAAAATTTTAAATCTTAACTATCTAAAAACTTGCATGTTTTACGAAAAAGTTACAGGATACCTAAAAAATATTAATTTTAATGACAAATCTAACGGTGGATTGTTTATTGAAATCGAGTCACGCATAACCGAGAAAATGCAAATTTAATAGTTAATGGTAAAGTTGCTCTACAGCTGAAGGCAGTGTTATCAGAAGTTAAAAGTAAAAAGCTGCTTGGTCAACAAGCTGGTTGGTCTAAATAATGAAAATGTTGTATTTTATATTCAAAAACACTTTCAATTATTTAATTAAAATAGGAATAAAATAAGTTAAAATATTACTTATTGTTTATTCAGGTTTTGGTATAATAAATGAGAAATATCAATTAACAGCTGATGTTAGGCTAAAAATAGCTGTTTTGTATTAAATAGCATTATAAACAACAAATAGGGGCCATTGTTGAAGTAAAAATTACTGCATATTGACGTTGGAATTCGTTATTATCAGTTTACAGTTTCTAATTGAGTTTTATAGTTTTATTTATTTGTATGGTTATTTATTTAGTTCTATAGTTTTTAACAGTTTTATAGTTAATACATCTTAAGTTATATCTTCCCATTTTCCTGTTAAGGGTTTATGTGTAAAGTGTTCTTGCGCAAGTTTTCCTCCCTGTGAAATGAATCGTTTTAGCTGGGCAGAATGTACAGATATTCATTACATGTATTGAGTTGCTGATGGAAATGCCAGACTAGCAAGCAGGTTGTATGCTGAGCGATTTCCCCGTAGAACTCAACCAAATCATCGTATTTTCTCTGGAGTTCATGACCGCCTGAAAGGAACTGGGAAACTGACACCAAATCAATCCAATGAACGCCTAAGACCAGTTAGAACTGTTGATTTCGACCAGGAAATTTTGGAACACGTTGAAGACAATCCCTCCGTAAGTGTCCGTTTGATTGCTAACAACATAGGCGCATCTAAAAGCACAGTTTGGAATGATCTGCACGAAAATCTTCTTTACCCTTATAAACTGCAAAACGTTTAATCCTTAGAACCAAGAGATTTCCCACGGCGAGTCGACTTTGCTCGTTGGTTTCTACACAAGGAAATTGTTTTTCCAAATTTTGTACAACACGTTCTGTTTACAGATGAAGCGCATTTTACACAGGAAGGTGTCTTCAATTCAAGGAACAATCACATTTGGGCTGATGATAATCCTCATGGAACGAGGCAGCGGAATTTTCAAAAAGGTTTTCGGTGAATGTGTGTGCTGGGATAATTGGGGACTGCTTAATAGGACCATACATTTGACCAAATAAGTTGAATGGACCAACCAACCTTGTTTTTTGAGAGAGGTTCTACCAGAGCTACATGAAAATGTCCCCCTCGAGGTACGAGAGTCCATGTGGTTTCAGCATGATGGGCACCCCCTCATTTCTCAGCTAATGTAAGAGAGCATCTAGATGCAACTTACAGAAATTGTTTAATAGGACTGGTGGGCCAGTCGAATGGCCTCCAAGATCCCCTGATCTTACTCCAATAGACTTTTTCTTATGGGGCAACATGAAGGAAATAGTTTATGCGACACCTGTTACCGATGAACTGGACCTAGTTGCAAGAACTGTGGAAGTTGCTGCTAGAATAAACGAAAATAACAATTTTGAAACTGTCCAACAAAATGCCATGCGACGTTTCAGGTTGTGCAACCAGGTTGAAGGACGACACTTTGAACAAATATTATAGCCTGTTTAAATTTGAATACAATATCCTTAGTTATAATTGTATTGTTAATTTGTATTTTTATTCTTAGTTATCTTTTTTGCATTGCTAATGTACCGTACACATTAATAAAGAAATTATAATTTATTACTTCTTCGTTCTTTAAATTGTGTTATATGCTGAAGTGTTTTTGAATATAAAATACAATGTTTTACAATGAATTTTAGCTATTTAGACTAACCAGCTGTTTGAACAACCAGCTTGTTGACCAAGCAGCTGTTTACTTTTAACTTCTGATAACACTGCCTTCAGCTCTACAGCAACTTTACGATTAACTATCAAATTTGAATTTTATCGGTTATGCGTGACTTGATTTCAATAAACGATACACCGTTAGATTTTTCGTTAAAATTCCTATTTTTTATGTATCTTGTAACTTTTTTGTAAAACATGCAGGTTTTTAGATATTTCAAATTTTAAATTCTAACCAGCCACCATTTTGAAACGGAAAAATATAGGAAAATATAATTTATATTAAATATTATAGTTACATAGATATACATGTGTACCAAGTTTCGTTATTGTATCTTAAACCGTTTCTAAGATATTCAAGTTTATGTAAAAAACACATACAAACAGCCAGACAGAAAACGGTTCGAGCTAGGACACATGTTGTATTGAATTTTTTGCTTGTTTTGACCCCGAATATTCTGGTAAAGTTTGTCCCAGTGGAAGCCTGACACCCTATATAACAGAAACGAGTAACGTAACATAAATTAATTGGGCTAATTAATGATCCTGGCTAAAGAATAAGTCAGTCTTAGTCAGTAACAAGGCTACACAAGGCATCTCATCCATTCTACATTCATCTTCATTCATTTTCGCCTTAAAATACGCCTTAGTTGCGTCGGTGTCTTTCACATTGATTGATTGATTGATTGATTGATTGATAATTGATTCATATGTTGACGGTTTTTAACAAGATTCAGTATAAAATACGATTGTAGCACGGATAAAATATCTGATAACAACTAAGCACTGATATTAAATTTAAAACAAATTCTTAGGCATCAGTAAACCATTAAATATTATTTAAAATGAAATATACAAAGTATTCCTAAAGCCACGTTTCCATTCTAACAGTTTCTGCTCAAAACATTGTTTTGAACTAAACTCAAAACAAAGGTCAAGTAAAATGTTTAATGGAAACGCTCGCAAACGGTTTTGAACTTTGTTGGCCAACAAAATATGTTTTGAGCCGATGCAGCTGACAGGAATGTTTTGAGGAGAGCTCAAAACATAATGGAAACGGTGTCCAAACTGCAGAGTTCGCGCATGCGTAGTGCGCGATAGCAGCCGACGCCACGCCACTCCCTATCAGTTCATATCCATCAGATCCAAAAACTAAATAACTGGTTTAAAATTTCGACCTCTAATTGTTAATATCGTTTTTATTTTGCCTTAGTTATGTGTGTAAGATATTATAACTAGGCCTAAACCAGCAAATAAAATCTTATATTAGTTTGGTATCTTGAAACATATTGACACACTAAATTCTAATGAAAACTCCAAGTAATTGATTTATTACAGTGACCGATAAATACTTAACTTGGCTATAGCCAATATATGTTGATGATTCTTTTTTTAAATTAGGGTCTATACAACTCCTGTTTGATTTGACATGAAAAAATACAAGGAGAGTTTATTGGAAAACGATGTAAGTATGAAATCTTTTACAGTTTTAACAAACGCTGTAACAGTTTTTGCGTTGCATTGTATTAACATACTTGTGTAGCAAGACAAGTGGAGTAATGCATGAACGCTCCGCGCGTGGAGAGGAGACGGCTTTTCGCGGGAAATGTTGGCACGAGTTGGAAGAATGGAAACGGCCTCCAACAATGTTTAATGGAAGCCGGGCTTAATAGTAAACAAGTTTTGTCTATAGTGCAATATTTAATGTATAGTCTACAAGATAAAATCAGCCAAATTATAAATTTTAAATTATTTAGACAAACTGGCAAACATAATCATGATCATTGAATATCATTGAAATCAACAGGTAAAAAATGTCTAAATAAAAAAAGGTATTAACTATATGTCCTATACTAACTGTACGTTGCTAATCCATTGTATCATTGAATATACGGAAGAGTGGTTGTAGGTTTTATTGCATGTATCTATAAACGAGTTCGCACGCAGCACGCTGACGTGTGGGAAGTGATTTTCCACATAACAACTTTTTAAACTCAAAATCAGTGTAAAAACATACATTTATTCCAATTTTTATTGAAATCTGAAAACATTGATTTTTTTGGCTGTTCTGATGCTCCTGGTTTCATTTACCTGCAAAGCTCGGAATACAATTTTGCGCATTATAATGTTAGGAGAAGGTCCATACAGGCTTAAAAGTAGGCGTGAGTTGCTGGGGATGATAAAAGTAGTAACAAAGGAATAACAGGCTTTTCTAGTGTAAAACCCCCATAATAAAACGTACTGTGTTTAGTCGAAACACATTTTCTTTAATAACTCGGTAAATATTTATGCTAGAATAACTAGATAGGGCTTAAAACTTTCGCCTCACTAATTCCCATCTTTTTACATGCATTAATTTTACGTCCGGGGCTTTTCTGACCCTTTTTGGGCCCAAAAACTCGAGATTTGAAAGATTAATCCCCAAAAAAGGGGTTTAGAGTTTTCCGATTGTTTTTCCTAACGAACGTGTCCAACTGATTACAGAAAGGAATGCCCCTACCAAATTTGAAGTAAATCGGGCAAAAAATTCGACCACTAGAGTGCAAAAACATATATATATATATATATATATATATATATATATATAATTTGCGTGTTCAGGGGATCACGTTAGGAAATTCTATGGTAGTCCCGGGCTTAAGTTTCATCGTGCGGGTCATGCTAATAGTTCACTTTCCAAAGGAAATTCACTAATAATCTGTAATCAGTAACAGACCCAATGCAAAATACTGGAGTTCTTAAAAATTTGTATTAATTATTTGCCGTTTTCAAGATATTAAGCTTTAAAAAGGTGAAATGTCCGGCATTTTGAAATCTTTAAGGGTAGAAAACCAAAAGTAGTACCAAATTAGCCCTAAACAAGTAGAATACACATGCCAAGTTTCAAGTTATTGCCCAAGTGGTTCCTATAAAGATATGATGCATTGATTAAAAATCACACACAGGCAGACACATGGAAAACGAAGCGATTTAGGAAAAAGTTTATATTGCGTTTTTTGCTCCTTTCGATGAGTTCTACCAAATCACGCATCATTTGTGCGATACTCTAACGAGATACCCTGTATATTGTGGTAATTTTCTAAGATGGCCGGGAAAGCATATCGCTGGCCCGGAAACACAAAACCCCAATTAACTCCTATTTGTGTGAGGTACTAATTTGATTAATAGAGGTACTAAATATTACGAAATAGGTACTAAATGGTGACATATTTTTTATATGGAAATTCCGACATAGCCGGGCCAGCTACTCAGACATTCAAATAACTCGTAAATATACTCAATGAATATGCTGTTTAAAACTAAAAATCCGAATTGAATTTTGAAAACATACTGTTGTAAGCACACTATTGTACCTACAGAGCTGATTCTGGGGTAAAATTGTAGTAAGTATAATCTACTTTAGAAACGTAAATGACTTGTTTTGTGAAAAATACATGGTTTAGAAAATATAGTGAAACAAACAAATACCCCCCGTCGCAGCAAACCTGCGTACTCAGCGAATTTCCAATGCATTGATATGTTTCTCACTAGTACATAAAGCCACTCACCAAGTTTGACAAAAATACATTCATAAATAAGTGATTTATTACATTTTATTTATTCCCCATAAGAATAACATTAGGACTGAGTACGACTGAGTACGCAGGTTTGCTGCAACGAGGAAGATAAGAAATGAGTTTTTATGCAATTATCAATATAACTGAACCAGGTGAAGCTACTTACCACGTTTTATTAATTTATGTTCATAATTAAGGGAGATATAAAACGTTACTTATTCTCCATAAGAATAACATTAGGGCTGAGTATGCAGGTTAGCTGCTACGGGGACAATCAACAAAACATTTATTTTTTGTGCAATTATCAATATACCAGTACAACATGAAGCCACATACCAAATTTCATCAATATACATTCATAAATAATCAAGATATCAAATTTTATTTATTCTCCATAAGGATAACATTGGACAACGTACTGTGTTTAGCACTTTGAATATCTCTGCAACGGTTTGACGTAGAATCACAATTTAAACACCAAAATGATTGTTTTGTGGAGCTGAAGTGATTGGTAAAAGAAAATGTGAAGTTTAAAGTAAAATTAACTGAGGAAAAGCCAAAAACCTTTTTCCCATAAGATTAACATGGGAGATTTTATGTGCATGTTTTTTGGATTTTTTCCGCAACCACTTAACCTAGGTTAATAATTCAAAATACCATATTATTTGTTTTTTAAGCTCTATAACATGGTCTAAACCTAAATTAAGTGTTTTAAAAATTTTAGGGTAAAAAATGCAAAAAACTGATTTTTGGAAAATTTAAAACCCCCATAAACCCCCCTTCCCATAGTCCGATTTTTCTGGTTTTCGAACTTAAAGTCATAAATGTCAGTTTACACATTTGAGCCAAATTTCATCGAAATCGGACGTTTTTTACTCAAGTTATCGCATTCACGGACACACATATATATATATATATATATATATATATATATACATATATATAAATTTGAACGAATAGTGTTTTGGACATCTGGGGACCTCAAAACAAAAAGTTATCATGGTCTCGGGCTTAAGTCTTACCATGAGACCTACGGTAATAGCTTCTTCCCTATAGGGGAAATTCGCTAAAACTTAAAAACTACGTAATTTTTCTAGTGCTACGAAGTTAGCACAGGTCTTTCGATACTGCAAACTTACTGCAGGTACTGCAGGTCCAAATTTTGTGTCGCTTGAGTTTCTATACAGTAACTCTAGAGACTCATACGGACAGTTAAATTATTTTAATGTTAAATTTGAATAATAATAATAATTTTTTAAATAATAATAATAGTAATAATTTGTTTTATTTGCATTTTACAAAATCTGTGTAGTAACTTGATAACCAGTTAAGACAACACCCCCGTTTTACTAACAACTTGTCAACTTGTTAGGCTACAATTTGACGTTATTTTCTTAAGAATCCATTTTTAGGGCATTTTTTGGTAATTGAAATAAACGAAAAAAAATTTGCAATGGTCCTAAAAAATCCTGACGACTCGTCTGCATACAACTTACACAACCTGGCTTATAGACATTGGTTGCAAAGAAGACACCTCGTCTGTAACAGGGTGACGGGGGCCGGCAGGCCTATGAGGGGTAGCAAGAGAGAGAGAGAGAGAGAGAGAGAGGTAATATGTGTGAGAGAGTAAAGGGATGTGCAAGTGAGAGAGAAATATGGTGCGCGGGTGCCTGCACGTGCGAGTCGGAGCGCTATGGGCGGCTCAGGGGTAGGTAGGTGTCTGGCGTGCGGCTGTGGGCTGAAATTAAAAAGTTTATTCTACACAACATTGTTATAAAAATGTTTTGTACATATACTTGTGTAAAACTGCCTTTGTCCACCCTTGGTTTGGGTTAGCTGAAGTTTTAAACCACTTGAATAAAAAAAACAACCGAGATAAAAAAATTATCTCCTGAAATATTTAAAATTTTACTAAAATCAATTTTGGTACCCCTTAAGTATATTTTTTGAAAATACATAAACCAATTTTTAAAGATTTATGATTGGCCGTTTTTAACTAGTGTATAATTTAAAATGCCCCTAAAACGGTACTTCAAAGGTGGAAATATTAAAAAAAATGGGTGTTTACGATAGCGGAATAATATGCTTGGGCCGTCACGGCTACCTTTTATCTGGACTGGATGTCAGACATGGGTCGTCTGTTAGGACGGGTCTACACTATGCGATTTTCCCAGCCCAGGTAAAACTTAGCGTCTTCTTTGCACAACTTGAGGTTTTAAATGGGAGTGTCTGGACTGTGCGGGTAAAAACACAGCAGCGCATCGGCCAGGAAAAGCGGACCGCAGTGCGACGAGACTCGAACTAAAGACACATGCAGTCAAAAAAGGGAGCAACTACACTGTGCGAATGCGTCTGCAAGTTTTCCACCAGTTGTCGAGTTTAACTTGTGCTTTCAAGTGCAAATTATATATTCAGAATCAATTAAATTAGTTTTCAGGGTTCTTAAGTATATTTCAGAAAATCTGTTTTGCCAAACGTTTGTCTGTAAAAATAAGTAATAATAATTTAATCGTAAAAGAATATAGATGAACTATAAACGGATGGTAAAAATAAAACATGTCACAATCAGAATTAGAATGAAGTAAATACATAAAATTGTGATGTAACACAATCGGGGAAGTAAACAAACTATACGTTATGACATATGGCCTTATTTCTACCTGAGGCGGTTGCGGTGGACATTTCTTTGTGCGTAGAAAACATGTTGTGTATCTTTCTAAGGTATCTTGAAGACAGGAAAACACGGAGTCAATGCTAAGTTTAAAGGAAAACCAGTAAAACATTAACGAGAGGATATTGGAAAGTTACCGTTACAAAAAGAGTATCGTGATGGTGTGCAGTAATGTTGTGAAAACGCGCATAAACATGAACGATATTGAAATTACGGTTTACAAAAATAGTAAAGTGCCACACTCACCAAAAAATACAACTATACAATTTGCAAAAGAATACAACACAATTTTAAAATAACAGCAATTTTTTTGCTATTAAAGGTTATCAGGATGGAATATAAGGTTACTTTTCAAAGTTTAGTACATTTTTAAAACCTAAAATTATAGTACATCAATTCAGTAAACGTTTCATAAATTGATCAAAGAACAAAATTTAAAAAATTACAAAATGAGTTGCGTAAAACAAGTTTATCAACGAATGAGCTCATCTTAAAAATGAACGAGCATTTTTGACATGAAACGAGTTCAATTTCATTATAGGACAGGAAAACGTCTGACGGACCAGCTAGTTACTTCATAACCAAAAGTGGTCCATGTATTCATACTCCTGATAAAATGCATTTGTTATTAAAAATTGTTTCAGTTTTTTTTTTTATTTATCTGAGTTGTGTTCAAATTGTATACGTTTTGGTAATTTTTTCGAAAGGTCACACTTGTGATGGAAGATTAGAACGAATATTTAGTCGATGTTGTTGTGGCCGTGAGAGCATATCTATTATTATAATTATGAATAGCCTTTCCTAAAATGTGTTCACATTTACATTAGGAAAATAATATAGTTTTAAATATATGTATATATATATATATATATATATACACATACACAAGTGCCAGCTTGCGTTTGGCGGGCTGTAACTTAAAAAGTATACAGTGTATATTTGTCATAGTAAAAAAGTTGCGTTTAGAGATTTAGCAGGAATCCATTCAAAGGTTTTGTAAAATATATGTGGAGGGATTAATCCAACAGGAATATTAGCGAAACACATAATTATACTCGGGTGGATAGTGACCTCACTTCTATGAATTTTAGAGGGGGAGTCTTTGTCTAATATGCGCCGCTACGCTGGGGTTGACGGTAAATAACTGTACATAACTATCACATGACACCAGTTTCAAATCAGACATCATCATGGCTGGCAGTTAAGGAATATCGTTAGGAATATCCGAAACAGATTTACCTGAGGTAATTGGAGGCGTGAAAACAATAGAGTTAGTTCTCATCGGAAGAAAAACTAGTAAAATATTCCATCGAATTACGAAAGAGAAAGGTTTATGAATCACTGATGGAGACCTGAATGACTTTTGATACACAACGTACCCTACGAATGAATTGAACTATTTTTGAGGGATCAAAAGGAATACAGGCGTCTGGTTGCCTACACTCTTATTGTACAGGGTGTTAGATTGCAATCCAATTTACAAGTAACAAATGTAAATTTTAAAAGATCAATTCAAGTGCATAAGTTGACATTATTGTATTTGCTGTTATTGTGAGGTAATAAAATTAAAGTTATTATTAGATTGTTCAAAATGTCTAAAAAGAGTAGACTATTCCATAAACGCTTATTGTGATATTATTGAACACGTAGTCTAAAAAATATTAAATTTTTTAAGTTATATGAATTAGTTTAAGCAAGTTCTAAAAGCAATTAAAATATTTAAGTTAAGTCAGATGTTTATGTGATTTTTTTCTGGGGACCCATTTAAAATACCACTATAGTAGTAGTACACAGTATTTGACAAAATATTGTATAAAATATAGTATTTGTATAAATTGCATATTTTCTCTAAAAATAAATGCTTGAAACGGTATTTCAGTTTTTAATTTTTCGGTATCTTCTGACGGAATAGATTAACGTGGGGGTTCTTTGATAATTGTCTTGTTTGTTCTCGTTAAAACCGGAATTTGTATGTACAGGGAACTTTATACAATGAGGCTATTGTTTGCAATTGGTTAATAGAAACCAAAGACATAACAATAAGCGCGTTTACGTGATGATATATGGTCACTATACAAGTTTGGCAATTATTTAACGTTTTCACACTTATAAAAATAGTTTTATTAATCCTCTTTATTCTAATAGTTAGTAAAATATTATGAATACCGTACTGTTTTTCGCGTCATATGGACGATCTTTTGACCTTGGCTTCAGCCTCAGTATTTTACAAGCCGTTATTTCTTAACCATACAGTTCTATGTTAATGTTTTAAATTAATTAAAACCTGCCACGTTTTATAAGCACTTTCTTTAAACTTTTTTTAAATAAATAAACTCCAAATAAATGTAAGTTTTTCCGTAACCGAAGTGGTTCAGTTAGTACTTAATTTAAAACATTATTATGTGTACTGGTGCTCATTCTTAAGAAGGTATACACCACCAAAAAGGTACTTGCCCGGAAACTGCTGAATAAATTTATATTTTCAGATAATTATGCGCTTGGCTAAATAAATATCATACTGATTTAAGTTAACTGATTTAAGTTACTGAATTTAAGTTAAGTTAAGTTAACTGTGTTAGTTGATTTAAGTTATGCTTATTGACAAATGTATTTTTTGGAACGATTGAGATGAAATTGTGTAGGAAAGAGGTTTGACTTATTTAATTATCGGTGGGTGTGGTCACAACTTTCTCATGACTAAATAATACATAAGTCTCTTTAATAAATCATAATCATTAATTATAACTAAACCTTATTTTAAAATACATACATAAAAAACATTTATTTTCTGTTTTAGTACTTTGAAAAACATATAGTGTTAAATTTATTATTTATAAATAATTTTACTCTTTCATAATTTGTCTTTGAACCGATATTTATTCGTCTTTTTACTTCCCAAGAGACAATATTTCAGCGACGGTGCGGCTTTAAGAGGATGTTAAACCCCCTCAAAATATCGCCCTAAAACCGCTCCGCGCGGGAGCATATGCTGACGTTATTTTTCAACATACAAGATCAACTATAGACCAAATTAAAGAGAGAGATATTTGCCACTAACATTGCTTTTAGATATTTCAATATTATGAAAAATAAGAGTGTACTTAGCTTTCGAATTCACTCAATTTCGATACTCGATAACTCATTAAATACAAAGCTAATTAAAATTTTAAAATGCAATCTTAGTGTTGAATTTCATGGTCTTTAATATGCCATATAATTTATTATTCTAAAGTGAAAAATAAGGATATAGTGGATAGATAAACAAGAGTGGATGTAGGCAGAATCGGCCCCAATGTGTGCAAAATGTAGGGAAGAGGAAGTTAAAAAATACTGTACTGCTGAACTAAATAAAACTATTTAGTTCTTGTATATATTTATAACATTTTGAAGTTATGAATTTATACTAAATGTTATTATTTATATTTACATAGTGACTCAGTGACATTTTTCCACATGTAACTAAACAAATTCTACAAAAGTAAGCTATGAACTGCCACAGATTTCAACTTTATCTTTGTAAGTAATTAAAAACCTTTGTATTAAATAGGCCTTCAATGTGAAAAACGAAATTTTTGTAAAATAGTTAGTTGTATGTTATATGAAAGTGCATAACCATATTGTAAATATTATGTAGGCTACTCGAATCGTAAATTGCAGTTACTCATGTGCTTATTACGTTTATTCATTAATGTATTTTGTAATTATAAATTTGTTCAATGTAAAACTTATATAATTTATTGTTCCATTGAGAATGTACTGCCAACGACCATCTAAATACAGTATGACTTAACGACAGTAAATATTTCATATGAATAAATACAACTTGACCATGAAGGGACTGGTGAAGGAAGAGAAGCGCGCAACTGAACGATCGTTTCGCATACTCGCTGGTCACATAGCAGTGTGGGCCGTGTTGAGCCGAGCCGGGCCGGAGCCAAGCCTTGAGGCCCGACGGTCGCGTGGAGGTGGCGGGAGACGGCGGCGCCGGCGTTATCGGGGGAGGGCAGAGGTAGTAGTACTACGTCGCACTACTTTCGACGTGCAACGGCGCGGATGTCTGATCCCGTAGTTATTCTCTCGGCCACCAGTCTCGCAGGAAAACGAGAAAAAATAACATGGCCCAGCATCGGTCAGGGGCGAAGACGGGAATTCCTCCCGCTTATCCCTGCACGCTGCGCTATAGTTCCGTCTGTTGAGTTTCGAAAAAGAAACAAGTCTATGTGCGATGCTGTAATGATCCTTAGAGGTAAATGGTCAATGGCAGGGATCTTTTCAGCTTTCCACTCTATTGATAAAATCATACAAACGCAAATAGTTAGGAGGGAGTATGGTTTCTTGGCTTTGAGGGAGCAAAATAACTAGGCATTTTCTTCCTATCTGACTCAGCCAAAGTTCTTGGTAGTGTTGGCGATTTTCGTTTCATAACAATTGTGCTCATATCAAGGTAATTAAATAAATTAAGTAAATAAATTAAATAAACAAATAAATTAAGTAATATACGGACACAACCAACAAACAGACAGGCTTGTTGATAGCACAAATATTCTTATGTAAAAGACCTTCGTATACTATAGAAAATCATTTTACAATTTTAAGCAATATTATACAGTTAAAATATTTGATCAGTTGTTAGATTTCAGTAGCCGTTTCCACCTACATGGTGAAATAATACTCATAATAATTGGTACTAAAAATGTCCGAAGCAAATAATCATAATGATTATTTAGTATAAAATGTTACATTTAGATTTTAAAATAAACACACAATAATGTTTCATTTTTAAATAGTTTTAAATATCTCAACTTAAGATTTTGACTTAATACAAGATGATATTTTTATATTATGTAAGAATTATTTCCATTATTTTTCTCTTTCAAACCCACTTATTCATAATGTATCTAATTGTTGCTTATTATTTCAGAATATAAATGACTTTAGACATGACATGTTTCCCTATAATCTTATATATTATTTCCCTAAGGAATTTAGTTTTCGGCCGGTTACGTCGTTATTTCTCAACCGATTTTGACAATCGATGTATAATTTTAAAGTTTGTATATCGCATATTTACAGAAAATGCAAAACTTAAAATATTACATTAGTTTTAAAAATATTAACTTTTAAACAAATCATCCATATTATTTAAATGGGAGAATATTTTTAAAGGAACTTGGGCCTTGTTTTGAGAATACCAGACAACCGAACGTGTGGTCATGGAATTGTACCAATTTGGAGCTTAAACATTCCGATACTCCCAAAAATTGTCAGATTTATCATTTTCTCCCTTTATGTTTGTTAAATGATACAAAGTATAAAGTCATAAAATCTCTCCCCGTTATTCATATGGGAGAACCTTTATCTAGGATTTTTATCTAGGAGGTACCGTGGTCATGGTATTTGTGGGAATTTTAAGCTTGAAAATTCCGACACTCCTAAAAATTATCAGATTAATCATTTTACTAGTGTCATCTATTTTGTGATTCTATTTCGTACTTTGTATTATATGAGAGCCTCTTCATCGGATTATATGAAATCTTTGATTTATGTTTCATCAAATATGATATGAAATATATGTATATATCAAGCGATTTCAGTCGAATTTTTTTGAGAAAAATTTCGATTTTCCAAATAGTTCACCCATAGAAATATCGTAAATACTGAATACTTTTATGCTCTTTAAAATTAGCCATCAATTACCGATATAGGATAATCCGTTGAGGAGCGCCGGGCATTATGGTATGGAGGAAACAGGTATAAACGTGACATTGTTCGTGACTGGAGCCCATCCTTAATAGAAGAACTTGAAGTTAAAGCAACCAAAATGCTTGGTTTCCCTTTGATAATTTCATACTGCTTTGTATAATACAAATTTACATAGAGATGAAATTTGTCTGTTACTAAAATACTAAACAAATACATGATAAGCATTTATGCCTTGCTTTTAGCGAATTTCCCCTATAGGGAAGAAGCTATTACCGTAGTCGGCATGGTAAGACCTAGGCCCGGGACCATGATAACTTTTCGTTTTGAGGTCCCCAGACACCAAAAACACCATTCGTTCGAAACTGTGTATATATATATATATATATATATATATATATATATATATATATATATATATATATATATATATGTGTGTGTCCGTGAGCACGATAACTCTCGTAAAAATTATCCGATTTTGATGAAATTTGGTATAAACGTGTAAAGCAGCATTTATGACTTTAAGTTCGAAAACCAGCCAGATCGCTCTATCCGAAGGGGTATTTTGGGGGGGGTTTTGTACCCCAAAAATGGGTTTTTCGAATTTTTACATATAATTTTGGAAATAGTCAAATTGTATTTTTCCCCATTGGATTCAGCTTTAAAAAACACACAATTTGGTATTTTGATCATTTCTCTACGTCAATTGGTTACCGAGATATTGAAAGTGCTAAACACAGTACGTTGTCTTAATGTTATTCTTATGGAGGAAAATAAAAATTTTATATCTCGCTTATTTATGAACGTATACTGACGAAACTTGGTATACGGCTTCATCTGGTTGTGGACCATTGATATTTGCTCAAAAAAACAATTTTTTACCCAAGGCTCCCGTAGCAGCAAACCTGCGTTTCTCAGCCCATGTTATTCTTATGGAGAATAAATAACGTGTTATCTGCCTTCATTATGAAAATAAATTAATGAAATTTGGTATGTGGCTTTACCTACATGAGTTATATTGATATTTGTATAAAACCCTATTTTTTGTCTTCCTTGCTTCAGCAAACCTGCATACTCAGCTGCCATGTTATTCTTATGGAGAATAATTAAAATGTCTTAAATCGTTTATTTATGAATGTATATTGATGAAACTTGGTATATGGCTTTATGTGGTATTAAGATACATATATATGCATTGGAAATTCGCTGAGTACGCAGGTTTGCTGCTACTGGGGTATTTATTCTTTCCAAACAATCTATTACATATTTTGAATAGTAAATTTCTTACAAGGACCAAAAGTTTGCACGAGTTGAAAACAGCTGTGATTGAATCAGTATTACAACAAATTGTCATTGTTCGTCGATTTGTTGACTCTAAAAGTATTAATTAGTATACATGTTTTTCGTATTAATCAAAATATCTTCCTCTCTACATGCCTGTTGTGGTTTTGAAAACATCCACCTCCAGAGCTTCGTTCCGGTGGTTTTATGCTTACCATTATAAGTATACATATTATAATATAAATAATAATATTCAATTTGATGGAATTAAACTCATCAAACGCTACTTTTGACGGGAACTCTGTGATTGCCTATGAGGGAAGCCACCCAATTGGCTGACGCCTAGAGTGCCTGCCCCTTCTCCTAAAGGCGCAAGTATTTAAGGCCCTCCCACTTACAGAGTAGTCAGATTTCCACAGATCAGTGTTACGGGGTTGAAGTTAAACAGTGGTGTTGTGTCATGTGGAGGTTAGGTAAGAAAAAGCGCAGATTGGAAGGTTCAGCCGTTCGAGAAATTCAAAACCATGAATGTAAGTAATTTCTACAACCAGAGTTTATTTTAAGGGTTAAAGTTATTGAATAAAATATTTTCTATATATTATGCTGTGAAATTCCCCTAGTTCGAATATTAGAGTTGCAAATATTAGTTTGAAAATTAGAGATAAACTATGCGTAGTATACAATTTATAACTATCATAATTTACAGAATCTCATAAAAAGTTAAATTACCATCAGTTATTTAGAATATATTATTTAAATGATTCTACAAATAATGATGTAAGCTGGATGTAGACTAACAGTAACTTTTAGTTTTTAAATTTTATTAAATTATACCTTACAGAACTCTAAAGTTAACTTGAAGTAGGCCTAATAACTTATAATGATTTAAGAACTTTCGTACAGTACTATTTAAAGCTGTTCCTTTGAGCCAGATAAAAAAATATATATGGTTTATTTAATATTTTATAATCTTTACCTTGGAAACTTGTTTTGCTATGTAAGTCATGCTGAGGAAACTGGTAAATTGTGTTTCGATCTCATTTTATAAATAAAGTAGCAAGATTTTATTATAATAAAAGCATATTTTTTCCTAATTATAATTAATCTTGTATAATTTATAAATATACAGTATACTAAAAATTTTTATAAATAATTCTGACCATCATATTCATGCATAGTTTACATAATTTAGCATATTCTGACGTATGTTACACTGGCGTATTAAGAAATTATGTTTTGGGGAGGATTCCGTAGCGCAGCGGGGAGTTCGGGGTTTATAAAATGTTTTCCCAAAAAAAACTTAATAGGGACACTCCCTTGTGCATGTTAAATTGTTTTACAACTAAATTTTAATAATTCAGTGTTTGTGTATTACTAATGTTTCAAACCCATAACGATTTTGGAAGTGGAATGACGTAGCCAGAAATATTTCTCGGGTGGGGGGAAAGCCAGTGATTACTTTTGGGGGGGAAGGCTCTCTGAAAAATGCCATATACATTGCTAATGTGTAAAATGGTGCTGACTTCTAACTTACGTTATTGGATTTCGAGAGTACTAAGAAAAGAACTTGAAGTGTTTTTCACTTCAAAATTTAAATGTTAAATCAATTAAACAATTAAATCAAATTCAACCAAACTTAAACGTCAACTGTTTTTGGTGATAGGTCTATCAACGCAACAGTCACGTTTAATTATTTCTGAAAATTTGAAAATCGCGCAAATTTTAATTTAATATCTTAAATGGCTCAATTAATTCCTAACGACATATTAACTTAAAATTTTATTATATTTTGGAAGGGCTGTATTTCCCTAAGGGCGCACGGGGTGAGCGCCTGGGGCCCCGGGCCCGAGGGGGGGCAATCAGGTCACGAAAGTGGGACCCCGCGGGCTAGTAAGGAGACCTCGCAAGACAGTGCTTTAATTTGTTTCTGAAAAAAGTTGTTTATTTCTTAACTGACAACAATACGAATAATTTTAAATTTTAAATGGTGCACGTTCAAACTAAGTCTCAAACCCAAAGTCATTTACTAAAGATTATTATTTTTAACACCGTGTGCGGATTTGATAAATTTTCCCTAATCCAGTAACAGGAATAGGCCAGGTAAGAGTTGAAATGTAACTACTGACGGTATTTAGTTGCCTTTCCCCTAACCCCAAAGATTAATTAATATTTTCCTTGACTTTATGTACTTATAATTATGTTTATAAAATATCAGTGGCAAACACCCAAAAACAAAGTAATTAAATAATAGTATCAGAATTATAATTGGTTACTTAAGTCAGTTAACGGGTAGAACACTGAGTAGTCTTAAGTGTTTGAAGTTATCCTCGATATGATAATACAATTAATAATAAAGGTAGTAATAATTATGATAGGATAGCTTGTAACCCATTTTTTTTTATTTTGGTTTTTTCGTATTATATTTCTGGATTTTATAACAGTTTGAAGACAAAGATGTTAGTTAGCCTTGGATCAATTTATACTTAATGCGATCAGCACTGTCCCGGTCTCGGTGAGTGTTACGGGATGTTTAGTTATCATTGTTGTTGCTAACACTGAATTCTCCGACAACCCCACACCCAGTTTTAAAAAAGTCTTGCTGTTTTTTATTGTATACTAGCTGGCCCGACAGACGTTGTCCTTGTCCTGTCCTGTCCTGTCTTTGATTTTTTTATGTAAAATACTCGTTCATTTTCAAGATGAGCTCGTTCGCTACGCTCACTAGCCTATTTTTATGTAGTGCTAACTTCGGCATCGAAAAAAGAGTTTGAGTTGCCATTCCAGTAGATTTGTTATTTCCCTAATGACCATATGTTTATGCCTTTCAAGCACGTTTAGATATAATCCTTGTTATAAAAAAACAGCAGTTTGGTGTAACTAACTGTGACATCAAAAATTACAAATTTTTTATCTAACATTAACGAACACAACAAAAAACATTATTGAATTTGGTGCACTCATTCTCAAGGTATGACGTGACCAAGGGAAATAGGGATTCATTTTTATATATTAAAGATTAACTGAACTGTTAGCTTATTATATTGCATTCATATGATTGGATTGACTATAAATACAAATGCTGAAGTAGACTTCTCATTGCTATTTTAAAATCTGTCCCTAGTTTTTGTGTATCAGGATTCAAAGAGTGCGTAGTTCTCACTAATCACCAACAGAGTATACTGCTGTAAACTATTACTTATCCTCTCAAGGAGGGGATGATACAACAGTTGGTGTGTCAGGAAACAAACATAAGTTGATTATCACTTGCTTTATAGGGAGGAGATATTTTACAAGTTAACGTAAGTAACTAAAGTAAATAGTTGACGGCAGGAGAATCTGTCGGTGACCTAATAAAACTACGTCCACTTCAAATTCTGGAAAACACTAAAAGTGGTCAGAATTACCACCCCTGGTCACAATTTGCGCCCTGTATTTTGGGAGTAAATCAATGGAAGTACATTCTATTAAATGTAAACAAACAATAATCTGGTAAATGCAAGTATATTTTTTTACTATTAGGATGCATATGCATGTATGAGACAAGCCCTGTTTCATATTTTATATAAGGCGACAATGTATAATTTGGTAAGCAAACAGTATATTGGTTGATTGTAAGTATGATAAAAATCTAGCAAATTCTCATAGTTTTTTATTAAACATGGTATAACACCTGTTACTCAATATTAGATATTTAGGCTTATAATTGATTAAAATGTGTCAATGGTGGGTATATTCAGGTATTTGTAGTCGAAGATTACCTGTCTGCCCAAAGAGTTTGTCAACAAAGGTGGGGGAACGGGAATTTCCCGAAAATATGTAGCGGTAAATGTAAGTCGGAGTGAAGCGGTAACCAGTCGACCGTGCTAATAAGTCCCCTTGGGTCTATTGTGTGAGGTTAGGGTTGGTAGCACAGGTGGCGGCCTGGTCAGTAATACTTCTGCTCCAGTACCATTATGTTTTATCTACTATTTACGTATTGAAAGACAATAACCGAAATTAGTATTTATACATCACATATACATTTATTATGTTCACACGTAAAAATGCACCACTGGTACTAAAGAAAGCGACATCAACGAAACATAATTGTAATTATATTAAATACCCCGTCGCAGCAAACCTGCATACTCAGCGAATTTCCAATGAATATATAAAATAACACATTAAAACACTTAACAGTATTCATAAGAAATATATTCACAAACAAGCCATATTTAAAATATTAATTATTCTACATAAGAATAACATTGGGGATGAGTACGCAGGTTTGCTGCAACAAGGAACACAAAATAATGGGTTTTGATGCAAATATCAATAGATCTTATCTTATTGAAGTCACATACCAAGTTTCATCCATATATATTCATAAATAAGCGATATATAACATTTTAATTATTTTCCATAAGAATAACATGGGGACCAAGTACCTAGGTTTGCTGCTACGGGAACCATAGGCAAATTTTTGTTTTTTTTGTGCAAACAACAATGAACCACAACCAGATGAAGCCATATACCAAATTTCGTCAGTTTATGTTCATAAATAAGCGAGATATAAAATGTTTCTTTTTCTCCATAAGATTAACATTAGACAACGTACTGTGTTTTGCACTTTCAATATCTCAGTAACCAATTGATGTAGAGCAATGATCAAAATACCAAATTGTTTGTTTTTTTATACTAAATTCAATGGTAAAAATTAAAATTTGATTAAAATAGAAATTACATGTGTAAACCCCAAAAAACCCATTTTTGGGGTACAAAAACCCCCAAAACCCCCCTTCGGATGGTGCGATTCGTCTGGTTTTCGAACTCGTTCAAATAAATGGTGCTTTACACATTTGTACCAAATTTCATTAAGATCGGACGTTTTTTACGAGAGTTATCGTGCTTACGGACACACACACACACACATATATATATATATATATATATATACATATATAAAAATTTGAACGAATGGTGTTTTTGGCATCTGGGGACCTCAAAATGAAAAGTTATCATGGTCTCGGGCTTAAGTCTTACCATGAGACCTACGGTAATAGCTTCTTCCCTATAGGGGAAATTCGCTAAAAGAAAGATTTGTTAAATAATTATTATAGGTTATAGGCGTTTGTAAACTAAAACCTGTAAACTGTAAATTAAATGAGAATGTTTCTAAAGCAATTTAAGCATATTTACATGTATTAGCTTCAGCACATTTGAATTTTCTCGTTTGTTTGTGTTATGACCCTACTAAAATTGTATAGTTTTGTACAGTTGATTAAATGTTGCATCTTTTTTGTGGCTCGTTAATTTCTGTAAAGTTTATAATTTTTGAGATAATAAGCTTTAAAATATTAATATGGCCGCAATTTTGAATGGTTTAGAGTGGAAACTCTATTCTCCGCCTGAAATAGGTCTTATAAATCTATAATATTATAAAGAATAGGTGGTTTCTGTCTGTCTGTCTGTCTAATGTTCCGAGTAAACGCAAAATATACTGAACCGACTGGGCTGAAACTTTAAACAAACCCATGCAACACATAGGCCTATTCACTTCCTTAAAATCCCCTCGGGCTACGCCCCGTGAACGTCCTAAGTTTCAATGTTTACATTTCAGAAGAAAGTAAACATTCAGAAACTGTAATGCGAGCAGCTGAGGACACTTTTCCATTTGACAGCTTAAATAACAGAAACAAGAAAAGCTGTTTCAAGCTAACCTACCTGTCTAAACCGTGGTAAGAACGGGTAAATTCAACTACTTTTATATTAGTTTAAAGTTGAAATCCAACTAAAGAGGTTTAATAGTTATGAATTAATATGTGAAAATATATGCAGAGAGACAGACAGACAGCTGTAAAACCTCAAACGGATGACCGAGTCAAAAAATTGCAGCCGATCATACTTTCCCTAAATGATAACATTCGTCAAACTTTTAATTGCTGTTATATTTGAGTCATCCTTTTAAGATGCGGTTTACGGTGTTGTGGTAAGCTTCATGATACCTTTTGAATGGTATACAGTTTGGTCTATGCCTACCCTACGGCAAGTACCGCTTCCCATAAGGGTCACCCCATAAAATAAGTCATTCAAGGATGATAATTAGCATAGAATGAATCTTTAATCGCTTAAAATATATTATTAAACAAATCACAAATCCGCAAAACGCATCTTAAAAGGACGACTCCAACGCCCATAATTACTATTTAAAAGATTGTTTACATTTAAGATTTTCTTTTAACTCCTACAGGGCCACCCCCCTGAGGAGGTCGGAGGTCACAGAATGCGCCGTAAAGTAGTACTTTACGTCAAGGAACTATGTTCAACATTTCGTAGGTCCATCTTAAATAATAAAAAAAATTGTAAAGCTGCGCCGAGTCTTTCTAAAAGCCGTTATAACGGGTTATAATATTTATGCATTGTTATTTTAGGAAGGTTATTTATTGACGAAACAATGTTTTTTACTCATTAGACAGTGAATAAAAACATTTCACAACCACATTCAGCAGTTAATCTCTTCACATAATTTTGGCTGCTTGGACTGCTTGGACTGTGGCGCGCGCGCTGTAGGGCTGCCGCAGCAGTGCGACTGATTTTCGCGTTGTGCGCGCTGTCGTTTACACGCTTGCATGTTTTTCGGTTTTTTTTCGCACCACCGATATAGATCTAATAATAATGACCCTTTTTATACAACCTGTCCTCCAGACGAAGTGAACTGTTTTCAAAAGACCCCAACTACCGGACGAAGTGGAATACGGGCTCGCCCGTGACACCCAGAGGATTATACACGACTTGTCGAAACTCAACTCACCCTTCCGACCCTCTCGGTGGGCGGGCCTGTGATAAACAATGGCTCACCTACTGGTGCTGTCCCACAGTACTAAAACCTTTTATTTTCAAGTTTAAAATTAAATTTACAATCCTTTATTTATAACGGTACAAGGAACAGTTAGAATTTGCAGGGTTTCAAATGCTTCTTTATAAGAGTCTCTAAAGTCTAGTCCAGCTATATATCTCACTGTTTTCTTTTGAAGTATTAGTAGTCTTTTAATATTGCCATTTGAAGTAAATCCTCATATCTCAATGCCGTACGTTAAAATTGAATAAAAAAGGAATAATAAATTATTTTCAAAGTATCTAAGGAACATGATGATTTTAGCTTTCTTAAGATAAAAACTGACCTAGCTAATTTCAGACAGAGATAGTTAATTTGGTCATTCCAGTTGAGTTTATCATTTACCATGAGCCTCAAGAATGTTACATGAGAAGCAGTATTTATACTTTGATCGTCTTCCACTTGCAATTTAAGTTCTAACTTTGAATTTCTGATTGAACTAAAGTTAAGGAGAGCAGATTTACTTGTATTTACAGTTAGACAATTTTCGTTAAAATATTGAATTATTCAATATAGTTTTATTTTCCTCAGCATGAAAATAGAAAATAAATCAGATGAAACAGAGTATCAGAGCAAGGTTAGGGGCTATGGCTCCTTCAAGCCACTAGTCGTATTTAAGAACTCATGAATTCATCTTTAACGTAATACTTTATCGTAATAATGGCCACATTTTTGGCCACACCACACTATTGAAATGGTTTTGTTTCTGCGTCTTCCCCCCCCAAAAAATATATAACATTTTTATAACACCATAATGTCACTAAAAACTTACATTCAATTTGTTTAGTGATACGATACAATTTACTGTGCTGAAAAAAATCGTTGGTAATAATGATATGTTATAAAAGTTTTCGTTACCCGACAAAAATAACATTACATTTGCATTATACATTACGCAAAGACTACTGGCGGCTGAGAGCCAGGGGCTGCACGTCTTTTGCTCCGCGGTTTAGGGTAATATCAAAACACATATTTTGCTCGGAGGGTAGAACAGGTAGAAATCGGAGCCGATGGAAACACCCCCTTTGTTCTGCAAGGGGGAGAGTAGCCAACACTCCCAAAAATCTTTCACCATCAGTCTAACTGGAGATGTAAAGTCAGTCCGAACTTTCTTTCGAAATACTCTAAATTCTCTAACTTGCCGAGGATAACCTATAGAGACAAAGCTTTTGTGACCCCCAGTATTCTATAATAGGGGCCTATATACTTTCCGAGATGTTTAGGAAATATGATGGGAGTTATCATGGGGATTTAACATTGTAAATTATTTTTGTATTTTTGTTAGAGTATTGATTAAAATAACTTATTTATGGATATCAAATATCGGACGCTTAAACATTAATTTTCCATTATACACTGTTAATCAGAACCAGGTGCATAAAAACAGCAAACATAAAATGCCCTTGGTTTGGAAATTCGTTCCCACACGTCAGCTTGCTGCGCGCAGAACTCACAGTGGGTTTACCAGATTTTTACACAAGTTGTACCTTAACACAATTGGACACTCAATATTTGTCAGCTACTCTCCCCGTTGCGGAGCAAAAAAGGTGTTTCCAGTAGCCCCAATTTCTACCTGTTATACCCCCGGAGCAAAAGATGTATTTTGAAATTACCCTAAACCGCGGAGCTAAAAGCGGCCACACACTATCGGACTTTTGCCCGAACCAGACATCGAACAAGACATCGGACCGAGCAGGGAGCAGGGAGTAGGGCACAAATTCACTCCGAACTTCATCCCGATCAAGACCCCGAACAAGACAGATCGGACAGATTGAGTGCGAAAACACCGAGCGGGGTAAAAACGGTGGGGACCATTTTAGTTGCCGTTGTGCAGGTCGGCCATGTACTTGTGTGCACTGTTGTATTCCGTGTTCTTGTGTTTTTGTTTGTGATTTTCTGCGGTGTAGTTTGTGATGGAAGGGGAGGTGGCTGCTGCAGCTGCTTACATTTACATCCATCTGGCCACTCTCAAAAACAGAAGAAAGAAAAGGAGACGTCGTTGGTGAGAAACTCTGCTGTTTGAAAAGAGGCAAGACTGTGGCGGAGGTACATTGATATCGGACTTAAAATTTCAGCAAGTTAGTGGACAGTACAAATATTTTACAAGAATGTCCCCTGTAGATTTTGAATACCTTCTAACGCTGATTGGAGGGAAGATATCTAAACAAGATACACACTTGCGGAAAGCAATATCCGCTCAGGTTAAGCGGTAACTTTGCGTTTTCTGGCGACTGGTGAACACTAGAAGCTTGCGATTCCTATTCAGAATATCTGAACAAGCTATCGGTAAAATTGTACCGGAGGTTTGCCAAGCACTTTGCGATGTTCTTAAAAACATTAAGGCAAGTTTGTTTCGAATATGACATAATACGGCTAGTTTTAAGTAGCAATTTGTTGTCGGGTACATATTTAGGTGAGAGGGTAGCGGCAATATAAGGGGTTTAGGGGATGCTGGTAGGGGGCTGGGGTTATGTAGTAGAGATTAATTTATAGTTACATATGAATTGATTTTACTAACATTATTCATTTTATTTAGGTTAAACTAGCTTAGCAGATTTATCTGTTAACAAATCAAATATCTATCACTGTTTCTTGCAAAATCAGTAGGCCTGGATATTATTAACTATGTAGGAGGATTGTAACAACAATAAGGTGGTTGTAATAATTTAGTAAATCAAAAAGTAATGCAACATGTAATTTATTACAAATGAAATATAGTAAAAAGTATATATAAATTAATGCAATAAAATAACACATGACAAATATAACACACATAACAATAACACATAACCGCGCTAGCGGCGGTGCTCGTGACGGCGCTTGGGACGGCTCTCGGGACGGCGCTCGGAGCAGCGTGAAGGTACCACACACTATCGAACCCCGAACCAGACCCCGAACAAGACATCGGGCCGATCTTTCTTTGATCTTTCGTCAAAAAACCGCCTCGAGAGCGCTCGGTGCTCGGTTTGATGTCTTGTTCGGTGTCTGGTTCGAAGGCCCCACAAACTACCGGATTTTCTCCCTTCGAAGCCAAATCCTGCTCGGTTCGATATCTTGTTCGGGGAAAAGTCCGATAGTGTGTGGCCGTCTTAAAGGCGCACACGTGGTCGGGCTGGTGCCTCTAACCGCCCTCGCTCGGCCGCTCCTGGCTTTCGTCATGAGCAGCGAGGTTGAAACCATGGAGTGATCGGTAAATTAACAGAAAACTTTCTGCGCAGAATGTTTTTTTTACGTTTCCACTTTGAAATTTAATGTTCGGTCGCCTCGTGGCCGCTCCGCCAGTCACTTTATTTCGATAATCAGACTATAGGGGTAGGGACACCTCCCCGACCGTCATAAACGCTCAGCCGCCACGAATCTTTGCATAAAGTATAATTACTACCAAAGACCGGCTGATGACACATCGGGAAAGTTGTATATAAATAAACAAATTTAATTTGTTATTCCAACTTTTTTTTTATGTGGTCGGTTTCTCAGAAATCCACGTCTTTTGCCGCATCCCACTGCCGCGCGACACCCGACCATTACATAGCAGTGCAGTTTGTTTGTTTTCCGGCTAATATATTGTTTATGATTTTACTTGTTAATTGGTTTTAGCTAGGATTAGTAATAATGTTTTATTCATTTAAGGAGTATAAATAACCACTGGTCATTCTATTTTCGTTGTTTGTGGCCTACACAAAAAGAATCATTAATAGATCTATCGCGACTAGAATGTATACATAATTATAGTAAGAAATTATTACAATTAATTTATGACTAAACAAATACATTTTTTGCCATTTTCACATGCATATTGAAATAAATATCCATGCGCTCTTGTGAAATGTAATCCCAGAGGGTGGATGATACCCAGTTTTTTTTAAATACGTGTCCGGACATTAAAACCAAATGCAATACAAATTACAATATCGTATTAGGTAGTCATCGACATCTTAGGTCTACAAGAATTAACCGTGTCTACACTCACTGCGTTTAACTGATATAGTGCGTGGCGGTGCGTGGTAGACGCTCGGTTTAGGGCGGCGCTGCCATTTTGGACCGTCTCATCCGACCGCCTTCTAAGGGCTCCAAGTAGCTTATCTATTCTATTATGTGCTCACTGGTTGGACCGTAGGTAGTGACGGCCATTATCATTAATTGTTAGGACGCTAATTCTCCCTACAGATTTAACATAAATCGGGTTTGAACTACCCATAACACATTGGGAAAGCGATATTTCTTATAAACTTAGTTTAAACCAAAAGTTAAGTTAACCTTTACTAGGGGTAAGCGGCCCTTAGTATATAAAATAAAACTTGTTTAATTTAAGATAATTGTTTGACTTGAACATTATGTTTTTAAATCCAAAATAAATATCTTAAGATAATCAGTTAAAGAGCAATGACGAATCTGCAGAGGAATTCTGTGAGGCAGGTTAATACCTAAACTAATTTTCCTAGCACAATACAGACCTACTGATTAGTTTAAAAATATAGGCTAATAGGTATCCGATTGAATAAACCACAGTATTTTTCTATTACACATCTAGATTTTGAAAACATATTTCACTAGTTTAATATATTTAACCATTGTATTTTAATGTTGTCAGATAAATATCGGAGTTAAAAGATTTAAAAGCAATATTCATAGAAACGTATAAGAAAACCCCACAAAATGTTCCTGGTTATCCGTATAAAGGTTACTTGTACATTTTTACAAATTTCAAAAAACATTATCGATGAACAAATTTATCGAACAAGCTAGAATAATGCTGTAGCCTGCTAGCCGTATCCTGAGCATGTATGAATAAGGGTCTTCAATTCAATTTACTCATTTTCTAAGTAGAAGGAAGTGGGATAACACTATCCATAATTAGCACAAACAATTGTATTTGTGATTACAGTTAACAACGTGATGACAGTAAAAGAAGAAACGAAGGAAAAGGGAAGGAATCAACTGAGTAAGAATCCAGAAGCAACCCAACACACCGATCTGAGCATTCCAACGGAGAAGGGGGACGGACAAAACAAGGTGCCAGTCCAAAAAGGATTTTATTCAAAGAGGCGACAAAGAACTGAGACTTCTGTGCACACTAAATCGAACAGAGAAGAACAATAAAGACACCGTTCTGTCAGGGCAAGAGGAATTGACAACTCAACAGGATTCGATACACAGCGATGAAGATAAACGAGGACTAGAGAATATAAGCAGTCCAGCAGAGAAGAGTAATGGAGACAACGGGATATCAGAGCGAGAATCATCTTCAACACAACAGGATTCGATACACAGTGATGAGGAAGAACGAAGACTACTGGACCAAAGCACTACAGCAGGGAAGACCTATGGAGGCAACGGGATATCAGGGCAAAAATAATCTTCAACACAAAAGGATTCGTTACACAGCGATGAGGAAGAATGAAGACTACTGGACCAAAGCACTACAGCAGAGAATATAAATGGAGACAGTGGGATATCAGGGCAAGAATCATCTTTAACACAACAGGATTTGATACACTGCGATGAGGAATAACGAAGACTACTGGACCAAAGCACTACAGCAGATAATATCAATGGAGACAGCGGGATATCAGGGCAAGAATCATCTTCAACACAACAGGATTCATTACACAGCGATGAAGAAGAACGAAGACTACTGGACCAAAGTACTACAGCAGGGAAGAGCAATGGAGACACCGGGCGATCAGAGCAAGAATAATCGTTAACTCAACACGATTTGATAAACAGCGATGAGAAAGAGCGAATACTAATATGTATAGGCACCCTAGCAGAGAAGAGCTATGAAGACACCGAGCTGTTAGGACAAAAATAATTGTCAACTCAACAATATTCGATACTCAGTGATGAAGAAGAACGAGGAATACTGAACCTAAGCACTACAGCAGGGAAGAGCAATGGAGACACCGAGTTGTCAGGGCAAGAAGAATCGTCAACTCAACCAGATTCGATACACATCGAAGACGAAGAAAGAGGACTACTGGACCTAAGCACTACAGCTGGAAAAAGCAATGAAGACACCGGGTGGTCAGGGCAAGAAGAATCGTCAACTTAACAGGATTCGATACACATCGATGAAGAAGAACGAGGACTACTGAACCAAAGCACTACAACAGGGAAAAGCAATGGAGACACCGAATTGTCAGGACAAGAAGAATCGTCAACTCAACCATATTCGATACACATCGAAGACGAAGAAAGAGGACTACTGGACCTAAGCACTACAGCAGAGAAGCGCAATGGAGACGCCGGGCTGTCAGGGCAAGAAGAATCGTCAACTCAATAGTATTCGATGCAAAGTCATGAGAATAGCAATGGAGACACAGGGCTGACAGGGCAAGAAGAATCGTCAAGTCAATATTATTCGCTACACAGCGATGAAGATGTACGTGAATTTTTGGACCTAACCGCTCCAGCAGAGAAAAACAACGGAGACACCGGGCAGTCAGGGCAAGAAGAATTATCAACTCAACACGATTCGATGCACAGCGAAGAATAATAAGAAGAAGAACAACAACAACAACAAGAAATACTGACATCAACACTCCAGCAGAGAAGAGCAATTTAGAGACCGGGAAAACAGACCAGCCGCTAAAGAAAAGGCGATGTGACAGTGAAAATTATTGTTTGTATTGTGACAAATTAGTGAGCAATTTTTCTAGACATATGTCAAGGAACCATAAAGACGAAGAACCAGTTACTCAGTGCATTGCCATGCTTCAAAAATGTAGCGAGGAATGCAAGGCATTAAGAAAAACGATTGTTGACGATGTTAGAACAAAGGGAAATTACATCTATAATCAAAGCATCCTGTGCTAAGGGGAGGATCGTAATGATCAAATTCTGCCGGTCAAAACCAGTAAACCAGAATTCATACGTTAACCACTTTACGTATCATACGTATCCACTTTCATACGTCACGTACAAACTCTGCTGTGGAGTTTTCTCAAAAGTTATTTTTGTAAGCACGTTCCAAAGTGTTCTGAGAAAGGTTCACTTCAGCATGAAAACAACGATAGCGATTTGGAAGAAGAAGAAGCTGATCCTACAAACAGCATAAGTATTAGGAGGTGCCCTAACTTTATAACGAAGTTTGGTACAACTTGCCACTCCTACAAGCTATTAAATTCGCAACTGCGGGAGAATATCTTGCCCATACTGCAACACAATGAAGAAACAGATATTGCTCTAAGGAATGTCCTTATAAAGTCAATAGTTAGTGACTTCTATAGAAATCACCTTAGACCAAAGGACAGATATGTAGTCACACGGAAAATACACGACGGAGGACGACTTCTTCTAAGCATCAAGAAGAAGGATCCCAGTATTTTAAACCTCCATGATTGCTTAAAACCAACAAAAGCAGCAGTTGTTTTTGAAATAGTAAAGGAGTTGTGTGGATTGAATGAGAATACGGGGGAAGTTTCAGTTGTTGGAATGCCAAATCGTCTGTCCTGGATTTTGACAGAAGCTGGCACAAGAGCAATAGACGACGCCCTAGTGAAACCTTCTCTGAGTCAAGAAGAGAAAGAAAACATAAAAAGAGACATTCTTGATTTTCTTCAAGTAAAGAAAATAAGATGGTGCTACATAGTTTTAACCAACGCAGAAATATCAAGAAAATAAAAAAAAAATACTAAAGCCTGTCATTATTCCTGACGACAACGATTTTAAAACATTCACTACTTTTCTGAAAGATCTCCAAAACAAATATTACTTTGATTTAGAAGAAGAGAAAACTGTTCAGAAATATTAAAATCTCTGTGAAGTTGTAATTGCAAGAATCATGACCCTAAGCAGACGAGGGCTGATGGAAGCAGCATGTGCTGAACTTCGCTACTTCACAGACAGAAAGAAGAAGGAAAGTGAATCTCAGGAAATAATAGGATCCCTTACAGAGAAAAAGAAGATCGCATTTAAAAACCTTGACATGTTCGTAGTTCCAGGTAAAAATGGACATCACGTGCCTGTCCTGCTAACTGAAGACATGACAAAAGTAATTACATGATCATTGCTTGCCGAAGAGAGCTGGAGATACCTATATCAAATAAATATTTATTCACCCGCCCTGGCCTTGAAACTCCTTTTAGCGGGACAAAAGTCATGGAAAAGTTGAGAAATGACTGCCCCAATCTGAAAAATGCCCCCCATTTACAGCAACTGGGCTAAGGCATCACTGCGCCACTATGGCTCAAGTACATGGTGACCAGTTCATTGACCACCTGGCAAAGTTTATGGGGCACACACTGTACATACATAAAAAGAGCTACCAATATCCTGTCGCTGTGCCTCCTCAAAGAGGTGTCATTGGCCAAAAAATGCTCCAAATGTCAGAAGGAACCCCACCAAATACCTCTCGAATGAATGTAAAAGACAACAAAGCACCACAACAACCACTTAGCGAAAAATATCAGCCACCAGAAAAAAATACTAGTTACACTAAAATAGAGGATATTCGTCTACTGGACAGCTCTCAAGGCATTTCTATTAACAGGAAAAAGGTGAAATGGACACATGAAGAAAAAGCCTTAGTTATAAGATCATTTAGACAACACATTTTGAATAAAACTAATCCTGGGGTAAATAAATGTGCAGCATTAATAGAAAGAAACATGGAGCTAGCCACTAGATCACCTTCTCAAATCAAAATCATGATTGATAATATTAACAGAGGAAAGCTGAAACTTTCACCCGATCTTGAGAAGCTTGTTCATTAAACTACTCTTCGAGATTGAGAACCACATAACATGAAGATCACGCACTTTTTGGATTTCGTTTATTATTGCATTGGTTTTCTAGCATTGCTAATATATAAACAGTTTTATTAATTAATTAATTATAAATTATTGATTACCAAAATGCTTTTAAGTAGACACATTGAAAAAAGCCTTTCTTATTAAGTTATTTTTTAAAACAATGTTTTGTTCATAACTGATTAGCAAGGAATTTTAAATTGTTGGTCTTAACTGCATAACACTTCACATCTACCTTAAACAGTTAAGAAAGCAAAATTACTTTTATTTATACTTGTGTCATTATCTTAAAACACCAACAACCGTTGTATCATATTTTTAAACTAAGATATCTTTGCAAATAAAGTGTATATAACTCTACTTACATCTCTATTAGTTCTTGAAAATAATTATAATATATATTTAAATGTCCATTTATATATGTTTGGTAATATTTATTTGTACGTTACGAATAATATGAAAGTATATGTATATGGAGGTATTCTAATAAAGATTTCACGTAGTTCACATAATTATAAAATTAAAGCACTATACATTATTGATTTTTTAGTGTTGCCAACACAAGTTAAAATGAAGTGTTAAAAGTAAGGACATGCCATACTTTTATTATTTTCCCAAGAAAGGTAATCAGTACTTTTTAATTTTAATATTTTATTATTGCATACTTGTATACTAAACGATTGTTTAATGAAAATTTGAAATTATTGATGTATTTAAATTATTTTATTATTTGAGATATATTAGTAATTTGTAAATTAATTTTATATGTTTAGAAAGTAAATGAGTAATTGTAATAATTAATTGTTGTTGTTGTTATTGGCGGATTAGGAAACCCCAGCTTTGCTGCTAGTCACCTCTTCCACAAGCGGGAATATTGCGAAGGTTACCGGAAAGATAGGATATAGCAGGAAAGGAAAGGGTGGGAAGAGACGGCAGCCAAATCGACCCCTCAGAGGGCCAATTCCCGTGCCCCTGTGACAGCTGGGATGAGGCTCTCAACAGGGGACCCTCATTTTGCCCTCCAACAGGTCAACTCAACTGACAGGGTATCCATGTACAACAGCCAGAGACCATTCATTCTCAGGTTGGCAGGAGGGACCAAACCCGGAGACTCTGTCGCTAGCCGCTGCAAATGGAGGGACCAAAGGTGAAAGGGAAGTTAGTCATAATGGACAGCCAAAAGACTTACCATATTATGTAATGACAACCTCATTTGCTGTACCCAATGTCAGCCTCAAAACTGGTATAGACCAGTCTTAAGGTAGTCCTGGGAAATAATTAATTGTATGATTTCACATTGCTAAAATGTCAATAGCTATGAAGTACATGTCTTAATAGTCTCTACATTAATTCTGTAATATTAATTTAGTCTTATCTATATATTTGCTTATCGATATCTTGTTTTTAATTAGTATTCATGAGTTGTGTTTTTTCCTCTAAGAAAGGTAATCGTACTTGTACACTTTTAATATTTTATTCTTGCATACTTGTATATTAAACTCCTTTTTAAGGAAATTCGAAATTATTTATCACATTTAGATTTTTTATTGTTTGATATATTTTAGTAATTTAAAAGTTAATGTTATATGTTTGATAAGTAAATGGATAGCAATAATTATATTATTTCACATAATTAAAATGTTTATATCCATGAAGTAAATGTTTAACAGCCTTTGCGCTTTTCTGTAAAATAATTTTAGTCTATTCTGTATATATGTATATCGATATATTATTTTTCATTAGTATTAATTCGTTTTTTTTCATGTTACCAAGAATAGTAATCAGCACTTGTACATTTATAATATTTTCTTCTTAAATACTAATATATTTTTAAGGACATTTGAAATTATTGACCATATTTAGATTATTGTGTTGTTTTAAATGTATTAGTTATTTTTAAATGAATGTTATATGTTTAAAAAGTAAATGGATAACAATAATTGTATAATTGTACATGATTAAAATGTTGATAATTATTAAGTACATGTTTAACCAGTCTCGACGCTTTTCTGTAATATAACTTTAGTCTTATCTGTATGTGTGTATATCGATATCTTTTTTACATTAGTTATAACACACTTTTCCCAGAATTCTTTTGAAATAATTTGTATTTAGTTGTTTCAGGAACACGTGAGCTATGTTTGTTAATGCTGTAATTATTGTCAGATAAATAAAATTATATCACATTAAATCTACTTAACTTCACTTTCTGAAATAAATTTAACTTGTTTAGTTAAATTCATTTTGAAGCGAATTTCAGTAAGAATTGCTTATTTATATCGTACTAAAGTGTTGTTTGTCGCTTATAAATTGTAAATTCTGAAATTTATACAAAACCGATTAAGTGAGTGGAGAATAAATGTGCATAAGTAGTTAACTGTATTATAAAAAAGGACTAAGAAAAGTTTATTCGTAAAACTATCATGTAAAACTTTTTCTCTTCGTGTTCTTAAATTTATTGTTGGTTATGCCATTTCTGTTTGTTTTACGGGTAATATTTATTTTTGTAAAAGTACTTAAAATTTAAATCTTTATTACAATTAAAAAAATTATTTTTTTTATTAATGTGCCTTATTTTTCTAATTACCTCTTACTTCTAAGGTTCACGTTTGTGCAGTATTTGTGCATATATTCATTATTATCTTTTGCATATGGTTCAGTGTAAAAAAATATAATAAAAGTTTTAATACATTTTTATTTATTTTATTTTCTTTTTTTCTTAAAGCTGATTACTGAATTGTTGATTTTTATTCTTTATTGAGACGGTCAGGTGAGTATTTAGTTAAAATCCAGCCTGGACACCGGGTAAATGAAAAAATCAGATTGGAAACAGGACCAAAGACAATTAAACAAATAAACTAGGGTTCTCTTAGTACAATTTTAAGTGTAACATCAAAATGTTCCAGTTCCTTTTGATGAAACGGAGACATCCATTCTAGAGATTCTGTATTCTAGATTCTAGAGTGTAATCTCTTTCATGACACAACCAAGAAAATTATTAAATTATTAACTATATACTAGCAAAAACGTTATAAAACATTTTAATAATTTAATAGGTGGGTTTACATAAACGATTTCGTACGTTTTAAGTGCATTGTTTTCATTAATCTAAAATAGAGTTATTATAGCCTTAAATATTAGGTGTTACAATATCTGACATATGAAAATGTTTAAATAATATTTTCCTTTAGAAATGGTATTGATAACAAGCAAATCACGGGAAAAATTAGTTTTGTATTACTCTTTATTTGAAATGTTATTATTAATGTTTCAAAAAGATAATACTTTCTCCAGGCATAACGCATTCCGTAGGCATAATATATATACGGAGTGTAAATGTTCACACAGTTAAGTTATCTGTATATTTTCTTAGAGTGTATGAACAGTCGGCAATTTGCAATCCCTTCCCCTCACTTGCCTCCACCAATCGGAGCTCGGATCCCCCCACCCCTGCTCGGATTGTGACTTGCCGTCCGTCTGTAATACGGAATGCAATATATGGACTTTTTGTAAACATATACGGTCGGAGTGCGTTTTACCAAAAGTGGATTAAATATAGATTATATTAGGATATATGAAACCGGCATATTCAAGTTAGTCTATATATATAGTAAAACTCGCTTCGCTCGCTGGGGGCTCCGCCCCCAGACCCCTGTGGGGGGCTTCGCCCCCAGGTCACTGTTTGGCCTCATTTTGAAGTGGCGTCAAATCAAGTGGCCAAGAACCCCCATAAGACTACTACTCATACTAAGAAAACAGACCAATCTTCAGAAATTTAAATATGAGAGCATCTGTATGGCCGTTGGAACTGTTTAAACAACACTAGATTTCGATTGTTTCTATGCACCATTATTAAGTTATTGAGGTAGTAAAACTGGAAAAAGTAAGGCTTAGGAATTTTCTCTTTGGTTAGAAAGTGCAAAGCACATGAACGCCAAATCTGGAGTTCCTAACTTTAGGAAATGTAACCGAAATACTACTACCATTAAATATAATACTACGTGGAAATAAAACCGAAACCAGGTAAATAATAATAATAGTGGTAAAATCAGACTCCGGGTATAATTAAAGTTATTCAAATAATTGAATAACTTTGAAACATTTTTTAGTATGACCTGTAAATAACGATTTTTAAATGTTGTGGATGGATACACCGTCATAACATACCATAATAATAATACATGTGGTGTTTATAGGACATGTCCAACTAATCAAAACAAATTTGTGCTGGTTTTGACCCACTATGTAAGTCTAACATGCCCAAATATCAATGAAAACACCGGGAAATCTAAAAAACTAGAGGATTTTCAAAATTGTTTAGGGTTCAAACAATTCAAATTGGTCATACGACTTCTGCCACATACTTCCTGTAATGTAGAGATATTCCGTGCCAAATATTAGGACTCTAAGTACTATTTTTGAGTGTCAAATAAATAAAAACCACTAAGTTTTGGTGGAAAATTGCTAAAGATTTAAGAAATCTAGCTATCTAGCTTCACCTAAGGGTGAAGGGGGTGAGATACGGCAAAATGTCATATGAAAAAAGTTGTAGTTTGTCTAAAATCCGTGGCACGTGGTGGTCTTCGTTTTTCGATAGAACAGCCCGTTCTGCCACAAGAGCCCAAATAAAAAAATATTGCATTTTGATTTTTTTATTCACAATTATTTATTTATTTTGAGATAGTTCAAACTAAAAAATAGTAGGATTTGGGAAGAAAAAGTGCAACGCACACGCATGCCATATCTCACGATCCTAGTTAAAGTATAAATGGTGATACGTGCATTCTATTTAATAACAATTGTTCCAGAACCGGCATTTCCTTACTACTTATATTTCCTATACTTACTACTTATACTACTTATATTTTAGAAAACTAAAATATATAGATTTTAAGTGTTTTTGATTTTCCGGCAGGTTAAAGTAGTAAAATTGGTTATATTTCTGCTGCTATTTACTAAGTATGATGATAGATTAAACATACTCCTAGATTATTCACCGGCAAGCTAACAGGTGAAGACGGCCAAAACGGGTGAACGGTGGTGCGCTCTATCGGGGTTTTCTAGTACTAGCGGCTCCGGCGGCATCAGTGCAGTGGCGCTACCTCGTGGCCACGTGAGGAACCAACGTTAAGCGGTGGAAAGGAGGAGACAGCATTCGTGTGCGAGAGAGAGCGGGAGTAATTGTGGGGAGAGAGAGGGCGTGAGAGAGAACAGCCGGGGCCAACGTAGGCCCCGCAAAGGTACTGCCAACACCACCGGCGTCGTTGCTCGCAGCGCGTCTGCCAGCCCTGCCTTGCCTTCCCATCGTCATCGTCAAATCAAAGCGGCTTCTCCCTTGTTACGTTTTCCACGAAAATTGTCTTACTGTTATATACAAATTACCAAAGAAGCGCGTAGTCAGAGTAGATAAAAGGATGGTACTTATGTTCGATAATTCATTACCAACGAATCAGTTAATAACAAACAATATTTCCTTATTGAAATCCTATTTCATACTTTTCCCAATTTATATTATTTTTTTCTTTTAGCGAATTTTTCCTATCAGGAAGAAGCTATTATCGTAGGTCTCATGGTAAGACTTAAGCCCGAGACCATGATAACTTTTTTGTTTTGAGGTCCCCAGATGCCATTCGTACAAATTGTAATATATATACTAGCTGTTTCCCGCGGCTTCGCTCGCGAAAAATTTGAACATATTATTTGAAATATTAACCTGACCAGCAGACCAGCACTATCAAATCTTTATTTATGTTTTACCATATGACTTCCTTTGCAGTAACTGACAAACATTTTAACATACAGCTGGTAACATTATAAATTATATCCTCCCAAAATATTTGCATTGGATCTTACAGAGCCCGTGGGGTGGAGCCCTAATGTTGGATGTAGACATTATCAGATCTATTTGTTAATGTGAAATGTAAGCTATGTTCCTGCAAAATTCTAGCTTAATAGGTCCATTAGTTTTTGCGTGATGGAACTCCAAATATCCATACATACATCCAAACTTTCAATATTAGTAGGATATATCTATAATTAAAATTATTTATGTATAGGGCTACTAATAGATATGGTAGTAAGAAAAATATGCATGAATTGGAAATTCGCTGAGTACGCAGGTTTTCTGTGATGGGGGTACTTTTATATAATACTATAATTCGCATTTTTGTCTGTGGCTCCGTGCGTTCGTCCGTCCGCGGCTGTTTCTCAAGATGTAATGGATCCCAAGCTACGAAAATATATTTTTAGGGGTAAACGAGGCCGGGGACGCTGCACGTGTCGTTTGTTTTTCTTGAAAAGCATTCTTATTTGATTTACTGTAGCTTCGAGCTGTTTTTAGGCCATTTTAGCATATATTAGGGGAGCCGGCAGTATTCAGCTGTGGAAACAGTATTCCTGAAACAGCTGATTATTTCCTGGGGTCGCAACAGCGGCCGCCATTTTTTATATTGTTAATTGAGTCATGGTTTGCTGTTTTAACATGTTCATTACAATTATATATATATATATATATATATCTATATATTGGTCCGTAAATGCGATAACTTGAGTAAATAAACGGTATCAGGAAACTGACACATACTTTCTCCCTTTTAGCCCAACTTTAATGAATAAATTACTTTTTATTTACTAAATATAGAATACAGTACAAAGCACGGTCGAATGTACAGAAAATCTTGTAAACAAGTTGTTTTAAAAAACATCCACCCAAATCCCTGCTTTGGAGGCACTACAGAATCCATTGCTACACTCGTGTTTTTAGGAGGGGAAATGCCCCCTATTCCCCCCCCAGGGTTATTAAGGGGCAACATATTTCAAATTAACTCTGTTGGTCAATGCTAAATTGACAAGCATATCAAGTTTTAATGAAATTGATCAGTAAATAAGAGAGAAATAGTAATTTTTGTATTCCCCATAAGAATAACATTGGACAACGTACTGAGTTTACCGCTAAATGAAAATTTCAATTTTCTCCGAAACCAGCAATCGTAGAATAGTAATTCAAAATACTAAATTATTTAGTTTTTTGAGCTCTTTTTAATGGTGAATAGTAATATTTTTTTATATTTATGTATTTTTATGGAAAAAAAACAAAAAATTGAATTTTTGATGTTTTAAGCCCTGTAATTTCTGAACCCGAATTTTTACAGGAATTCGGGTGGTGTCATTTTGTTGTAAAACTAAAGTTCTACAAACGACTAAAATTTAATCAAAATCGTTAGAGCCGTTTTTGAGAAATTTAGATTTTTCATGTTTTTTGGCGGTTTTTGGGGGATAATTACCCTTAAAAATAAAAAATTAAAAAAATGAAAAAACGCCTGGAGATATCGTGGTTTAGTACCTACATACCAAATTTCAGAGACAGTTAGGCAAAAGCACTGCACGTATGAGAAATCAAGCTGCAAATGAGGAATCGAGGTGGTGATGTTTAACAATGTTGTGGAACGGGTTGAGGTGACCTTGGGAAATAAGGGCTCCGCGCACTCTTTTGCTATTTTTAACCACATCCAGTCCGCGAGCTTCCGGTCATACGTGATGATTTTGGTGCCATCAAGGACGCCACCAACCCCCTAACTGTTGCCCCTGCGTAATTCCCCCATTATGTAAAATAAATTAACTACATAAATGAAATGTCTACGTTACAGAAAATCTGCGTACTCAGCAAAGTTCGTTTATAAAAGTTAATTAATTGTTGTTAATTTGGATAAATTCTCACTACAGTGAGTTAAAGAGCTATGATGTTCGTTGCAATGATGACCAATCATGTACACAATACATTTATTACGCCATTCAGGAGCGCAACTATAAAAACTAGGTATTATTGCCAAAATATTTCTTCACAAAAAAGAGTAGAACCATTGTACATAACTTATATTCAGCAAAATAGATGTCTACTGTACTTATAAATAAACTAATGCTAAAGGCTAGGACTACTTGGTTTTAATTATCATTATCATCATATTCATGAATCGAATAGTACAGAGTAGCTAAAACGGGACACTTTAGATAGAGTAAATGTTTGATCTCATTATTAAATTTGGAGACGTGTGTTAGTAGTAAGTAGGAAGGTAAGTTATAAAAACCATTTCAAATTTCATATCTATATCGTGGTAAGTTCTCCCATATATATATTTAGCGGCTGTCTGGCAAATTGTAGATCACGGTAAATCTATCTATCTATCAACGACACCACGCAAATTTGTTTCTTTCTAAAATGTTGGAAATTTGACGCTGATTATAGAAATGATAGTTTTTTCGGAAAAGTTGTTAAACTCCCAGAAAATCGGAAAATAATTGTTTTCTTATAATACTGTCATGTGGGTATTCAAAATGTGCGTAATTTCACCCTGAACACATTCATGCAGTTATTTTCCCTGTCACACTTTTTCTCCGCGGAAAAGTTGGAAAAACGTCGAAAATCGGAAGAGAACTTTGTTTTTATAATACTGTCATATGGGTGTTCAAAATGTGTGGAATTTCACCCTGAAAACGTACGTGCAATTACTTTTTCGATCACACGTTTTTCCGCGGAATAGTCATAAAAACCAGGGAAAATCGGTACAATTATTTGTCTTACAGTTCTGTTATGTGGGATTTCAAATTGTGCGGAACTGTACCCTGATTACGAATGCGCAATTGTTTTGCCGACCATACTATCAATAAGCAAGAAATTTTGCCAATAAAGGTTTAAAATGTATTCAACACAGACCGGGCTCGGGGCCGTGTTTTGCGATGTGCCAGCACGTTGTTTAGACATACAACGTTCTGCGGAGTTAGGTTAGGTTAGTTTATGATAAATAACTAATTCAACTATCATAACCTAACCTAACCTAAATCCGCAGTGCGCTGATTTGTTGTTGTGGCTGTGGCGGCAGTTTTTCTACATTTCCCTGCGCGCTCCAGCTTTAACGGTCGTAGCTTGTTTAGTAATAGTCCGATCGGAGAAATAATTGCACGTACGTAGTCAGGGTGGAATTCCGCAGATTTTGAATACCCACGTGACAGTATTATAAGAAACAAATATTTTCCGATTTTCCGATTATCTGAGGTTATAACGATTTTTTCGCGGGGAAAACTATCATTTCCATAATCAGCGTCAAATTTCAAACATTTTGGAAAAACAAATTTTAAATTTGAGTGTTGTCGTTGAACGATAGATTTACCATCACGGCCCTAAATTAAAATGTATAAATTACGAAAATCCAGAATTTACAAGAAGTTTAAAAATAGGTGGGAAAGATATTCTGTGAAGGTGGAATGTCATAATTGTTTAATGTTTTAAAATTGTTAAAATAAATTTCACTCTGAAAATCACTTTTATTACATTGATTAAAACAGTTTACAATACAAAATAATAGTATATAGTATATATTTTTAATTTTGAAATGCCGTACTACCGACAACGCTGCGTTGATCTCAGTACCATAGATAGTGGGGTCTCGGTTCACATCGCGATTCAGTCAGCCGGCGCGGGGCGTGGGCATGCGGATGTGCGTGCGTAAGCGGCTGGGTGAGAGTTTTGTGAGTGTGAGCTGGCGCGGGCGCGCGGGGCGTGCGGACGCGCGTGTGTGAGCGGCTACCCGGTCAGAGTGTGTTTGTGTTGAACGGCGAGACCTCTAGCGCCCCTAACTTAACCGTACAGAACTACGTGGGCCAGCAAGTTCGCCGTACAAGCAGACCGAGCACACCGTTCCCTATCCCGTGGAGAATCTAGTTGTGGTATTCTTAATCTATGGTGTGATGTAGACATACTGTGTGCCCAATATTAGGCCTCCGACATGTATATTAACGTGATAGGAAATAAAAAAGGCCACAAAATATAGAAAATATACCGAAATTTGAGAAATCTAGCGCTATCTAAGGGTGAAGGAGACGAGATAAAACAAAAAGTCATATGACCAAAGTTATAGATCGTCTAAAGCCCGTGTGTTTTAGTAGTCCCGTTTTTCGATTGGACCAACCGTTCGGCCGCTACAGCAAAAGAAACATGCACTATTTTGGAGATGTTCAAAATTTCCTCCCTTTTGAATTTGTTTGAGGAGGTTAAAATAAAAAAATATACCTTTTTGCAATTTTCCTGGGGGTTTCAATAGACAAGCTACATATAGGCCTAATTCCATGTTTCTAGCTTATCTAGAATTACCTGAGTAAGTCGATAATGCAGTTTGTCATTTATAGAATAATTAGGGTTTTTAATTTTTTTGGGATGTTTTATTATTAAAATATGTTAGTTTATCGAGTGTTTCGCGAAGGGTTATGTGTCAACATATTGAGTGCCAAATATCAAGCCTTTACATACTAAATTAAAGTGATTGGAAATTAAAGACCACAAAAATAACCGTCGAAATTGCCTGAAATTTGAAAAATTTAGCGCTACCTAAGGGTGAAGGGAGCAAGATACGACAAAAATCATAGGAACAAAGTTGTAGATATTGTAAAATCCGAGGCACGTGGTGGTGTCCGTTTTTCGATAGGTCAATCCGTTCGGCCGCTAGAGCTCAAAAACTGTAATTTTAAAATAAGCCTTTTTGGGGGGGTTTTAAATATTTTTTTAGGGGGGTTAAAATAAAAAATTAGCAGTTTTGGCAATTTTTCTGGGGGTTACAAGCTATAAGCTACCTGCATGCAAAATTTCAAGTTTCTAGCTAGTCTAGAAGTGGTCTAGAATTCGTATACCTCAGTGAGTGAGTGAGTAAGTGAGTGAGTGAGTTACACATGCGGCTGTATATATGTTAGACTCGCTTCGCTCGCTGGGGGCTCCGCCCCCAGACCCCTGTGGAGGGGTTCACCCCCAGGTCCCTGTCGTAAATTATACCCTTAACTGATGTATAATGTAGCCTTTAGAAGGCGTATTTTGAACCTTATAAGGGATACGACCACCGTTAACAACCTGAAATACTATGACTTTGGGTAACTAAAAGCCTTCTGCAACAAATATGACTGGATTTATAAGGGATTTTACCCTCGACAGTGCGCAACATAGAAAATGTACCCGAAAAACACGAAAAGTCTACAAGAGCTCAAAAACTTTGATTTTTTTGGGTGCTTAAGATACTTAATCTGGGCGTGGGAGTATTTCTTCGTACTAAATGTAATGTAGGAATACTGTGTGATAAGTATTAGGCCTCTAAGTTCTATATTAGAGCGACGTGGTGGTCTCCGTTTCTCGATAGGACCAACCGTTCGGCCGCTACAGCTCAAATAAAAAGTTACTATTTTGGACATGTTCAAAATTTCCTCCATTTTGAATTTTGTTGAGGAGGTTAAAATAAAAAATTGTTACTTTTTGGGATTTTCCTGGGGGTTACAAGGTACAAGCTACATACTTGCCAAATTTCAGGTTTCTAGCTCTTCTAGAAGTGGTCTAGAATTCGTATACCTCAGTGAGTCAGTCAGTGAGTTACACATGCGGCTGTATATATTTTAGACTCGCTTCACTCGCTGGGGGCTCCGCCCCCAGACCCCTGTGGGGAGCTTCGCCCCCAGGTCACAGTTTAATGTAAATTGGTCCAATTCTATTTAAGATCTAAATTCTACAACTATACCAAGGCTTTGATTATTTTTAAGAGATTAACCTATAAAATCTGATCATGTGCCTGTTGCTAAATACTATTTAGCATGGAGAATTATTATGTTAAATGTTAAGCCTCTATGTATTACCTAAGTGCTTGAAACAAATTAATACCCTTAACTAATTTATAATGTAGCCTTTATAAGGAGTCTTTTGAACCATATAAGGAATATGACCACCGTTAACAGCATGAAATGCTATGACTATAGCTAAAAGCCTTCTGCAACAAATATGACATAATTAAGAGATTTTACCCTCGACAGAGCGAAACATAAAAAAGATACCCGAAAAACACGATAAAATCTACAAACGCTCAAAGACTTTGATTTTTTTGCGTGCTTAAAATATTTAATCTGAGCGTGTGAGTGTTGTTTGGTACTAATTGTAATGTAGGAATACTGTGTGATAAGTATTAGGCCTCTAAGTTCTATATTAGAGCGACAAACCATTAAAAACCACAAACAAATTTGTGAAAAAAGTTTACATTTAAAAAATCAAGCGCTATCTAAGGGTGAAAGGGGTGAGATACGGCAAAATGTCATAGGACTAAAGTTGTAGTTCGTCTGAAATCCGTGGCACATGGTGGTCTTCGTTTTTCGATAGGACAGCCCGTTCGGCCGCTAGAGCTTAAATAAAAAAATACTACATTTTGATTTTTGTATTCACAATTATTTATTTTATTGAGATAGTTCAAACTAAAAATAGTAGGATTTGGAAAGAAAAGGTGGAAGTCACATGCATGTCAAATCTCACGTCTCTAGCTCAAGTATTATTGGTGTCACGTGTATATCCAATACTATAAATTGGAACAGAACCCCCAATACACCACTACTTATACTAAGAAAACGGTCATATCTAAAGATATTTAGATTTTTTCATTTTTCGACAGGTTTAATTAATAAAAACTGGTGATATTTCTGCTGCTATTTACTAAGTGTGATGTAGACATACTGCATGCCCAATATTAGGCCTCCATCAAGTATATTAACGTGATAGGCAATAAAAAACGGCCAAAATATTTCGAAAATATGCCGAAATTTGAAAAATCTAGCGCTACCTAAGGGTGAAGGAGACGAGATACGACAAAAAGTCATAGGACCAAAGTTGTAGATCGTCTAAAATCCGTGGCACATGGTGGTCTTCGTTTCTCGATAGGACCAACCGTTCGGCCGCTACAGCTCAAATAAAAAGTCACTATTTTGGACATGTTCAAAATTTCCTCCATTTGGAATTTTTTTGAGGAGGTTAAAATAAAAAATTGTAACTTTTTGGGATTTTCCTGGGGGTTACAAGGTACAAGCTACATACATGCCAAATTTCAGGTTTCTAGCTCTTCTAGAAGTGGTCTAGAATTCGTATACCTCAGTCAGTCAGTCAGTCAGTGAGTTACACATGCGGCTGTATATATGTTAGATTTTATGTGCGTAAATCATAGGTCGATATATAAGGTAGGTTTGATGGAATGCTATCCGCCGAGGTTCTTTAAATATATATATATATATATATATATATACATATATATATATATATATACATATATATATATCCTCTGAAAGAGCATCATTAACAAAAAGAAATTTCGAGCTTTGAATTGAATCTAAGGAATCGTTACAGCTGTTCAAAAACAACCAGTGAACTGTCAAGGTAACACACATGTAGTTAAATATGAAATTTCACTAGGAACCGTAACCTCGAGACTTTCCTGAGCAAAGCTCGGTCCTCAGACATTCGAAATGAAACTGATTGGATTTCTATTACTAACAATTGATTATCTCATCTGAAAATTTCGTATTATTCTTTAATTTGAAATAAAAGTAATCAGAAAACAGAACCAACGCAGTAATAAATGAAGATATAGGCAATAGGAGGAAAGATTGGTTGTGCGGTAAGAGGGGAGGGTAGAAGCACATCAGGAGGTAGTAGCTCCGACAGGTGAAGTTCAATTATACTTTCATCGGGTTAGGTGTTGAAATATGGTTAATATAACCGATTAAGATTTGAATTATGTACTACCTTCTTCAATTTTTCACAATTTTTAATAATTTCTCTAGTTGCGTCAGTTTGGTTTTGTTGATAAAGTAGTATAAATTTTAATTTAATAATAGAATACAAACTGTAGGATAATAGAATGTAATAGATCCAGAAAACCGTGTTCATAACATTTTAATCTTATTAAAGTTACATATTAGGCCTGTAAAACTTATTAAAATATATATATATATATATATATAATATAAAATTGATTTGTCGGATTAGTAATTTATAAAGAACCGCATGAGTCTAAACGCACGTGGGAAACACAAAGGAGCCTGGGAGCGGAGCTTGCACTAGCAAAAGTTTCAAATGTACAATAGGAAACATTAACACAACGTATCGAATAGACGGATAATGTTCCAACACTTCCTAGGAAAGTTGCATGCCTAGAAATCAAAGAAATTACAAATTGGCAGTATCAGCAGTCAAAAATGGCGTATTTCCACTGACAGATGATCAGCCAATCAAATATTAGAGGCGTGGATAATCGTCATCCTGATTGGTTAATAGATTATGAGAAGGTAAAAATATGTGGGTAAACATGAAGAGAGAGAGGGAACTGAAAAAAGGAAGGAAGGAGGACGATGGAAGGAAGTCATGCTTGGGAGGGTTAGGAAGCGAGCAGGGGCATCTAGGGGACGAGTATTAAGCCACCCTTAGAGTTCCACAACGACTGTCACCGAGATTCACACTTCAGACGAGCACACAGATTCCTCATCACTAGAGGGTGTCACCATCCCAGCCGAGAGAGTCCAGGATGGGGAAGCTGACGGAAGACCACTGACACAGATCTCCCGAGACGTTTGAGCAGAACCACCCCTGCGGTACGAGCGACCCCAAACTTCGGTCGAGCGAGGGCCCCGGCATTACCCCGGACCAGGACACTGCGGACCCGTGGGAAGATGCGAGGACCACCCCCGACAGCGAGCCCGGCAGACAGCGGCCCCTGGACAACCCCAGAGAGCAACACCGCAGCCAGGGCAGGGAACCTCTTGGGGTAGGACCATTTTGGGACTTACGGTATGTGGAACATCGTCAGATCGGTGCATAGAGAGTTAGGCTCCATTTTCCAAAAATGTAATTAAAATTAATAAAAGCTCAAATAACGGTACAAGCTCCCTCTTGAGTAATATAACATAATTAAATCTATTTGTAGTAATCCCATTAAATGAGGTTTGCCTGAAATTAAGTAAAACGTTGAGTCTTAATAGACAGTAAGGGAAAATAAGCATTAAATTACTTGAACGTGAAGTAATTAAAGAATAAAATGTTTAGGGCCCTATGTAAATATAATTAAGGAATTTTCAATAAATAAGTGTTGTATATAATTTTGATTTGGGGATGATTAAATAATTAATACTTGTGTGAGAACTCAATTTTGGGAAACATTGCAGAACCAAGTCCTTGTCATAGGATATGCCCTAGTAGCAGTGTTACCCTTTTAACTGTGTTATATAGTAGAATAGATTTTGTGGAAACGTAGTAAATTAGATTTAGATTTTATACTTGATGATTTGTTTTATGAGGGTTCGCTTGGTTACCTAGTTACGTGCTGGAGTGTGTCGTTGTATCTTATTTTTTATGCAAATTGTTATGTATTTGTAGTACTGAGACCTTGAAGTAATTATCGTATGAGGGATATATAATGGCAAAAGGACACTAAATCAGTGACAGCCTAACCCTTACAGGGACAGTGATTTCAATATGTGTTAATGCTATAGGAATTAGAGTCTTTTAAGCATATTCCCGAACCGCACCATTTTCATTGCAGAGGGAAAGTATCCTTTGTCTATTGTGTGCTACCTATATCCAGTTTGTTTAGCTCTTGTATGTGCATCTGTTATTTTTAAGCTTGTATTCTGATTTTAAAGTGCGTAATAAAACAGTGTATATCTTTTATATGTTTTTGCTTAATATTCAATCCTAGAGTTTCCTCTCACAGGCTAATCAAGAATATAATTAGTGTACCAGTCGGTTCAAAGTTTGTTACCTTTAGCGAACTAAGCAAAATAAGTTTACATGGTGATAGCGTCCGGTTTGGTTTAGTTACCAGTATATTGAGCCAGCACAAATAAATAAATGTGTTAAGGAAGGTATAGATTTAAGTTAAAGTATGGCTTGTGTAATACGGTTTTGCTTAGTTAGGTAACTAAATGCGAAATAACAAATAAACCGACAGATAGGACAACTTGTAGGACTAAATAACTGTACAACTCAGTCAAACGATTGCCTAAACAATTTACCTGAATAGTGAAAACCTAGGTTAATTATTGTTTAAGCAACCGTTCAGAAAACTTATAAACTAATATCAGTTTTAAAGAAATTTCCAGACTACATAAATATTTATAATAAATTACCAACCATTAGGGACGAATTTTAAAACATTTCAACAACATTTTTGAAACAGCATATTTAGTAGGAGTGTTGTATTTCATTTCAATTAGGGAACTATTAGACAAGATTCCAATTTTCCATAAAATGAAAAGCTTCTGGGACGAGGACGAGTAAGCTTACCCTCGGATGTATACAGAGTCAACAAAGCCCATCTCCAATACATTTTAAACAAATTAAACATTACATATAGAGAAGAGGACACAGTTGGAGACTTGAGGTCAATTTAAAACCGTATCTTAAAACTAAATGAACAGAAGAAAAAAGGCGCACTTTAAGGAAGTTACTAAGAGAAAGATACCTTGAAGAGGTTTATTTATTTAGATACCATCGCTAACTGGAATCGGACAGTTTATTAGGGACAGGGAAAGTTTGTACGACACACCGGCTAACGAACACCCTAGATCAGATTACGAGGAAATAGAATTTAATTCAGACAACACAAGCGACAATTTACCTCAAAGCTCATCTCGAAAAACGGGAAATAACTCAACAAGTGATAATAATCCGGAACCACCCCCTGATCAGAACGAAATATACAGAGTAATGATAGCTAGAGAAAATTTACCTTTAATTTCCGCGGGAACATACCACGGCCTGTTAACCAAAAATCCAAATGATTTCATCGTTAAATATGAAATTGCAGCAAAATACAACAATTGACAAGACACCTCCAAGATAAACATCTTCCCAGCAGGCACCGCATTAGCTTGGTACCAACACTACAGTAAAGGGAAAGAAATAAACAACTGTGAAAACTTTAAGACAACCTTCATCAGCACATTTACCCCCGCAGCACAGGCGAAAACAATTCAGGCCGTACTAGAAAAAACCACTATGCTACCCAGCCATGTAATAGGTTTTAAGTGATTTCAAAACCGTAAACTCCAAATTTTCATTACTGAACATTTTGACCCATGATAGCTTGTTATACCATCAGATATTATATGTACACTAAACTTGTTCTAATTCCAAATCCTATTTTTCTCTTTTAGCTTGAATATAAAATAAGTTTAAGTAAAGCGAAAATTTCTGGTTAACTTGAAAATAAATAAATAGGCTACATCTGCATACAACGTGTTAAGGAACAATAGTTTAACTCGAAGTGTTCGTCAACTTTGCTAACCGTGAAGACAGCCCTGGCACACGGCCGGCGGGGCGCGGCGCGTCATGTCAAGTGATTTCTCCGACAAAGCGTGAGTGAAGGGTTGTAAAATTTTGGCTGTGGAGAGGTTTCATCTTATTTGATATATACGTTTCCCTAACCAGGAGTAAATATTTTAGTATCAGTTGTTTGGACGGAGGCTGTGAGAGTGCAACAAACATACTCCATGTATAACATTGCCAAGATCTACAAACATCAATTATTACCGTTATTCTGGGTGTTTATTGTAAGCTTGCGTCTTCAAGTCAATCACCTTCTACGTACTGTACAATGCTCACGTGACTCTCTTAGGAATATTAATCATTGTAACATTATGACCTCTTTACATAATGATTGCGATTAAATAAAAATGATGATGGAATCATTGAAGTGAAGTGTCCGTCAGCAGCTAAAAGTCTGTCCTGAAGGAGCCATAGCCCAAAAGAGAGGCGTTTTTAGCATTTTTTGAAAAATTAAAAATAAAACCAACAAACATGAAGTTAACAACAATCACACCTACTTCTTTCAGATTCCAGGCCAGCTCCACATAACCGGTAAAAAACATTGCATATTTGTTGTATGGACACCTAAAGGTAAGAAAATTGAAATAATTGACAAGGATGATGGTTTTTGGACAGAGAAAATGGAACCAAAACTGATAAGATTTTACAAAGATTGTTTGTTGCCTAAAATTATAGATCCTCGAAAAACCCAAAACATGCCAATCAGAAAACCTGATCAAAATATCCTGATCGCTCAAAATAAGCGGAAAGAATAGGATGACATTTACAAATTTAATTTATACCGTACTAGTTGTGTGATAATCTTACTGATCTGTAAGTAACACGCTTTCTGTTTTTGTTCATCTTCTTCACTATGTGATAATCCTTATATATAATATGTGAAGCCGATTTTTGTCAACGCAAATCGTCCCTTATTTCTTGACCAATTTTAATGTTTTAAGTGTCAACAAATTCGTCTCAGTTCGTAGTTTTGCAATAAGGTTTTTAATTTACCATATTTTAAATCTAAAGGTCACGGGCCGCCCTCAAAATTTGTTTTTTGCCCATAAGATTAACACGGGGAATAATTTGATTTGAATTGCAGCTGTTAATACATTACGGACTGGTTATTAGCAATACCAGATATGTTATAAGTAAGGAATATATCTATATAAATAAAAATAAATATTGCTCTACATCGCTTTGAGCAGTGAAATGTTGTATGCAGCGGAGATATTTAAATGTTGTTTATCTGTCTGTTTATTGTTTATGAACCAGGTTTGTTCCGCGTTTCACAAAAAAATTGAACCCAATGAAATAAAATATATTTACTATTTTCGTGTAGGGCAGGAAACTTTTAGGCTTCTGCAAATCATTACGTCCGTCATTAGAGTTATGCCCTTTGGAGCCACTGCTCCAAAGATATATTACGATACATAAAATACTATGGTACAGGTTACTCAACCTTTTACTGTACAATGCACCATATTTGTTCTAATGAGCATTTAGTCAGGTCACTTATCTTTTGCCACAGAATGGAGGAAACACGTGATTTACTAACTACTCCCCAATGATGTTCGAAAAAAACAACATTGAGTTAGGGTTAAGATTTGTAAATAAAAACAAAAGAATCTTAACAGCTGTTCAAAAACCATCAGTCAATTTAAAAAATAACACTAACTTGGTAAAGTATAAGCATGTGATTTTTGGTGAAAGAAGTGATTAGAACCAAATTATACATAAATTTAATATATGTATTAGGTTGTATATGCAGTTCTACAACCATTAAAAATTAGATATAATAATTTAATAGAAAGCGGACATGTCCAAAAAACGAAAACGAGCAAATAAGCAAAGTAAATAAGCTCGCCTTGGATAGGAATCGTAAAGATAGGAATTTTGAACAAATTGACTGGCTTTTCAAGCAAAGCTCAGTCCCTCAGGTGCTTTAACAAATTTATCTATCTTTTCAAACATAGTATTGCACTATGATCGCTAGCGAAGCCACGACGGGCTACTAGTAATTCAAAATGTCTAAATTGTAAATTTATTAAGTTAATATTTGAGATTTACGTGTTAATTATCTTATTTGTATAAACTATTATTGTAAACATTGAGCCAACAAATGCAGTAGTCATAACTGCGGACAAATCCATTAAGTGATCATGAGTTTTCTTTATGTTTACTGTTAATCTTTTACATTTTGTTATCCAATTATATGCCAGAGTTTTACATTTAACTTTAAATATGACTGTTTAATATCTGTTTTTGTTTATGTGATTATTGTTCCACATTGCGTTCCATTATATTTGTTTAAATATGTTTAGTTTAGATTTGAGTTTTACGTATTACCTATTTTGTTTGTATATATTATTGTTGTAAACATAAGGCCAAAAAAGTAGTAAGTCCATACAAATAAATAAAGTGATCCTGATATTGTTTGTATGTTTTTATATTTTTAAAGCATTTATAATGTCTCTTTAATACTCGATTTTCAAATAAGTAATATTATCAAGGATTGCATTACTTATAACTTAACTCCTGTAAACCTTTTTAATGATAAAACACTACATATATTGGTCAATGTTTAAAATTGTTTGTGTCACTGAACTGTATTCAGACGGGTAAATAGCAGTTTTTTCTTTTACGTGTTTTACTTTGGTTCCTAATGTGACCGTTTTTAGAAACTATGAAAATTGCATTAACAAGATTTTTTGAGATACTTTAAATTGACTTTAATCTGTTAGTCAAACTAAATTCATAGGAGTTAAAAAAGTTTAATTAAGTCCGAATATCATAAAAATACCTTAGCATAATTGTGTATATGGATTAAATCAATAAAAAGTGAAATAACATTGAACTCTTATTTCTTGGCTCTGGCTAAGTGGCGATTTTGTTGTCGTAGTTCCACCTGAGCTCACTAGTCTCGCAGGAAAACGAAAACAGTAGGGAACCCTCTACTGTTTACTGAAAAGTAGATCAATACAAAATGTTTAAATTTCACACCAGACTATATAGTCTAAGTATACATTATAAATAATCCCAGTTGATCAATAGTTCATTCTAAAGTTTTGAGATTGTTATTTCTTGTTAAAAAAGATTTATAAGGGGGAAAAGGGCAAAAACAAAGCATCAGGCTCCGTACTCAAGGTACGTTTACCTAATGTAAGGTCTACCAAGATAAGTTTAGCCAAGGTAGGTTAAGACCAGGTAAGTTAAGACAAGATAAGGCAAGTCTAGGTTAAGTCAAGTGCAAGTAATTAGTGAGATTACAATAATTGTTCTATATTTCTCTTAGCATACCAACTGATTATTTTATATAGCACAATGCGCATGCTAATAGTTAAGTATCCAAAACCTAATTAACATTCATTACAATTTTGAATCAAATAAAGAGCGTAATCAGTAACATGTGCTGCATTGACAATTGGAAAATTGCCAGAAACCTATGAACTAGCTTAATTTAAATCAGTGTACAGTATCTCAAATACTGCTTATGATATATAGATATACATATATAACATATACATTGATATAACCCATAGAACCATCTCTTACTTGTTTGTAATAGTTTTCAGTCTCTAAAAGTAAATCTTTGAAAGTTGATCACAAAGGACAAGTTCAGTTTTTTCAACCTTCCTGACCTTTTCGCACCCTTCTTCCCTCGGTTCCGCCCTTGTAATTAATGACCTTTGTACAGGGTTTCCTTTCCGATAACACCCTCACAGGTTTACCACAAGGATCATAAACTTATTTATCTAGTTTATGGTCTAAATAACGTACATTACAGTTAACTCAAATGTTTAAATATTCTACAAATAAATCAAATTAATATTAATGAGAGCGATTTAAACATTATTATCAAATGAGTTTAAAGATTTAGCTTTACCGAGTTGTTAGTCGTTCGTATCTTTAAAACATTGAACAGATAGTCAGTAAATATATAATATAGTAAGTATATGAATAAATAAAGGGTTGATAGTTAAATATATCGAATCTTCTTTTTAAAATTAAGTGTAAGGTAAGTGCCTAAGTACGAAAACGTTATTAAATGGTTTAGCGTGATAAAGAATCGTATTTCACTTTGGGACCGGCTACCTAATGTTGAATTCAATAACTTGTAATAAGAAAACATAAGGTTCCAAAGGTGTATTTAGTTGTTGGGATGTTTTACTCAAATAGGCCATCACTTATAACTTCTAAAGTAGGTTAACGAGAAAATCTGTTAGGCTAAAACCTAAGTAGTGACCAACTTTCAAATACTTGAGTTTTAGAAAAGTAGAACAGAGTTAATGGGCTTGCAGAGAGGGATGGGGGGCACATCTAATACATAGCAGCCGATTTCGCTGGAAGAATCCCTTTGAGAACCCTGTTTTAAAGAGTGTCGTTATGCGACTTTAATAAAACAAACGCTGAAAATATTTCCGTTGGAATTGGAATCTAACTCATATCCTGAACATCCATTAAAATCCGTTTGTTACTACTGAAACATGTTTTCTTGCAAAAAACATATGATAAGGACACTTTAAAATGAATTTAGGGGTGATAATAGATTTCTAAACTAAGATCACTGTCATTTTGTTGTTGTATTATAATAATAAATATTAGTAACTAAAATATATAATACTGATATAACTGCTATAACGGTCGATCACGAATGTTTGTTTAGTAGCCAACTATTATTCTGTTTACATACAACACTCTATCAACAATAACCTTTGTTTCAAAAACTTTAAGTGCTCCATAAACACTTTGTAACAAGACTGTTTGAACCTTATTTTAATATACTTGAGGAGCAATGTTGATGGAAGGAGTGTGTGAGTGGCGAAAAATTAATTATAAGGGTAAGGTGTTTAAAATAACAAAAATATTGAAACCCTAACATTAACAAGTAAATTACTTTTACTGGGTGTTTGAAAAAGAACTCCCTACTTTCGAGAACAATTTTAATGGTGAAACATACAATATCTTACATTTATATATATGTATATATATCTAACGCAACTGCTCCGATGATCTTTTCTTCTGGCCACCTTGAAGCTTAGATTTAACTCCACTGGACTTTACATGTTCATTTGCGGACATGTAAATAATGTGGTATATGCTGAAAATATCCGTGACATTGACCATTTACGACAAAGGATCTCGGAGTGGATCGTCAGTTACACCTGCAATGTTGGTGAATCCCTGGCGAGAAGTCAAAAATCGTCCTGATCTGTAACGAGCATTTAGTGGTGCGCACGTCGAAGTTTAATAGGGCAAAACCAAAACTTGAAGATATTCTCTTTCACTCTATGTATTCATGAATAAAAGATTTTTTATGTTCCACCATTTAAATTGTTTTATGAAATAGGGAGTTATTTTTCAAACACCCGGTATTTAATATCCTATCATACCAGGAATTTACAATATCCGTTACTCCTTATAAACTTCAGTAATCCAACAAGTCACGTAGTAGAAACAAATGTTATTTTTTTAAAGCAGTAAGAATGGAATTTCAACTATAATAACAGTTATTTACGTTACAACGGTTAATGTTGTTTTGTACATCAAGTTCTCTTTTTGCATGAATATGTTTAAATAAATTCGCTGTCATGACATTGTGAGAGGCAAAGCTTGTACATCACAAAACCACTCGACCACAAAACTAGATTAGACGAAGGAACGGTGGAAATATTGCGGCATCAGTCAAGTTAGCGAAGGAGAATATAAAACGGCTGATTCATGGAACACGGTAGGTTGCCTTGATGATGGATATAGGCACTTTACACGGAGCTCAAAACAGGTTTTTAATTATATTTCACTGTCAGAACTTTCACAAGTGCATCTAAAACCAATTTTGTTGGAATTATATGAACAATAAGTGATATCTGAGTAGTAATCATAGAATTAATCAACTATATTAGGTGTATAATGTATAGCTGATTCACCACTTATTTAATTAAAGGTTACCAACAATTTTTCCCATGACGAGAATATTATCGCCGAGTTGGCGTAAAAGACAAGTAAGCTAGTACAAATGATCAATACTTTTATGAAGTTAAGTTAATATATGTTATAAGAGTTTTTGTATTAACGTTCCTGGAAATGCGCTACAATATGCTATGAGGTCGTTCTGTTAAATTTTCTTACATTTTTCACGTGGGTAACAATGCTTTCAATGTGTTATTTTACATAAATAATGCGGTTGAAATAAATAGTTCACCTCTGCACCTACTTACGTGTCTGACACTATCCGTTTAACTTTAAACACTATATTATATGTGTCACCCAATGTATTTAAATGTATTATCCCGTAATTGGGCTATGAACTATATTAATGTTTGTTTCAATGTAATTTTGTGAAAATAAATCCCAATTCGTTTAAAGTCCTTTATATTTACAGTTTGTTAAGTGGCAACTTATACTATACCATAACTTAATAAAATTTTTTCCAAAATTACTATTAACCAGCATAAATAATACATTTAAAATGTAATATGTTTGTTATTCATAATACGTAACTGAGTATAAGGTTTTTCCGATTGTATTGAGTCATATCCCCATCAAAACTAAATATCTACCACGTATGAATTATAAGCTATCACAATTAAGATAATCTTTAAGTAACATAAAATATGGCAAAAAAGCGTTGTTGGATATTTAAACTATTTGCGGGAGTAATTATTAACGTGAATTAACGATAAATACTTCAAGCCTAATTTCAATAGATCCATAGTCGCACTGAGAAAAGGAAACCGGTTAAGTTACTATTATTGAAAAACGGATCAGATAAGGACGCTAAAAAGAGGTTTGATCAACGAGGCTTCTTTGTCCTCGGTATTAATATATAATATGTATTAATTAAACAATTTAAATTAATCACGTACTTAGAGAATTTTACAGCAAAAATATAACCTATAAGATTAATATTTTAATGATTCAATTTCGGAACTTCAGTTACTTCAGTTAGGTAGCTTGGACAGCTTAAATATTTGCTATGGTTTGGCTAGTAGCCAGAAACCAGAAAAACACGTGTTTATATTTTATTTTTCTTAGCTACCTATTGTATTTGACTCAATGGCAATGGCGTTGGTTAGTGTAGTTGGTTAAATAATATTTTAAGAAATCTTCAAGAAAATAGCTTGGAAAGCTTGAAGGTTGAAAAGGTTGAAGTCCAACCCCTTCAGGGTTTTAACATCTCCGTTAACTCTGTGAAGAACCGTTAACCCTTCAAGAAATCACTTAACTAACAATGATTAACTAGGTGGTTAGTAGTCTGGTAGTCGGCTCCATGTTGGCCATTTAGCGTATGCTTTATGATCGATCTGTTCGAATTATAATAACATCAATTCGAAATCTAAACGAAAGCAGAATTTGGTAAGCTAAATAAAGAATATACCTGGGTAAAGTCCCTCGTTTGCAGGTCTATATTGAGGTCATCCATCCGTTAGCATAAACCTTGTGACGGATCACAAGGTAGTTACACAACTAACACCAGAACCAAGTGATATTAGTTAAGAGTATAGCTAGCTGAGACAGTCATCACTTAAGCTATTTAATTCAAATATACTCGTAGATTATATTTTACACAAATATGATTTAAAGTGTTTGCTTACAAATTGAGGTCTCTACTACAGTAGTAGTACCAATGATTTATGGGAAAATCTGGTAAAACAATTAAAGTTATTGTCTTCGAAATTGAAAATATAAACTGTTTCATCACACCATTGGCAACCTGTTTACTACTGTTTCCATTTTTGGTTTCATTAGTCTTTTTTTGAGCTGTCGCTCTTTAACTTGTATGACTTTTTTATTAATCCAAACTAAAATATGATTTCCTTTCAAAAGAAATTGTACTGGAATAAAAAATAACTTAGTAATCGTTTGTCCCCCCTTGCATATGTCATAATTTACACCTAATGTTACACAGTACACTGACGTGGTGAATATGTTATGGGGATAGCGGCTCTTTTACGTGGTCAACATAGAGTTCTCCAAATGCATATGAACATAAACGTGATACGATAAAAATCCTCTATTATATAAAATTGTTGGCACCTAGCTCCGGGATATGAGGACCAAATTATAAAATGTATCTTTTCTCAATGGCCTAAATCCTTTACGTAGGTAAAGGTAAGGTAGGACAAACGCATTTCCACAAACAATTAAAACCCTAGTTATTGACAGTTCTCTGATCCCAAAGCCAAATATAACATCTTGCACCTGTTTTCCAAATTTGCTTTAAACATTTGTAAGGCGGTATCTAGCTAAAATTAGCATTAAACTTGTTTCTATAGTAAGTAACATTGATGTCATAACAAGTAGACTAGTAATATTCAAGCCCCTCTGAGAATAAGGAAATGGAATAAACTTTTGACATCAATAAAATTAGGTTCAGATATAATCCTCTAATTGATAATTTAAAAAATACATAGTTTGGTTTATACGGTTTCTTTGAAAAAAAAATAAAGCATGCAATTTAAATGCCAGACTGTTGCATGTTTAACTTAAATAAATATTACATCAAATAACGTACTAAAAATATATAATAGCTCTAATAGATTCTATTAGTAATGTTATACTAAAATTACTCCAAATAACCACCGACGAATACTAATATAAGATAACAATGGGAGTTGAAACAGAGACAACGGTGGAGTTTTAATGTGTTGATGGATTGACCGTTGGGTTGACATCTAGTCATGCCTCACTATGATTTAGTGTGTTAGTTATGTTCGTATATAAAGTAGTTTATAATATATTGTTTTTATAAAAACAAAATTACTAAAAATATATAACATTTTAATTTTCTAATTAATTTTTAGTTGTGTTTAAAAATATTTTTATGTTTGTATTTATATGAAATAAGAATTAGCTTTCATTTACTTAAACGGTATGATGCTGTTAGTACAATTAAGATTCTCTTATAAGATGTATTCTCTTTTTCAATTCCGTTTTTAACTTCGATAACTCAACTTAACTGAAGTTTTTCAAAAAAGCTACATCAAAAACGTAACAATGAATAACTTTTGGCCCAAAGCCATCTAACTTGCACATCGACTAAAGTAGGGTAGATATTTATGGATAAAGTTAAAATACTAAACCCTCCCTGTCTTGTGACCTAGTAGGTACTATTATCAGCATACCCAGACATACATCTTGCAACATAACAATAATAATAATAATAATCGCCAGAACATAACGTAGCAACTATTACCAGCACAACTAGACAAACCACTTGAAACATAATGTAGGTGTTGCAACAATTACCGATATGACGTTAACAACACCCCAACACTTAATCAAAACCCCGGTCTCGCAGGCCCAGTGTGAAATATAAAAATGAGTATTGGCAACACTGGTGAAACAAAATTGCTTTGTCCCTCCTTCGTACCTTCCAGTTACCTACCATTATTTAGAACTACATGGTTATAGTTTATTTTTGTACAGTTTTATTTTTGTGATAAATAAAATTACATCCAAAACGGTCTGCGAGTCCCAGGATTTCGGTTGGCGTAGGTGCTACTTAGCATCGATAGTAAATTGATCGGTCTGAGAGACCGGGGTTTCGTTTGGTGTAGGTGGTACTTAGCATCGATAGTAAATGGATTGGTCTAAGAGACCGGTGTTTCGGTTGGTGTAGGTGTTACTTAGCATCGATAGTAAATAGATCGGTCTGAGAGACCGGGGTTTCTGTTAATATAATATTGAGGTGATATACATAACAAATATTTAATGTGACCAACAAATAATTGTTCAAGTGTACAACTGTGATTATTTATTAAAAAAAGTCACGTTGCAAAAATAAGACATTTAACAAATGGTGTAACAGGGTTTAAAACAGGGGAATAAAAGCATTTTTAAGGCCAGAATTTCGTCTTGCGTTTTAAAAATAGGGTTTCGTTAAGATTTTAAAACTATTTATCTATTATATATTACTGTACACTTCACCAATTAAAGAACCGACGTTTTGTTGATAACAAGAGATAACGACGTTCCAGTATAACGTGACATCTGTGACGCTTACGCGACGATACGTGACGAAACATGACGAGAATCAACAATACAATGTCATTTAATTTTATTTATTTACGGTTTACACCAATAATACATGCAAGTAAAAGATTGCAGGAATACAGAATAGTAAATGTGAAAATGCTTAGGCTAATGGTACAACTTTGGTAAATATAACAAAAGTAACAAAAATGGTCCATATACATAGTAACGTACAACAACATCTAAATGAAAGTAACGTAATAATGATAGAGTTAAAAAACTTAACAACTTACTATAATTTAGCATGTCAGAACAATAACCGGAATAATGTCCCCACCATTACCAGCAAACCTTTACAACCACTGTCAACGAAACGAAGTAACCACAACTAAAACAAATCAAAATTAACTTCTTGTAAAATCAATATATGCTATAGAAGTCTGTTGGTAAATTACATAAATAGCTGATATTTTTAGAAGGAATTTATATTTAGTACTTTAGTAAAAAGCGGAATTTGAACGTCCTAAAGTAGTTTTTTTTGGAATCCTGGAACACACCTATGAGAAATGGGACATTTTCGTTTTCACGGGACTTCTGGTCACCCTGCTCTTGAAAAATACACTGAACATTTACTATTTAATAATAGTACCTTAAAGGTAATAGAACCTACCGGTTTGTGGGAAATAAGCAAATATTACACTTCGGGTATACGTTTTTTATTATTTAAGACAGTTTAGATGGATACAAAAATAAAGATTTAAAGGCAAATTATTGTTAGAAACGTTTTTAGTAGACTGAAACCGTAGTCCAGAGCCAACACCTGCGGACCGCTGATAAAGCTGTGTTTGTTGCCCTTGCACAATATTGCACTGCCATATATTGTGCACAATATTGCCGATAACAATGAACAGGTTTATAGCAGCTTGCACTAAATGCTAAGCTTAGAGCAAATGTAGAAATTAAATGTTCTTCTGGATCCAAGAAGTCATATTTCGTTTATTCTTTAAATAGTGTTAGCGAAACGTAGATTTTACCACTAATTAACAAATAATATGTAGGGTTTTAACTAGGTTTAATATTAATTATGACACAAACAACTTGTTTTCTTATTTTTTAAAGAATGTTTTGGTTGACAGTGAGGAACTTAAATTGCACTATTGTTTACGAAAATGTGTTGTAAATTGTTGTTAATTATAATACATTTACTTTATAATATTACTTGAGAACAATCAAACATTATTAATGAAAAAAAAAACTATAAACTAATCTATTATATCATATTTAAGTTCATTAATCTCAAAGGTTAATCATCGGATGAAAAGATTTATAAAACAAAGGTATAGCACGCTAGGTTTATTTTCAAATTTATTGAAAAGGGAGCCAAAGACTCATTTTGGAGAGTGTACAAATTTGAAATTTTAGCACATTTAGAAAGCAAGCATTGATAAATTATCTGTTTTAAAAAAGTAACATTTAGCCAATATTGTTGAACTATTAAAGCATATTATGATTATTTCTGAGTGAAAAATATCTAATTAGATTCAATGTTTAGTGTAAATTGCGATTTCCTGACTAATTCAAGCTGAATATAGTTAGTATGAGATTGTTTTGTTGACACCAATCTAAACTATCTAATTAGATTCAATGTTTTGTGTAAATTGCAATTTCCTGACTAATTCAAGCTGAATGTAGTTAGTATGAGATTGTTTTGTTCACACCAATCAAAACTGTCACCCACATATAATGTATCTTTAGACTTTAACTAAAAATCATATTTAAAAAATATACTATAAGACATTTTTATCTTAGAGTTTTCTATCGGTAAGAGAAACATGTTACAACCCTCGAATATTGAAGGAACGAGCAGTTTGGAAAGAATAATGGTATACTGTGTTCCAATTTCAAAGTGAAGTGGAGACTTAGGAGGGTTTGAAGGTTAATTTCGATCGCTGAAACAATATGAGCTTAGTTTTAATTAAAACGTCAGCTGCTTAGTTGGAAGTGGGGCGATGCAGTGTTCTGACGCTCCTCCCAGACCATCATTTGAAGACTGTTTTAAAACGAAATAAATTAAATAAATAATGATATTATGTATTTTGTTTGGATGTTGACACTTTAGAGATATAATAACAATTAACAACAGTCAAATAAATATGGTGGGCTTTGAATGTGAATGACCTTCTCAAATTATTTCTACTTCCTAATCAAAAATGACAGGATATTTCCAGGAATATTTGATTAAATTAAAAAAAATGAACAAAAAACCCATTCAAAGCAATATTTTAAGGCAAACCTTTAAAAATGGTCCAAATCTTATAATTAAGTGATCCGAGTTTTGTTGTTTTTTTACGGGAAATTCCATTGGAGATGTTTGTAAATCGACACATCGTTTAAGAATTAAAAATTAAAGTTACGATTGAAGAAAATGCAATAGTACGACGAAAACACTTTAAAGTAGTATAGAAAGGCCGATTCTAGTGCAACAAGGAAGCACGAGAAGCACGAGGGGTACGATCACGTGACCTGGATGACATAATATTTTAACCTTTGACCTTGACTTTTGACCTTTAACCTTGACTAAATGCTCAATTTCAAGGATTAAATGCGATTAATGGATTAATTTTGAGGATTAAATGCGAATTTTGAGGATTAAATGCGAATTTTGAGGATTAAATGAGTAGACCCTCTGGGAGGATAAAACCTGCTCCTGATTGGTCGAGAGCCGGTCACGTGACCGATGACGTCATCAAGCCCCGCCTCTTTTCCAAGATGGCGGCGCCCACGTGGCTGACCACGTGTTCTAACCTCACTTTTGACCACGTGTGTTAACCTAACTTTTTACCACGTGGTTTTTCCCGCGCTTTTCCAAGATGGCGGCGCCCACGTGGCGGGAAACCTTTTTTGACCATGTGATTCAAGATTGTGACTCCTAACCTCACTTCCGACCACGTGTACTAACCTAACCTTCCAACACGTGTTTGTGACGCTCCATGTGGCGGGAAATTCAAATTTCACCGTTGACCACATGTTCTAACCTCACTTTCAAGATGACAGCTTACTGTTATCAATCAAAGTTATATATGAATATAAAACTACACTGTATTTCTGGCTAACATTGCCAACCTATTTTACGTCTGAAAGTCACACTTTTCAAGACTTTGATACTGTTTCCATATTACTGTGCCACCATACTTAATTCTTGTAAAAATGCAGCGGGGGCGCCGGGTTTAGAACTCTGTTCTTTTTGTTGGCGCGCCTGTCGCGCTAACCATTTAGCTCCCACGCTGTTTAATAATAGTACTACTATTCCGTCATATTGTGACTTTCTAAAATAGAGACCTTTCAATATTTCTTGAAAAAATAGGAATATCCCGTTAGTCAATTATCACACTCATCTAATGTCAAACTAAGTGACTACGTTAAAACTAGATAGGATAAATGAAAACAGTGTACATAGTGGATACTACATAGTGGTTTATTTGATATTTCTTCCCTTAAAGATTGACACATTTGGAGATTGATATATTCGGTAAGGAACCCTGGCTCCCGGTTACATGCAGCTTGTATCCGTCCCGGGCGATCGTCTCAAGGTCGATGTCCTCCAAGGCCTCGGAGTATTTGTTGGGCAGGAATACGGAATGTATGACGCCACCGTCACCCTGGATGTCTAGGACGACAGCCATCTTCCCGAAGCGTGTTGAAACTCTGCGAACTCCAACGACTGGCGCCTCAGGACGACCGACGAGATCCCTGAGTTGGATGGTCTCGGGACTCTTACTGAGAGCGGCAAGTTTGGCGTCCAGGGACATTATCTGTAAGCAAAGAACAAATCAAATTAAAAACGAATCACTCTAAATATTAATACACACACAAATCAAGAAAGCACTGAAGAAAGCACAACTGTATAAATATTAAGATACCATTATTCCAATACAGTTTTAAAAGCGTTAATACCAAGAGTGTTAATGAGCTTCCAAAATATGAATCATGCATAATTACTAAATATATTTTCACTTACTGTTTGAAAGTGTCTTCGTGGAGCAGGTATGAAGAGCAGAAGGACCAGTGTCTGAAGTGGCGGAAGGATCAGGACTGAACAGGCTGAAGCTGTGGAGCACACTGAAGCCTGATGTAGGCAGCCGCAGTTATATCCCCATCTCCCCCTCCACTGTTGTAAACCGGTATCTCATCCGGGGTCAAGAGGATGGTTACGTAATGAAGTGATTAAAGATGCGGGAAGGTTTAATGAGTACTCACTATTGCTATCAATTGGATTTCCTATCTATTCTAAGGTCACAAGGGTAAGTAATAACGAACGGAAGTTTTTGAAAATAAACTACAAACTAAAAACAATTATAACCAAACCTACTATTGATGGACGTTACTAATATTCAAAAAAACAATTGTTGCCGCCCCAGGATCGTACTCCTGCAGACAGGACACCTACATACTTGTAGGGCACATGCTCGACAGAACACATGACTACAAGGTTTAAGGACCACAGTAGGTCTCCTGTCCATGCATACTCTGCAAGGCTCAGGGGGTGAAAATTCGTCAACTGGGGAGGTCGACATGCTAGGGTAATTGTAATTGTTTACACCTCGGCCCTCAGCCAATTGCGACATGATCTCGCTATCTACACCAAGAGGGTGGGACAGACGTTCGAATAAGTCGGTCCAGATCGTCGGAGTTAGGGCAAGCCTTTCTTGGTCGTTACTCTCAACGAAAAAATAGGTCAACATCCCTAAAGCCCCAGCCAATCTCCCAATCCAATCCATCAGCAGGTTGACTGCCTCTTGAGACTGCCATGGTGGGAAAATTGCAGCCTCACTCTAAAAATAAAAAAAGAAACTTAACAATCTTGATTTGAAAGCCTAATCATAGACATGAGACAGTTATCAAAATGTATATATATACATATATAAATACACGTATGTTTGCCGAGGATTACACTTACACGAAACAAGTCATCAACCCGTGTACTTCCAGATCGAAGAGACTCTCCCAGCGTTGTTTCACCGGAATACACATCATCAGTCTGACGCAGACACAGGTGGCAAAGGCTCCATCTACACAAGCGGTTTCTGACCTCATGCGTTGCGACATCCCTCACAGCCCTTTGCAGTGTAACTAGCGCTGCATTGTAAACGTCATCAGTCTAAACAAAAAAAAACTAAAAAAACAAAGAGTAATTCTGTCAAGAGAAAAGTTCCTTCAGTAAAGAGAGCAATAATAATAATAAACCAACCATGAGTAACAGACCATGAATAAATAACTAAATTCCTAAGAACTACTTACTGGAGGCATGCGGTCGAAAAGCCTCCGTCGAGACTGTCTAGCCGGAAATCCGAGGGGGTCAGGAGACATATTCTGGAGTCTGGTATACACCCTTCTCCGTGGAGTGGATGCAACGACATTCTGAACCCTCTGTAACGGTGTCTCGGGTCGTGACCTGGAGGATGGTCCATCAGTAGGCTGATTACTAATCTAAAACAAGGAACACAATTATTACTACTGCATATTTAACACAAAATAGGGTACAAAGGTATACGATATACATCCTTACTACGTTTCACAACTTACATTGTTATAGGTATGTCCTCTGGCCTCACTGACGCCCCTTGCTTCTGGTGAAGCGAACAGGTCTGGAGATGGTGGTCTGACTGGTCGAGGCCGAATAACTCCTCCTGAAGCTACACCGTCACGGCGATTCGACCCTCGGACAGGGAAGGCAAATGGATCAGGAGATGAGGAACTAATTCCTTCCTGATGCTGCTGTTGCTGCTGCTGCTGCTGCTGCTGCTGCTGTTGCTGGTGGTGCCGTCCCTCCACTCTTTGCACCGCCAGCAAAAAGTCGTCATCGTCCGACGAGTTGCTCATGATTCTCAAACCCTGAAAATAAGGTTAATAATTAAAAACACATATAAATCCCAATAAACATACACACACACACACACACACACACACACACACACACACACATATACTTACATAATTCTCTGGGGGTGCAGCTGTTACATAACCTACAAACATGAACAAAACAACAGACGTGGCGAGCATGTTGTACGATATGACTATTGCTCCCCGTCGACAAGTATTTATATGAACGTTATCATCACTGCCTTTATCAATAGTGCTCGACCTTTATGACCCAAGTTCCCACACCACAGTAGGCCATATCGGCCAGGCTGTACGGGCCCCAGTGCGCTCTTTTTGGTAATCCAGAGCATCACCAGTAGTCCTAACCTCTGGAGTAAGGGGCCCCATCCATCGCCCACTTACGGTGGTAGCCACTCCATAACAAAATGCTACCTCCCATGACCCTGGTTTCCACACCACAGTAGACCATATCAGTCAGGCTGTAAGGGTCTCGGCGCGTTCTTTTTGGTTACCCAGAGCATCACCAGTAGTCCTAACCTCTGGGGTAAGGGGCCCCAACATCGCCCACTTACGGTGATAGCCAAACCAAGGCAAATCGCTATCCCCCTTTCACACAGAGTTTACAATAATATTTAAAACCTCCACAAGCCCGTTCAAGCCATCACGGGGTTGCTCTCAACCGAATGCCGAGCACCCCCGCCCCTTTACTAATCACCCGTTGAGGTATACTACTTACAAGCTATTTAAAGACCACTTAAAGTCCGTTCAAGTCATCACGAAGGAGCCCTCAACTGAATGCCGAGCACCCCCGCCCCTTTACTAATCACCCTCGGTGGTATACTATGCACAATTATTTACAACCTCCTCAGAGGTATACTACTTACAACTATTTACAACCTCCAAAAGTCCGTTCAAGCCATCACGGGGTTGCCCTCAACCGAATGCCGAGCGCCCCCGCCCCTTTACTAATCACTCGCGGAGGTCTATTCGTTTTCCAAGTACTTGTGATCAGTTAGAAATTTACCGCTTACATTCTGATACAATGAAATATTGTCCCAATCGACTTTATCAGAAAAATCATGAATAAACTGTTCAGACAGAAACTGATATCTGCTCAGTACTTCCCAGGCTGTAGCATCAAATCCGGGAGCCATTTCCCTGAGGAACGATTCAGAAAACAGTTTTCTTCTCAAAATTCTAGACCAGGTAACTCTGTGAAAGTACATTCTCAACATGTCTAGAGAAAAATCATAGTTTTCCGACAGCAAATTCCAATCCATGTACCGGTCAAATTTAATAATAAAACTGTCAGTCAAAACGCCTTCTGGAGCTTTGTGCTCCCGTGAAAGTAACTGCCACGTGGTCTCCATTGCAAATGATTAAATTTTAATTATGTTCTCAGTTTTAAAGGTTATGCTGAAAGGACTTTGCACTGCGCAGTGCGCAGTAAGCATCAGGATTATTATGATGTTGTGGGAGCAAACAGTGTACACTACAGGGTTCACCGTGATCCCAAGTAATTTCCCTGACATCATGGTGAAATTCCCGCAGGAATTCAGCCTTTTCAAGACCCTTGGTGTATATCACTCTGAAAGGTTTACACAAATCACGTATGATCCGTTCATTATACTTGACACCATCGTCATCCCATTTTATACGATGAAAATGGCGTGAAAGCCATCGCGCGGTGCGTCGCATTTTTGCATTTAAATGGTAAAAACTGTAAGGTGCTTTGTATACGATCTGACTTTGAAGGTTTTTACCAACCACCACCAACTCTTTGACAATAAACCGGTTATTGTTGTCCTTGAACCCTTGAAATTCCACTATCGCCGCCATTTGCAATTATAACCTCGTCCAATAACCTGTCAGCAACGAGGCAAGGTAGTTCTACAGGTTTCGACACGTCTTCCGAGCCACTATTAATTCTGTTAATGTATTCCTGGATCAAAAGTTCGTTGTAAAACAGTTCGTTAATATCCCTGTGTACGATAGGGAGGACACTCACAAACTGAGACCATTCGTTCCGATTTAGAGTTAAAGTATGCTCTCCGTCATAGAGGAATGCGCAAGATTTACCAAAAACATTCTTCACCTTTATATCCTCCCCTCCATCGAGACGCCAATAGAACTTGGTTTGATTCTCCAAAGCGGCTTTTATGTCATTAAATTGCACAGAAAATTGTTTAAAAGTGTCTAGTGGCCAGTATACAGTCCCTTTATGCCCCTTGAACAAAACTCCTAGACTATTGCCTCTGTTTTTAAAAATACCGACAATTAAACACTTTGTCAGCTCGGAATTTAGAAAATGAACAGTCTTTAGAAAAATACCGGTCTTTACGTCAATAGGTTCCTTACGCCGCTTAAAGCGGATAAGGTCCATATCCATACTTACCTCTTCTCCTAGAACCTCTGACGATACATCCGCACTGGTCGGCTCCATGTCTGCAACTGAAGGATCTGCACGAGTTTAATTAGTATACTGTGTCATACCCCTCAGGGCAGCTGTTTTCCCCCTCCTCCTCCATTTTGACCGTTGGTGAGTCATTATACCCTAAAGTAATCAGTACCCGGGTTACATCATCATTCACGTCTACCTCTACAACTAAACGAGTTTTCAGTTCAAAAGTTTTAAATTCACAAGTTCCGTCTTGTTTACAAAGATACAAATTTACACGGCTAAACCGTTGGTGATAAGTTACTAGATTAAGGAGCTTCTCTGGAACACAACAATCGCAAAAGTCTGAGCCTGAAATAGTTTGGATTTTTAAACTGTCAAATTTCCCGTTCGGTTTGATGTCGATTCTTTTACCACCACCACTACGATCCCATTTTACCATTTCTCTACAATGTCTCCCGCCTTTTGAAAACGCAACGGTCACTTCAGCCACCTTATTCGCTACATATTCCCTACATGCCCTAAAATTACGTCTGAGAACCTCCACGGACGGATCCATCATGACGACTGAGACCTAACCCACCTTCTAGTTTACTCTTTTTTGCTTCAGGCTCCTCCTCCTCCCCCTCCTCCTCATCATCGTCATCAGAAGTCTCCTCCTCCTCATCAGAAGTGTTATCGTATTTAGGGTTTCTGAATTTAATCACCACGTATTCTACATCATCTTTGTTAAATTCTCTAGATTCCGAGAGGCTAGTATAAGGACGTTCCGTCTCATCCCACTCGTCCTCAAGCCAAAAGGATTCGCGTTCATGCCACCCGTCCTTGGTGTAAACGTAGACATCCAGTTTGTTATACTTTAAAAAAGATTTCCTTTTTTGGAGAATCTGTTCCGACGAGAGTCCACTAAGAGTCATTGCCTCACTGTCCATAAATTCAAACTCAATTCTGTCAAATCTCCCGTTAGATTTCACTTCCAACTTCAATGGCTCCCCGTCAAAATCTATTTTACGAACAAGTCTCCCATTCCTCAAAAGATTTATACAAATCCAACCTACCTCCCCATACTCCTCCGAGCAGACCGAAGATACATCATCACCGCACGGACCCATGTTAAAGACTGATTAATGTTTAGGCATCGCTATACCTTTATTACCACCCCGCCACATCTTCCCCCTCCCTCCTTGACTTACATAACCTTTTTCACGGTCCCCGTGAGTAAAGTGTAAACTAGGTGAGAGTCGTGTAAAATGAGACAATAAGCTGCAGTATTGGCGGGAAATTTGTCCTTAGCTTCAAATTCCAACCTTACATCTACAGGTCCCGACTTGATTGTATCATTTTGTTTTGAACAGTCGATAACGTATAGTGTTGTCTTGTCTTTAAAAGTATCCAAATCCACACCAGGGTACGTATCCCTGCCGTAATAGGATTTTTGAAACCGCGAAAACATTTCATAAAATATAGTCATATCACCGTGTATGTTATCATAAGGATAGTATTGAGAGTTTAGGTACAGTTTTACATTGGAAAGAGCACAACTATCAAAGCAGGACATATCTGTGTTGAATTTATGTTTTTTGTCCGTCTGGAAGGCCAGTACAACGTACCGGGGTTTTTCCAGCTGAGAAGTTGTTTTAACAGTCCAAGACTGGCGAGTGTTGTTTTCCGGTAGAGAAGGGTATTCGTGAAGTTCCCAAGACCGGAAGGGTATTTGCACAGATGTATCTTTCTCAATCATTCGCAAAAGTTTTAAACGATATGTATCAGTGACCGAGACGTGAGGAAGCCGCCAGTACAAACTGCTTATCTCTATGGTGCAAGAGGTCGCGTCAGCGGATGTGATAGCGTCGAGGTCAGAAGCTGACCTTAGCAAGATAAGCTCTTGTTTGACGTTCACCAAGACCCTTTTGTAATCTTCAGCAAAACCGAGCAACATTCTCAACGGAACAGAAAATGTAAACTCTTTTCCCGCTTTTAGCGTTTTTCCCGCTCCTAGCCAACAGGCGTTTTTCAAACTATCCTTTTCGACATCACGCACGGAAAGAAGACCTTTTATGGTAGTAGCGATCCCTGGATTTTTGGTATGGTCCACCTCAATCCCTCCAATCTCATACCTGATGTCGTCAAATAGATACGCTACTGCGTTGTTGACAAACGAAATGTCGGCATCAGTACCTCCCGCCTTTTTACCAATTATCTTCCCAGTTATATGTAATGTACTTTCAAAGGGAGCGGTTATAATATCCTGCTGACTAACTGCGATTCTGATTTCATCGTTATTTTTATACGTACATGAGGCATACGGCTTGTAAGTGTGATACTCATATCCTGTAACGGTATTTTCATACTCAGCGGCGCTTTCTATAGCGAACATTTTGCACTTTGAATCCAAGTGATTCTAAAAACTTTACACTAGACGATGTTAACCGTTCCGTTCCCTTTTGGGTAATGAGAGGTGTTAGGTCTGTCGAATTCCTAAATACCAGGCCCATCCTGACGCTTTTTTAAGTGTAACCTCAACGATACTACCTCGTTTCTAAAATTCACCAGATCTCCGTCTTGATCCCTGAGCTGAACGGAAATTGTACTTACTCTCTGGACGTTCACAGGTAAATAAATGATAGGATTTGGAATTACGATGATTTTATACCCCGGTTCAACGGTAGGGTAAAACTCGTGTATAGTGTGTCCTTCTACACCGTTGAGAAACGATCCTCGTGCAATATTACATTCGACCCTGATTGAATTGACCTTTATTATATTTATAGTGTTTGGTGAAACATGTAGTTGGTTCTTGGGGTACATTTTCTTATCAAACCCCAATAACGAAGCTACTGATTTTTCCTTTTCAAAGTGTACATCCTCCTCACATTTCATCTCGGCCTTCAATGTATTGTTATTAGCATTTAATCTAAAATGTACGTGTTTTTTTATTTCCTCCTGGAGGTTTTCAATTTCATACGATCCCTCGGGGATGGTTATTTCGTGATCGTCTCCATAGTAAAACTTGTCATTTACATCTTTCTCAATGTTTGGTATCGAATTGTACGTGGATAGATCCACTAAACCTATTTCCCAATCACCTCCACTGAGCTCAAGAGGCGGGAAGACCTCACAGCTAATGGTAGAACCGGTGCCGCTAAGACAAAACATTGGTTAGGAACTCTAGACACAAATGTCCGCAAATAACTGAGTTGAAATTTTGACGTCTATCATAGTTATACTTAATATCGGCTGACGTTCCAAGATACCTGGTGATTTCAACAGGTGGCCGAAGGTTGCCAAAACTGTCAAAATAAAACACCTTATCCCCACGCTTCATATAACATACCCAGTGCGTTCCGCTGCCCCTATTCGAGTCTAGATTAACTATAGCCGATTCGTATTTCCTGGGCGTACCAGGTAATGTGTCCCGCATAAATACTCCTCTAAAGTGAGGCACATTAAGCTGAGTAGCGTAATACTGCAGTTCATAGTTAGTAAGTGGTTTTAGTGGGATTGACGTTTTTTTTTAGTGATTCTCTTCCTTTTCCTCTTTCCAGCGCCTCTCTTCGGATACGGTCTCAAGTACAGACCTTTACCTTTGGCAGGTTTTACACGTTTTACACGACGTCGCCTTCTACCGCCTCCAAATTTTGTTTTCGCCTTCATCGCTGTTGTAACGGTCCAGGCGGCTGCTTTTTCCCCCAAAGATGCGTCTGATGCTTTGACTCTTTGCCAAGCCCTTTCTGCGAGCTCTTTGTCAGCTTGTTGTCTTCGCCCCGCGTCTTTAAAACTCGAGTACGCTATATCGTGAATTTTACACGCTTCGTCCAAGGGGTTTACACCTTTATCACCTCTCGCTAATCGCTTCTTCAACCTAGTTCCAGGTCCACAGTAATTATAACCAGGTATGTGCAATTCAATAGGAAGCAAATCGATTGCTTTGTTAACAACTGAACCGATAATACCACCTCCTGCAACAAGAGCTAACTTTCGACTGTTTGATGTTGTTTTACGTTTAACCATTTTATAAGTGACTGATTTACCAAGAGTATTCACTATTAAATAGATCATCCCAGCTGGACTCTAACACTCTGCTTTTCCACTGTTCAGGAGGAACAAGTCTATTCCTCGCTTTAGTGGTAATATTTTTGTAAATAGCATAGCCGAGTTCACTTAAGGCCGTTTTGAGATACCTTTTACTTATAGCGTCATCCATGTCCTGAGGTTTAGCGAGATTAGATATTCTACGAGTGCCCGCATCGTATGTACCGTCTGTTGATTTAGGATTGTCACTGTAACCTATGGATTTGACTAAGGAATTTGATCTTAAGTATTCAAGATTAATAGCATCTGAGATATCCTCAGGAGGCCCTACCATTATCAGTCTATGACCCGAACAATTATAACCTTTTTTGACTTTAATCAGTGCATGAGAGGTTAGGTAACCCATGTTTACAGCATCCCCGTCATTCATAGGCCTGCCAACTCGTGTCAGACGTTTGTTACCAAAATCCCAATTTCCATCTTTTTTCCCAGGTGTTTCATTTTTTATATAGCCTAAATTTACAGCATCTCCGGCGAATACTGGAGGTCCTAAATCCTGTAACCTGTATTGGTGAAATGAATAACTATCTACTAATTTAACGGGTGATTTTGAGTCAAAATACCCCTTGGTGACTACATCGTCAGGATTTAACGGATTACCGGTATTACCAATTCGTTTATGTTGAGCATCAAACAGCTTGTCACTGTTCAATTTCATACACGAACTTAAGTGTGTCTGTAGAGTTTTTAAATTGGCACCATCCGTTTCAAGCAAAGGGTCCGACACGTTAGCTAACCTCTTGTTTTCCATATCGTAGCCACCATCTTCTGTCAGTTTGAAACCCTCACCTTTAGGACCTCGCAATATTTCCCTCGCCGTGTGACGACCAAATTTGTCTATGGTCATCCCCGTGTACCTGTAACGACCGAATTTGTCTACGTTCATTTTAACAATGCCTGAAACCTCTTGTTACCCGATCCTTTTATAAATCCACCTTCACGTAGCTCTTCAATAATGTTTAACATTTCATTGGTATGCGAAGTGTTGCCTGTATCTGCGGACATGGTAATCAAACGTAGGCGATCAACAAGTTCGTTCGGATCGTCCCAATGAACAATATCACGCGAACTTGTAGATTTCCACTGCATTCCTGATCCTTTTTTCGTAGTAGCAGGAAACAGTTTGGCAATAACCCCCCTGTATTTTAGTGATGAATTCCTGTTAATATGTCCATGAGGATTGTAATCTTTCATATGCGCGTTAGTTTTCAACAGAATATCTCTGTAAGCCCTTAGATCTTCCGTGGTGTACTCGTCTTCATCCGGTATTCTTTTAAATAATAATTCATAAAGTCCGTCTGTGCCCTTGTACCGGATGCCTCCTATTTTAATATACCCGTCATCATCAAACTCTAGCTCTTTATCGCCAACCATAAGTGTATCTCCATTCTCGTACCTCGGGCCGTATAAGTGATCAATTTTTTGTTCTTTACCCGAACGATCTTTCATAAACATTTCCATGTACTTTCTGGTTGTGGGATGTTGAAAATGGGTATTTATAAAGAATGAGACGGTCTCTCTGCCAGAAGGTGTAGATAGTATGGTGTCAAGACGGGTACTGGCAGTCTCACTTGTCGGTATTATTCTAGGTGACGGTACAGGTGACTCATATTCACCATCATCTTCCTCTTCCTTCAATTCTAATTCTTCTTCTTCTTCTTCTTCTTTTTTCGGTTCCAATAGTGACTCTTTTTTGGGAGTGATATTGGTTTTTTTTATCTCTGTAATTATTGGTTTGTATTTCTTCTCGAAAAATCTTTCACTCTCAACAACCCCTGTCTTAAAACTGTTATACTTACGTCGAATAGCTTCCTTAAGCTCAGCTATACGTAAAGTAAGATGTTTCTTGGTCGGCTTCATGATCAATAATGTCTTTATGTCTACTTGTAAATTAATTAATAGCTTACGGTAGCTCTACCTGTCTGAAAAACATGGCACGCTTCTTATGTTTACGAACATATTTAATTACGTCCAGAAGTGAAACCCCCGCAGCAAGGTCCAATCCTCTATAGTACCTACGTTCTCTAACGTCGAACCATGGAATCACGTATTTATGTGTATAGCTTTTAAATACCCACGCTCTTTTAACATCGTCCCTCCATTCTGACACGTGAGTCACAATGTACTTGTCATTTTCCACAGTTTTATTCATATACTTCCTTAACATCGCCATAGGTTTGTCATGGCGTCTATTATACATCAAATATGAATTCAAGAGCCAGAATTCACACGGGTTTGTACCTGTAAACGTCCGCCATTGTTCAAACAACTTTTTATTTGTTACATTATATACACCTTTATTTAAAGTTATACCGAACCTCTCACACTGTGACGAGACTGTCGGTAAGGCTTCCCTGAGAAACTCTACAGTGTACAACCCCTGACAATAGTTGTTGACAGCAGCGAAAGGTTTTCCCCGTGGCCCTGTTGGTGTACCGTCAGGAATGGGACCCCAGGCAGTGTTGTAACTAATATCGATATAACAGTTCAGTGATAAAGCAGTTCTGTAAATCTCCAAAGGCGGTCTGATTGGTATAGTTCTTTCGGTCAACACAATGCATCTTGAGGCGTGCGGTATCTTACAACCATACTCCAACATTCTCAAAACAATCTGAGCAAAATGTATACTCCCGTGCTGGTTACGCAAGGGGAGAACATTGCCAAATATATCCGGAAAGGGTCTAAATCTAGAGATCAAGTTTTGAGGGTCCCTCACGGTAGAGTTGTTCATGTCCTCGTGATAAATCACCAATTCCAACGGAATGTTCTTATCGTCGCATTTGTTTAAAAAATTAACCCATACTTCCCGATTATAAGTTCTTTCACTAGCTGAAATCATTAGCAAAACTACTGGCGGTATAAAGGTAGTAACTGCTGGCTTTTTGTGTCTCCAACACCTCCTATTGAGCGGATGACCGTGATCACCCTTCCTACTGCAATAGTTTCCACAAAATCCCTTTTTGTCTTTGTAATATAACGTGCACAAATTTGACTTGACATTGTGCAGTCTTCTATTGAACCCCCTCAGATCGTTGTACGTGTAGATACGTACCATTATAAGTCTTGGACAAAACTGTCTAGTCCCATACGATACCTCCCTTTTTCAATATCACTATCCTTGTCTATGGTAACGAATCCGTGGTTATTCTTCCACGCTACGCTGCATAACTGCTTAAACTTTTCAAATGTCATATCCGTATTAACATGATCATAGTATATGTGCCGAAGGTTCATATCATCTTGTTTAAATATTATCAAAAAGTTACAATTGTCCCTAATTAGTTGTTTAGGTATACGACTGTACGTCTGTCCCAGGTAAAATGTGTCTATATCTTTATGACGGGCCATGGTAAAATAACTCCTAATGTTATCGTGTTTTTCACACGCAATATCGTCAAAAATCATAATAGAATTGGATTTCGCCTCGCTAGGAGGTGGAATCTGAGAATTTTCATCAAACGCAAAGTAGCCCACCTCTTTAGGCATAGTCTTGGCCAAAAACTTGTATTTAGGTTGATATAGAGATTTAGAAAACACATACACATTACGAAACCTGAGTCCGTTAGTGTCAAAGAGTAAGTTGAAAAGAACGTTTGTTTTTCCACAATTTGACGGTCCACATATAATACAACGTATGGTGTTTGGCAGCAGAGGTCCGTGCCTTCTCTCCGTACTCATACCTGTACCGACAAACGAATCAAAGTTTTCTATAGGCAACTGTGAAGTGTGTTTGATAATACGCATCTTGTCTAAGAGTGATGGAAAATGATAATTGTATATTTATTTTATAGAGTTTTTATGTACCCACGAGTCGTGTGTTTTATCAAAACCGAGCCATCGAACAAGGACCCTGTCCCCCTTCCGTCTCAACACTTTTTCCACCAAGTAAACATCACCGGTTTTTGACAAACTAATTTCATGCTCGTAAAAACCCCCTTTCAGTATTTCACCATTGTAGTCTTGTAATATGTATGTTGTTGGTTTAGTCGGTTTAACAGCAAACACTGTAAAAACCTCATTGGTCCAATTTGGTAAATAGCCTTTGGTAAAAACTCGCTTGTGTTTACTTATTCTGACACTGTCACCTACCTTTAACTTAGGCTTATACTTTACAGACTTAGTCTTATTGATCCTAGCCAGGATATCTTTGACGTGTTTTTGTTTAACATCTTTAGGTTTCATCCCTATTGTTCTATGTTTTGTGTTATTGTAAGATTTTAAAATGTCTGGTAAAAGGTTTAACCATTCGTGTGTACCTCTAGCTGTGAACAGTTTCCACATACGAGTCTTTAGAGTTCGATTAAATCTCTCAACTATACTGGCTTTAAGTTCCGAATATGTAGAGTAATGGTTTATTTTGTACTCTTTAATAACCTTGGCTACGTATTGATTAAACCATTCCGTACCATCGTCAGTTTGAAAGTTTTTCATTTTGTGTTTCGCGAGTATAGGTTCTAAAGCTTTGGCCACCTCAGGCCCTGTCTTGTTTTTTAGCGGGATTGCGAATGCATATTTAGTCAGGCAATTTATTATCGTCATTATGTACCTGTACCCTTTATTCAATTTCGCATAAGGTTGCATTTCAACTAAATCCGCCTGATAAAGGTCCTTAATACCTTTCAAAGCCACCCTACGTCTAGGGAAATTTTTACGCGCCTGTTTGTGCAGTTCATCAGCTATTGTCTTCCTGACATCCATTTTTACACTGGTAATTTACAGGGGATTTTTACTTTTTTATTTTGACCCCCCGGGATTCTGCGGCCCCTCCACCGCCGCAGATGCGTGACGGCCTCCAAAAACAAACTAGTTGCCGTCTCCGCCCCCCTGGTATTATGCGAGGATCACCGGCAAGACCGGCAAACCCTACATAATACCCACACAGCCCCTGCCTTCGCTGTGTGCAGTGGTGAGCTACCTCACCTCCCTTCTGACCTTAGGGGCCGCCAGCAACCATCGTGGCCGACGACCATTTTTTCTTTTGTCGCCTAAGGTCAGGTATTTCCGCAATAGAGACACTACCAACACCACGTTTCATCCGGAATACATTCACACATATAGAGCCGTTCAAAGGAGCCACTCAGGTGTGAAGCTGAGTGACTCAATTTACTAAGCCCTCAGACAAGCTGTGGGAATCGAGGGGAACCATATTTTTCCGGTCTTACACCCTCCAACGTTTTGATAGGGAACGGCCCAAACCCTGGTCTTGTTACTATCTAAGGTCGACCTGATTTATCTTAGAAAGCATTTTTAATGGCATTTTTAAGTCTGCCTTCACGTAGATGATTCTCCACAGCCAAGGAACATTCGAGTAAGTCACCCTACTCTACTGGACCTTCACAAACACTCATTCCTGTGAAACGTAGTGGTGGTAATAGTCTCGGCAAGTTTTTGTGACACGGTTCTTTGTCCGAGGAGTGAATTAAAGTTTTGTAATGCTCTAACGAATTTGGAAACGGAACACATTCACATAAGGTTGAAACGGGTAAATAGTAAGTGGGTTCGTTCCCATTATTCAACCATTCAACAAGTAAGTTGTACTCACGTTCAATGAAGTAATCTAAAATTAACGGGGGTAAATTTAGGTATTTAAAGTCAAGCACACAATAGATAAGTCCCTCATCGTGAATACGAAGGGTGCACATTTCGAACAAGGATTTTACTTTGGACATGATTACAATTTGGATATACAAAATTTTGAATTTAAGTTATAAAATACAGTTTTGAATTGAGACAGAGAGAACAATGAAGGGACTGTGCAATTACAAAACCAAGGTCCGCTAAAAGTAGTCCAGCGAGTACCGTTGATGTACCAGAAATAAAAATGTTCTACAAAGTGATCTAAAATCGAGGGTGGTAAACCAAGACACTTTAGATCTTGAACGCACTCAATATTTAAGAAAATATGGTTAACACAAATTTCAAATAGAGAAGTAATGTGCGACATTGAGAGGTTAAACAAGAGCACGTTATATATAAAAGACCAGACTGATAAACGAGTGCTCTGTTATCGGTACCCCCACTTGTTCGCTCTCCACGTCATTGGATAAGTAATTTAGTAGTTTTACGCTGGAATGGTAAAAGAACTGGAGAAGAGGATAACGTGGCGGGATTAGAATTGCCTTCGCTGTTTGGAGAAGCCAAAAGGTAAGGTGTCGTACTTACCCTCGTGACGTCTCTTTGGTCCTGTGACTCTGAAAAATTTGGTCTCTTTTGTGGTGATGATGTTTTTGTCTTTGGTTCTCCTAATTCTACTCTCTGATGTTTCAACAGGCAGTTTTGTCTCACTAAGAATCATTTTTTTCAGTTGTTCAAAGTTCAACTGTTTTGAGGTGTTCAAATTAAGTGTTAAACCTTTGATTTTGCATACCTCTACAAGTTTGTTTTTGTTTGTTGAAAACACCAAATACGCGTAGGTCTTGGGACCACCGGACACAAACTCCACAATATATGAGCCCGGACCGTATTCGCTGGCTAACTCATCGGTCATATCCCCCAAATAGTCACCGGTAGGAATCCTGTACAACCCGTTTTTGTAGATGTAGAGGACCGAGTCGGTGTCATAATAGAGGACCTGACCGCCGAGAGCTTCAAGGTGTTCGTAGAGCTTGAGTCGTGCTTGTGCCGTGGTAAAAGCCGCCAGGACTACGTTTACCGTTCGCAGTGACTCTCCTACTTCATCGATATTTTGCCAGTTAACAAGGAGTACTTCCTCGTTCAATTCCCTGATCGTATTTGCTTGAATTCCTGGCGTTGTCATCAATGCGAAAAAGTCCTTAGGGTCTCTAATCAGCGACGCTTTTGTCTGGTTTTCCCTCTGGCCAAACTTGCCCCAGAACGAATTTAGCATCAATTTGGCTAGAGATCTTAACCCGCTGTTCTTATCAATCTTGGTGGGGTCCAGACTTATTCCTTCATGGTCAAAGTATTCTTTTAAATACCTGTCCTTGTCTTCCTGCGTCACACACCATGCAGGATACCCTGATGCCTCTTGCTTGATCTTTAAAAATTTATTTATAAAGTCGGTGAAGAGCCCTCCGTTCTCATATGTCGCCATCTTGTATTCCCACATCTCATACATATCCAGAATCACATATCCTTTGTCTACCGCCTTTCTCAACTCATCCATGGTCCACGTACCGGTCAGAGCTCTTTCGTCACTGCTGTGCTGACAGTCTTCTTGGTTCATCTGTTCCCCACATTTTTTACACAGTAAGAACATCAGTTTGTTGTTCATTCTTGTTGGGAGCACAGGGTGATACAGGTCAAGCGGTGGTAGAACTTTACATTTTAAGATACCGTTTACGTCCAGTCCAAGCTCTCGGCATACTCTGTCCCCTACATGTACAGTGGGGTGTCCTAGAGGGTAGTGACCTCTCTTGCAAACGTACGGGTACAGTGAACATACATCTACGTATTGAATAGACTCTCCTTCTTCTTCTTCACATTTGTGATACGTTTTCGCGTTCCCCGTCCTTCCTCCGAAGAAAGCGTTACGAGGCTCTAGGGGGAGAGAATTCAAGATCGGTAGTGTGTTCAAGTACGTCAGATTGTTATCGCGTTTAATTTTGTTGAACACACACTCCCACATCTCAACAATCTCATAGGGGGTTTCAGACAACTTTTGAATTTTGTTTTTAGTTCTTTCGTATCTGAGATGCAGGCTGTCTGAGGGGTCCTCCTTCAGAGGCTCCTCTCGTTTATAGGGGAAACATTTAGGGCAACCGTGGAAGTAACACCCTTGGAACTCGTAAACTCGTTCCCCATCAAATCCGTCAACTTTCATTCCGGCAATTTTGGCTTCTCTCCCCCGCCCAGCGTGTCGAATCGTTACATCTCGCTGGTCTTCCTCCCAAGTCAACCATTGCAGAGCAGCAGCCGACTGGTTGTCAACCATGCGATAACCGTTCTTTGGAATCAAGCCAATTGTGTTGGGTTTCAAAAAGTTACGTCTGAACGCTTTGTTACAAGCACTCGCAATCGTAACTGACTCAAGAAAAGGTTCTACCCTGCATTCCTGCAAGAAGAGCTTTCGAAACTTAATGCACGCTTGGGCTAAAATTTCCACGTCAGAAACACAGTACTCAATTATTTCTTTTTGGAAATCAAAGACGTAATTTTGACTCATCTGTTCACTGTGCCAGTTTTCAAAGTCCTCGTAGGTCTTTTTGAACATGGAATTGGGACAGTAAAACTCCATAGCAGGAATAGGACCAACGTAATTTTGATTTTCAACTGTGTTGAACAGATGAGGGAAGTAACCTTTCTTTTTCTCCGGAGGAAGATCGAATGCTTTGGGGAGTTCAGACAGGGCCATCGGGAAATAGTATAGTGAATCTATGAAGCGTACATTGTCAAATTCCATCAGTATAACTTTTGTACCTCTCATTATAAGTTCAGGAGTGAATTTAGTTTGTTCAATGACGTATTTAAGAATAAATTGAAAATCGAACCCCTGACCATTGTGGGCGATCACGCAGACATTTTTGAATTTTTGGCGAGTTTCCATGATGTAATCAACAAATCTAGCCACTGGATCTTCTCTGAATATTCTTGTACGATTCACGCAAGTGTCACATTCATCGCCCTCAATACATTTCCAACAATACTGTTGCGAGACACATAGATTGACAATGTGAACTTTAGAATCAGGGTCAGTAGCCAGGGGTTCATCTTGACGTGTCTCCAAGTCGAAGAATACGTACACGGAGTCTTTGATTTTAGGGACTGATTTGTCCACCTTCATGAAACATTGGTGGTCAGGAGGCATGAAATCTCTGCAGATTACACAGAACACCTCACCACAGACATGATCTGATTTCCTGTACCTTAGATTGATAATTTTGTCACACTCCGAACATTTCCTGACAGTTTTGCAGCGCTCGGTCTTGTGAGCCATGAAGCATATCTGGCTCTTATACTTCATGTTGCAATCTGTGCAAGATATCCCGCCGTTTTCTTCTACACAGGGTGGAGAGACAGTCTGACAGGCTGGGCAAATGTTGGTGCATCTGTGGTCCCCTTTGTTACTGTACGGTACATGGCAGGCTTCACAATAGTGTGTGCAGGCAAAGGCAGCAGTCAGTGATGTTATAACGTTGAAATGACCGTTATGAAACAACAAGTTGATTTTTTTCTGGGCATCAGGGTTGTTTCCTTCAAAATATACGTCTCGGCCTCTTCTATCGTAGTTGTACACAGTGATTTTGTATTTCTTGAGGTGGTCTTGGAATTTAATTAATTCTTGGATACCCGCCCCCTCCGCAGGTATCTCGACCCTAGCTTTCTGCATTAGTCTCTTCGCCTTGTTGATCTGCCTTTTACCTTTGTCCATTCGGATTAGATTGTATTCTTGGTTACCTTTCACCTTAGCCTTTGCCACTACGATTGCTCTAGGGAGACACAGATTGTCGGTGTTTTTTATAGCAATAATGCCCTTCCGTTTGCGACATTCTTCATTAAAAGTATTGAACCTACCTGGACGGATCCTACCAGTGCCTACAGGGAGGTTGACACGCGTGCACTCGACCTGGAAGGTGTCCCCTGAAGTGATAGAGTCGGCATTACTCTGGACAATGCCCCCGAAAATTTCCCAAAGGATGTCTCCATCAACCTCGGAAGCAGGTCGAAACGCTACATAGCCTGGTTCTTTATTTTTCAAATTTAGACTACGTAGGGTGAAACCTAGTTGATCCCCATCGGAAGCTTCGGCTTTCATTTTTTCAACCAGACTAGAAAACCCTGTTCTGAGCCAATCAAGTTCAGACACTCCTTCCGGAGGGCTGTTAAATTTGAAAGTGGTCCTAAGACCGTGCACTCTGAAACGCCTGACATACGTTTCACTGGTGTTAACAACATGGACAGGATTCATTTTGACAAAGAAAACGTACGATGAATTAGATTAAATAACTAAGTGAAATCAAATAAATTAGTAAAGACCTACTTACACGTTCACAATAAATCTAATAATCAGATGGAACTGGTTAAATGTGTATTGGTTGATTATTAATAAGTATAAACTAGCAAAATACTAAATAAATATGACTAAATATGACCACAAGTAACCACAACGTCTTACCCACTCGAAAGCTGGTATGATAAAGAGAACTAGACTTTTTTACTAATTTTATATATAGGGTTGACCTTATAACATATACAACTAAGATATGCTGATGTTAATTAAATAAGGGGTTTCAGTATTACGTCAGTTGGTGCAATAAAATACCGCTATCACTATTAAACTTTAGACAGATAGCTGGTAAAGCTCTGACCTTTTAACCTATGATATTACTTATTAGGAATTATTATTATTATTTATTTCCTGTATCTTTTTTGTAAGAGTTGGTATAAGTATAAGTTGTAATTTTTCTATACGTTTTTTAAATCTCACCCTATCTCTTGCTACTTCCTCCCACACAGAGTGTCTATCCTCAACCTGTAACCAAACAACACCCGTTACGAGAGGTTTTGAAAACGATACACGCTTTCTCATTACGTTCTTAATTAACAACAAATGTTAAAGCTCTGATTACTTACCAAGAAACAGTCTTAACCTTAACGACCCTAGATAGATAAAACTAATTAACCACGAGTTGTTCACAAGTTGCGCATAAATAATGATTTTATTCTAACCTCAGTGACCCTATATAGATAAAACTAATCAGCCACAACTTTTCCACAAGTTGCGCATAAATAATGATTTTATTCTAACCTCAGTGATCCTAGATAGATAACTCTAGTGTTATCTTATTTGTTTGTAACAGACAGTGGACCGTGATGATTATGCACAGCTGTACAAAGACATCTGTAAACCAATTATTTGAAACGAGGTAAATATATTTTGAAATATAAAAAGTATTATTACTACTAACCTGAGAGACACCAAGTAGTACAGACTGCACAAACACAGAGCAAGAGACCACTTGAGAGCACCAGAGCACAGGACCAAGTGACTCGGCTTCGGAACGAAGGATCATTTATACCCGGCAGACATAGGTGGGGTTTGGGCGTTGCCCAGGATGTTGAAGGGAAACGTGTCTCCTCCATCCGGCTCAAGGAACAAAGAAAATTTAGAGGTTACCGGAAGGTTGCCATCGAGGCCGAGGTCATCTTCAAGGTCAAGGTCACTTTCAAGGTCAAGGTCACTTTCAAGGTCAAGGTCACTTTCAAGGTCAGGGTCACTTTCAAGGTCAAGGTCACTTTCACGGTCAAGGTCACTTTCAAGGTCAAGGTCACTTTCAAGGTCAAGGTCACTTTCAAGGTCAATGTCACTTTCAAGGTCAAGGTCACTTTCAAGGTCAAGGTCACCTTCAAGGTCAAGGTCACTTTCAAGGTCAAGGTCACTTTCAAGGTCAAGGTCACTTTCAAGGTCAAGGTTGCTTTCAAGGTCAAGGTCACTTTGAAGGCAAACGTCTCTGGCAAGGAAGTCGCGACAAGGAAGTTACGATAAGGAAGTTCCTCGAAGGTAACAGTTTGGCGAGGTTGCAGACGAGGACGAGGATACGAGTAAGGATTATATAGCTGGCTGATACCGGTCTGTGCTATTCGTGTTCTGGCTGTCTCCAGGTGGCATTCACAGTAAGTAGTCATAGTATATGAAACATCATGTGTGTTTGTGTGATCATTGTAGTTATTGTCATGACTTAGGCTAGTTACACTGGTACCAGTGTGTGCACCTAGGTTGGTAAACGGAAGGCTAGGACCGTATTGAATCACGTGGTCAAAAAAGGTTTCTCGCCACATGGGTGCCGCCATCTTGAAAAAGCGCGGGGAAAACCACGTGGTAAAAAGTTAGGTTAACACACGTGGTCAGAAGTGAGGTTAGAACACGTGGTCAGCCACGTGGGCACCGCCATCTTGAAAAAAGCGCGGGAAAAAACACGTGGTCAAAAGTGAGGTTAAAACACGTGGTCGTCCATGTGGGCGCTGCCATCTTGATGACGTCATCGGTCACGTGACCGGCTCTCGACCAATCAGGAGCAGGTTTTATCCTCCCAGAGGGTCTACTTAAATGCAAGTTTTGAGGATTAAATGCGAATTTTGAGGATTAAATTCGAATTTTGAGGATTAAATGCGAATTTTGAGGATTAAATGCTCAATTTCAAGGATTAAATGCTCATATGACGTAACCCAACTTTTCCTAATCTAACCTATTTCCAACGTCAAATAGGAAACTTTCAAGCCGATTTGAGAGGTCAAAGGCCAATTCAAAGCGAAAAATCAAATAAAAAATAAAAATTTCAAATTTAATTCATTTATAACATAACAATTTTGAGCCGGACTTAACTATTAACCTTTGCCCGATGCTTAATATCACCGTTATTATTCAAGCTATCGATTTGAGATTTGTTGTGCGGGTTCGCAGTGACTTCTAGTACACGTTAACATGGGAAAATCCTGGATTAGTGGATAAACCTGCGCGCTACATGCGTTAAACCAGACTTTACAAAGTGACCTTGCGTTTGGTTATTTATCGGCGGATTTGTATGAAATTTGCCTGTGATAACAACTATAAAGGCAATTGCTCGAGCCAACGGATTCAACCCGACAGTAATAGACGAAATAGGAGCGAAAATACATAGGAAAATAAAGAACCAAGAAAAACTGCGTAGAATAACAACGTTAGACGGAAGAAAAGAAATATCAAGTAATTTTGTAACATTCAGCTTCACAGGAACTAAGATACAAAAGGTCGCAAATCGATTCAAGAAATATGGAGTTAATATAGCCTACAGAACACAAAACACCATGAAAAAATACTAAATCGCAAGATAGAAGATTGTAACAAATTCGACATGCCCGGCATTTACAAAATTAATTGTAACATCTGTGATCACTTTTATACAAACACAGTTGGTCAAACTGTTAATTGCATTAAAAGATTTAAGAACAATATATCAGCTTGGAATAACAGGAAACCGGAAAGATCAAACGTAGCGAAACATCTTTTAGAAAATGGCCACACCATAGGGAAAATAGAAGAAAACCTCAGCATCCTCAAGAATTGTAAAAAAGGAAATGAAATGAATGCATGGGAAGAATTGTTTACATTTAAAGAAAAATGTAAAAATAGAGATAAATTCATTAACGAACAAGTTAACTTCGACTCTGGTGGCACATTTAGGAACCTGTATCCAGAACTTCCAGTAGCCAATAGGATATAAGCAAGGACGCCATTTTGATTCTGTCAGTTCTCTCATTGGCCTGATGATGACTGGTGTGACTGTTCGAAATCGATAGCCCAGTACCATCTTTTATATATGTTTACCGTCTGTATGTGAATCAGTATGAATGTAAATATATCTTAAATGTTGTAAGACGTCTTTTATTACATCCCGTATGAAATTTGGTATGTATGTTAAGGGAACTAAACGCTATCGACCCTTGTGTAGGGATTTTTGAAATAAAATTTATTTGCGACTTTGATTTTTTATCTCGATTCGTCTAAAACCCTTGATTTTTCGCTCGAAATTGGCCTTTGACCTCTCAAATCGGCGAAAATGTTGCTTATTTCTGCGAATATCAATCAAAACAAAGTTTCATGAATATTATCCAATATTTAGTATACTTTTTACATATTTAAAACTGTATATTGAAGTCAAGTCTGTCAATATCAATTTTTGTCCGCATTTCGGCACGATGTAATCATATGCGCTTCTCAAATCTAAACTAGCGGCTTCCAATGAGCTTTCAACTCTGAGCGATCCAAATACAACCTCACCCCTTTGTTATTTTTAATCGCTTTTTTAATCTGTTTTTCCTGATCACTGTCGAGCAACACTTCTACATCACCGTTTTTTAACTGATCTCTTTTTAATGTTAAAACAGCACTTTCATTATTCTATGAGCGATTTTCAACTTATTCAGCTGATTCTTTGTAAAGTTTATTTTTCGCCTATGTTGAGCCATTATTACTATACTATAATACAACTCCAAAAATTTCAAGTTGTAGAAATTCCACGTTTTCCTTTATGAATTTGATTTTTTTCCTTTGAAAGATAACATCAGTTTTCCTTTCGATATAGAAACACTTCCGTGGGGGCATTATAAAATACCAATGGAAGAAATGACAAATATTGAAATCAACGCATCTTTGGACTTGGACTTGGATCAGAGAGATTTTTGAAAAAAAAGTTTTGTTTATTACAAATTGAAAAATATGGTTTTATATGCAAATTTACGAGAATTTATATGAAATTTAGTGGAACCCAATTCGGGTCCCACCAGAATATGACGTAATTTGAAGGGGGGTGGTATCAATACAATACAAAAACGCATGTACAAAAGCGGGCGCGATTTGAAACACGTCCCCCCTTTGAAAAGCTCTTGATAGCTAATTAACATAAAAATCATCCTGTGAGGTCACTCATGCTCATACAATATGTGAATGTTGAAAGTGATATTGACATTAGAAGTCGGGCCCCAAATTGGGTCCCATCTTCTGATACCTTTTTTGTATCATTAAGGCAAAATAATCTATACAAAGATATAACAATTTGTAATCAAACTTGTTCACCCGCCCTAAATGGTGTGACCCAATTCGGGTTAGACCAGAATCTGACTAATTTGAAGGGAAAAGATATAGAACATCGCACAAAACGCATCTAACAAAGGGTAGAACGAATCATGAAGTTGAATACACCATAGACAACGAGAGTTTGAAGGAAAAGATTTTAAAAATAATGAACAAAGACGGCGTTGAGCATACATACAACCGCAAAACTTGTTGTTTAACAGTTGATGTTGACTTTGATTTTATTGACGTTGTAGGAAAGGTAATAGAACGAGAGCTGTTGTGGTAATTAAATAAAGCAATTGTGATATATAATTTTATTTTTTATTGCACTAACAACTTCCCGCTTTAATAAAAACCTTGCTCTCGAGACACTAATATTTCTATATAGATAATAGTGTAATATTGACGTTACTAATAAAGAGTTTATAATTGACATGGATGATGATGATTTTCACCCCAACGTTAGAGATGATGTGGATGACGTTGGAACGAAATTAATTTTTCAACATCAAGAGATCTCGGTTTTATATGATAGTGAAAATAACCCGTGGTTTAAGGGTATAGATGTTGCAAATATAGTAGGCTATACAGACAAAGATCAAGCGATTAGAAAACATGTTGATATAGAAGATAAAGAAAATTAAAGTACGGTTTCTATCCCCGTCGATTTGACGGGGTTGAAATATCGCGAAAAAATCACTGTTTACATTAATGAATCCGGTTTATACTCACTTATCCTATCATCTAAGAAACCGGAAGCTAAAGCCTTTAAGAGGTAGGTTACGAGTGATGTATTAACATCAATTCAAAAGCATGGCGAATATAAACTTAAAAATCAAAACATAACACTTATGGAATCAACGTAGTAACAGAGCTTTTGACTAGTATCCATCGACACTAAAAAGACATATAAAACATCGCAAAAAGCATCTAAACAAGGGGGCGACGATTCACCCCCGACTTCATAATTAGTGTATAAATACCCGGTTCATTGATGTAAACCGCCTGTGATCGAGGATTTGAGATAGTGAACGAATCATTCACCATTACTTTTAGACTTTTTTTGCGATATTTATCTCTCACATGATCACGAATTGATTTTTGTAGGTTAGAGTATCCCAATATTTCAGCAACATCTTTTTACCGCCAATATATAGTATAAATTATACATTACCGCCAATGTGTAGTGTAAATTATACATGAATTTGAAATGCATGGCCCGCTAATGTGTAGTATAAAGTATTCATCACCGCCAATATGTAGTGTATATTATACATGAATTTGAAATGCATGGCCCGCTAATGTGTAGTATAAATTATTCATCACCGCCAATATGTAGTGCAAATTATACATGACTGTCAATGTGTAGTGTAAATTATACATGACTGTCAATGTGTAGTGTAAATTATACACGACTGACAATATTTAGTATAAATTATATATGAATTTGGGTCTTTTATAGGGTGCTTAAGATCTTTCACTTACAAATGGTCATTGACAACGCACGTCACCCACATCATCAGGTAGATCGCACCGTACAACGATCGCGGTTACCGAGCGTCGACGATGGTCGCTATACCGTGACGTGCGTGACGCGTGAGTTTCGTAAGGACACACTTTATAACGAATCGTTTGACGCACGTCCAGACGCTCATTATTATTATTTATTAAACTTGTAATTTCCAATTATATTTATTAAAAGTGAAGTATAATTTCGTTAAAAATATACAAATAAAACTTTCAAAATCTATATTTAGATATGATGAAAATAATTATTAGTGATAGCGATATAGTCAATACTTTAGTTAAAAAACAAAAGTTTTCCGATGAATTGTGGTCTGACGAAATGACACCCGAAGCGGCTAAACGGATTGAAAAAATGCAAGAGCGGTGGCGTGAGGATAGTAAGATAATTCAAAGAGAGCAATCGGAGGAGAGTATATAGTTTCGTAGAAAACACCCAGTTGTATTACCGGTAAAATTTAAAAATGAAATGATACTTTTGCCAAAACGCGTTAGCACACCTATATCAGTTGAAGAAGCAAACCGAATAGATAAATTACAAGATAAGCTAATAGCTAAAGAGAAAGAATATCGCACTCGAGAATTCAATGAGAAACGAGGGATCGAAAGGCATCACGAACCAGTTGTCAATGCGTTGAAAAAACTGACAAATGAATTAAAAAAGAAATACGAAGAGATAAAAGAACTGCGAAGTAAACATAACAGACCCGTTTTATTTAGACCGCGTGCGATGAGTACGCCCACTCGTAAAGTTATTGAAAAAGGTAGAATAATGCCGGGAAATGATGAAAATTTACCAGAACAAGACGTTTTCGAAAAAAGAAACAATGATTCCGGAACAGAATTTACCACAAAAAAGGGCATTTTTGAAGAGGAAACGATACTAGAGGCCGCTAGCAAACCATTGCCCGTCAAGGATGACCATATGCATTTTGATAAATCGATTCAAGCTATCGTTGAAAGAAGCAGTACCGAGGTGGGCTCCTTGGCGAGACAATATTTATCTAAAGCTAACGATAGAACATTAAATTTTGGTCTTGACTATGATATTGGAGAGCGAAAACTTAAGCAGGAATTTCCAGTGTCACTATTTCAAATGATGACATAATTATCGACAAGACGAACCAAAGATATACCGGTACTCCAGGTCTATGGAGACTTTTAACACAGTCTGGAGAAGTCGGAAGTGAACAATATACGAAAAGTTATAGAGATGCTTATAAAACGATTTTAATCGAGTCTGGTGCGATATTTCAAAGCTACGATCCTTCGTCGGGGCGTCCCAAATCCAGTCAAGGGTACAAGTGGAAAAAAGTGATTAAACCTATGTGGGAGGAGCTTCGATTGGAGAATTTACGCGGAAAACAAACGGGAAGCGGCTTAAAAATATCAGAACACTTGAATTAGTGAGAGCTATGGGGTCTGGTTTACTGGAAGAGACGAACAATCCAGTTGAATATAAATATATAAAACAATATGCAGACCTTATCAAAAGGTTATATTTCCTACAAGCAGAAGAGAGAGCTGGCAATAACAACTTGCACAGTGAAAAGTTAGGTATTGCTCAATTTATTTACGATCGACTGGTAGAATTAATAGCAAAACCAAAAGGATACAAGTACATTATGCGATGTGTGCTTGCTCAACCGAAACCTTCTGCGAAATACGTGATTGATTTAATAAAAGACAAAAATGACACCAAAGAATACGCAACTCATATTATTGATTTTATCTGGGACACTCTCAAACAACAGATGTATTTGGTACGATGTTTGGCTGCTTTACCCGAGAAAATAATAGAAGGATCTTTTAAACGATATTATCAACAAATTTCCCTTTGAACTACACGCGCCGGGTATGAATTTTCTAGGACCTGGGACGAAAATCCAAGAACGCTTAGCTAGAGGTGATAAAGGTGTAAATCCTCTTGATGAAACAGCAAAAGAACACGATATATGGTATAGTAAACACAAGAGAGCAGAGGATAGTTGGAAAGCAGACAAAATACTAGAGGATAAGGCATTTGATCACATTTTTGCATCTGATGCCAGTCTTTACGAGAGACCTTTAGCTTTAGCTACAGGGACAGCGATGTTGGCAAAACAGAAATTAGGCATGGGGTTACCTGTAACATCGCCAGACAAAGATGTTGAGAGTAGTGAGGTCAAAATGGAAAAGGTGACTGAGGTCAAACCTTGGTTCCATAGAATTAATTTGGGACTGAAATCAATAGGAAGAAAAATATAGGTGAGCATCTCTTATTTAATTGAAAATAGTGCGTACAAGACTGATTTTTTAAACATACAATTTTATTTTTTTTGTATTCCTATAAAATAAACAGCAACAATCGAAATACGTAACGCTGGCAACAATGAAGCTTTGATATCACCATGACACTGACCTCTAACCACAAGCAATTGATAAAGGCACGTGCCGCATGATAACAAACTCCTAGGTTGATTTGAGAGATCAAAGGCCAATTTCGAGTACATCACTCGTAACCCACTTCTTAAGGGCTTTAGCTTCCGGTTTCTTAGATGATAGGATAAGTGAGTATAAACCGGATTCATTAATGTAAACAGTGATTTTTCGCGATATTTCAACCCCGTCAAATCGACGGGGTTAGAAACCGTACTATAATTTTCTTTATCTTCTATATCAACTTGTTTTCTAATCGCTTGATCTGTGTCTGTATAGCCTGATATATTTTCAACATCTTTACCCCTAAACCATGGGTTATTTTCACTATCATATAAAACCGAGATATCTTGATGTTGAAAAATGAATTTCATTCCAACGTAATCCACATCATCTCTGACGTCGGGGTGAAAATCATCAGCATCCAAGGCGAGATAAAAAATCAAAGTCGCAAATAAAATCTATTTCAAAAATTCCTACACATGGGTCGATAGAATTTAGTTCCCTTAACATACATACCAAATTTCATTCAAATCCGCCGATAAATAACCAAACGCGAGGTCACTTTGTAAAGTCTGGTTTAACGCATATAGCGCGCAGGATTATCCACTAATCCAGGATTTTCCCATGTTAACCTGTACTAGAAGTCACTGCGAACCCGCATAACAAATCTCAAATCGATAGCTCAAATAATAACGGAGATATTAAGCATCGGGCAAAGGTCAATAGTTAAGTCCGGCTCAAAATTTTTATGTTATAAATAAATTAAATTTGAAATTTTTATTTTTTCTTTGATTTTTCGCTTTGAATTGGCCTTTGACCTTTCAAATCGGCTTGAAAGTTGCCTATTTGACCTTGGAAGTAGGTTAGATTAGGTTAAGTTGGTTTACGTCATATGAAAATTTAATCCTTGAAATTGAGCATTTAATCCTTGAAATTGAGCATTTAATCCTCGAAATTGAGCATTTAATCCTCAAAATTTGCATTTAATTCTAAAAATTCGCATTTAATCCTCAAAACTTACATTTAATCCTCAAATTCGCATTTAATCCTTGAAACTTGCATTAAATCCTCATAATTCGCATTTAATCCTCGCAACTTTCATTTAATTCTCAAAATTCACATTTAATCCTTGAAATTGAGCATTTAGTAAAGGTTAAAGGTCAAAAGTCAAGGTCAAAGGTCAAAATATGACGTTATCCAGGTCACGTGATCGTACACCTCGTGCTTCTCGTGCTTGCTCGTTGCGCTAGAATCGGTCTTTCTATACTATTCTTGAAACACCTTTGGGGAAGTTAAAACAATTGAAACTTCAGGTGTAAATAACACAATTGTTACAATGTAGTAACACAGATTTCTTAAAATAAAGTAACAATTTATTATAAATTTTCAGAAATCCATTTATTAGGAGTGATTTTTTTTGGAAAAGCGATAGATTAATTATTTTATAGTGTCAGTTAAAACTATGCGTTAAAAAAATGGATAAAAATGAAAAGTTGGGTGCTAACACATTGATATACAGACAGTTTGGAAAGTATAATGGGATGCTGTGTTCCAATTTCAAAGTGAAGTGGAGACTTTGGAGGGTTTGAAGGTTAATTTCGATCGCTGAAACAATATGAGCTTAGTTTTAATTAAATCGTCAGCTGCTTAGTTGGAAGTGGGAATGACATTTCTGAATGTCATTCAATGCCATTCGAGAAATTAAATGGAAATTTTGTCCATGGAAAATAATGTAAAATGGAATCTAAATTTACACCGCAAAATCTAATATATATACAGCCGCATGTATAACTCACTGACTGACTGATTGACTGACTGACTGACTGACTGAGATATACGAATTCTAGACCACTTCTATATAAGCTAGAAACCTGAAATTCTGCATGCAGGTAGCTCATAGCTTGTAACCCCCAGGAAAATCGCCAAAACTGACATTTTGTTATTTCAACCCCCCTTAATAAAATATTTAAAACCCCCCAAAAAAGGCTTATTTTAAAATTACAGTTCTTGAGCTCTAGCGGCCGAACGGACGCTTTGATAGTGGGTCCTATCAAAAAACGGACACCACCACGTGACACGGATTTTGCAAGATCTAACACTTTGGGCCTATGACTTTTTGTCGTATCTCATCTCCTTCACACTTAGATAGCTCTAGATTTTTTCAATTTTTGAGATTTTGTGGCGGTTTTTATTTCCTATCACATTAATATACTTGATGGAGGCCTAATATTGGGCACGCAGTATGTCTACATCACACTTAGTAAATAGCAGCAGAAATATTACAAGATTTATTACTTAAACCTGTCGGAAAATCAAAAACTCTGAAATTCTATAGATTTGACTGTTTTATAAGTATAAGTAGTAAGAAAATACCGGTTCTGGAACAATTGTTATTAATCAGAATGCACGTATCACCATGTATACTCTACCTAGGATCGTGAGATATGGGATGCGTGTGTCTTGAACCTTTTATTTCCAAATCCTACTGTTTTTACTTTGAACCATCTCAAACAAAATAAATAATTGTGAATAAAAAATCAAAATGTAGTATTTTTTTATTTGAGCTCTAGCGGCCGAACGGGTTGTCCTATCGAAAAACGAAGACCACCACGTGCCACGGAGTTCAGACGAACTACAACTTTGGTCCTATACCATTTTGCCGTATCTCACCCTCTTCACATTTAGGTAGCGCTAATTTTTTAAATTTAAACTTTTTTCCATAATTTGTTCGTGGTTTTAATGGTTTGTTGTTCTAATATAGAACTTAGAGGCCTAATATTCACCTCACAGTATTCCTACATTACAATTAGTATCAAGCGACACTCACACGCCCAGATTAAATATATCAAACACCCAAAAAAATCAATGTCTTTGAGCTTTTGTAGATTTGTTCTTGTATTTTGGGTATGTTTTGTATATTGCGCTCTGTCGAGGGTAAAATCCCTTATAAATCATGTCACATTTGTTGCAGAAGGTTTGTAGTTACCCAAAGTTATAGTTTTTCAGGTTGTTAATGGTGGTTGTATTCCTTGTAAGGTTCAAAAGACGCCTTATAAAGGCTACATTATACATCAGTTAAGGGTATTCATTTTTTTCGAGTACTTAGGAAATACATTGAGGCTTAACATTTAACATACTACGTCTCCATGCCAAGTCGTATTCAGCAATAGGCATATGACCGAATTTTATAGGTTAAACCCTTAAAATAATCAAAGCCTTGGAATAGTTGTAGAATTTAGTCTTAAATAGAATTTGGGCAAATTTACATTAAAATGTGACCAAACAGCGACCTGGACAAGAAGCCCCCACAGGGGTCTGGGAGCGGAGCCCCCAGTGAGCAAAGCGAGTCTATAATACATACAGCCACACGTGTAACTCACTGACTGACTGACTGACTGACTGACTGAGGTATGTGAATTCTTGACCACTTCTAGATAAGCTAGAAACCTGAGATTTCGCATGCAGGTAGCTTATAGCTTGTAACCCCCAGGAAAATTGCCAAAACTAAATTTTTTTTATTTTAGCCCCCCTAAAAAATATTTAAAACCCCCCAAAAAAAGCTTATTCTAAAATTACAGTTTTTGAGCTCTAGTGGCCAAGCGGATTGACCTATCGAAAAACGGACACCACCACGAGCCACGGATTTTGAAGATCTACAACTATGGTCATATGATTTTTTTGTCGTATCTCACCTCCTTCACCCTTAGATAGCTCTAGATTTTTTCAGATTTTGAGATTTGGTGGCGGTTTTTAATTTCCTATCACGTTAATATACTTGATGGAGGCCTAATATTGGGCACGCAGTATGTCTACATCACACTTAGTAAATAGCAGCAGAAATATGACCAGATTTATTACTTCAACCTATCGGAAAATCAAAAAATCTTAAAATCTATAGATTTGACCGTTTTATAAGTATAAGCAGTAAGGAAATGCCTGTTCTGGAGCTTTTGTCATTAATTAGAATACACGCATCACCATTTATACTTTAACTAGGATCGTGAGATATGGCTTGCATGTGCGTTGCACCTTTTCTTCCCATATCCTACTATTTTTAGTTTGAACTATCTTAGAAAAATAAATAATTGTAAATAAAAAAATCAAAATGTAGTCTTTTTTTATTTGAGTTCTAGCGGCCGAACGGGTTATCCTATCGAAAAACTAAGACCACCACGTGCTACAACTTTAGTCCTATGAAGGTTTGCCGTTCTCACCCCCTTCACCCTTAGGTAGCGCTGGATTTTTCAAATTTAAACTTTTTTCCAAGATTTGCTCGTGGTTTTTAATGGTTTTTCGCTCTAAAATAGAACTTAGAGGCCTAATATTTATTACACAGTATTCCTACATTACAATTAGTACCAAGCAACACTCCCATGCAAAGATTACATATCTTAAACAACCAAAAAAAAAAACAAAGTCTTCGAGCTTTGTAGACTTTTTCGTGTTTTTCGGGTATATTTTTTATGTTGCGCTATGTCGAGGGTAAAATCTCTTATAAATCATGTCATATTTGTTGCAGAAGGGTTGTACTTACCCAAATTCATAGCATTTCAGCTTGGTAATGGTGGTCTATTCCTTATAAGGTTCAAAATACACCTTATAAAGACTACATTATACATCAGTTAAGGGTATTCATTTTTTTCGAGTAGTTAGGAAATACATTGAGGCTTAACATTTAACATACTACGTCTCCATGCCAAGTCGTATTCAGCAATAGGCATATGACCGAATTTTATGGGTTAAACCCTTACAATAATCAAAGCCTTGGAATAGTTGTAGAATTTAGGTCTTAAATAGAATTTGGGCAAATTTACATTAAAATGTGGCCAAACAGCGACCTGGGGAAGAAGCCCCCCACAGGGGTCTGGGAGCGGAGCCCCCAGTGAGCAAAGCGAGTCTATAATATATACAGCCACATGTGTAACTCACTGACTGACTGACTGACTGACTGACTGGTGTATGCGAATTCTTGACCACTTCTAGATAAGCTAGAAACCTGAGATTTCGCATGCAGGTAGCTTATAGCTTGTAACCCCCAGGAAAATTGCCAAAACTAACATTTTTTTTTAACCCCCCTAAAAAATATTTAAAACCCCCCCAAAAAAGCTTATTTTAAAATTACAGTTTTTTAGCTCTAGTGGCCAAGCGGATTGACCTATCGAAAAACGGACACCACCACGAGCCACGGATTTTGAAGATCTACAACTTTGGTCCTATGATTTTTTTGTCGTATCTCGCCTCCTTCACCCTTAGATAGCTCTAGATTTTTTTCAGATTTTGAGATTTGGTGGCGTTTTTTAATTTCCTATCACGTTAATATACTTGATGGAGGCCTAATATTGGGCACGCAGTATGTCTACATCACACTTAGTAAATAGCAGCAGAAATATGACCAGATTTATTACTTCAACCTATCGGAAAATCAAAAACTCTTAAAATCTATAGATTTGACCGTTTTATAAGTATAAGCAGTAAGGAAATGCCTGTTCTGGAGCTTTTGTCATTAATTAGAATACACGCATCACCATTTATACTTTAACTAGGATCGTGAGATATGGCTTGCATGTGCGTTGCACCTTTTCTTCCCATATCCTACTATTTTTAGTTTGAACTATCTTAGAAAAATAAATAATTGTAAATAAAAAAATCAAAATGTAGTCTTTTTTTATTTGAGCTCTAGCGGCCGAACGGGTTATCCTATCGAAAAACTAAGACCACCACGTGCTACAACTTTAGTCCTATGAAGGTTTGCCGTTCTCACCCCCTTCACCCTTAGGTAGCGCTGGATTTTTCAAATTTAAACTTTTTTCCAAGATTTGCTCGTGGTTTTTAATGGTTTTTCGCTCTAAAATAGAACTTAGAGGCCTAATATTTATCACACAGTATTCCTACATTACAATTAGTTCTAAGCAACACTCCCATGCCCAGATTACATATCTTAAACAACCAAAAAAAAACAAAGTCTTCCAGCTTTGTAGACTTTTTCGTGTTTTTCGGGTATATTTTTTATGTTGCGCTATGTCGAGGGTAAAATCTCTTATAAATCATGTCATATTTGTTGCAGAAGGCTTGTAATTACCCAAATTCATAGCATTTCAGCTTGGTAATGGTGGTCTACTCCTTATAAGGTTCGAAATACACCTTATAAAGACTACATTATACATCAGTTAAGGGTATTAATTTTTTCAAGCACTTAGGTAATACATGGAGGCTTAAAATTTAACATACTACGTCTCCATGCCAAGTAGTATTCAACAACAGGCATATGACCGGATTTTATAGGTTAAACCCTTAATAATAATCAAAGCCTTGGAATAGTTGTAGAATTTAGGTCTTAAATAGAATTTGGACCAATCCACATTAAACTGTGGCCAAACAGTGACCTGGGGGTGAAGCCCCCCACAGGGGTCTGGGGGTGGAGCTCCTAGCGAGCGAAGCGAGTATTCACTATACAAGTTTATCTAATAATATGCGGTACTTTATTATGAAATAATAGCAAAATAAAAAATCTACACAAAATAGTCAAAACCACAAAAAGAGTTGGTCACGTGACCTTAATCGCATACCCTCTCATACTCGCTATGATGTTCAAATACAAACCATAAAATCTAGGTACTCCTGAGATTCGAAATTGTTGGAAGTACCTCGTACTTTATCATGTTTGAATTAATCTTCTCTTATTTATTTATTTTCATTCTCTACAGTCATGATTTCTGACACACCTCTAGGTGATAGTCTGTACTCATCCTGTTTGCACTTATTGCCGATGTTTGTAGTATCGGGCATCTTGAAGCGGGCCCGCTACTTTGTCACGTCCCCAATATCAGGGCTCTACAGCCTTTCCTTGTTCCATGTCAGTACCAAGACCCTCTACGTTTTTAGTCGGTCTACGTTTTACTTTGTTCTACTAGTTCAATTCATGACCACAATAGTACTGATATTGAAAAATTTCTATTGATAACTTGGATTTCTATTGTTCTAACAAGACAAAAATTGCGTACAATATAAAATTAAACGATGGTTATCATTAACTTACATAATATATATATTTTTAAGTATTGATAGTAAACTGGGAACCTCTGAACTAATTTAACACGGGACCAATAACATTTTTAGCTTGTAATTTATTTTAAAATCCGTAGTTTTATTTTACTTTTATGACTTTAAAGATACAGTTAGTATACTTTGATTGTACTATAGATATTCTAAGACGTTTTAATGACCTTGAGATTGTAAAATAATATATTAAAATTATTCTATTAGTCTGACCAATCGAATCTAGGCCCTCGACGGCTCTCTGACTGATCTATACTGGGACATAGGTCGACATTTGGTACAGCAAAATGAAGCTGTCACAGTATTGGTAAGTCTTTTGGCTATCCAGTGTGACCAACTTCCCTTCCTTGGTTCCTCCTTGTCTCTTCTGGGGGCTTGACTCCCAGTTCAGCCTGGATACCCAGTCTAGTCCAAATCCTTGGAGGTAGTAGTGGATCTTCCTTGCAGCCTGGGACGGGTGCCTAGGAGGAAGGGCCCTTACCCGACGGTCTCCGGTCTGCCGGGCTGCGGGACGAACCGCCCTGGGGCCACCCGACTCCTAAGAGGTTTGAGGCTCTGTGCGATAGCGGGGTCTGTCTGGTGGACTTAGGGGGACGTCGGGTTAAAGGGCGAAACGTCCTGGGGTGTTCTCTCTCCCTTTCTGGAGCGAGGCAGACTGACCCCGTCCTACCACCTTTCCCATCCCTCTTTTCCCTCTTTCCGGTGGCTGCACAATATCCCAAGGGAGACGTGCCTAGCCGGCTATGCCGGGGCCTCCTAATACCCCCAAAACAAACAACAAATAATCCAAACTAAATTGGAAACTAGGGCTCCAACAAAGCAGATAATTAGCAAGAACATTACTGCAATTAAGAAAACTGGAAACCTAGTTTACGGTTTAGTTTTGAAAACACATATCATGCTACTCAAGAAATTATTTATAGTTTACCGACCAAATTCTGGTTTTCTTTATACAATTCTGGTGTTAGGATGTGTTTTACGTCAGATTAGAAAATAATTAACCTTATTTAAAATGTCCTTCTGTTGTTCAACCTTTTGCCTTACCTAAGTTTGTTAACAAACAATATTTACATAACCAATTAAATATTTTTGAATTGCATGTACTGCCGTGTGTTATGGAATAAGCAGTACAAACATGAACTCAACATTGCATTTAATTCCTTGCATTTCACTTTCAGTTTTATTTTAATTCTGTTTAAATTTAAATAACAATATATAAGCTTGGTTTTAATTCCATACTGCGTGATATTTTACAAATTTAATATATCTATATATAAATCCAACACACACAAAAATAAAGTAGTGTTCATTTGTTTTGATGGATGATTAATTTTTGTAACGTTTTATTATATATATAACCGATATATGCTACGTCAAAATAATACTGACAAAAATAAATTTAAATGAATAAACTTGTAGAGAGTAGCTCAGTGGAACAATCTTCGGATCAAAAATATTAAGGAAGCCTTATTACGTTCCTATCATAATGACCTCTCTTCAGAAGAAAAATTACTATTTATTAAATGGAGCTATAAGAGAAGAGCCTGCCATTCTTGTAAAATACGTGCCCTAATTATTCTGTGAAGTTGATTGCTTCTTACTTCATAGCAATTTAACAAATAAAATATCAAATACATACTCGTAAAAGTATATCGTATTGAGGAAGATGAATTTTTTTTAAATACAATGAGTTTTTAATCTGTAGTTGTTATATCGCCTCAAATAGTTGTATTAATATTGAAATGGAATTGATCTGTTGTATTTTTTTAATGTACATAAAATGCGGTACTTTACATACAGCGTAATGTTCAAATGTCCTGTTTATAGTTTTTTTTAACGTCAAACCCAAGGGATCAGGGATGAATAGATGGCATTTGATTTAAAAAACTTTAAAATTGTTTACCATCAACAGTTTGTAGTTATTACTCTTAAGATGTTGGTGTCCTTGCAAAATAATTTTAAGGATGAATTTTAAGAGCTGTCGCCTTACTTCAGTTGACAAGTGGTGATTATTGTTAATGGACACGTATTTTATTTCGACAAAGCTTATGTTTTTTGCCAACAGTTTATATATGCTTTGCTGGAACTGTGATGGAAGGTGGTGTTTTTAAATATGAGTTTAAATTACATTTTACGCTAGACGCAATAGCTCAATCAATTTTCATTTGTTTTTAGTATATTGGTACTTTTAACCACATTCTTATTCAATTAATTAAGTAATAAATAAACGGTAAAGATTATTCTCATAATTAAATTTACAGAAATTATATGAACAATTACAGTTGTTGTATAGTGAAATAAATCAGAGCAAAAGCTGAGCTGGGTATTTTTTTTTAACACTAGTGCAAACCCCATGCACAGCCATGGGTAGAACACGTAAAGTCATGAATATCGAAATTAAAAATTAAAACGTAAATTATGAGCACTAATAACTGTTATGGTATCAAAAAATAATTGCAGTATAGTAGAATACTTAGAACGACCATGTTTACAGTCAATTCCAACTATTTACAGCTCGTCGTAGTTAACATGCAATGAAAACACAATATCAGGTATATAATGAAATTGAATTAACAATAAAACATGAAATTAATAGAGAATAAAGTACGTGTAATTTATTTCTTCTAAAGTGCTTACCTAATTGTCATAATTAAGATGTATTTAATTGATTAACAAGAGTTTTAAAGAGTGATTAAAATAGTAAGCTCCTGAGTACTACTTGAAATAAGGCAAATAAATACCATCCAAACATTCAAATAATATGTAGGTTTAGCTCTGTACTGGTAACAAGTGGAGGGCTCGACAGGGAAATTACCTTTGGAATTTATATTACTTGAAGTGGGGTTTCAACCACGCTTGTTTTAACCTTAATTAGAACCACGAATGCTCTGAATTTATTTACCTTTGATATTTTTGCTTAAGAGACAACTTAGCCGCTCTAAGCTTCCAGTTAACCAAAATAAAGAACAACTTGATATTTAAATGTTTATTCATGACAAGAGCACTTGAATTGGCATATACTGCATCAGTGTGACGGGAAATAATTAATTTGCTCTAATACTTGCATTTAATGTTAAATAAATATAGGCTCTTAAACATAACATTGATCGTGAAAAACAGTTAAAATTACACAGTTAACTTGATGTTTGTCGTCTGCGATAGCGACTTCTTTGGAAAGATATTTTGTCTGTTACCAAGAAGGATGCAGGAACTGTACCAAGCCCATCGTGAACGATATCGTTCCCTGTATATTATGGATTTTTCCTACAACCGCACAAAAAGTGCGTCTTTACGGTCTAAAAACACATTGTAAATCAGTCATCGAAACATTCACAGTTTCCTGTTTGGTGAGCAAAAAAATATTTTTTTTTAAATAAAAAGCTAATTGCTGTTTTGAACCAAACTACCTGACTCGGCTTTATAACCTCGTGAATTCAGCCAAAATGGAAATATTAAAGATTTTTTTGTTGTTGTGTGGTATCCACAATTTCAATTGTATGGAAAATTTTGTAGTAATTTGAGTCTAAAGTGTCTTTACGCTCTTATTACATACATAAGAATTAGATTGCTTATGGATTTATCAACAAAGAAAATGAAACGACAAAGAAAGTGTTTGGCGGATTTATTTGTTTATTTTGTTATTATTTTTGTAATACATTGTCATGGTCATCATTATCAATAATAATAATAATAATCATTATTATTATCATCATCATCGTCGGTAAAGCAGCTCCAATCTCCCGGGTTTGTTTATGTGCTTCTTCCATCCTTATCTGTCCAAGTATCATTGTTCTAAATTTACCTCTTGTACATATTTGCAATTATACATTTTAAATAACGTCTTATTTTATTAGGTCCATCAATTTATTCTGTGGTCTACTTGCTCTTCTTTTGCCCTTTACTTCTCTCTCAAGCCAATTTACCTTTCTCTCCTACTTGATTTTCTTTACATGCCCAAAAAGCCCTTCCACTATTTTTTCCATTTTCTGTTCTACTACATCCATTCTTCCTTCATAACATGGGTTCATCTATTACGGCTCTACCTTCTCTAGTTTATTTTCTTTTCATACTGTGGATTGTTCTAAAGTGGGGAATTAAGATCACTTTCTTGCTATTTGTATAAGCTGTCTCAGAATGTTTTTACCGAATCTTTTCAGAATAATCTTTTCGTTTTAGAATAAATGGCGCAGCTTCTAACTTTATCATGAAATACTTAAAACAATATTAATGTAAAGTAATATTGTTTGTTATTATAGATTAAAAACCGTGAGATTATTTTAGGTTAAACTGAATTATTATTTTGTTTTTCCAGTGTATAAAATGTTATATGTATATTTGTATCATGTATATATGAGACAAATTAAAGGTTAAAGGTACAAGATTTATTTGCCATTACAATTATGATTTACGATACCTTGCCTGATATACGGAAATTACATATATACACAGTGAGTCGGACCACCCGTCCAGCATGTTTAAAGGGAGACCGGTTTGAACTAAAGTCTTAAAACAAAATTCTTCTCAATTAAAACGCATATGGGCAATCTATTAAACATGTTTTAATCAAAATCAATGTACAGGTTGTTCCAAAACTGAAGGTCACGGGTTCAAACCTCAAAATAATTTTACGTAAACATAGAAAACACTATACATGATTTTAAAGTTCTCGTTAAAAGAACCATTTTGGCGAGAACAGAATTAAATTATCTTTATTCGTTTCAAAATGCGGGCCATTTTTGTATAAAATATTAACATTTACTGAATAACCTGTATTTTATAATAATAGTGTATGTCAGAAAGCATACCATTGAAAAGGTCTTGTAAATCTTAGCACACTCAAGAGATTATAAGGTTGGTGTAAATTTGAAATTTGCTAGGATTTACAAAACCTTTTTAATGGTATGCTTTTTGACACACGCTACCTTTTGACTTTTTTTGCGAATTTCCGCTATAGAGAAGAAGCTATTACCGTAGGTCTCATGGTAAGACTTAAGCCCGAGACCATGATAACTTTTCGTTTTGAAGCCCCCAGATGCCAAAAACACCATTCGTTCAAATTCATATATATATATGTATTTAGGTATATATATATATATAACTATATATATATATAGTTTTATATATATAGGTATATACATAGTTATATATGTTGGTATATATATATAGTTATATATATAGGTATATACAGTGTGTAAAAAAGTCGGTCCCCCCTTTATTTTTTTTGTTTGTTAAACAAATCACCTCTGGGGAACGATAATAACTTAACCCAAAGTATCTTTTGACGTTATCGGAAATTTTGAGTGCCCCAAAAATGGGGGATTTTGGGGGAAACTAAAAATTTTTAAATGTAAACCCCTTTTGAGTGACCGCTCTTTTTAAAGAGCTTTACAAAAATAGGCGAATGGTGGAGGTTGGAGGTATGTAACGTGTTTCTATTCAAAATGGCAGCTTGTCAAAATTTTGAATACAACTCATTTTTCAAACCTGGCGTCTAAGACTTTTGGAGTTTTAATTTCACCTTTGGTGACTTAAAACTGAAACGACTCTTGAAGAAATGCTATTAATGAATTAATGAATTAAAAGCTCTTTAAAATGAGGGGTCACTAAAAAGGGGTTTACATTTGAAAATTTTGAGTTGTCCCTAAAATCCCCCATTTTTGGTGGACACTCAAAATGTCCGATAACATCAAAAGATACTTTGGGTTAAGTTAGTATCGTTCCCCAAAGGTGATTTGTTTGTTTTAACAAACAAAAAAATTAAAGGGGGGACGGATTTTTTTATACACTGCATATAGGTATATTTATATGTGTCCGTAGGTACAATAACTTTCGTAAAAATGGTCCGATCTTGATGAAATTTGGTACAAACGTGTAAGGCAGGATCTATTTTCATTAGATCGAGAACTAGACAGGTCGCTTTATTTAAAAGGGGCTTTTGGGGGGTTTTGTCTCCCAACAAATTTGTTTAACTTTTTACATGTAATTCTTTTTAAGCCCAACCTTTTGTTTAAACCATTAAATTTAGCTTAAAAAACAAACAATTTGGTATTTTGATCATCGCTCTACGTCAAGATATTAAAAGTGCTAAACAACGTACGTTGTCCAATGTTAATCTTAAGGAGAATAAGTAAAATTGTATATCTCGTTTATTAATGAACAAATATTAATGCAACTTGGTATGTGGCTTCTTCTGGTTGTGGGCTATTCTTATTTGCACAAAAAACAATTATTACCGATACTTCCTGTAGCAGCAAACCTGCGTACTCATCCTCCATATTATTATTATGGACAATAATTAAAATATGGTATACATCGCTTATTTATCAATGTAGATTGATGAAACTTGGTATGTGGCTTCACCTAGTTGAGTTATATTGATATTTGAATGAAAACCCATATTTTTCATTCCTTTTGCAGCAAACCTGCTTACTCAGCCCCCATGCTATTCTTATGGAGAATGATTAAAATGTTATATATCGCTTATTCGTGAATGAATATTGATAAAACTTAGTATGTGGCTTCACCTAGTTGAATTGTATTGATAATTTGCATCAAAATTTTGTCAGCAAACATACATACTCATCTTCAATGTTATTCTTATGTAGAATAATTAAAATATCGCTTATTTGTTAATATATTTTTATGAAACTTGGTAAGCGGCTTTATGTAGTATTAAGAAAAAAATGTGCATCGGAAATTCGCTGAGTACACAGGTTTGCTGTGACGGGGATATTGAATTTTATAGGCATTTTCAAAATAAATATTTTATTGAAATTTAGATCTTCTAAAAACAGCCTGTCATTTAGCATACCAGAGTAAAGCTGAGTTTATCACGAGTAAGAAATTTGAGACGGAAAAGATACGAGTAGTGGTTTAGAAAATGCAGAATATTCCGTAAATGTCAATATTTTACACAAAAATGGCCACCATTTTGAAACGGAAAAAGATAATTGAATGCTGTTTACGCCAAAATGTTTATTTTAACAAGACCTTTAAAATCATGTATAATTGTTCCTATGTTTACACAAAAAAACTTAGTGATTCCAACCACAGACGATTGACAAATAGACTCGGCATCTCTATTACTTTAGAATTGCAGCTGGTGAAGCCCTTTGTTGGCAAGTCCACCATCTGGGTGGTTTAACATTTTATAAATATACAAGAACATTAATTAGACAGATTTAATAATATTTGGCATCATATTTATAAAAGACTGGATACTGTAAACTAAAGCATTAATTTTGTAGAGTTGTTGAGCCCACATACATATTTAGTTATTTAACTTTTATAACAAATATATTAGTTAATTTGTTTTGTTTCCCATAGTTTGATATGTTATTCATTCCCATTGGGCTGTAACAGATAGCGTTCCTGTACCATTATTTCAATAGACAGAACGTTGTCCTAACTTTCTTATATAGTTTCAAACATCATTTTTATAATCTCTGGTTTAAAATAGTGTTTTAACTGTTGAAAAATAGTTCAATTTGATTTAGAATGACGAGAAATTGAGCTTTAACAGTGTAAGAACTGTTTTAGCATTTACTATCCACTTAATGTGAGTAAATTAATTCATTTCTTATTGATAAAATCATCAAAATAAACAGATGTTTTGACTTATGTGAATTTTTAAGACCAAAGTCACAATACAAGTAACTCTATCTGTTGGGACTCTTGGTGGTCCAGAATTTAATTTTCGCTTCACTTTTATACCCTTGATGCCCAGTCTACTTTTTTCTATGGTCTGTGATTCTAAGCCGTGACCTTCAGTTTTGAAACAACCTGTACATCGATTCTGATGAAAAATTGTTTAATAGATTAACCATATGCATTTTAATTGGAAGATTTGTATTTGATGACTTTAGACCAAACCGTTCTCCTGTTATACATACTGGACTGGTGGTCTGAATAAATAATCCCCGTATAAATAATAGTATTTTCAACTGATGGACAAAAAAAGAAAACTTAAAAAGAGAGAAAGGTTTATCGAGTTAGAACACATTTCAATTTAACTAATTTTTAATGGACTTCAAATTAAACTTATTATTAATCCCGAAAACAATTTTACTAACCTGTTCTGTACCATTTTCAAACAAAACGTGCGGATCTCATTCTAACGATATCTTGTGGGCAACAAGTGTTTCTGGAAGCTTAGTTATGACTGACAAACTGCTGACTGCTGAATGGACAACTGATAAAAAACACAATGGACGTTTACTTATAAAAAACGCATGAGTCAAACTATTGGAATCTTTGAGCACTCTGTGACTTTGCATTCTAAGAACAATCGTATCTCATAGACCCCCAAGTTTGTTTTGTCAAGGAGATAAGAGAGGCAAATATAAATCATATTGCTTTAGATATTGTTTTCCCGACGGCTTATCAAGAAACACATCACCATATTGCTTTGAAACCTTCTTAATCTTCATCCTCTTCCCAATCATGTTTATAACATAATATGTTATTGACTTATTATTGAGTTCTTGTAACATATAGCGGGGATTCTAAATGTTCTCCTTTGTTAGAGGAGGGATTGAGGGGCGGATCACGGTAGAAGGGGTATGGCCGTTTCTGTGCCAGTAAGTAAAGTTGCACACTCCTCCTCCTCCCCCCACCCGTCACCCCCCCGACCCCCCCCCCGACCCCCCACCCCCCCGACCACCCCCAGCACCTCCCCCCCGACATGTTTTTTTACTGCCTTAGGCTATGGTGACATTATCCTCCCGCCCGACTTTTTTTTCGCCACCTTAGGCTATGGTGACATTACCCCCCCCCCCTCAGTAAAGCTTTTCCTGTTTGGGTGCCAATGTTGCGTAACTTACCTGTTTACTCCCGTCCAGAACACAACTTGTTTTCCATGGAAAATCCACAAGGTTATCCGAGGGTTGTTTACAGCCTTCATCCACTTCGGGCGCTTCCCCGCCGATGCCTATATATTCCACTGTTCTCCGTAGCGTCGCATACAGCACGATGGAAAGCGTGGATGCAAGAAGAATGATCACTGCCTCAGTGAAGAAATTACCCCGATTTAAACTTATGGCTTTCGCAAAAGACTCGTAGTCAAGAGCGTGATAGACCGAGCATGGGAAGTATTTTTCTAGCAGGAATTCCATACGAAAAGGCCTTGTGATGGAGAAAAGAGGGAAAAAGGCTGTGAAGTTTAACGAGAAGCTTAATACACGTTAAACTTACGAACCGTGAGACGGTGATGATCAGTTATCATGGATGCAAACTGCGCTCGATGAAATGAGATTTGGCAGAAAATTATAATTGATGTTGGAAGAGAAATTGAAACATTTATCCTGTTGCAACAAGATGTGTCATGAGACATGCAGATTACTTCAAGCGCCGCGCGGTTCGACACAACCCCTTATCACATTAGAGCCGCAGGAATAGACAAGTTGAGACCTGAAAATAACCACAAGAATTGTTTATCACCTTGGGTTCTTCTCTGAAGGTCGAATGTCCAAAAGCTTCCAGAATGTTATAGAACGTCGTGGAAGCTCAACTTACCCATTAGCGGACCAACCGGAAAAACCCATGGAAAAGCCCCTAAGGTAATCCGTCTAAAAATAACCGCGATTCCAAGGATTGTTTACCCCTTTTTCACCTTGGGTTTTCCCAAATGTTGTGGACAACCCGGAAAGGCCATGGAAAATCTCCAAGGTCATCCTAAAATTAACCGCGAGAATTATTTACGCGTTAACCACCTTGGGCGTTTCTCAAGCTTCTAGAATGTTCTAGAACGTTCCAGTTGCGCACGGTATATAAACCTGGGTCCAGCCGAAACCTCAGTTTTGTTTGAGACGCTTGAGCATCATGAGCAGCACCGAAGTGGACCGAACGCTCCACTGAATGATGGAGGAGATTAACGCGATGGATTAGAACACAATGCCATCTAGCAAACCCAAGAGGAAAAAGCCTGACAGGTGGACGGTGAAGAAGAGTGTACCTACCGACTCTCCAGCATCCAGTTGGACCGATGCTGCATGCAAATATACCATACAGAACCCGGCCAACTGCAGGAACATTTTGTTGAAGTTGGTGTTTCACGGTGGCCACCTGTCGCACAGTTGTGGCCTTTACCTGGACGAAGAGACAGACGATGAAATTTGCATGTGTCTCACGGACCTGCTGACGAGGCTGGAAAACATGTGGGTGACCAGCGATACCGGAGTGCCGAAAACTAATGGAGTTACCAGGACCGTGACTCTACTGCCCGCTTGGCGTAAGTCTCCCATTGGCGGGAAACGTAAGGTTAAAGGTGATTGCGTCATCCCGAAGCGCAAGAAGTAAACAACTTAACGACCTTTGGAGTGGGGATGGCTAGATTGCCAAATGACGTAAACAACATGTTGACGCATCGAACCTATATAAAACTACTTAGTGGCGAGGCACAACCATTCCTCAACTGAACAAACGATGAACAGCATGGACCAAAAGGTAGGCCTGAAGGCAGTCCTCAACAGCTGCAGCTTGCGGGGTACACTCGTATCACCGAACTACGTGAGAACGTAGTCTACCCCATCAGGTCGTTTGAGCGAGTGGATACTCCCTACGGTCAATCAATAATGACCACTTTGGAGGGCCTGACAGGTGACGACCCGCTGAATATCTACATGCAAAGGCGTTATATGGCCGTACTGGGGGATCAGACTATTCTTCAATACAACGCAAGCGTGGGGTCGAGGATGCATCTGATGAATAAGATCCATCCTCCTGGCAGCAGAACTTCTCTTCTACAATTTGTTTCAATAATAAAGAAAACCCTTATTCCTTTTTCCTTAAAAATAAAATAAAAAATAAATAACAACAATAAAAATACAAAATAAAGTTATTTATAAGGGCTGGGGCGGTGCACGATGGTCAGTAGCCATCATAGACTTGAGGTGGAAACACCCGTTCGCCATCATCGTGGCAGGGCCTTCAGGCAGTGGCAAGTCGCACTTTGTGGCTCAGTTTATCAAATACGCTGACCGCATGTGCGTTACGCGGTTCTCCCATTTCAACTGGCACTAAGGTAGCGGCGGTGGCAGAGCAGGTGATACTGCCGTAAGCTACGTGGCTTGCCTGCCCGACCTCGAAGACTACGATGGTAGCGAGCCCACCCTGGTTATCTCTGACGATATGATGCGTGAGGCTGACTCTCGCTTGACGGACCTGTTCACCAAGGGCTCCCATCACCACAACATGAGCGTGTTCTTCATCACGCGAAACCTGTTTCATCAGGGCAAGGGTCAGCGTGACATCTTGCTGAACGCTCATTAGATCGTATGTTTCATGAATCCCAGGGACCGCGCTCAGATCAAACACTTGGCCCGCCAAGTATATCCGGAAAACCCTAAATTCGTGGCGGAGGCCGATGCAGATGCCAGGCCTGATCCCCACGACTATCTGTTGGTAGTCCTGAAACAGTCCACGCCCGAAGAGATACGCATACGTTATGCAATTTTCCACGATGACTCGAGAAACTATGTGTATCAGCCCAGTAAATCATAAATAGACCACACGCGAGTTAGCAGCATTCATTATGTGCAATGCGTGAAGAAAGTTGCAGCACTACTGACAGCTCTGGCACACGCCACACCGAAGGAATGCAAAGTTCTGTTAAAAGCGTGTGATAACAGTCGCATCAGGTCGGTGTGTGTGTGCATACAACGTGTTACGTGGGAACGTGCCGCTCTCAGTCAACTGCAAACGACAGTTGGAAAAACATAAACAGATACTCAGACGACTGGTGAAACGCGGCAAGGGTTAGGCCAAGAAGCGACGCTACCTTATACAACGAGGTGGCGGTTTCCCTCTTCCCTTACTGTTGAGCGCCGTTCTGCCCACGTTAGTGCAGAAAGTAATTGGAAATGAAGCACGCTAAGAAAATGGCGGTCATACCACAGGAGCTCATTGAGCGGATGCGAGAAGGGACAGGTGGTATTAAACCACCCGGTCTGGACGCTGATATGCATCTTATATTGAGCGACAAGCGGCTGGATCATACGGAGAAATGGAAACAATATCAACAGGTGTAACAGCGGTTCCTGCACTTCTCCGCAGCCACACGACAACCGATAGGTTAGTCTATCATCGAAGAAGAGGCGGGTCCGGAACGCGCCCAACGCGAAACTGTCACCCTGGTGGAGGATGTCGTGGAAACGTTCCCAAAGATCTACAAGGCGGAGGCGTGCAGCTTGTTGCGTTTCGTGAACCGTCAAGGTAGTCCCATCACCTGGGATGCCGATGGAGATATGTATGTGAAAAACGAGAAGGTCCTGATTCCAATATAATGGACACATTGCACAGTATAGTTACAGTGCGAAGAGTTGACCATTACCTACCGGTTGGCGTCAAGTGATGATGGCGCTGAAGAACATGAATATAGCCAAGGAATACATAGGAAATTCCACAGCGTCGTGTTTCATAGGTGTGGGTTTGGATGCCGCATCAATCTCCTGGGGAGACACGACATCCACATAAACACCCTTGTCACCAAGGTTGACACCGATGTGAGAGAGGCTGAGACCGCGAATTCAATCACCGGCAGTCAGGCGAAAGATTGTAGCTGAAGAACCTGCCAAAGAATGGCCATTAGACAATTGGGAGCCGTTCAATACACCGTAATGGAGAAGTTTTATTATGATCCGAGTTATCTGGGTCGTTGGGCGGGTCGGCCGCTCTAGCACGAGCCGTGCGCCTGCCAAAGTGCCGAGTGGTGGAATGGTTCCGCGCTCAAGACACTTACAGGCTACACAAGCCAGCGCGTAAGCGGTTTCGCCACAACCACTACACCGTGTTTGGGCCTCAAGAACTGTGGCAGGCAGAACTGAACGATATGCGTGGCCTCAGCACACACAACGACGGAGTCAATTACCTGCTGACTGTGATCGTTGTGTTACGCAAGCGGCTGTACATGGCACCGTTGAAGAGGAAAAGTGGCCAAGAGGTGATTTCGGCGTTTGAGAGGATATTCACTGAGGCGGTGCCTCACTGTCTGCAGACTCACAAGGGGACAAAGATCACTGGTGCCGTGGCAAAGCGAGTGTTCAAGAAGCATGGCGTCACGTTTGTGACTATGCAGAATCCCGAAATGAAAGCGGCCGTTGTGGAGCGAGTCAACCGCACGCTCAAGACACGCATGTGGCGTTACCTGACATACAAGAAGACATTTCGCTACCAATAAGGCAAGAAGGCATGTCGATGTGTTGGATCAACTTGGGAACGCCTTCAACCACAGTCCGCACAAGAGCCTGGGAGGACTGTGACCGTGGTGTGATCGTGTTCAAGGGTTGGTGGCACATGTATGGAGGCCCGTTTCGCCACCGCAAGCCCAAGTTCAAGCCGAATGATATGATGAGAATAGCGAAGGATAAAGGCACTTTCGCCAAAGGTTATGAGACCAATTGGAGTAAAGAGGTGTTTGTGGTGGACCACGTATACGGATCGCATTCCCTGCCGTTGTACGTGTTACGCGATCTGAACGGAACACTGTTGGAAGGTCGTTTCAACGAACACGAAATGCAAAAAGTGAGAACCACCCCGGACCACCTGTACGAAATAAATAAAATAATGGAGACTAAAGGGCGAGGTCGCAGTAAGCGATACCTAGTCAAGTGGGTCGGTTACGGAGACAAATTCAACTAGTGGGTACATGCATCCGAAGTACAACATCTACTATGACGATACACGGTCAATTTTAACTGACGTTGCCCAGCAACAGTTCTATGAAATATTATCCAAACAACACCATGGCTACTTACACCACTCATCTTCCATCATCTATAAAATTGAGCGGTGACTAATGGGAAATCGTCCTAGTAAAAGCGTCCATGCTCGTTTCTGACTGTGGGTGAAGACGCTCACATTATAATATATACAAAAATCCCGAAGACAAATCGGTACTGATCTTGTTAAAAGTGGAGTCTGGAAACTATGAAGATATCGATGAATTCTTAAAGACGCACAATGCCAATTTAAAATTAAAATTGTACTAATGTGAGTTTGAATATGACAAGGATACGGTAACTTTCGAGTTTACCTTATCGGCTGAGACCATAAAACAAATAGAACTGAGCCCCACTCTAGCTCTGCAGATGGGATATGATGTGCACAATGTGGATTTGTTAAAACACAGAAAAGCTATAAGACCGCCTAACTTTCTCGTGGGAATCCCGTCGTACATGTAAGTATATTGCGATTTAGTCGAGCCTCAATTAGTTGGTGATACTGTCGCACCGTTGATATAGATCGTAAAGATTGACGCTAAAACTACACGTACAGTGCGAATAACATTGTGCATTTCAACGATCCTCACTGCGTGCCGTTGATGAAGAGCTCGTTCAAGAGCGTGGAAATTGATTTAAAGAACAACACCCAACAAAACTTACCATTCCACTTTTGGACTACGTGCATGAAGCTTCATCTACGCAGACAGCGTTGAATCGAAATGATCCCTATCTGGTGCAATACCGCCAATAGCAGTTGGGCCGTGGAGTGTCCTCCATATTCAAGGGCGTCGCTTTCCAACGCGGCCATGACATTGGCAGTTTCAAAGGTAGTCTGATCCGCTCGGTAGCACCGTTGATCAAGCCGGGTGCGTTGACGCTGAGCAAATAGGCACTTAGGTCAGGCGTGGGTTTCCTGGGCGACATAGTGACTGGTACGTCCAACCCCCGAGTCGCAGCCAACGCCCGACTCAAGCAGTTGACTGGCACGCTGAAACGCAAGGTTGATGATAAACTGGATCGCGTGTTGAGTGGCGGTGGCTGTAAGAATAGGCGCATACATCAAGTGAACCCCTCAGTCTCTGGCCAAGCTCCTAGGAACGAAGACTATTGCAACTAAGAAAATGAAGTCGGTTGCGCGACGTAAGAAGAGTAGTACTGTGGAAGAGATTTTTGGATGATGGCTTTTCTACATCAGAAATCGTGCGAGTGCGTCAAGACCGAGTTGCACCTGTTATCACTGCCGCCAACTCAGACCAGTATAGAGAGTGGTAAATGGGTGCAGTACAAGCCCGTCTCGTCTCTGACAGTTGATTCACCCGTGGAGTTCATTGTTCCAGGCCATGGGGATGAGTATACGGATCTATCACAATCGCTACTGCACGTGAAGGCGACTACAGGAACGGTGACTGGAGATGCCGTAACGGGTGATTAAGTGATAAAAGTAGTGTGTCCGGTTAACAACTGGATGCACTCGCTGTTCATCCAAGTGGATCTATATCCGAATAACAAACTGGTGTCACTCCAGAAAAACACGTACACCTATCGCGCCTACCTGGAGAACCTGTTGACCTATGGAGGCGATGTGAAAACATCGCACCTCACTGCAGAGCTGTTCTTTGAGGACGCCGCTGGTCATCTAGACAATTGTGAAGAGACTAATGGCGGATTCAAAACGCGAAGGGCGTATGTCTCGGGCAGAGGTTATGTGGACATGGTTGGACAACTTTTCCTCTTCAACGGTGCCATGTAAAGCCGCTTGCGTAACACAAAGATCACAGTCAGCAGGTAATTGACTCCGTCGTTGTGTGTGCTGAGGCCACGCATATCGTTCAGTTCTGCCTGCCACAGTTCTTGAGGCCCAAACACGGTGTAGTGGTTGTGGCGAAACCGCTTACGCGCTGGCTTGTGTAGCCTGTAAGTGTCTTGAGCGCGCAACCATTCCACCACTCGGCACTTTGGCAGGCGCACGGCTCGTGCTAGAGCGGCCGACCCGCCAAACAACCCAGCTAACTCGGATCATAATAAAACTTCTCCATTACGGTGTATTGAACGGCTCCCAATTGTCTAATGACAATTCTTTGGCAGGTTCTTCAGTTACAATCTTTAGCCTGACTGCCGGTGATTGAATTCGCGGTCTCAGCCTCTCTCACATCGGTGTCAACCTTGGTGACAAGGGTGTTTATGTGGATGTCGTGTCTCCCCAGGAGATTGATGCGGCATCCAAACCCACACCTATGAAACACGACGCTGTGGAATTTCCTATGTATTCCTTGGCTATATTCATGTTCTTCAGCGCCGTCATCACTTGACGCCAACCGGTAGGTAATGGTCAACTCTTCGCACTATAACTATACTGTGCAATGTGCCCATTATATTGGAATCAGGACCTTCTCGTTTTTCACATACATATCCCCATCGGCATCCCAGGTGATGGGACTACCTTGACGGTTCACGAACCGCAACAAGCTGCACGCCTCCGTCTTGTAGATCTTTGGGAACGTTTCCACGACATCCTCCACCAGGGTGACAGTTTCGCGTTGGGCGCGTTCCAGACCCGCCTCTTCTTCGATGATAGACTAACCTATCGGTTGTCGTGTGGCTGCGGAGAAGTGCAGGAACCGCTGTTACACCTGTTGATATTTTTCCCATTTCTCCGTATGATCCAGCCTCTTGTCGCTCAATATAAGATGCATATCAGCGCCCAGACCGGGTGGTTTAATAGCACCTGTCCCTTCTCGCATCCGCTCAATGAGCTCCTGTGGTACGACCGCCATTTTCTTAGCGTGCTTCATTTCCAATTACTTTCTGCACTAACGTGGGCAGAACGGCGCTCAACAGTAAGGGAAGAGGGAAACCGCCACCTCGTTGTATAAGGTAGCGTCGCTTCTTGGCCTAACCCTTGCCGCGTTTCACCAGTCGTCTGAGTGTCTGTTTATGTTTTTCCAACTGTCGTTTGCAGTTGACTGAGAGCGGCACGTTCCCACGTAACACGTTGTATGCACACTCACACCCGACCTGATGCGACTGTTATCACACGCTTTTCGTCCTGGACAAACCTCTCTACGTCGGAATGTTTGTCCTCGATCTGAGCAAGTGGCTAATGTACGACTGCCTTCGAAAGATAAAGAACCGCTACGGTGATCGTCTGAAGGTAGACTACATGGACACTGACAGCTTCGTGATCGACATAGAGACAGAAGACATCGAGCCAAACACGATTCGTCACTCAATGTCCAAAACAAACATGGATAAGGCGCTTCGACCAAAGCTTATAAATAAGCTAATAAATAAATTAGAATATAAACAATATTTACTATTTGTTTTCAATTTTAACAACAGTAAATTATTTGTCAATGGCAGCTCACTAATATTTACTAACGCTTCATTTGAGCAATACATAGTACAGTATTACATACATTACATCCATATGTTTTAATACGCTTGGCATTATTTTTACCAAAATGAAAAGTCTACAGCCAACCTTTATTGTTTTCTGTATTAAAATTAGCAAAATAAATTGAAATAATGAAGGTTGTTCGGCAACCATACACAGCCATATTTGCATTATAACGGATATTAGAGACAGAGAAGGAGATAATATACTTTCTCCACCTCTCTCTCTCTCTCTCTCTCTCTCTCTCTCTCTCTCTCTCTCTCTCTCTCCCTCCCTCCCCCTCTCTCTCTCCCCCCTCTCTCTCTCTCTCTCTCTCTCTCTCTCTCTCTCTCTCTCTCTCTCTCTCTCTCTCTCTCTCCCTCTCTCTCCCTTTGAATAACCAATATGAGAGTGCGTCGTCATTTCTCTTTCTTCCTTAAACATCTAGGGCAATAACAATATTATTAATTCATTTTCTTTATACTTCGTTCTTAAATTACATACATAAAGTGCAAGGAATTTGGTACTTGCAGAATTGGGTCACTTGTGTTGATAATTTTCTACCAAGCTATATTTATTAACGGGTTTTAACACAAACAGATGTACATGCTTGATAGTTAAGCATACAATAAAATCTTCTTTTATGCTAAGGGAAAAATGCTATCTGACTTCAACTTTTAAATAATTATTTTTAACCAGTTTGTAGAAAGGTCTTTAAAATGTATTCGTTGATATGGATACAAATAATCGGTCTTTCTCGATTGAGTAAAATAATGTAGTTGTTTAAAAGTATGTATTTTAATGAAGTATGTTAGTTTAACCAGATAAACCATCAACATAATCCGATTATTTAATACGAGCTATGTCTGTCTGTCTGCAAAGTTTATCTTGGAATGCAGCGGAACGATTTTGTTAAAGCTTTGTAATTAGTAGCTTTTGGACCTAAAAATTCTATTTGTAAAAACTTCAACCCCTGGAAAATTCATATTTTGTTGAAGATCTCATTTGAAAATTGCAATTTTTAACAATGGGCTTATGGAATTTCAAATCAAAACAAAACGATCATAACAGCTATGAATGAATAAATTAATCTGAAAAATGTCAAAGTAGCACTTACACAAGGTAAAGTATGAAACTCCCCGTAGCAGCAAGCCTGCGTACTCAGTGAATTTCCAATGCATATATATGTATCTCAATACCACATAAAGCCACATACCAATTTTGATCAATATACATTCATAAATAAACGATTTATGACATTTTAATTATTCTCCATAAGAATAACATGGCGGCTGAGTATGCAGGTTTGCTGAAGCAAGGAAACAATGAGGTTTCATACAAATATGAATATAACTCAAGTAGGTAAAACCACATACCTAATTTTATTAATTTATGTTCATAATTAAGGGAGATAACACGTTACTTATTCTCCATGGATAGCAAGGGGGCTGAGTATGCAGGTTTGCTGCTATGGGAACTATCGGTCAAAAAATTATTTTTCGTGCAAATATCAATAGACCACAACGATATGAAGCAATATACCAAATTTCAACAGGATAAGTTGATAAATAAGCGAGATATAACATCTTTCTTATTCTCCATAAGAATAACATTGGACAACGTACTGTGTTTAGAACTTTCAATATCTCTGTAACCATTTGACGAAGAGCAATCATTAAAACACCAAATTGTGCGTCTTTTTAATCTGATTACAATGGGAAAATTAGAATTTTTCAACAATTATACGTAAAAAACTAAAAAAAATTATGGGGAGCAAAACCCCCCAAAATACCCCTTCAGATAGTTCGATCTATCTGGTCTTCGAACTTAAGTCATAAATGCTGCTTTACACGTTTATACCAAATTTCGTCAAAATCGGATTATATTTACGAGAGTTATCGTGCTCACGGTCACACACACACACAGATACACACAAATATACATATATATATATATATATATATATATCATTGGTATCATTGATTATACATCCTACGGAATGTATAATACATTATACATTCCGTAGGATGTATAATCAATGTTGGTATATATATATATGTGTGTGTGTGTGTGTGTGTGTTTGTGTGTGTGTGTGTGTGTGTGTGTGTGTGTGTGTGTGTGTGTGTGTGTGTGTGTGTGTGTGTCCGTGAGCACGATAACTCTCGTAAAAATTGTCCGGTTATGATGAAACTTGGTATAAACGTGTAAAGCAACATTTATGACTTTAAGTTCGAAAACCAGCTAGATCGTTCCATTGGTATTTTGGGGGGTTTTGTACCCCAAAAATGGGTTTTTTGAGGTTTTTACATGCAATATTTTAAATTTTTTTTAAGTCAATTTTTTGTTTTCACTATTGGATTCAGCTTAAAAAAACACACAATTTGGTGTTTTGATCATTTTCCTATGTCAATTGGTTCCCGAGATATTGAAAGTGCTAAACACAGTACGTTATCTAATGCTATTCTTACAGAGGAAAAGAACAATTTTATATCTCGCTTATTTACTAACGTATACTGACGAAACTTGGTATACGGCATCATCTCGTTGTGGTCTATTGATATTTGCTCAAAAAACAAACTTTTGCCAAAGGCTTCCGCAGCAGCAAACCTGCGTGCTCAGCTTCCATGAAATTCTTATGGAGAATAATTAAATGCTCTGTCTCCCTTAATTATGAAAATAATTCTACAATTTATCCGTGATCCATCTACTGGTCTAGTTAATTTATCACAAGCAGGGTAGTATAGGAAAAATAGAGTTATTTCATTTTTTATCCGGTTGTAGTTTTTCCTGTAATGTTTTAATTTAAATCACCCGGTGTTTTAAAAATCTATAATGTTTTTGTATGTATAACAATAATTTAATAATAAATCCAAATACATATCTACCAGATTTTACGAATATTTACCGAACGTTACCTAATTACCGAATCCGTCAGTTAATTATCTAATTGTAGTAACAAAATTACAGTTCAGACATCTAATATCTGTAAATCATTATAATCAATATCTTAGATTTAGTTAAAATGAATCATTGCACGTATGTTATCCCATAATTTATATATTAAATTTCCTCGGGAGTTTTAGCGAATTTCCCCTATAGGGAAGAAGCTATTACCGTAGGTCTCATGGTAAGACTTAAGCCCCAGACTATGATAACTTTTTGTTTTGAGGTCCCCAGATGCCAAAAACACTATTCGTTCAAATTTATATATATGTATATATATATATATATAAATATATATATATATATATATATATATATGTGTGTGTGTGTGTCCGTGAATGCGATAACTTGAGTAAAAAACGTCCAATTTCGATGAAATTTGGCTCAAATTTGTAAAATGACATTCATGACTTTAGTTCGAAAACCAGAAAAATTGGACCATGGGAAGGGGGGTTTATGGGGTTTTCAAATGTTAAAAAAATCAGTTTATTGCATTTTTCACCCTAAAATTTTTAAAAAACTTAATTTTGGTTTTGACCATATTATAGAGCTCAAAAAAACAAATAATATAGTATTTTGATTTATTAACCTAGGTTAAGTGGTTGCCGAGAAAATCCGAAAACCCTACCCATAAAATCTCCCATGTTAATCTTATGGGAAAACAGTTTTTGGCTTTTCCTCAGTATATTTTAGTGTAAACTTCACATTTGCTTTTACCGATCTGTTCAGTTCCACAAAACAATCATTTTGGTGTTTAAATTTTGATTCTACGCCCAACCGTTGCAGAGATATTCGAAGTGCTATAATCACAGTACGTTGTCCAATGTTATCCTTATGGAGAATAAATAAAATTTGATATCTCGATTATTTATGAATGTATGTTGATGAAACTTGGTATGTGGTTTCACGTAGTACTGTTATATTGATATTTGAACAAAAAATTGAGTTTTTGTTGATTATTCCCTTAGCAGCAAACCTGCGTACTCAGCCCCCATATTATTCTTATGGAGTATAAGTAAAATGTAATGACTCCCATAATAATGAACATAAATTCTCATATATTTTCTCATGTCTTTTTATATGACATGTAATTGTAGTTTCTTCTCCATTAAAGTCAATTGGCCTGTCGTGTTGATCTGCAAATGTAATGCTAACAACATCTAAACTTCTCTTATTTACAGGGAAGTATATAATATTTCTGGGGACCTCAATAATTTTGTAGCCGGGAGGAGCTTCTGGGTAAAAACTGTGTATGGTGTGTGATTTGGCACCTTTTAAATAAGACCCATTCGCAATATTGCATTTTACCCTAATCACATTTACATTATTTATGTTGGTTATATTTACGGATTTAAACGGAACATCTGGAGTAGAAAATCCTTTAAATCCCAATAATACAGACCCTAAACACGGTTTTGTAAAATCAAACACATGGCCAGAATGTAATGTGTTTTTCATAGTTTTATTATCAGCTATAAGTACAAAATCTGGTAGTTGCTTTTGAATTTCCTTTGCGAGCTCAAACACTTCGTATGTACCTTCAGCAATTTCAATTACATTTGGAGCTTTGTGATCGTAATAATACACATCCTCACCTTCGTCTATAGTTAATTTTGTGTCTTTAAATTTATTTAATATTGGAACTAGCCCTTTTAAAATATAAGTTTGACTTTTGTATTAATTAATTCAACTTTATTTTGTATAATAACTTCAACTTTACCATCTAATGCCCGGTTTAATTCGTCAATTGTGACATCAGCAAAACCATCCTTACCCATAGCGTACAGGTGTGATTGGAAATAGCCTTGACAAGAATTATGTTAGGTCCCCAGGTCTATTAATCACATCTCAAATAAAACAGGTACTGGTAGGGCCTAATTATCTTTAATTTAGATGAATAAATAAGGATAATGATAAAGAATGTGTTAAGTGATTTTCAAGCAGTAATATTTTATTTACAGCATAACTCAAAGTTAAAAATAAGAAGTTTCAACTGATTTGCACTGAACATGCATGAAAGCTTGAAAATGTCCTCCTTACTCACAGTTTTGTTGCTAGAGAAAAGCTAATTTTTGTTTGATAATATTCTTTGGTCTCCAAAGTATTTAAATTATGTAACCTTGTATGATATGCCCAGGAAGTATTCATGCACTCATTATGCTGAGCATGTAACAGTAGTGAATAAATGAAGATATATACTCTTAAGTTGAAAGTTAATGAATCAATAAAGAAGTTTCCACTCTTTAAACGAATGAATTTCACACTCTTTCAACGAGTGCAATTTCACTCTTTCAAGGAGTGCATTCCTCTCTTTTAACTAGTGAATTCCACTCTTTCAACGAGTGCATTCCACTCTTTCAACGAGTGAATTTCACTCTTTTAACGAGTGCATTCCACTCTTTCAACGAGTGCATTCCACTCTTTCAACGAGTGAATTCCATTCTTTTAACGAGTGCATTCCACTCTTTCAAGGAGTGCATTTTACTCTTAAATAAACGAGTTCCACTCTTTGAATGAGTAGGTATCTTCCACTCTTTCAAAGGATGACTCCAGTTCACTTTTCTAAAGAGTGAAAGTTCACTCTAAAAGAGTGGCTCAATTTTCCTACACCCAAAGAGTGAAAATATCAGTCTAAAAGAATGAATATTCACTCTTACTTTTAGGGAGTAGATTGACAGACGCATATATGCACAGTTTTTAAAATTTCTCAAAGTAAAATAAAAACAATTGTTATTGTTTACAAATGCATTTTAGGTTATTATGAAGTGAATTAGTCCATTTAAACCCAATTTCTCTCGTGGTCTCTTGTTAATGTTACTCCTATACCTCCCGGTCTGTTTGAAATGTTCATATTATTTATTTTGGTCTGAGGGAGTAACAGGACCGACGCAAATTTGCGTTGCTCAGTAGCGAACGTGTTTTAAGACATATATTATGCATTGGAAATTTGCTGAGTACGCAGGTTTGCTGCGACGGGTATTTGATTTTGCTTTTTAATTTTTAAAGTAGTGGACTTGTTTTCAAGTACTATGTTTATCTTCTAAACACTATAAAAATGCACGTGATAAAACATAGACCCTCTTCATTACTCTTCACTTGCTACCCCACTACTTTCTGTCTCTCTCTATCGCTCTCAAAACTAGAATATAATCTGTTAACAATTAAATACAGTGTTGTTTACCCAATGTTTACCGAGTTTTTATAACTATTGGAGAAATAACTCAGTTTTATTTTGGTATTAATTGTTAGTAACACGAAGTTTGAAATTCTCAGTGATTGGGAAAGAACAATATACAAATTGAATATATATTTTCACCCGAATCAAAAACGTTTTTTAAGACGTATTTATTATGTTTAATGATGAATCTTTTAAATGCTGAATCCACTTTTCCTATCGATTGGCGTTTATCAATCCTACATAGTGATAGCATGTCGTTATTTCTCTAATAGTTTTTCTAAAATCTGTATAGTACTTTTTTCAGTGGCAAACAATGTTCGTTACATTTGTGGTGAAAAACTATACAATTTAATATTTCGATTCTGGTGTAGATTTTCATCATCATTGCTGTAATGTAAGGAGTTTTAGAAAGGTAAAACTTCTTACACACTGTACATTTTCTTCCTTAATTAAATGTAACTGCATCTTAAAAAGTATATTTAACACAGATAATTAAACTGGAAATATACGTCAAAGTATTGTATTCTCTCCGATTGTATGTTTTGTAGGTCACAGTTGACGTAGAAGGATCGGGATGCGGCCCAGGTTCGTCCCTCCCCTAAATTGTCAACCTTTACTCGAGACGTGCCTGCAATAACTGGACATCTTGCTTTGGGTGTTTAAACTGTCTACATTCATCTTCATGAAGATTTGAATCCTTTCCAGGAGTTTGTTGTAGACCTCTTGTTCATATAATTGGTTCGGATTGCAACATGATTTTTAAACGCAAATTTTCATCCCTGAGACAAAATTGGGTTTAGTAATGCGTATGGTTTTAACATTTGCAATTATAATAAATGGAGGTATGTATTCTATTTATGTTCTTTTTAACCGTCAAAGCAAAATGTAAAAAATATATAAAAGTCATCCAATCAACTATTCATATGTGGTCACAGAGTATTTGATTTGTATTGCTTAATCTATATATTGATTTTTTCGTGGTTATTAATGATCACGAACAAATGCAAGAACGTTATGTTAAAGAGCTATATTCCATGGAAGTATACTACTGCAGGTTGTATTTTTTTAAATCAGTATAACAATGCATTTTTTATTTATTATTAGGATTTATTTGGACTTTACATATCACCACTAGTTTTTAAACTACACTACATATCGGTATCATACTCTTGATTATTTAATCTTCCTTTTTGAAAACCAATAATTATAAACTTTGGATTATATATGTTTATATAAATATTTGTTATATCGAAACTATATGTTTTTCCAAATATTGTCTTTTGTTCAATACATTGTCAATGCTTAAAGTAAAACGATATTTTTTCACTTTTAGTTATATAATTAATTAATTGAATTTTACTTGTAGTTTTATATTCAATAATCGGTACTCGGATAAAAAATTCATCAATTGTTATTTTGCCTTCACTCGGTAAAGTTGTTTCATCAAATGTTCCATCCGTTTTTTTAGTTTTCCATCAAAAAATTGTATTATCGTCTCCAGATCTTATAAATGAAATGGTAAAACCTCCTTACATATATAAATATTTAGATTTTCAAAAATCCTAATCCAATATGTGATAAATTACCAATTTCTTCAAATCTATTTTTAAATCGGATCCAAGCCCATTACAAATTTGAGCTGTTGCATCTATTTTAGAATACCTATTTACTAATTTAAAATGCCAGAATATTCAATTTGATGAATTAATTTATTATGTTTTGAACTTCAACTTTTGAAAATAAAAATCGAACAAAACTATCGATTAATTTCACATTTGCTTTTGCATCATAAGCATTTCCATCTGATTTTGTTAATTTACCAGAAATTAAAAATTGTAATTTCGATGTACAAAATCCATCTTCAAAATCGATATTAAATTCAGTTTTTTATTTGGTTCATTTAAATGACCTCTAGATAAAGGATACAAATTTGTATAATCAGCTCTATCATTTTCATATGTTTTAGCAATTTATTTAGGGGAAACATTTTTTTTTACCGGTAAAATTTATAATAATTTATCGTGCAAATTTAATCAACTTCATCACAATCAATTTTTTCTTTAAAGTTTTGAATATCTGAAGCATGATTTGCCATGAAATAAGCTGATAATTTTTGATATTCCAAAATCAATTCCCAATTCAAAATATGTTTATATTCATGAATACAATTTCAAGTAAAGGCTTGATAATTACAAGTTAGATCGACATAGTCTTTTAATTGATAACTTTATGAATTCTTTAATAAAATTAATACTTAATTATTGATATTGGGCTATTTTCCCCAATTTAATTTATTTTAAAACAATCTAATCATATCAATATTTAATTCATATTTTTCAGAAATATTATCCCAATCTTCTTTAGTTAATTGAAATTGATTTCTGATAATGAAAAGATAAAATGAATTATATGTTGCCATTTATTAGTAGGACATTTTTGAAAATTGACTTTTTTTTTAATTGCATACACAAAATTTTGCTTTAATTCTATTCTTATTTTTGTTTTTAATTATTTCAACATATTTAGAATTAGTTTTTTGTTTACGTTTAAGACCATATATAAACTCCATTTATATCGAAAAATATACATTAATACTTTACCTGTTAAGTCATCTTCTCCATCTCCATCTTCATCAATCAATTCTGGAGTTTCTGGTTTTAGCGAATTTCCCCTATAGGGAAGAAGCTATTACCGTAGGCCCGGGACCATTATAACTTTTCGTTTTGAGGTCCTCAGACCCCAAAAACACCATTATTTCGAAACTGTATATATATGCATATATCTATATATGTGTCCGTGGGTGCGACAACTCTCGTAAAAAAGGTCAGATGTTGATAAAATTTGATACAAACATGTAAAGAAACATTTATGACTTTAAGTTCGAAAACCAGACAGATCGACCCATCTGAAGTGGTATTTTGGAGGGGAGGGGGGTTTGTACCCCAAAAATGGATTTTTTAAGTTTTTAGATGTAATATTTTAAAAAGTCAAACTTTAGTTTTCACAATTGGATTTAGCTTTAAAAAACACACAATGGTGTTTTGATAATTTCTTTACGTCAATTGGTTACATAGATATAGAAAGTGCTAAACACAGTTGGAGAGGTTGGCAGACCTTTCTGTCAAAAGTTCTGCAAGATATTTTAGATCTGTCAATTTTACCAATTTTGGGCGTTTACACAGTCTTTCCTTGCTGTTTGGCAATTACCGGCGACTATACATGTGCAACTGATCAACCGTTTACTTGGGGAACATTCCGTAAGTTGTCGATGTGCCGAATTGGATGTAAAGCTGGGTTTACACTATGTAGCAAAACATGATATATAACATTTAATTCCGAACCTTTTACTCCTGCTAGATGTTGCATGTGGCAAATGCTATATATTACATATAGCAAATGTTATATAACATTTAAAATCACAGATTTGTTTAATGCTACATGCTAAATGTAGCAAAACCTTTCTGCGTTGGCGAAAATGTCGCGGAAACGAGATGTAGCGCTTGCGGCTGCAGTAACTATGATATTGGCCTGTCAGAGGAGGGAAAGAAGATTTTGGGTCAGGCCGTCACTTGCTGCGAGGGTGAGGTATAGTGGAACTGACCTGTTGAAAGATCTTGTGGCAGATGATGTTACGAAGGGTCCTTCATTGAGGTGTGAAATTAGGTGGGTGTGACAGTAGTTTCAAAAACTTCAAGATGGGTCGATCTGTCTGGTTTTCGAACTTAAAGTCATAAATGTTTCTTTACATGTTTGTATCAAATTTTATCAACATCTGACCTTTTTTACGAGAGTTGTCGCACCCACGGACACATATATAGATATATGCATATATATACAGTTTCGAAATAATGGTGTTTTTGGGGTCTGAGGACCTCAAAACGAAAAGTTATAATGGTCCCGGGCCTACGGTAATAGCTTCTTCCCTATAGGGGAAATTCGCTAAAACCAGAAACTCCAGAATTGATTGATGAAGATGGAGATGGAGAAGATGACTTAACAGGTAAAGTATTAATGTATATTTTTCGATATAAATGGAGTTTATATATGGTCTTAAACGTAAACAAAAAACTAATTCTAAATATGTTGAAATAATTAAAAACAAAAATAAGAATAGAATTAAAGCAAAATTTTGTGTATGCAATTAAAAAAAAAGTCAATTTTCAAAAATGTCCTACTAATAAATGGCAACATATAATTCATTTTATCTTTTCATTATCAGAAATCAATTTCAATTAACTAAAGAAGATTGGGATAATATTTCTGAAAAATATGAATTAAATATTGATATGATTAGATTGTTTTAAAATAAATTAAATTGGGGAAAATAGCCCAATATCAATAATTAAGTATTAATTTTATTAAAGAATTCATAAAGTTATCAATTAAAAGACTATGTCGATCTAACTTGTAATTATCAAGCCTTTACTTGAAATTGTATTCATGAATATAAACATATTTTGAATTGGGAATTGATTTTGGAATATCAAAAATTATCAGCTTATTTCATGGCAAATCATGCTTCAGATATTCAAAACTTTAAAGAAAAAATTGATTGTGATGAAGTTGATTAAATTTGCACGATAAATTATTATAAATTTTACCGGTAAAAAAAAATGTTTCCCCTAAATAAATTGCTAAAACATATGAAAATGATAGAGCTGATTATACAAATTTGTATCCTTTATCTAGAGGTCATTTAAATGAACCAAATAAAAAACTGAATTTAATATCGATTTTGAAGATGGATTTTGTACATCGAAATTACAATTTTTAATTTCTGGTAAATTAACAAAATCAGATGGAAATGCTTATGATGCAAAAGCAAATGTGAAATTAATCGATAGTTTTGTTCGATTTTTATTTTCAAAAGTTGAAGTTCAAAACATAATAAATTAATTCATCAAATTGAATATTCTGGCATTTTAAATTAGTAAATAGGTATTCTAAAATAGATGCAACAGCTCAAATTTGTAATGGGCTTGGATCCGATTTAAAAATAGATTTGAAGAAATTGGTAATTTATCACATATTGGATTAGGATTTTTGAAAATCTAAATATTTATATATGTAAGGAGGTTTTACCATTTCATTTATAAGATCTGGAGACGATAATACAATTTTTTGATGGAAAACTAAAAAAACGGATGGAACATTTGATGAAACAACTTTACCGAGTGAAGGCAAAATAACAATTGATGAATTTTTTATCCGAGTACCGATTATTGAATATAAAACTACAAGTAAAATTCAATTAATTAATTATATAACTAAAAGTGAAAAAATATCGTTTTACTTTAAGCATTGACAATGTATTGAACAAAAGACAATATTTGGAAAAACATATAGTTTCGATATAACAAATATTTATATAAACATATATAATCCAAAGTTTATAATTATTGGTTTTCAAAAAGGAAGATTAAATAATCAAGAGTATGATACCGATATGTAGTGTAGTTTAAAAACTAGTGGTGATATGTAAAGTCCAAATAAATCCTAATAATAAATAAAAAATGCATTGTTATACTGATTTAAAAAAATTTTAAATACCCCAACCTTAAAACATGCCAATATTCTCTTTATTAAATTAAATAATTATCATAAACTGCTACCGGTCATTGTTGAGGGGTGTTTGCTTTCACTCTGAACAAATTACAATTTTTGGCCGCCATATTGGATCCGCCATTTTAGAATGAGATATTTTAAACTTCCGAAATAAATCTTAAATAATTTGTAATTCGAAAAATGATGCGTGAACTATCCACATTATGTTTTTGAATATAAATCCAAATCCTAATGTTAAACTAATGTAAAAATATCTGCTGTTCTTTATATACACAGACGAAATCGATATAGTTTACATTTATCCCAGAATATATAAACACTCTCACATAATGCGATCTCGTATAGACAGGTTGGGAATAATCTAGTCATACTGGTACCCAGCCAGCTTGGAAGACATATAGTCATACTGTTAACGAGAAATCACGCTTTCCGGGTTCATTCTCAGTCAGGCCTGCAGCCATCCAGTCAGAGAATTATCAATGAAACACGATCTGTCATGCTACCAGTATACAATTACTCAACAAAGGCTAACTAAGGCGAGCGCGATAGTGTATTCGGTGTGCTGGTGTATGTTTGGGATATATGCTGGGGGGACTGAAACAGTTCAATTCTTTTTCTGTCCGATCGCAGGGCTTCTATTCGCTCCACTAGCTTCTATAACTTGCCGGCATAAAATTTTAACGTGCGGTGGTTTTCTGGATTTGTTTTACAAAGCATCATCTCATGAACGATGCCCCCACGTTTTGTACGAACCCCACCGTTAGGGCTCTGCCCCCTGGCAGAGTTGCCAGGTTATATTCTTTCCAACGTTTTGCACGATTTTAGTCATCAAATTTGAAATAATATTGTTTTATAACTCCGATCTTAGGGTTCAGTCTCACTGGCATAAAATAATGAGTTATTACTCCAGTTGATTGTGAAAAAGGGCTCCTAAAAACTACTCACACACCATACTACATAGAACAAAATTTATTTTGAATAAGTCCTCCACCCCCTAAATAGTCCAGGATCTAGGGGGGGGGGGGGTTGAGTATGCTTTTATAACGCAATTTTTACTTTCTCCCCCTATACATAGTATAAGGAGAAGGTATTGTTTTCGTCAAAATTTTCGAATTAGAATTGTTAGTGGATATATTATTTGTCGTACTCCTGAACCCAAAAAAGTAGTTTTTACGTGATATGTGTGTGTGTGTGTGTGTGTGTGTGTGTGTGTGTATCTGTGTGGATGTGTACAGAGCTAGAGCCCTAAACAATGAACCAATTTTTATGAAATTTGGTATGTAGGTAACAAATCTTCGATATCTTCAGGCGTTTTTTCATTTTTTATTTTTAAGGGTAATTATCCCCCAAAAATCGCCAAAAAACATGAAAAATCAAAATTTCTCAAAAATGGCTCTAACGATTTTGATTAAACTTTAGTGGTTTATGGAGCTTTAGGTTTCCAACAAAACGACACCACCCGCATTTCTGTAAAAATTCGGGTTCAGAAATTACAAGACTTAAAACATAAAGATTCAGTTTTTGGATTTTCCATAAAAAACATGAATGTTAAAAAATATTACTATAGAGAATTAAAAAGAGCTCAAAAACTAAATAAATTAGTATTTTGAATTACTATTCTACGATTGCTAGTTGCGGAGAAAATTGAAATTTTCATTTTGCAGTAAACGCAGTACGTTGTCTAATGTTATTCTTATGGGGAATACAAAAATTACTATTTCTCTCTTATTTACTGATTAATTTCATTAAAAATTGTTATGCAGGTCGCTAGCATTGACCAACAGAGGATGTTCGAAAGATGTTGTCATTTTACCCTGGGGGGTAGGGCAAGGGGGCATTTCCCCTCTCAAAACCACTGTGTGTAGCAATGGCTTCTACAATGCCTCCCAAAAAGGGATTTGGGTGAATATTTCTGAAAACAACAATTTTAGACAATTTTCTGTACATTTATCTGTACTTAATATTCTATATTTAGTAAATAAAAAAACAATTTTTATTAAGTTTGGCTAAAAGGGAGAAAGTATGTGTCAGTTTCCTGATACCGTTTATTTGCTGATTATTTTTATATAGTTGTAGCGAAAATGCATTTTGTCAGTTTCCCAGGTGGTCGACAACATAGGGGAGGGGCGTAAACATGATTATATTTTGGTAACGGTATAATAACATTCAAAACAACAACCAATTAACCAATTATTGTTTTAACCAATGTAACTAACATTGGTTAAAACGTCGTTATATTCATAAACATAGGCTATGTACAACAACACTAATGGCTGTTAGTTCTGAAACCTATCTCAATTAATAAATTAGTTACGTATTAAAACGTATACAATTTACGAATAACGGTAAAAGGCTCTTTCAGCTCTGACCACATTCTTATTGGTCCTCATTTGAGAGAAGGGCCTAGAGACCAAGGAATGGGATTCCTGGTATCTTTTTGTCATCTTGGTCGCACGATGCTAAAAAGCATATTCAGCAGTATTAAACTAAATACCCGATAGAGTTAAATTAACATCTTCAGGGCTTCCATGTATGAGAATTTGAGTGGAATTTTCTCCAATAAACAAACATTTTGCACCAGATATGGTTTTATTACTACTGGGGGTTGTCAAAGTAGGCCTGAATTGTTTTGTCGTCAAGCCATTTACCTCTGCCCCAGTTTGAGTTACTAGGGCCTTGTTGATTATTTTTCAAGCTCTGAACTAAGCTATTAAGGTGCACATTTTTCATTGCAACTACTTATCTCACTTCTTAGCCTAGTACATTCATCGTCTTTTCACTTAATAACTTATCAAATAAGTGTCTTTCTGAAAGAAAATTAACTAAATAATTGTGCACCTCATTTAGCTTATGTTGCAGTGAAATTTTTTCACATTCAGATACCTCTCTTTCATGTTCAATAGCGTCCTGGACACTGAGAGATTGGTTTAAATCTATGTTACGTTTTATTTTCTTCTCATTGAGAAGATACTCAAGGTGAGAAATCTCATCTCTCAGTTTGTTGTTGGATTCAGTTAGCTCATATGTTAGGGCAGCTTTCAATTCGAGGCGTTTAATTGTGTCGACCACCCCACTTACTACAGAACTTATATCTAGTTGTGAGTGATTCGCTGCAAATTTATTCAAGTCTAAACACAGTTTAGACACTAAAGCTTCTGATCTTATATCTAGGTTTGATATTTTATACAGTACATTTTCAAGCTACAACATATTCAATACTAATACCAAAATTATACTAACACGAAATAAATATCAAGATGATGTTGGTAGGTTAATATTTTAACAGAGCAGAATATATTATGTACATAACGGCAAAATAACAAGGTTAATCCAAAAGTTCAAATAAATGACCAGAAGATGTCAGCTGGTATAATAACTAGAGATGAAATGAGATGAAAGTTCCGTCATTGGCAGTCGTCGTAGCGCCTCTTGTTCAATGCCGCAAGTCCGTTAGACAGGTATGCAAGTGGTGCGGCGTCACTGCAATCACAGGCGTTGTTGCTGCCGTTGACGTGCCGGGATCTGAGGCTAGCCGTCGCGTCGTCGCGTCGTCGCTCAGGGAATTAAAGCTTGGTGAATTTCAGGCTGCCGGGTGCCGGCAGCCTGAGTGGGTTGCGCGAGCCGCGAGATGGTTGCGCACTGGGCCAAGCAACGCCGGTTTAATGTCCCAAATCCCAAGGCGGCTTCCACCAGGTTAGTATTAAGCCGGGTTTACACTATGTAGCAAAACGTGCTATATGTTACATATAGCAAAAGTTATATAACATTTTCTAAAAGTTCGAGAACATACTTATAGCAGAATCTGCTATATCTAACATTTAGCAAAAGCTGTATAACATTTGCTATAAGTAGGAAATTTCAGTTTTTAAACTGCTACATAAAAATTGCTATTCTGATACATTTAGCAAAAATCGTGCTATGCATTCGGAGTCGGTAAAGATCAAAGAAAATCGAGCTAGATATAGCATTGGCTATATCTAGCAATGTTATAAGCGGATTTTTCGTCCAGCATCTGTTACATGTATTTTCTTTCAGTTAGTGTCTTTCTTTCCAATTTTGTGCCCAATCATAAAGACAATATTCTGTACTCAAAATGTTTACTGGTCATTCAAACAACAAACAACAAACTGAGAGATGAGATTTCTCACCTTGAGTATCTTCTCAATGAGAAGAAAATAAAACGTAACATAGATTTAAACCAATCTCTCAGTGTCCAGGACGCTATTGAACATGAAAGAGAGGTATCTGAATGTGAAAAAATTTCACTGCAACATAAGCTAAATGAGGTGCACAATTATTTAGTTAATTTTCTTTCAGAAAGACACTTATTTGATAAGTTATTAAGTGAAAAGACGATGAATGTACTAGGCTAAGAAGTGAGATAAGTAGTTGCAATGAAAAATGTGCACCTTAATAGCTTAGTTCAGAGCTTGAAAAATAATCAACAAGGCCCTAGTAACTCAAACTGGGGCAGAGGTAAATGGCTTGACGACAAAACAATTCAGGCCTACTTTGACAACCCCCAGTAGTAATAAAACCATATCTGGTGCAAAATGTTTGTTTATTGGAGAAAATTCCACTCAAATTCTCATACATGGAAGCCCTGAAGATGTTAATTTAACTCTATCGGGTATTTAGTTTAATACTGCTGAATATGCTTTTTAGCATCGTGCGACCAAGATGACAAAAAGATACCAGGAATCCCATTCCTTGGTCTCTAGGCCCTTCTCTCAAATGAGGACCAATAAGAATGTGGTCAGAGCTGAAAGAGCCTTTTACCGTTATTCGTAAATTGTATACGTTTTAATACGTAACTAATTTATTAATTGAGATAGGTTTCAGAACTAACAGCCATTAGTGTTGTTGTACATAGCCTATGTTTATGAATATAACGACGTTTTAACCAATGTTAGTTACATTGGTTAAAACAATAATTGGTTAATTGGTTGTTGTTTTGAATGCTATTATACCGTTACCAAAATATAATCATGTTTACGCCCCTCCCCTATGTTGTCGACCACCTGGGAAACTGACAAAATGCATTTTCGCTACAACTATATAAAAATAATCAGCAAATAAACGGTATCAGGAAACTGACACATACTTTCTCCCTTTTAGCCAAACTTAATAAAAATTGTTTTTTTATTTACTAAATATAGAATATTAAGTACAGATAAATGTACAGAAAATTGTCTAAAATTGTTGTTTTCAGAAATATTCACCCAAATCCCTTTTTGGGAGGCATTGTAGAAGCCATTGCTACACACAGTGGTTTTGAGAGGGGAAATGCCCCCTTGCCCTACCCCCCAGGGTAAAATGACAACATCTTTCGAACATCCTCTGTTGGTCAATGCTAGCGACCTGCATAACAATTTTTAATGAAATTAATCAGTAAATAAGAGAGAAATAGTAATTTTTGTATTCCCCATAAGAATAACATTAGACAACGTACTGCGTTTACTGCAAAATGAAAATTTCAATTTTCTCCGCAACTAGCAATCGTAGAATAGTAATTCAAAATACTAATTTATTTAGTTTTTGAGCTCTTTTTAATTCTCTATAGTAATATTTTTTAACATTCATGTTTTTTATGGAAAATCCAAAAACTGAATCTTTATGTTTTAAGTCTTGTAATTTCTGAACCCGAATTTTTACAGAAATGCGGGTGGTGTCGTTTTGTTGGAAACCTAAAGCTCCATAAACCACTAAAGTTTAATCAAAATCGTTAGAGCCATTTTTGAGAAATTTTGATTTTTCATGTTTTTTGGCGATTTTTGGGGGATAATTACCCTTAAAAATAAAAAATGAAAAAACGCCTGAAGATATCGAAGATTTGTTACCTACATACCAAATTTCATAAAAATTGGTTCATTGTTTAGGGCTCTAGCTCTGTACACATCCACACAGATACACACACACACACACACACACACACACACACATATCACGTAAAAACTACTTTTTTGGGTTCAGGAGTACGAAAAATAATATATCCACTAACAATTCTAATTCGAAAATTTTGACGAAAACAATACCTTCTCCTTATACTATGTATAGGGGGAGAAAGTAAAAATTGCGTTATAAAAGCATACTCAACCCCCCCCCCCCCCTAGATCCTGGACTATTTAGGGGGTGGAGGACTTATTCAAAATAAATTTTGTTCTATGTAGTATGGTGTGTGAGTAGTTTTTAGGAGCCCTTTTTCACAATCAACTGGAGTAATAACTCATTATTTTATGCCAGTGAGACTGAACCCTAAGATCGGAGTTATAAAACAATATTATTTCAAATTTGATGACTAAAATCGTGCAAAACGTTGGAAAGAATATAACCTGGCAACTCTGCCAGGGGGCAGAGCCCTAACGGTGGGGTTCGTACAAAACGTGGGGGCATCGTTCATGAGATGATGCTTTGTAAAACAAATCCAGAAAACCACCGCACGTTAAAATTTTATGCCGGCAAGTTATAGAAGCTAGTGGAGCGAATAGAAGCCCTGCGATCGGACAGAAAAAGAATTGAACTGTTTCAGTCCCCCCAGCATATATCCCAAACATACACCAGCACACCGAATACACTATCGCGCTCGCCTTAGTTAGCCTTTGTTGAGTAATTGTATACTGGTAGCATGACAGATCGTGTTTCATTGATAATTCTCTGACTGGATGGCTGCAGGCCTGACTGAGAATGAACCCGGAAAGCGTGATTTCTCGTTAACAGTATGACTATATGTCTTCCAAGCTGGCTGGGTACCAGTATGACTAGATTATTCCCAACCTGTCTATACGAGATCGCATTATGTGAGAGTGTTTATATATTCTGGGATAAATGTAAACTATATCGATTTCGTCTGTGTATATAAAGAACAGCAGATATTTTTACATTAGTTTAACATTAGGATTTGGATTTATATTCAAAAACATAATGTGGATAGTTCACGCATCATTTTTCGAATTACAAATTATTTAAGATTTATTTCGGAAGTTTAAAATATCTCATTCTAAAATGGCGGATCCAATATGGCGGCCAAAAATTGTAATTTGTTCAGAGTGAAAGCAAACACCCCTCAACAATGACCGGTAGCAGTTTATGATAATTATTTAATTTAATAAAGAGAATATTGGCATGTTTTAAGGTTGGGGTATTTAAAATTATCTTTAAAATAAATTATTTTAAATTAACAATATCTTGAAAACGAATAATTATATTAACGGATTGCGGCATTATTTTCACCGTAAAAAAGTAGCTTTATATGATGGGTCACAACCCCACCTTTACATTTGAAAGAAAATATTTGAATCCAATACGGCGGATCCACAATGGCGGCCAAAAATATGAACTAATTCAAAATGAAGTACAACTTGATCAACCGAACCGTCGAACCGTTATTATTTTATACCTGTTAGAGGGTCAATGGTCCATCAATCTGATGTGTAAAAGAGTCATTACTTTTATTTGAAAAATTTGAAAATATAGGTTCTATTACATATCAAATAAATGGACTATCGACCCTCTAATATTTATTAAATAAGAAAGGTTCGATGGTCCATCGATCTGTTGTTTAATAGAACCACTATATTTATTTTAAAACTTTAGAAAAATAGGTTATATAGCACATCATATAGACCCGTTTAAAAAAAATAATTTAGAGGGTCGATGGTACATCGGACCGAATTCGTATATTTTATAAAAAACTCATTTTGGGTCAATGGTCCATCGACCCAGAAAGTAAATATAACTTTCATTCATTTAAACGGTTTGATGGACCATAGACCATCTTGTATTTATTAAAGTTTTACAATAGGTTTGATGGTTCATCGATATGATGTGTAATTGAGCCGCTCCCCAAACGGGAGGTATTTTTGGGGTCTGGGTACCTCAAAACGAAAAGTTATCATGGTCCCGGGCCTAGGTATTACCATGCCGACTACGGTAATAGCTTCTGTCTTATCGGGGATATTCGCTAAAAGGAAATATATTGGATTAACAAAGTATTTAAAAACCGTAGTTGTTATTGAAGCTAGTATACGAGATCAGACTAAGACATTTTCTTTAAGGGAAATCTTTCTTTAAAGTAAATGTTGGGGAAGTGATTAAAATACATGTCTCAAAAATACATGTTACGAAATTTAATATTATTTTGTGATTACAGTATTCAATAAAATAAATGCTGCAATCATTACGAGATTTTTATAATGGCTTTCTTAACAATGTAAAAGGCTGAAAGAATACAGAGTTTAATATTATTTGTGTAATGAACAGTTAAATTTAACAATAAAAAATAAATAATAAGCTACATATTAAAACTTATTATTTAAACCTTTTCTTACTCAGTATATTTATTTAGTTTCCCAGGTCCACACATAAATAGCTATAGATTTCAGGACAGCTTATACGAATGTGACTTGAAACATTTTACTTCCAGAGAATACAAAATAAAGCTTACTCCAGAGGCAGTAAACCCACTTGAAATTCAGCGTCGCTCGTATCAACATTTTTTTAGCAGGATTGGGAAAACAACCGGATTTCAGAACAACAAACAACGCGCCTTGTATGTTTTCCAAGACGTATTTTTCATAAACATCATCGTTTTTAGCCACACACCAAATAAAGTTTAATGGATGTCTTATCATGGTAAGTTCTTAACTAAGTCATAATAGTTTGTACTAACTTACAAACTTAACAAGTTATGACTTGAGTATACATACTTACATTGTTATTTTAATGATATTCGTAGTAAAGAATTAAGATAGTACAGGTGAATGTATAGTAGTGTTTAAATATTCAATGGGAAATTAAATAATGAAAACTAAGTAATAAATTAGTTAGAAGTCGTCTTCAATTTGTATCTGCAATAATAGGTATGATGAAGCTTTATGAATCGCTTATACAAACATTGTACTTTAATAAAAACAAACTCTTCGAGAAAAAGAGCTATTGGTCTAGGAGCAGGAGCAGGAACGCAGGAAAATATGTAAATCTCTGTTTTTAAATGTTATGCAAAACAAATGAAGGCAGGGCATGCGTCGCAGGGACCAATTGCAGTTTTTCCGCGTTACCGGAAGCGAGAGTTTGACTATGCACTTTTATTTTTGTATCTCAATTTTAATCTCTAGACAAATCACCCTTAACCCTCTGTTAAGCTGAGGAATTGTAATTGCTATTTTACTCTTTTCTACTAAAGAAATAATAAATATAAGTTTTTCTTGCATTTGAACAAGTAAATTAAAACGCAAATGCCCAAGAAGTAATCAAATAAAATATAACTTGCATCCTGTCCTACTCTTTCCCCTGTTCCAAGCCGTCATTGTGGTCTCACCCTTCGGCTCAAAATTGGTTAACCCCAATTTGTTTCTCTGCTAACCCAGTATCTGAAAAGAAATGGGGAAAAAATGTACACTTTTGTATACGAATCCTATGTTTCTTCTTAAATGGTTGGTTCTTGATAAATCAAGGAATCAAGGTTATAATGTCATATTTTTTAGGTATGTGAAGCTGGCAGCGCCCATATTGAAAATAAGCGTTAAAATAACCTAAATAGTTTGTTTATCGTTTGTTTAGGTTTTTTTAGCTATTTTTGACGTTTGTTTGGCCTTAGTTGCTTTTAAAAACGAAAAATAAAGTGGGCGCTGCTAGCTTCACACTAGCAGCGCCCATTAGTAATTTTGAGCTAAATACCATTGAAATCGTTTGTTTATCGTTTGTTTAGATTATTTGTTTAGCTATTTTCGTCGTTTGTTTGGCATTAGTTGCTTTAAGACTTCGAAAAATTAAATGGGCGCTGTTAGCTTCACACCAGCAGCGCCCATTCGTTGATTTGAACTACAAACCAATGGAATCGTTTGTTTATCGTTTATTTAGGTTTGTTATTATAGGACTCGAGGGGAAAACGAGAATTTTTAAGGGAAAATTTGAGGGAGGCTAAAACCGCAGATTTTGCATTATTACCGCTATTTTACCTCTACTTTCACGTATGTTAAGCTTTAATTTATTTGTAAATCGAAAAACAAAGTAAGCAATGCTATCTTTGTTCATTATTCCTTAAACAGAATTAATTACTTGACATCTTTTCCGTAAATGTATCATTCAGCGTTTAGTGAAACAACAATTTCCAACTTGTATAAACTGAGTAAATAATAGCTGATTTTTGGTCCAACCCAGTTTAAAAACGATAATTTTTTACATCGAATTGATAACATCTAGTCCCAGGGCATACACAAATACCATAACCATTAATTATTAGATTTTTCTCTTAGTTAACAATTGTATGCGTTTTAATTTTTACCTTCCATACCTCATTACATGATAATTAAATTTTCCCTTTGCAATATGATAGATTAGTTGTGCATACCAGTAAATATGCCTGTGATGGATAAGTATAATTTTCGAAACTGGTAGAAACCACCAGAACCACTCTGTTTTTCAAACCTAAAAGCAATTACCACTTAACAAACGTCAGAAATAGCCAAACAAAAGATTAACAAAATGGTTTAGATAGTTTTCAAGTAGATTTTCGAAATCGACGCTGCTGGTGTTAAGCTAGCAGCTCCCACTTTATTTTTGAAATTCAAAAGGAACTGATGCCAAGCAAACGTCGACAATAGCTAAACAAACGATTTCAATGGTATTTAGTTCAAAATGACTAATGGGCGCTGCTGGTGTGAAGCTAGCAGCACCCACTTTATTTTTCCTTTTTAAAAGCAACTAAGGCCAAACAAACGTTGAAAATAGCTAAACAAACGTAAACAAACGATAAACAAACGATTCCGTTGGTTTTTAGTTAAAATCAACGAATGGGCGCTGCTGGTGTGAAGCTAGCAGTGCGATTATCAAATAGTATTGTACGATTATCAAATCTATATACCACAGAAGCTAAAATACTGTCGTCATCTTGAGGTTTAAAACATTTTCAACTCTAAACATTAACTTTACGTGTCACCAAGATACATTAAACTTCTAGTCAGTCTACTCTTGTTCTTGGCCGGCCACTCGTGGGGAATAAATGTGCACATTCATTTTACATTTTTAAATGTTTATTTTTTTTGTGTGTCACGTACAAGTTTATGGTTAGTGTTGAAAATGTCTTAAACCTCAAGACGATGACAGTGTTTTAGCTACTGTGATATATATAAGTCAGTCCCTCATTTGATAATGGGACAATGGTAGTCCCGAACTAATAACCTTTTAATCTAATGGATTGACGACGTCAGGGTATGCAACCTAATTTTTTAAGTAATATACAATTTATCCAGGATGCAAATAGTATGAATAAAAGGTTCATTTTAAAACCAACTCCAAACCAGAATGCCTAGGTTCTAATTCATTGTAAATGGGTATTTAATTTTAATTCAGATTGTTTTATTCAAAGCTTCTCCACGCCTCCAATCAGTCAGTAAGTGTAAGGATTATTTATACGCCTTTTTTAGTTGTCTACTATTTTGTATAGTTCTGTTTAATGGCTAATTCTATCATTCTATATTCGATATATTACAACTGTAAAAAGTAAAAGCTAGTCTTAATCCAATACAGCTGAATACAATTTTAAAATATGTATTTGGTTTTAAAGTTATTTTCGTTAGCATCACAAATTACCCTAACTCGATGTTATCACGGGACCGGACACACCTAAGTACACAACGAAAGAGTCAAGTCGTTAATTGTAAGGGTGGGCCTGAGGGCATAGGTCTGGAAAGGTCGACGAGTTGGGGACGCCTGGAAATTGCATTTTGAGTGCCAATATGATTTTATTTCAAAACTAATAAAATATTTAGCCATCGTTTTATATATTTTGTATAGCAGAATTGTAAAAGCTCTATAGCGTAATGATAATTTAAAACACAACTTTAAAGGTATATTTGTATCCAACAGTTGGCTGCCATGTGATACAATCAGTCCTTTAAAACAAATTTAACTTTTAAAAATTTACTAAGAAAAATGTTTGCTTTTAAAACACTTAGTATAAATTTTAAAACATTGCAAACCATAAGCCACGGTTATGGTTTATGATTACCTGTGTTTTAACACTATACCAAGGACCCTTTAAAGCGCACATTCAGATATCATATGAAAACTCTGCGAGTCCTTGATAACAGTTGGAATTAAAACCCCACGGAGCCCCCGGTGTACAATAGGGGTTGGGGGTCGGACAAAGGCATGATTCAGCGTTGATGGCCACCCCTCGAGTAATGGGGGCCTGCTAACACGGTCTGAATTGAGATTTACTCTCGATAACACATTCAAGACTTTGTATTCACATTACTTTAGGCATTCATTTCTAACAGTTAGATAATGATGATGCTTCAATGACTAATCAATTTGTGACGTCATATAATTCAATTAAGTTAAAACTGGTTTGGTTAGTGTGGTTCAAAACACCCTTAGTTTTAGTTATTGCGGAAAATAATTCGTAAAATTATCCATTTTGTGTTTGAATATAGTTAAACACTTTCATCGTTAAATGTTATGTGTTTTCTTAGGCTAAATGAGACATTCTTGGGTAATGACTTTGTCACCAGTTATGGCTGTCATTAAAAAGTTATTTTTAAATATAACAAAAATAATAATATAATTATGAATAAATATTCATGAACACATAAATATTCTTCAGCGAGTAAGCAAATATTATTCAAACCAGTTTGTTTGATAGCGCTATACAATCTTTCAAAACATGCATCTGTCATAGTCCAGGAAGAGGAAGATCCGCTAAAAACAAAGGGACCCGTCAGCAGAACTAAATTAGAGGAAGGAACGGTAAAAAAACTGCAGCATCAGTCAAGTGAACCAGAATATAAAATGGCTGATTCATGAAGCACTGTGGTTTGCGTTCATGATAGTTAACCAACCTATCAGCCTACTTTAAGATATATAAAAAAATGTTCTTGATTTAATATTTTACCCCGGTAATGTAAAGTACCTGGGCAACCGAGCTTTGCCTGGGGAAGATCAGTAATTTTGTTTAGCTGACTTGGAGTGACGTTTTACCACGTGCCCTTACTGACGAGCAAATTTGCTTTTCTCATTTGCCTCTTTCCTGCATGTTTAAGGTCACTCCAGTTGTTATCATAGCTCAATGGGCCGAGTGAATAACAACGAGTACAGGAAGTATTTACTTGCGAGTAAATACTTGCTAGTATTCATACCTCCAAGCAAAGTCGTGTGAATAAAAGCTACACTTTTCTTGCAGGTAAATACTTTCTAATAAGCCGGTAAACCCACTGGCTCTGTGGGTATACTTGCAAGTATTTACTCTTTTCACGGCAAGTAAACTTTACACGAGTACATTCTTTCAGTTTATTTCTTTAAAATATACACATATGTTTGCCAGAGTGTGCGAAGGAGCAGCGGCGACGAGATGAGGAGGAGGCGAATAGGCGTCACCGTTAAATCCGCCGGAGGCTGGTGAGGGCCCAGCAGCAGCTTCGGCGCAAGCCGCAGCTCCGGCGCAAGCCACAGCTGCAGCCGCAGCCACAGACGCAGCCGCAGCCACAGCAGCAGCCGGAGCTGGAGACAGGACCAATCGGAGAGCCTGCACTGAGGCTAATTGTATTGACGGATTCTGATTCAGATTAAAATAAAAAATAACTTTTATAAAAAAAAACAACAACAAACAGCGAAAAACAACAAAACAAATTAGTTGTGGACTTATCCACCGAGCTAGGGTGCGGCACTCTGTTCGCATGGCACTTCATGACGTTGACGTCATCCCCCCCATTACGTCAACCCCCATTACGTCATCCCCCTTACGTCATTCCCCCCATTACGTCATCCCTCCAATTACGTCATCCCCCATTACGTCATCCGCCATCGTTAATTTGAACGGTGTCTTTTAATGTTACCAATTAATGTCTTACAGTATTTTATTTTTATTTTATTTTTTGATATAGGATTCATTTATTTACACAAAAAAAACATATAATAACAAACTAATCCTCATTATACTCCCCGAACTCTTGTTCGGCCAAGCGAACTATTTCTGCAGTCTAAATCCTGCAGTCTAGCCATGTCAGACATGTACCAGCGCCACGTCGTCGCGCTGCGGGGTCCAGCCGCCCATACCCTGGTCACATCATCCTCCAGCTCATGTTACTCTCGGAGTACCTCGCGTAGACTCCTTGGAGGTCCAGGCTTGGAACTCTCTGAAGAGTTCGACTGAGGCGACGGTAACGATAGAGGTGGCGATGGAGGCGGCGATAGAGGTGGCGATGGATGTGGCGGTGGCTGGGGCGATGGAGGTGGTGATGGCTGGGACAATGGAGGCTGCAGTCAGCTTGGCCCTGGCTGGGGCTCTGCCCGGATTTCCTCTGCCCATATTTCCTCTGCAAATAGAGCCTCCTGATCCAGCTGGTCCATGTATTCCAGACTTTGAGCGACGCAATCAATCTCATAATCTGTCAGTTCCTCTTCCCACGCGGTCATGTTAGCGACTTGAGTGTGCGAGCCTATTTGCCCATTATTGGAGATTACCGTTACTGACGTGCCACGGACTTGTTGTTCGCGGAAAGATCCTCAGTTATATAAATTGTTTACCTATTAGGCTCACGAGTTATTTTTTCTTCGCTAATGATGTATACAGCCAGTTTGAATCTTGAGTTAACCATGGAAGCAAGTAACCTACTGTCACTAGCTCAACTATCGGCCATTGAAATAAGGAAACGGAAATACCTTCTGTATGAGGGGATTGCAAGATTACCAGTGCCTGTGCAACGATACGTCGCATTCTGCCTCGAGGGATATGTGCGTGAATATGTTTTAGTACTTCACAATCCCGAACCGGACCCTCTTATATCCCGGGTGACAGACTTATATAACAAATACAACCGTCATACAGTTAACCAGTGTCGCTAACCAGTGGCAAATATTATTCAAACCAGTTTGTTTGATAGCGCTATACAATCTTTCAAAACATGCATCTGTCATAGTCCAGGAAGAGGAAGATCCGCTAAAAACAAAGGGACCCGTCAGCAGAACTAAATTAGAGGAAGGAACGGTAAAAAAACTGCAGCATCAGTCAAGTGAACCAGAATATAAAATGGCTGATTCATGAAGCACTGTGGTTTGCGTTCATGATAGTTAACCAACCTATCAGCCTACTTTAAGATATATCAAAAAATGTTCTTGATTTAATATTTTACCCCGGTAATGTAAAGTACCTGGGCAACCGAGCTTTGCCTGGGGAAGATCAGTAATTTTGTTTAGCTGACTTGGAGTGACGTTTTACCACGTGCCCTTACTGACGAGCATACACTGAACATTATTGTGATAGACTTGTGTATCCTGCAAGAAATGTGAAAGTGTATCGCTTCTTAGACACTAGTGAACAACAATACACTTGTTTCTGCTGTGGTAAGCGTGCTTGGTAGATAGATTGCTTTAGCAATGATGATTATCTATCGACCTTAGATTTTAAAGGCGAAGGAAATCAGAACAGTTCTGGAGGGCTCTATGCACTCCAACTTTATTTATTTTTTAATAAAGTGTGGTTTTTTACCCTTAATCCCTTTCCTTCCAATATTAAAATAATTAAATCAATCAGAAACAGTTATAATATATACCCCATGACGTTATCCTCCCCATGACGTCACCCCACCCCCGTTGCGTCATCTTCCCCATTACTGTCATCCTCCCCATGACGTAATCCCCGTCAACATCCCCTATGCTTTTTTTTCTCACTTTGTCCCTGAGGCGGCAGTGACGTCGCCCGAGAGAAGTGTTTACTGTCTTCATCAGTCGCAGGCGTAGAAGTCTCTAGAACATTGTGAAAACATGTTTACTCATTATTGGTAATGATCGAAGCAACGTTTAATGTTTTTTGGAGGATGGGACTCATTTGCTCACAATCTCTGCCACTGTTCAGACCAAAATAAAAATGACTTTTGAGGTTGCGATGGATGTGGTGATGGCTAAGCCGTTCTATAAAACAAAACTGTTTATGATCTCATCAGTAATTGTGGAAATCAATTCAATTGATGCTGAGATGTTTTTGCAGAGAGTAAAGTACTATACTACAGGCAACTTTGCGAACTTGCACATAACAATTTGGATAGACAAGCCTATACCTAATCATCGATGGTAGCAATTTCAAGCGAATGTGGAGGGCAGGAAACCATATGCTCCCTATGTACATGCCATAAATTGGCTTCGTAGAGAACCTGAACAGGTTTTCACCAAAGTAATTGTTAATGGAATTTAAAAAATAAAGATCTAAAAAAGATTTTATAAAATTGAAAAATAAATATAAAAGAAAAAACAAATAAGCACTTGTGGACTTAGTCCCTGAGACAGGTTCACACCGTCGAGGCTTAAACTCCTGCAGCTTAACGCCCGAGGGTCTGAGGATGGTGACGTCATTGCCCCATGACGCAAAAACCCCTTTTAACGCAACACCCCCCCATGACGCAACAACCCCGCACACGATGCAACACCCCCCATGGCGCAACACACCAACCCCCCATTACGCTTCCCCCTTATAATGCAATCCTCCCCATGATGTCATTCCCTCACCTTCGGGGAATACCCTGCTGACGGTATATAAACCTGACGTTCAGCCACGGGACGTCACCATGAGCGACACCGAAGTGGACCGAACGATTCGCCGTCTGATGCAGGAGATTAATGCTATGGATGAGAACGCCAGCCCACCCACCAAACCTATGAAGAAAAAGCCCGTTGGATGGACGGTGAAGAAGGATTTGCCTAGCGATTCTCCAGCATCCAGTTGGAGCGATACTGAATGGCAATATACAGTAAAGAACCCCACCAACTTTGGGAACTTTTTTTTAAATGTCGGTGTTTTGAGGTGGTCGTCCGACACACAGTCGTGGCCTGTACCTGGACAAAGAGAGTGACGATGAAATCTGCATGTGTCTCACGATCCTTCTGATGAGGCTGGAATATATGTTGGTGAATAGTGATCCTGGAGTGCTTAAAATTAATGGAGTTACCAGGACCATAACTCCACTGCCCGCTTGGCGCAAGCCCCCCGTCGGTGATGGGAAACGTAAGGCCGGATGCGATTGCGTCATCCCAAAGCGCAAGAAGTAAACAACCTAATGACCCGGGAACACCTAATGACGTAAACAACTTGTTGACGCAGCAAGCCTATATAAAAAGACTCGGTGGCGAGGTACAATCATTCCACATCTGAACATTCGATGAACAGCATGGACCAAAAGGTAGACCTGAAGTCAGCCTTCAACAACTGCAACTCTAAACTGCAACTGTAAACTGCTGGTTACACTCGGTTCACCGAACTACGTGAAAACGTAGTCTACCCCATCCGGTCGTTAAGCGAGTGGACACGCCCTATGGTGAATCAATAATGGCCACTTTGGAGGGTCTGGCTGGTTACGACTCGCTGAAGGTCTACAGGCCTTGGCGATACCTGGCCGTCCTTGGGGATCAGGTCATTGCCCAATAAAACGTGGGTGGGATCGAGGATGCATCTGGTGAAGAAGAGCGGTCCTACCGGTAGCAAAGGCGCTCTTCTAGAATTTGTTTAAATAACAAAAAGAAAACGCCTATTCCTTTAAACTTAAAAAAATAATAAAATAAAAGAAAAGCTCAATTTAGTTATAAGAGCAGGGATGGTGCACTGTGGTCAGTAGCCATCACGGGCTGGAGGTGGAAATACCCGTTTGCCGCCATTGTGGCGGGTCCTTCGGGCAGTGGCAAGTCGCAGTTTGTGGCTCAGTTCATCAAACACGCTGACCACATGTCCGATACGCGCTTCGCCTGCATCACCTAGCACTATGGTAGTGGTGGTGGCAGGAGTGAAGGGGACCCTGCCGTGCGTTACGAAGCCGGTCTGCTTGATCTCAAAGACTACAATGGAAGGGAGCCCGCCCTGGTGATTCTTGACGACATGATGCGTGAAGCTGACTCTCGCGTGGCGGACCTGTTTACCAAGGACTCCCATCACCGCAATATGAGTTTATTCTTCATCACACAAAACCTGTTTCATCAGGGTAGGGGCCCGTGTGACATCTCGCTGAACGCTCATCAGATTGTGTGTTACAAGAATCCCAGGGACCGCGCTCAGATCAAACACTTGGCCCGCCAAGTATATCCAGAAACCCCGAAATTCGTGGCGGAGGCCTACGCGGACGCCACACGCGATCCGCACACCTTCCTACTCATAACTTGAAACAGTCCACGCCCGAAGAGATGCGAATACGTTCAGCCATTTCCCCCCATGATCCGGTCAACTACGTGGATCTACCCAAGAAACGATAAATAGGCTGAGTGTGCGCTATCATCAGTCATCATGTCGCGACGCATAAAGAAAGACGCCGCACTGCTGACAGCTATAGTGCACGCCACACCCAAGGAACGCAAAGCCATGTTAAAAGCGTGTGAGAATAGTCGCATCAGATCAGTATGCGAGTATGCATACAACGTGTAACGTGGGAACGTGCCGCTCACTGCCTGCTGAGAACGAAATTTGATCAAACACAAACAGGTGCTCAGACGGCTGGTGAAGCGCGGTGACCAGCCGCTGATCTTGTACAACGCAAGGCGAAAAGCGACGCTACCTTGGACAACGAGGTGGTGGTTTCCTGCTACCCTAGCTGTTGAGTACCGTTCTGACTGCGTTAGTGCAGAAAGTAATTGGAAATGGAGCACGCTAAGAAAATGGTGGTCGTCCCACAGGAGCTCATCGAGCGGATACGAAAAGGGACAAGTGGTGCCGGCGTCATCAATAAGCCATCCGGTCAGGACGCTGAGATGCACCGTATATTGAGTGATAAACGGCTGGACGATACAGAGAAATGGAAACAATATCAACAGGTGTTGCAGTGGCTCCTGCACTTCTCCGCAGCCAAATCGTGATAGGCTTGCCTATCATCGAAGAAGAAGCGGGTAAGGACAGCACACAACACGAGTCTACCACCCTAAAAAATAAATAATCCCCTTTTTGTCATGGGGAGGATGACGCAATGGGGGGGTTTGTTATTTTTTGTGGTCGAGGAAACGTTCCCAAAGATCTACAAGACGGAGGCACGTAGCTTGTTGCGGTTCATGAACCGTCAAGGTAGCCTCATCACCTGGGACGCCGATGGAGCTGTGTATGTGTACAACGAGAAGGTCCCCGATTCCATTATAGTGGACATTTTACACAGCATAGTGAGAGTGCGAAGGGTTGATCGATTACCTATCGGTTGGCGTCAAGTGATGACGGCGTTGAAGATCATGAATATACCCAAGGAAGACATAGGCAATTCCACAGCGTTGCGTTTCCTAAGTGTGGGTTTTGGACGCCACATCAAGCCCCTGGGGAGACTCGACAGTCACATCAACACCCATGTCACCGCGGTTAACACCGATGCGAGATCGCCTGAGACTGCGAATTCTATCACCGGCAGCTAGGCGAAAGATAATGACTGAAGAACCTGACAAAGAATGGTCATTAGACAATTGGGAGCCATTCAATACATCATAATGAAGAAGTTGTATTATGATCCAAGTCATCCGGGTTCGTTTGGTGGTATTGCCACTCTAGCACAAGCCACGTGCCTGCCAAAGTGCCGAGTGGTGGAATAGTTAGTGCTCAAGACACTTACACGTTGCACAAGCCTTTGCGTAAGCCGTTTCCTTGCAACCGCTATACCGTGTTTGGGCCTCAAGAGTTGTAGCAGGCAGACCTGAACGACATGCGTGGTCTCAGCCAGCACAACGACGGAGTCAACTACCTGCTAACCGTGATTGAGGTTTCCAGCAAGCGGCTCTTTGCGGTACCGTTGAAGAGGAAAAGTGGACAAGAGGAGGCGGTGGCGTTTGAGAGGATATTCGCTGAGGCGAAGCATCGCTGTCTGCAGACCGTCAAGGGGACAGAGTTCACTGGTGCCACGACAAAGCGAGTGTTCAAGAGGCACAACGTCACGTACGTCCCCATGCAGAACCCCGACATGAAAGCAGCCGTGGTGGAGCGAGTCAATCGCACGCTCAAGACCCGCATGTGGTGCTACCTAACCTATAAGAATACGTCCCACTACATCGAAGTGTTGGAGCTTGGGCGGCATGCGACCCGTGGACGTGGACAATGGCGTTGGGAAAATAGTGTTTAAGGTGTGGCGCCACATGTATGGAAAAACGCTCCAACGCCGCAAGCCAAAATTCAAGCCGGGTGACACGGTGCGCATAGCCAAGGAGAAAGGTACGTTCGCCAAAGGTTACGAGACCAATTGGAGTAAAAAACTGCTCGTGGTGGACCCAACGAGCCTGCTTGCAATCTGAAGGGAACGCTGTTGGAAGATTAGTTCTCTGAACACGAAAACCCATGACACGCCCAGCACTGATACACTAATTTATTTTTGTTCATCTCAAACATCATAACATCAGATCTAGAATCAATTCCATGTGGAACCACAAATTTTCCTTTCATTGCAAAACCTAATTGAGTTCCACTGATACTGTTTTTAACACGTAACGTTAATTTACCGATTTCAGTTTTAAGACCTGACTCATTCCGTTTAATCGCAATAAGACACCACTTTTCTAAGGAAAATACGGTTGAATTCATTTTCATCTGAAAATAAAGAAAATAAATATGTCTTTAATAATGAATTTTGAAAAAAGGATACTAAGCAAAAGAACGCTTAAAAGGCTTATTTCAATAAAACATTTCTACTTACGTTTAAATATTGTAAAGCACCAGGAAGGAATCACGTGGAGCACTCAGTAACACATTCACAGAAGAACTGAGGATAATCGTTAAGCGCAGTTCATTAAATAGGCTTAGTTTATGAGCGGGAAGCCAGAGGAAAACAAACAATAGCCTCGGGGTGCCGTGGAGAGGATGATTTCATGGGGAGAAGAGGGGGATGTCATGGGGTGGATGATGTCATGGGGAGGATGACGTAAGGGGGGATGTCATGGGGAGGATGATGTCATGGGGAGGATGACGTAAGGGGGGATGTCATGGGGAGGATGTGGTCACCGTCATGTAGTGTAATGCGGCAAGAGTACCACACCCTGGCTCGGAGGATAAGGCCACAACTAATTTGTTTTTTGTTGTTTTGTTGGTTTTTTATATTTAATTTATTATTAAAACTTACATCTGCTCTTTATTTTTTTTACCTAAATGAATAATTAACATTATTATATATTATGAAAAATGGTGAAACTTAAACCTATACTAAAGATATGAGTTTAACGCATACCATGGCCACCTCTGCGTTTTTATTGCGAACCTACTGCTCCACCTCCTCCAACGGCCCCGGCTGGTTGGCTATGAACCGCCAACGCATTAGGTGATGTCGTCCATCGGGGCAGAGTAGCCCCCACCGCAGAAGTCTGTCTATAGCCTCCTCTCTCGCCAGCCACATCATATTGGCCACCATGTTCTGGTCCCACAGCGTGTAGGTATTGATGGTGGTCATGGCTGAGTGGCTTCTGCAATTCAATATTTGAATTGCAGCTGTTATACATTATGGCCAGGTTACTAGCAAAACAATATGTTACAGGTAAGAAATGTATTTATCTATATAAATAAAAATAAGTTTAGTTTCTGAATCACTTCGAACAATGAATGTTGAATGCAGCAGGGACATTTAAATTTGCGTTAAACTTTGTTTATCTACCTGTTTGTTTTCAAACCAAATTTGTTCCGCGTTTCACAATAAAAGACTGTACGGAATGAAATAAAACATTTTGCCCATTTTCGTGTGGAGCAGGACATTTTTAGGCTGTTTCAAATCATTACGTACGTCATTAGGGTTATGTCCATTGGCAAGTCACTGCTACATAGTAGATATTATGGGTTTAGGTTACATAACCTTTCACTGTAGAATGCACCACGAAATAGAGGAAACACATACTTTAAGTACTTCACAACTGTATACTAAACAATATAAAATAACGGCACGACAATGAAACATTGAGTAGGGATCACATAAGCCCTTGCAACATGATATTTAAAGTTCAGTTTGACTTGGTAGTCATTGTGATTTTAATGATGAATTTGATAAGAAACTACATGAGTTATTGAGCATATATTTGGAAGAAGATGGGTCCATCCTAAAAAGCAGTTATTGGCTTGCTCCCGTTATAATGAGGCTCGGCCCTAATGACCTTCAAAATTGCCATGAATCACATACTTCCTAAACCAATTGAGTAAAGATTTGGTTGATAGTCAGCAGGCCTCTGCTTTTCGTCCCTTATTAGTTCTTTGCTCCGTTTGCCTTTAACAATGTAATTTAAACAACACTGACGTTATTAGTTAACCGGACCGATATTGAGCATTTGAGCATACATTTGTTAGGAAGATAGTTAATCCATCAGAATAAAACCTTTGCCTACCCCAAAAAATGCTTTAGGGCTCTCCAAATGTTGGAGCTATCGAATTTAATGAAGAAACGCGTTTTAATCAGGCCTCATCCCCGGAAAAATATGTTTGTGGATAACAAGTTATTCGAAAAAACAACATTGAGATTAAGATTAAGATTTGTAAATAAAAACAAAAGAATCATAACAGCTGTTCAAAAACAACCAGTCAATTGTAAAAATAACACTCACTTGGTAAAATATAAGTATGTGATTTTTGTGAGAATAGTGATTAGAGCAAATAAAAATTAAGTTTAATATACACAAGATTAGGTTATGTATAAATTTCTAAAACCATTAAGAATGAAGATTGAATAAAAAACTGACATGAACAAAATAAATAGAAACGTGTAAATAAGCTAAGCAAATATGCTCACCTTAGAGAGGAACCGTAAAGATCTCTAGGTATTTTGAACTAACTGGCTGGCTTTTCGAGCAAAGCTCGATCCCCCAGGTACTTTAAAAAATGTAACTAACTTTCCAAACATAACATTGTACTGTGATCGAAGAGCGAAGCCGCGACGGGCTACTAGTTTATCTGATTATCTATGTGTATTAAAGCGTTGTATGTTAGTACAAACTCCGGTGTCTAATTGAACCAATTTTCTGGGTATCATCTCACTAAGCTAAGCGAGTAATCATTGAAAGTTTTAAGAGAGAAAGAGAGAGAGAGAGAGAGAGAGAGAGAGAGAGAGAGAGAGAGAGAGAGAGAGAGAGAGAGAGAGAGAGAGAGAGAGAGAGAGAGAGAGAGAGAGAGAGAGAGAGAGAGAGAGAGAGAGAGAGAGAGAGAGAGAGAGAGAGAGAGAGAGAGAGAGAGAGAGAAGGGAGGGAGGGAGGGAGGGAGGGAGGGAGGGAGAGAGAGAGAGAGAGAGAGAGAGAGAGAGAGAGAGAGAGAGAGAGAGAGGGAGAGAAAGAGAGAGAAATAGCTTAAAATATTTTTTAATTCAACAAAAGAACCAAAAGCCTTACAAGTAGTAAAAATAAATTTGAAGTTGATACACTAACAGTCTTGAATTACCACGAATTTTAAGTTTATAACTATAAGAGATCAACTTAAATTTTCAACAAATACCTTACATATGACCTCCAGAGAAACCGCTTTACCAATTTAAACTGTTTTTGAAAACAATTAAAGGTTTGGCATATAATTATACCATAATACCCCTGTCCCAGCAAACCTGCGTACTCAGCGAATTTCCAATGCATTTATGTCAAGTGATCTCACTACACCTACGGTAATAACTTCTTCCCTATAGGGAAATTCGCTAAAAGCATTTCTTTTGTATAAATACTTTGGAGCCACACACATATAACGTAACGCACTTAAGAGGGGAGGGGGGATGGTGTAGCGTTATGTTGGGGAGAGGGGTTGGATAAACCTTACGTAACTCGAACATTTTAACCCTAAGAGCTGGCACACTCCCATATCTATTGATACTGCTAAAAATCTTTCAAAATTAAAAATAATCAAGTTGATATATAAATCAAGGTTGCAGTAAGTTATAAAAAAATACTTCCCTCATACTATTTTAATATCAGTTAAACTAAAAATAAATACGTAACAAGTTTTGACTAAGTTCTGTATTACTTTACACCTATGTTTTGGGTTGTTTTAGAGTGTACAATCATTACTTTATACAGTATTATATGCAATACTTTATCAAGTAATGCGTCCCCAGTAATGCGTAATCCCACCCATATCCTTAGTTTTAGCGAATTTCCCTATAGGGAAGAAGTTATTACTGTAGGTGGCATGGTAATAACACACGCGCGCGCGCATGTGTGTGTGTGTGTGTGTGTGTGTGTGTCCGTTACCTCAATAACTTTTGAAAGAAATGCCCGATTTTTAGGAAATTTGGCATAAATGTGGAGAGTAGTATTTATGAGTTTAGCTTCGAAAACCAGATCGATCAGACTATGGGAAAGGGGTTTTATGGGGGTTTAACCTTTTCCAAAAATCAGTTTTTCGAACTTTTTACCCTAACATTTTAAAATACCCCCGTCACAGCAAACCTGCGTACTCAGCGAATTTCCAGTGTCTTAATACCACATAAAACCGCATACCAAGTTTCATAAAAATATATTCACAAATGAGCGATAAATACAATTTTAATTATTCTCCATAAGAATAACATTAGGGATGAGTACGCAGGTTTGCTGCAACAAGGAATACAAAATAATGGGCTTTCATGAAAATGTCAATAGAACTCATCTAAGTAAAGTCACATACAAAGTTTCATTCATATACATTTATAAATAAGCGAGATATAACATTTTAATTATTCTCCATAAGAATAACATGGGGACCGAGTACCTAGGTTTGCTGCAACGTGAACCATAAGTGGAATTTTTTTGTCCAAACAACAACAAACCACAATCATATGAAGCCATATACCAAATTTTGTCGGTTTATATTCTAAATAAGCGAGATATAAAATTTATTTTTCTCCTTAGGAATAGCATTAGACGACGTACTAGACAACGAAATGTGTTTAGCACTTGCAATATCTCAGTAACCAATTGACGTAGAGCATTGATCAAAATACCATATTGGTTATTTTTTAAGCTGAATTAAATGGTATAACTAAATATTTGATTTAAATACAAATCCCCAAAAAAAATTATCGGGGTACAAAACCCCCCCAAAACCCCCCTTCGGATGGTGCGATTCGTCTGGTTTTCGAACTTGTTCAAATAAATGCTACTTTACACACTTATGTACCAAATTTCATCAAGATCGGACATTTTTTACGAGAGTTATCGTGCTTACGGTCACATAAATAAATATACATATATATATAATTTGAACGAATGGTGTTTTTGACATCTGGGGGCCTCAAGATGAAAAGTTATTATGGTCGTGGGCTTACGTGTTACCATACCTCCTACGGTAATAGCTTCTTCCCTATGGGATAAATTCGCTAAAACACACAATTTTGGTTATAGCCATTTCATAGAGCTTAAAAAGACAAATAATGTAGTATTTTGAATCATTAATCTAGGTTAAATGGTTCTGGAGAAAAGTCAAAAACGCGTCTATAAAATATCCCATGTTAATCTTATGGGAAAAAGGTTTATTTTCCTCATGTAATGTTACTAAAAACTTCACATTTGTTTCTACCAATAAGTTTAGCTCCACAAAACAATCATTTTGGTATTTTATTTGTTGTTATACGTCCAACCGTTTTAGAGATATTCAAAGTGCTAAACAGTACGTTGTCCAATGTTATCCTTATGGAGAATAAATAAAATGCCATTATATCACTTATTAATGGAGGTATTTTGTGAACCTTGGTGAGTGGCTCTAGGTAGTAGTGAGACCCATGTATATGACTTGGAAATTCGCTGAGTACGCAGGATTGCTGCAATGGGGGTATTTTAAGTTGTTTTGTATTTGAATTAGTTATTAATTAAATTTGTTAAGTTTTAGCTGAAATAGTTTATTTTGTTGTTTATATTATTAGTAGGCCTACCGGTAACTATCCATTTTGTTTGTATCCATTTTGCTTTGAAATAATTTATTAAAACTTGTTGTTAAAAGAAAGTCAGTAAAGGTTTAATGATTAATTGAAACCCAAATTCCAAATTGCTAATGAAACTATGTTTAAAATTTGTAAGCTACCTTAAAGCCTACTACGATTGAGTTGCGTAAAAAAACATACACACTACTTTTAAAGCTAAAACTATTTAAACTTTACTTTCTATGTTTCCAAATATGAAAATGAGTTTTTTCACCCTGTCAACACGGAGACATGATCAACGTGTTACTTACGTTACTCTATAGTTGAAACATAGACGTTGGCTAAATATCAACGACTCAAGTACCACTAAAATGGCTCCTAATGTTAATATGCGAGGAAAAATATATTTCATTTGAAGATAATATTGATGGTACTGAACTTAATTATTCCAATAACGAACGTGACTGAGATTTTGTATTAAATATTTTATCTGCAAAATTTGTACTTTATCCATGGTGGCGTTTTCGAGTTATTGTGATGACAGACACGCTACTTGAGTTGATTCTCTTACCACTTTAGCATTAAAGTAACAAGTAGGTGTCTGTCGAAATCGACGGATACAATACATAAAGTTTGAGTAGTCTGACAGTAACCTGTAGGAATAATTAACAACTATGAATTAACTGACTGAAAATATGACATAAATAAATGCACTTTTATATTTGGCGCAATACAGGTAAAAAGTCACAAAATCACAAAATCACAAAATCACAAAACTAAAAATAAAAAAATAAGTTACTTTTAACCTTGAATTCAGCTTAAAAAATAAACATTTTCGTGTGTTGATCATTACTCTACATCAATTAGTTACAGAGATACTGAAAGTATCTCTAAACACAGTACGTTTTCCAATTGTATTTTTATAAACAATAAGAAACATTGTACATTCGTTTATTTATGAACGTATCCTTACAAAACTTGATAAATTGCTTCGTTTCGTTGTGGGTTTTTTATATTTACACAAAAAACTATTATTTGGCAGATAGTTACAGTAGCAGCAAACCTGCATACTCAGACCCCATGTTATACTTATAGAGAATAAGTAACATGTTATAAATCGCTTATCTATTTATGTATATTAATGATACTTGGTACGGTATTTGGTTTTATGTGGTATTAAGACACATATCTATACATTGGCAAATCGCTGAGTATGCAGGTTTACTGCGACGGGGGTAGTTAAAAGTTACATTTAATGGTTACGTTAATCTATATATAATACGAAAACCCGATGATCCCCCAGACCAAACCTCTTTACCTACAACCACGAAATTCCACACGTATAGTCTTTCCACAACGTAGGTAACCACTAAGAAAGGATTTTGAGAAATTTCCAGAGGGCTTCGCCCCACGGGGCTTCACAGTTCAAACTCCAAGTTATTCTTATGGACAATGTATACATACGAAAAACCGATCATCCTCCAGGCCAAACCTCTACCCCTACAACTGTGAAATTTGGCACGTGTACTCTTTACATAACGTAGGTAACCACTAAGAAAGGATATTAAGAAATTCCCATAGGGCTTTGCCCCACGGGGAGTCAAAGTTCCAATACTCTGTTATTCTTATAGACTTTAGTTTGAGCTGATGAGAATTCAAATAGCTGAACATGTTTCGTAGTAGTTCCACGGAATAACCACAGAATGCAGCACACACAACTGTTGTATTCCCGGGTGAAACCGGGTACGATAGCAGCTAGTGTTTACTATATAATAAATGAAAATAAATCAAAAACTTAATGAGCTAAATGGCTGTCTAATGAAAATCACAGGGTTGGATTATAATTAGCTGTTTGTTGTAAAAATAACAGACTATAAATCCCTTCAAAACAGTTTGTAGGAATTTACGTTTTGTGTGATTTAACAATCTTAAAAGGCGAATATGATAAATCTGACAATTTTGAGGAGTTCCGGAGTTTTTCAGCTTCAATTTTGTACAAATTGCATGACCACAAAACTGCATTACCTGTTTTTTTTTATATTTTAACTAAGGCCGAGTTCCTGGTCAATAATTCTTCCATATGAATAACATGGGGACATTTGAGGGCTTCATACTTTATATCATTAAACAAAATAAAAGGGAGAAAATTATAAATTTGAGAATTTTGGGGAGTATCGGTAGGTTTAATCTTCGAATTGGTACAAATTCTATGAACACTCATTGCCTGGTAGTCTCAAACTGAGGCCGAGTTCCTTTAAAACATTCTCCCATTAAAATAACATGGAGCAATTTTTTAAGTGTCAATATTTAAAAAAATAAATTAGTATTTTTTATTTTTACATTTGTCTGTTAATCTGCAGTGTAAAACGTTTAAAATAACACATCGATTGTCCAAATCGGTTGAGAAATAACAACGTAGTAGGCCTAAACGAGGTTTACAAGATGTATAGGGATTTCACTTACTTCGTTTGCTCATCGATGAGGACAAATGGTCATTCGGGCAAATGACATGTCGATAACGTGGTTTCAGCCCTCTATTTATTAATAATTATAATTTTTTTTAATGTCGATCATATGGACAAACGGACAAGTTTCATGTCGATAAGTTGGTTTCAGCCACCTATTTATTAATAACTATTAATATTTGAAATGCCGCCCACATTGTCATCCGCACAAGTGTCTTTATGGTCAATTAGTGGGCCCCCGGAAGTAACATTCATTCATATTATTATTAGTTGTAATGTAGAAGAATATTAAATTTTATAAATCATTTTTATAAGAAAGTAATCATTGACTCATGATGTAATATTCTTTACATACTGTTTTATAGTAATGACAGAGAACATCTCAAGAAGCACTAATGAGGATTATGTATCGAATAATGACTTTTAATAAATATTGTTTTAGATTTCATTATACAAACTCAAATCATATAATTTTCTAATATCTTAAAATAGCAATATCATACCAGAGTCACTACCATTGTATAGTCACCTTTGCTATTCACTGCCAGTTTTTTTCATAACAGTTTAAAATTTGAGTTATATCCTTAGCTTTGAACCAGATATTATTTTTTATTTTAAAGAGGGTTGGTTTATACTTTATTGATAAAAAACTTTTAATATTTTTATTTATATTAACATAAAAGTACAACAACACGCATGAGTTGCCATCTTTATTTGATCCATATTATTCCTAACTGTTCAGAGTCAGTTAAAAATGACAAATTTAGATAATTAGTGACTTATCCGAATATTAAATACAAAGGATGTTAATTAAGATATGTTAAAACCAAACAATGTCATCCTTAACCCCATTTCATATTTTCTGTGACCCCCACTTTTAACATCATTGTTTAGACTCATATGCAACCCGTTTTAAAAAACAGTTTCAATGATTAGAGTTTTATATTTACAGATCATGAATGTCGACCACCCCTTAACTTGTGCCGTATGTGGCACAATACCAGACCTCATGCTGTTGTCTGATGTTTTCGAGGGTTTTATAGATATGTGCATGACACATTACAACTTGGATCTCACATTATCTCGCGCTACCATCATACGCTTGGGACGTGATATTGTTCAAAACTGGTGTGGCCCTCGATACCATACAGGATGTAGATCAATATCTGTCTTTTGAGAAGGGTATTTGAGGCAGACTAGTCTAGTGTGTAACCCGACACGTCGCTGCCAATAACAAATATACCAGAGGAACATGTGGCGATCTAAATGGTCAGGTTGCATCAACAAGTAGAGATGGCGTCGAGAATGATGACGATACATATTTAACGTATTACGACGCTAATAATTTGTACGGTTGGGCAATGTCCGAGCCACTCCCCTATGGGGGATTCGAGTGGTTATCACAGGCGGAATGCGACGACTCGAATGTAGAGAGTCTGCTTGCGGACGGTGAGTACGAACATGTTTAAGAGTTGGATCTAGAGTACCCTAGATATCCAACGCTCCATGATAAACACCGTGTCTTACCATTTTGTCCCGACGTTAGAAGAGCGCTGGTAGACCGACTACCATACACACCAGAAGAACTTCTGATGAGCGGCACGGGAAAGGGTACTACAGGTGGCATTGAGTACTGTGCTAAAAAGTAATGGTATTATGAGTCCACCGCCTTTTTGTATTAGATACTTTCGTTTCTTTGCCCAACCTTCACCTCGTTTCACCAGTCTGCGTAGAATCACTTTGTGTTTACTTAACTGACTTATGCTCTTCTTCGCCAGAGGAACATTACCTCGCAACACGTTGTAAGCACATTCGCACACTGACTCGAATACGACTCTTGTCACACACCTTTAACAACGCCTTACACTCCTTTGGTGTTGCGTGAATCAAAGCACTCAGCACAGATGTGTCCTTCCGCAAGCACGACATGATTGATACTGAAAAAATTACTTTTTCTTTGGCAATTACACATAATTCGTAGAAACTGGAAATATACAACTACGTACTCACATATTCTCATCTTTGATTGTTTCAAGTCCATCAGTAGGTAACCGTGAGGATTTCTCGTAGCGTCTGTGTATGCTTCCTCGATGAATTTTGAACTGTCTAGATATATTTGTCTGGATATATTTGTCTTGATAAGTTTGTACTCTATCTCTAGGATTCTTAAAACACACGATGTAATGTGCATTCAATGATATGTCCCTTTGCCACCGTCCTTGGTGAAACAATGTTTGGTTGATGAAATACACACTAAAGTTACGATTATGATTTTCTTTTGTAAAAAGATCCACCACACGATTTTCAGACTCACGTATCATATTGTCTATAATCACAAACATCGATTCATTACCAGAAAAATCCTCCAAGTTTGGCAGTCCTTCTATGTGGATAATGTTTACGTTTTTTGAGTCACTGCAGCTGCTCTAATTGATGGTGACGCTCGCAGGTGTTCACCGCAGCTACTCCAGCAAAAAAAAGGCATGTCTAGACTTGAATGTAGCTGCGCAGATGTTCACACACAAAAAAACTAGCGCGTCACTGCTCTGATTGATTGATTTTGCTGCTTGTTTCTTACGGATTGCTCTCTTCTTCATTTTTGGCGGTTGTGAAACTGTACTGCGTTATATAACAATTTGAGTTAATTCCGTAATTTTCTGTACGCCTGATGATTTATCAATCCACATATTTTCCACTTTACTAACTAATTGTTTAACACTTTCGTTTATTTCACCATCTTTGTCCAAAAATAATCCGCACATGTAAACCACATCTGAACTATCGTATAATTCCATTTTTAATCATATTTGTCATTTGTTTCCTGGGTTTTGAACTGCAAATGTATTACCTTCCTCCTGACTCTTTGGGAGAATCATCTGATGGTTTTGGTACCCATCCTGGTTTCTTGGTTTCCAATTCAACGGTAGATGGTCTCTTTCGCTTCTTTCTGACAGTTGATTGTTTTACAGATGGCGGCGGTTGTGTTAGCAATGAATGATTACTATCATTATTGTTCATAACCTCAATCTGATCAATAAATGATTTGATACAATCGTCCACGGAAACGTAAGTGTTCATGTCTGTACCGTGTGACTTCTACTGCGCTACTGAATGGCGTTGTGTCTGCTCACCCCCTCGAGATAAACTTTGCGCACTCGCTGTGATGCATCTTGTTGCAATAGGTTAGATGTTTAATTTTTTCTACCAACTTCAGTTCCAACGATCTACGGAATCTCATTTCATCTATCGCAATTTGAGTCCATGTAAAACTGCTGTACATCTTTGCACGGCTCGTACGTGTAATGGTTATTTAGATTTTCATTAAATGTAACAGATTTTTAACTTTTTTTCGTGATTTCCATAATGCTCACCATAAAATGCAACTTTCGCTCTATCTAACTCCGACCTGATTTCTAACCTTTCACGTAATGTAAGGCGTTTTAAATAACGTATCTTGCCCATTGACGCATTGATCACTCTTCTTGCATCGTCCATTGTACACTAATAATTCTCACACATGATAGTTTGAACTGGAGATGGTAGTTAAGAAGTAGTAGGGGGTAACTGATGGTTTGGTGTGTCGGTTCCCAATGGCGGATAGCAGTTCAAAGTCAAGGTCATGTCCTGGGGGGGGTTGGGGGGTGATCCTCTTCCTCATTTACCTGTGCCAGTATCGGCTATACCCCCCTACTCATCCATCATTTAGTGTCAGACTTGTGATGGATCCTCCTGACTTGCAATGCAATTCACTCTCCTTAGTACAAACCTGGACTGTGTGTTATTGTACCGAATAACTTGGTGCAGGTCACAGCTTGATCAGCTTGTGATTTATCCTTCTGTCTTGCAATATATGCCACTCTCAGAGGTGCAAACCTGCACTGTGTATGTTACGAAACCGTATAGCTCGGTGCCAGTCTCAGCTTGAATAGTTGTGAACGGTGGCCATCCATCATTTAGTGTCAGACTTGTGATGGATCCTTCTGTCTTGCAATAGCGGTAACTCTGCTCAGTATAAACCTCTACTGTGTGTGTTGAATAGCTTGATGCAGGACCCTTATTGAACGGCTTGTGTACGGTGGCTATCGATCATTTAGTGTCAGACTTGTTATGGATCCTCTTGACATGCAATACATGTCTCTTTCCTTAGTGTAATGGCAATTTCAGAACAATTTAACTAATTTAAATATTTTAATGTGCAAGAAACATTAGTCAAAAATAAATAACGAAGTACTGTTATACCATTAAAAATATTTTGTATACCATCGTATTTTTATATTAGTTTAAACACTTGAAAAATAACTAATGCATATTAATTCTGTTGTACCGTTTATACAGGTCTTACTTTTAACATTGTCGTAACATTCAGTTTAAACAATTGTGCTATTATTTCAGTAGTTAAATGCATGCTCTCTAACATAGCCAGTCATCAGGTACAACGTTCATAACTAAGAATCAACTTTAAAGGGCTACTCTTAAGACCACAGATTTCGCAACAAATGTTTTCAAATGCAATTTATCGCTTTGACAGTTTTATTTTTAGATATAACTAAACACCTATTCTCTAACTATTTTAAACAGAATGTAACTTTCTAATTTAATTTTTAAATGTATTGTGTTAGGTATTAATCTTTACATATTGCTTTAACTATTTAAAACTACACTACGTCCCGGGAGATAACGTAATTCTCCCTGTTAGAAAGCATATATTCCCATATATGCAGGAAACGACGCCTCATACTTTTCATAAAATCAAACTCTTTACAACATTTGAGTAAGTAACCTCTAGATTATCCCTAAATATACATATTTATAGTGTATTAAAAATAGTCTTACGTGTTATTATACTTTGACATAAACCAGAATTCTTACAACTGTAGAGGACATAGACCGTAGTTTACTAATTATAACATTAATTTGTATCCTTGGCCATTAGTCTTGGACGAAATAAAAAATTAATCCCATGTATAAAGCTGCTACATGTTCTTATTGGAGTTATGTTGAAAACGATTAGCGCTTATCAACTATAGTCCTTATAACTTACTGTAGAGGCTGAATTGTTGAACTGTGATGATGTTGGAGGGGGGGGGGGGGTGTGGATATGAATCCAGTCTCTTCATACATTGAATGAAAATTAAATTGTTACATTCAATTCACTTATGACGAACCATTTCACATTTCACTTCACATGTCTCTTAAGCAATCCCAGGAATAAATTAATTTTACACAAGCTTGGTTATATATATGGTGTTGTAATCAAGGACGTTATATTTGTTATTAAGAAAGTAATAAACGCTTTGGGGGGGAAGAGGACCGAATTAATAGGTATAGCTGTGGGCGTCCGGGAATCGAACCTGTTACTCCAAGACCCAACAACGCAAGTCATCTAGCAAGGCTAGCGAGATGACCAACATTCGCTTATAACTAAGACTGGTCTATAATTTGTGGAATCTATGGAAGCAGCATTTTTTGAAGTACCTAAGGCCTAAGTCATAATGTCTTCACAACTCTCAGTGATAAAATAATGCAATGCAGTTTCTTGGTAACTCCAAAAATGTATTTAATATATTAGTAATACAGATATCGTTTTACAACACACAATATAAATGTAATCAAACGAGTAAATATGATTGAAAAGTAAACTTGTGTCTGCAACTGGAGATTTTAGAAACAATAGTGTTAGAAAAGGTTTTAAATCAACTCTTAGGTTGTGACATTTTTTAACGAGTACAACGATCGGTATTTGTGTAAAATTATTTCTAAAATATTTTTTTCATAAACGGCCTATAGAAGCGCGTCAAACCTCCGCCACCCCCTGTCAGCTTTGTAGCTGACGTTTTAATTAAAACTGAGCCCTCATTGTTGTCAGCGTTCGACTTTCCACCTTTAGATTTCCCAAAGTCTCATTTTCTCCAGAAATTTGAGCTCGTTTTATTTCACAAAATTATTATTTTGTACTCTATACCTTTTATTACTAATAATTGTGTTCATTTATAATATTATATTATTTAACACCGAGTGAATTTAGAGACATTATTTTGAAAGGATGTTTCTCGAAAAACATAATTTATTATTACAGCAAAAATGCCTTGTTCGGTACCAGATTCGCGACTGTCCTAAATTTATCGAGCTAAGTTATATTCGCCACTACAATTCACAAATGAAAAAGGTTTAAATTACTTAAATGTCCTCTTCGACATTTGACGCGTTGTATTCAGTTATATTAGGCAAACCTGGAAGGTAGACGATTCAGAGAAAATCTAACCTCGAATAGCTTTCTGACCTGTCTTTGTAAAGTATAAACGAGTTCGCACGCAGCAAGCTGACATGAGGGAAGTGAATTTCCACTTAAAAACTTTTAAATCTCAAAATCAGTGTAAAAACATAAATTTATTCCAATCTATAATATTATAAAGAAGAGGTGGATTCTGTCTGTCCGTCTGTCTGTCTGTCTGTCTGTCTGTCTGTCTGTCTGTCTGTCTGTCTGATGTTCCGGGTGAACGCAAAAACTACTTAACCGACTGGGCTGAAACTTTACATAAAGGTAGATCTTGAACCCATGCAACACATAGGCCTATTCACTTCCTTAAAATCCCCTCGGGCTACGCCCCTGTGAACGTTCTAAGTTTTAATGTTTACATTTCATAAGAAAGTAAACATTCAGAAACTGCAATGCGAACAGCTGAGGGCACTTACATTTGACAGCTTAAATAGCAGAAGCAAGAACAACAGCTGTTTCAAGCTAACTAAAATGCAATTTGCATTGACTATAGAACGGGTAAGGAAAATCCCTGTGCGAAAAACGTGTACATCAAGTACGCCTATATATTTATATATATATATATATATATATATATATATATATATATATATATATATTTATTTATTTTAATATACTGTATAATTAATCTATATAAATAAAATTAGAGTTTTGTCTGTACATTGCTTGGAATTATGACATTTTTGCATATTTTCACGTTTTACACCTTAGGGAAACCAAAACAAATCTTATCTCAATTTATGTCTGTCTGTCTGCCGGTAACGCTCAAGTTTGGGTTTTTGTTCGCTTTTCACTGGAAAACGGGTGCACTGACATTAATGAAACTTTGTTTCTTTGTTCTATATATGCGTGAGAAGGTTTTAGGGCACTATAAACTGGCATACGCCTTTTAAAAAAATAATGGCGGCCGCTCAAAAACGTGATTTTGTGCGGTTTTGGTCATGTTTGTTCGCTTTTCACAGGAAAACGGGTGCACCGATTTTTATGCAACTTGTTCTATGTTCTATATGTGCGTTAGAAGGTTTTAGGCTAATTGGATTGTTTTAAATTACCTTCGGACACTGCTCCATAGGGTTTTAAAGATCCTATGCTATTATTATGGACAAAGCATTTATTTATATTGAACCAGATGATGGCATAGTTATTCTATAAATAGGTGTTGTAGTTCTTTTTTAAAACGTTGAGTGAGGGTTGGTAACATAAGTGGATATATGATCTAAATCTATATTTGTCAGACTCATGCACTCACTGACATAGTGATCACTTTATATAAGAAACGACAATGTCTATTGAAGATACAATTTTGGATGGTGGTTCCCCTTATGCTGCAGATTCACAATAAGAATACGTTTAAAAAAGTCCTATAGGTCTCTTCGCTAATTTACTTTTATGGCAATTTTATGAGTATTAGTTTACTGGACCTTTGTAAGTTCCATTTCGGTAGGAACATAACTAATTCATCAGAACAAAACGCAAGCCTATTCCTGTTACGAAAATGTTTAAGGACTTCGCCCCCCGGAATTTCAAAATACAATATTTTAACAATCTTGCACATACTCTTGGACTGATGGATCTGAAATTCGGTAGGAATGTAGCTGATAGCTCAGTGCAGACATTTACCTACTCCAGACACAAATATACTCAAGGACTCTGGCCCAATGGCCTTTAATATAAGCGTGTTAGTCATAACACACCAACTACTCAACCAGTGGAGCTGAAATTTGATGCCTTAAAGGAAATAAGAAACAACATCATGGGGAGTCACGGTGTTCTCTGGAGATTTCACACATACCCTTTGTCGTAAGTGAGACATGAGTGGACGAGTCTACGCCTCTCTAAAAATATATTTTATGTAGCCGACCACTGAGCGTCTGAACTTAACAGTAAATATGAAAATGTATTTTTGAGAAGATTAAGGGTTTGAGCAGTTTTCTTACGCACTTTTAAAAGTTGAGATTGGGACATTGAAAAACAAATTAAGTCTCAGAAACATCTACCCTTTACTCGGCACTATCGATGAATCACAGGATTTACTGATTGACAGTTTGTTACACCGAGGTTCATAAACAGTTTAATCTGGAAAGTGTCTGGCTCTGTGATTGTGCTATCCTCACGTCCACCAATGAACAAGCAACGGAGATCAACACAAATGCAGGTCTATTCCAAAGGGAGGAACGAACATATACAATATTTAATACCGTTCATTTAACCATGACCACTGTTAGAACAGTTCGTATATATTGATTTACATTTATTTAAATAAAATCAATTAGTCATATGTTTTTAAAACATATGATTTTTCCAAGTTAAAATTGTTTATATACAATTATAATTAAAACAGGACCTGGCAAGAATGGTAATTTTAAAATTGGTTTGTCAATGTTTTTAAAGTTTAATGTTTCGTTTCATTACTATTAATTTATTGGAAGGTAAAGATTAATGTATCAAAGTATTTAAAATGTTAAATTAAACAGGGCTAATATTTTGTTGCACTTGAGTTTTTTATTTCTAAAATCGAATCCAAAGTGTTACGTGTATCGATTTTGAGTCGCAAAAACCACACCGTTCACTACCCGACAGAGTTCCTCGACTTGGCAACAGTACCCGAACTATCTGCCATAGAATATTTCGTTAACTTTAATTTAATTCTACTTTAAAAGTGTAAAATGTAATTTTAATATAGTAAAATTATGTGGGTTGTTAATTTTTTTAGTTAATCTACCATTTATATACAACCCGTACGAAGGACGGGTACACAGCTAGTTTGTAATAAAGTCTGAAAACAGTGATTTTTTGGCTGTTCTGATGCTCCTGGTTTCATTTATCTGCAAAGCTGGGAATAAAATTTTGCGCATTATAATGTTAGGAGAAGGTCCAAACAGGCTTGAAAGTAGGCGTGAGGTTGCGGGGGATGATAAAAGTACTGTAACAAAGGAATAACAGGCTTTTCTAGTGTAAAACCCCCATAAGACACCTTACCGTGTTTAGTCGAAACAAATTTTCTTTAATAACTCGGTGAATATGTATGCTAGAATAACGTGAGAGGGCTTACAACTTTCGCCTCACTAATTCCCATCTTTTTACATGCATTAATTTTACATACGGGGCTTCTCTGACCCTTTTTGGGCCCAAAAACTCTAAATTTGAAAGATTAATCCCCAAAAAAGGGGTTTAGAGTTTTCCGATTGTTTTGCCCAACGAACTTGTCCAACTGATTACAGAAAGGAACGTCCCTACCAAATTTAAAGTAAATCGGACAACAAATGCGACCGCTAGAGTGCAAGAAAACGCGCACTTTACTGGGCGTGTATTTCAGGTTGTTAACGGTTGTCGTATTCCTTATAAGGTTCAAAAGACGCCTTATAAAGGCTACATTATACATAAGTTAAGGGTATTAATTTTTTCAAGTACTTAGGTAATTACATTGAAGCTTAACATTCAACATACTACGTCTCCATGCCAAATAGTATTCATCAACAGGCATATGACCAGATTTTATAGATTGAACCCTTAAAAATAATCAAAGCGTTGGAATAGTTGTAGAATTTAGGTCTTAAATAGAATTTGGACCAATTTACATTAAACTGTGGCCAAACAGCGACCTGGGGGCGAAGCCCCCAGCGAGCGAAGCGAGTATATATATATAAACAAAACCTCTAACATAATGTTTCAGAAAAGTTGCTTAAACCTCGTGTATTTATTTATTACAATGATTTGTTATCACTACCCACTGAGTTTTCATTTCATATAGTATGTATATATACTTTTCAGAGGGGGTTGTTATGCCCATCATAAGGAAGACATTTACAAAATTGAGTAGCTAAATGACAAATACAGTGTTGAATTTCTTTCTCACGTAAGCGTACAATGTAATTGCTTTTATTAGGTTACGGTATTCAGAATATATGGTTAACGATGTGAAAAAACATGACAATAAAACATTGCTTATTACCCCTTATGTTTATGAGTATATATTTGTTTCGCTCTATGCTCTTTTACTCTTTGTTCAATGTCCTTAGCTATGGGGAGCGTCGCACGAAATCTGCCGAATTACACATTACATTTAAGATAGTTGTGGTATATTAAAGTATTGCAGACAATGACGCAGTTGTTATGCTACGTCGCCTATTGATATTTTTGAGTGTCGGTGAATAATGCAAAATAATTAGAACAACCTAACCTAACCTAACTTATTGCCACAGCGTGCTATCTAATTTTGTTCGGTATCAATTTGTAATATTTGTTTCGCCTTGACTGCAGTAGTGGGGTGAGGCGTGTAGCTTTTTTTAATAATGATGGACCGACACTTTCCTAAAACATGTTGTTGTTTAGTGTTGGCTGAGCCTTTATACGCCTTCAATGTGCCTTTAAGTGTTATATACCTCTTTAATTTTGTTTTAAACGTTATCATGTAACTAACTTTAATTTATTAAGCTTAATTTTCGTAAATTTGTCAATATCAATGAAGAACCCTTAGTCTCTCTTAGTAAAACAAGTGTGTTAATAAGGACATTTGCTATCTCGGAACTAAAAGGTATAAATTGCTATGCACTGGAGAGATATTTTAAATCTATATAAACAATAGGTTGAAGCTCTGACGTAGCAGCACTTGACGCAAAGAGGATCTGCAGTTTCACATTGTTTGTATTAGTACTTGGGTGTATTTCTCTCTATTAATGGAAGGTATTGAGACAGAACAAAGGTTCAAATCCTGGCTTCCAACTCGATAACAGTTTAGTTGTTTTTAAAGAGTGCTCGAAGTTAGTTCAAAATCATTTGCAATCTATAATTTTCTCCTCTTGTTCATAGGTGTTTATTCTATATTATCAAGATAATTTTTTTATTTTTGCTCGACGGTTTTTGACTTCTAAAACTATTATTTTGTGAACATGATTGGTATAAGTTAACAACTCTAAACCTCTAAATGAGTCGTTGAGGGTTTTAAACACAACCACTTCAAGGCTCAACTGGGGTTTTAAATGTTAACCTTATGGATTTATTTTATTTAGTTAGTCAGCTGACTCTGGTTTAAAATGTGTAAACCTTTCTGTCTGAATTTAAGCCTAGGAGATCCCTGTTCGTAGAGCGGGACGACGACTAGTTGTTAATTATAGAGTAAATGAGTTGAGAATTAATTAAAATATGATATAAATTAGTAGAAAAGGACCTGCGTGGGTACCAGGTTGTCGTGTACCTTTCATTGCCTATTATGTTTAAATGCAACCTGCACAAACTAAGCATGGATAGAAGCTGCTTTATAATTATTTTTATATACATTAAGAATGTTTGCTTTATGTGTTTTTCCGAATGATATAACAACAACAAAACTATTAAAATACAAAATCTCCAAAATAAAGAGTCAAAAGATTGTTCAGCTGTTTTACTGTATGTATGTCACGAACAATGTGAGGTTTAATCATATTTTGAATGGAGGTACAAACAAAAATTTCCCTAGACTTTAAGAGGCGAGATGCCTCTATCCCCAAAAACTATTTCACTACTAATTACCAATAATGTTCTCAAGGTTCTATCCCTCACTAGTTATTGTTGCGTGCTATTTCACTTATTTGTATTTAATCTTGGGGTTGTATTTATTGTTGAAAATGCTTTAGCTTATAAAGTCCGGGGTTGAGTTTTTTTTTTTTTTTGGGGGGGGGGTGGGTGGAGCATTAGCTGGGTTCCAGGGTCTTCAGTACTGTGAAATTACATCTTGGGTAATGGAGTCAATTACTGCATTTTGGTTGGGATTTTGTCACGTATTAGAAAATATATTGTTATCAGAATGTAAAAAACCTATACTAGTGCAGTATTTAGAAACATCCAAAATAAACATAACAAAGGCTTTGTAACTCCTAACATATCGTATATTAATACTGTTATTTTCTGTTGGGCTAAGTATTATTTATTTATTTATTTTAAGCTATTTTAACATACTTACAGATGAATAATTTTCGTTACCTAAAATATTGAATTCTATAATCATAAAACTATCCATATATTTGATTCCGTAAGCGAATCGGTCCCCACAAAATATCTCGAGCTAGGAAGAAGTTAAGGTAGGTTATGACAATTCATTTTAAAGCTTGAGGGCCAAGGACGGCGGGAAAAATATCTGAAATGTCAAAAATTACGTGGGGGCTACGCCCCACTGGACTTCAAAGATCCAATGATTTTCTTATGGAAGTATCACTTCAGTGTTTTCATTAAGAAGCAAAATGAACTAATGATCAGCTGTGATTAACCACTTACACAAAAACCATATGTTAGGGGCTTTAGCCCCTATAAGCCACTGGTATGTTTTATTATTGGATACAACAGTACAGTACATGATAGTACAGAATGTAAGCAAAGGGCAGTGATGCCTGTGATACATCAATTTAAATAGTATGCTATTTTATGTTTCGCGTGTTTATTAGAAGAATCCACATTTTATCAAAACCATAACACGTTTAATACTTTGCACGTGTCCGAAATACCCACTTGTAACTGATTGCATTTCAAATATAAATTCTAAATTTGATTCAGATTGAACTGTTTTGAAAGCGCTAGAGAAAGACTTTCGTAACTTAGATGGATCGACCTATTACTCACTGCGTCAATGAGTGTACTGTGCGATCCTTTATATGCTGGTGGATTGATTGGGTTTGGTCGCAGGATGCTGTGAATGGCTTTGAGGTTTGGATTTAGCTGCCCATTGAAGGGATCCGAGTGATTTAATGCATTAGTTTATGACTGACAAACAGCCTTGCCCCACACCTTGCTCCGAGAACGACTAGAATATATGGTGTTACAGTAAAATGGCTTCCAAAAATTAAGGATCAATAAATTCTGAGTTATGACACATTTTCATATTTCAGCTTTTCGTTTATTAAAAGTAGGTGTTTCCCCAAAATTAAATGATAACGTAAAAATACATTCACATTACTTTGAAAAAATAATAATAAACGTGTTACAACAACAGTAAACATATTCGGACGTACAAAGAAATTAAATTTAGTAGGCAAAAATACTACAATTCAACTATTCAAAGTTCACCGATTTAGACTGGCTGAAAGAAAGAAATTATAATGCCAAATGGACTCCAAACTAACCAGTTTAATGTTGCACAATTTGAAATAAACCTTTAAATCGTAAATTTAACTTAATATATTGTAACCCCAATGTAGATAAGAAGTAGATAAGAACTAGCAAAGAGACATACTATTCGGCGCTTTTTTCCCATGTTATTCTTATGGGGATCAGTTTTTGCGCCGACGCCCGATCCCGCCTTACACAAGTTTCCTTGTTAGCCTATACTAATGTCCAACCCTTGCCTATATTAAATATATTTTCCCAATCCCCATCCCTCCTCTATATTTTTTAAAATTAATTTTCAAATTCAGGCTAAAAAACTATCTTTAGTGTTTATAGTCCGATTTGTCTGCGATTTGGATATGTTACTGTCCTAGGCAAGTGTTTTAATAAATTCCACTTACATTTCCCAAATTCACTATAACGGTCAAATTAAAAAATATTTTTGAAAAATACTATAGTGCCAATTGCCACCTTCTTTATTAACTGTCCGATTTGTCTTCAATTTGGATATGTTATTGTCCTAGGCAAGTGGTTTAATAAATTCCACTTACATATCCCAAATTCACTATTACGGTCAAATTAAAAAATATTTTTGAAAAATACTGCCAATTGCCAACTTCTTTATTTACTGTCCGATTTATTTAAAATTTGGATATGCTATTGACCTAGGCAAGTGTTTTAATAAATTCCACTTACATATCCCAAATTCACTATTACGGTCAAATTAAAAAATATTTTTGAAAAATACTGCCAATTGCCAACTTCTTTATTTACTGTCCGATTTGTTTAAAATTTAGATATGTTATTGTCCTAGGCAAGTGTTTTAATAAATTCCACTTACATTTCCCAAATTCACTATTACGGTCAAATTAAAAAATATTTTTGAAAAATACTGCCAATTGCCAACTTCTTTATTTACTGTCCGATTTGTTTAAAATTTAGATATGTTATTGTCCTAGGCAAGTGTTTTAATAAATTAGCCTTACATTTCCCAAATTCACTATTACAGTCAAATAAAAAAATATTTTTGAAAAATACTGCCAATTGCCAACTTCTTTATTTACTGTCCGATTTGTTTAAAATTTGGATATGTTATTGTTGTAGGCTAGTGTATATGCACTATCCACATTTTACAAATATTGCGGTTAAATTTTAAAAAATTTGGAAAAATACTGCCAATTGGCAACTTCTTTATTTATGGTCTGATTTGTTTAAAATTTATATATGTCATTATTCTAGGCTAGTGTATATGTACCATCCACATTTGACAAATTAACTATAATGGTCAAATTTAAAAAATATTTTGAAAAATATACTAACAATTTCAAACTTCTTTATTTACTGTCTGATTTATTTTCGGATATGTTATAGCTCTTATATAGGTAACAAGACCACACTACCACACGTTCCACTACCCCCTATAATACAGTATTTTGTCTTTTTTGTTTGTTTATTTTGCTGTAATCCCAAAACTGACTTTGCTGTTTATTGTCCGATTTGCCTACACTTTGGATATTGTCCTAAGCATTTATTGTCTGATTTATTTTTGGATATGTTATAGCCCCCAACTATTATATCTAAAATTACAATATTATTCCACCTATAATACAGTTGATGTGTTGTTTGTTTTGCCGCAACCTAAAAACTAACATTGGTATTTGTGTTTTTACAAAACTATATTTCGTAAATTACTACCAACAACTCCTTTATTTACTTTTCGACTTGTTATATCCCCCTATATCTAAATTTACCGTATATTATTTACCTTTTAGTGCTGTTTTGTCGTAACCAAACTTTGGATATGACTGCAATATATTACTGGCCATTGCATAAGTAAATACCCCATTTCCAAATTCACTATTACGGTTGGATTAAAAAAAATAAATACAATAAATAATAATTAAATAAATAAATAAATAAATAATAATTAAAATAAATACATCCAGCTGATAAGTAATATATATCTACAAAATATTTATGGTCAGAACTGCCTAAATTTTGGATATGTTTTAAGCCAATGCGATAGCAAAAAATAAATTTGTAAAACCCAAAACAACTAAACACAAAACACTAATCTTTCTTTGTGCTTGTTTGGAGTAGTCTTTATTTTATCCAACTTAATTTTAATTTTGTAGTTAAAATCAAACTTCCCACATTCTAGCTCCCTTTCCAGCCAGTGGTTGGAGACATAAAGGTTACGAATATTTTCAAACTGTACAATATATCTTTTTCTACCCCTATGTTGGACTTGTTTAATAGCGCTTATTAATAATTCCGCACCATATTCCAAATCCTCCAGTCTACTACATTCTTTAAATTTAACATTGCCTTTAATATCTTGCATCTCTATGTCTTCTTGTCCAACATCATCCCACTCATTGTTACGGAAACTTAGGTTTTCTATTTTTGGAAAGGAATTGCCATAAAATGTTGCGGTTCCGTTAGTGTTAAAGCTTGCAAGTGGCTCGTTGGTAGGTAGATAAATAATGTCCAAATCACCACTGTATGGCAACACGCTATAACCTTGCCTATTCTTATTTATCTCTATAAATACAGTTTTACAGACACCTTTAACATAGTATACACCCCTCCGTCCATCCTTTTCTGCCAACACTCCCACAAACTTGTTGTTTACTACAAACGCATACACTATATAATGTCCATAATGCTCTAGATCCTCCCAACGTCGCAGGAAGTAATCTTTTAATTTATCCTCTCTTTCCCTTCTTTCTTGTTCTTTAGCCAACTGTGTTTTGTATTCCTCTGCAACAGTATTTTCCACATATTCCAATTTACGCTTATTACTGTCAATGTCTTCTAATTCCAATTTCCTCTTTTTGGAACAACTCTCTAAGAAAGGCTTGGAAAGTGGCTCTATTTCTTTAATAGTGTATGGGTACAGTTTATTGGTCCGGCTTCTTAAAACGTAGGGAGTAAGGTTAGGACTTTCCACTAAGCCTAATTCTTCTAAATTGATGTGTTTAGGTATAGTGGAGAAAGGTGTATTTGATTTTGTAAAACATGTGCCCCCAGATTTTATGTAACACTTATGCTTTACACTTATGGCATCAGGAAACTCCTCTATTACCTCTACATAGTTAGTTGGTAAACAGTTAAAGCTAAATGCAGATAGAGCATACTTTATTAACTTTTCCCTTTGTGTACTATCTTTTGGCAGTTTTAGTTGTACTCCAGTTATCTTCTTCGTATTACTATTACCCCAATATGCGTATTGTAATAAATCGTTAAACACTAAACAACAACTGTTTTGTAATTGATTGGCAACTTTCACCCACATCTTATGCAGAGGTACAGCATAGAATGGAGCATTTTGAAAGTACCGTTTGTTGTCTTCTATTAGACTTAAACAATCTCTTAAAGGTTCAAACCCTTTACCAAAACCTCTACAATAGTTATAGATTGTTGCCTCTAACCTTGTTATTCCATTCTCTCTAGCTAGTTTAGACGAGAACGTTTCTTTTAGTCTCGCATCTGGACAGTTTACAAAGTTTATTATATGGTTTCCTATACTTTTAATTACTCCAGGGCTTGTAATCTGGCATATAAATTTATTATATATTTTTACCCTGCTATTTACATTAAACCATGTTAAACAGTCTTTACTAACATTATCTACAATAACATTATATCCATTCTTGTACGCCCCTTGGTAGCAAAAGTTAAAGTTTTCTGTAAGATATTGGCACATTTCCTCTTTATTAAATATTCCAGCCAAATCTAGTGTTATATCGAAATCCATAAGATAGTACATTTCTTTTTCCAGATCTTGCAGTATCTTTGGAAGATCTTCCAACAAATCCTTAATTTTAACATTTGCAAGCTCTATTTTATAGGGAATTGCTATAGGATCATCATACTTTTGTTTAATTTGGTCAATATCTTTCTTTATTATTTGTAACACACCCTCGCTTTGCACCCCAGAGGACCTCTCCAAGGAGAATGGTAGTTTGGCCACAACACCATGTCGAGCTAAAGAGAACTTTTTAAATATTCCTCGTAAGTAGCTATTAAACGAGCCACATATTTCCTTCTTAACTTTAAATTTATTCCGAACGTCCCCATCACAATCCGTAACATTGGTTATCTTAACTAACATTATGTTATCACAAAACGCATCCGTTATAGATGTTAAGTTATTTAATTTTGGTTCGCCCTCGCAATAGTTTATATTACCTATGTCTGTAAGAAGGTTATTATTACGTAGATTTTCTAATAAAAACCATATACCGAATCTTTCGTTAGTAGGTTTGATACAATTTCCCAATAAATGGCTAACAGAGTACATTTCTTTTATAAAAAAAAGTAGCGGAAACATGTAAACAGGACAGATTACACTATAGGTATATATGTGTTGTAAATATATGGATATTGTATATAAACATAGGCGAGCGGTAAGTGTAACATGTACGTGGACACCCATATGCAAATATGGAATACCCACTATTAATATAATTCCAAATTCGACTAAATAAGTTTATAGTCTCAATATAATTAACATATTAACTAACAGTGCCATCCCGCATTAGTACCCAAATTGTCGAAATTCTATAATTCTATTCTTAGTCCTTGTATTAGGTTTTGTACTATTAAACCCTACATTCTTATCCTGTGCAGTATAGTAATATATGTATTTAATACAGATACGCACATTCTACAAGACCTGTACATCTGTTGTATAAGCAGCAGAATAGACGTCTCACCCATTGTGTTGTTGTAAAGTAAAACATAAATGTAAATTGTGCTGGATACAACCAGCCAGATATTAGACAGGAAATGTGTTGGAAGTGTATTGCCAAATAGTAAGACAAATCACATAGTGCAGCATGTAATCAATCCATTACTATTTAGACAAATGTATAAGGTCAGTATTGGTACAACATACTGACCTTATACATTTGTCTAAATAGTAATGGATTGATTACATGCTGCACTATGTGATTTGTCTTACTATTTGGCAATACACTTCCAACACATTTCCTGTCTAATATCTGGCTAGTTGTATCCAGCACAATTTACATTTATGTTTTACTTTACAACAACACAATGGGTGAGACGTCTATTCTGCTGCTTATACAACAGATGTACAGGTCTTGTAGAATGTGCGTATCTGTATTAAATACATATATTACTCTACTGCACAGGATAAGAATGTAGGGTTTAATAGTACAAAACCTAATACAAGGACTAAGAATAGAATTATAGAATTTCGACAATTTGGGTACTAATTGCGGGATGGCACTGTTAGTTAATATGTTAATTATATTGAGACTATAAACTTATTTAGTCGAATTTGGAATTATATTAATAGTGGGTATTCCATATTTGCATATGGGTGTACACGTACATGTTACACTTACCGCTCGCCTATGTTTATATACAATATCCATATATTTACAACACATATATACCTATAGTGTAATCTGTCCTGTTTACATGTTTCCGCTACTTTTTTTGTATAAAAGAAATGTACTCTGTTAGCCATTTATTGGGAAATTGTATTAAACCTACTAACGAAAGATTCGGTATATGGTTTTTATTAGAAAATCTACGTAATAATAACCTTCTTACAGACATAGGTAATATAAACTATTGCGAGGGCGAACCAAAATTAAATAACTTAACATCTATAACGGATGCGTTTTGTGATAACATAATGTTAGTTAAGATAACCAATGTTACGGATTGTGATGGGGACGTTCGGAATAAATTTAAAGTTAAGAAGGAAATATGTGGCTCGTTTAATAGCTACTTACGAGGAATATTTAAAAAGTTCTCTTTAGCTCGACATGGTGTTGTGGCCAAACTACCATTCTCCTTGGAGAGGTCCTCTGGGGTGCAAAGCGAGGGTGTGTTACAAATAATAAAGAAAGATATTGACCAAATTAAACAAAAGTATGATGATCCTATAGCAATTCCCTATAAAATAGAGCTTGCAAATGTTAAAATTAAGGATTTGTTGGAAGATCTTCCAAAGATACTGCAAGATCTGGAAAAAGAAATGTACTATCTTATGGATTTCGATATAACACTAGATTTGGCTGGAATATTTAATAAAGAGGAAATGTGCCAATATCTTACAGAAAACTTTAACTTTTGCTACCAAGGGGCGTACAAGAATGGATATAATGTTATTGTAGATAATGTTAGTAAAGACTGTTTAACATGGTTTAATGTAAATAGCAGGGTAAAAATATATAATAAATTTATATGCCAGATTACAAGCCCTGGAGTAATTAAAAGTATAGGAAACCATATAATAAACTTTGTAAACTGTCCAGATGCGAGACTAAAAGAAACGTTCTCGTCTAAACTAGCTAGAGAGAATGGAATAACAAGGTTAGAGGCAACAATCTATAACTATTGTAGAGGTTTTGGTAAAGGGTTTGAACCTTTAAGAGATTGTTTAAGTCTAATAGAAGACAACAAACGGTACTTTCAAAATGCTCCATTCTATGCTGTACCTCTGCATAAGATGTGGGTGAAAGTTGCCAATCAATTACAAAACAGTTGTTGTTTAGTGTTTAACGATTTATTACAATACGCATATTGGGGTAATAGTAATACGAAGAAGATAACTGGAGTACAACTAAAACTGCCAAAAGATAGTACACAAAGGGAAAAGTTAATAAAGTATGCTCTATCTGCATTTAGCTTTAACTGTTTACCAACTAACTATGTAGAGGTAATAGAGGAGTTTCCTGATGCCATAAGTGTAAAGCATAAGTGTTACATAAAATCTGGGGGCACATGTTTTACAAAATCAAATACACCTTTCTCCACTATACCTAAACACATCAATTTAGAAGAATTAGGCTTAGTGGAAAGTCCTAACCTTACTCCCTACGTTTTAAGAAGCCGGACCAATAAACTGTACCCATACACTATTAAAGAAATAGAGCCACTTTCCAAGCCTTTCTTAGAGAGTTGTTCCAAAAAGAGGAAATTGGAATTAGAAGACATTGACAGTAATAAGCGTAAATTGGAATATGTGGAAAATACTGTTGCAGAGGAATACAAAACACAGTTGGCTAAAGAACAAGAAAGAAGGGAAAGAGAGGATAAATTAAAAGATTACTTCCTGCGACGTTGGGAGGATCTAGAGCATTATGGACATTATATAGTGTATGCGTTTGTAGTAAACAACAAGTTTGTGGGAGTGTTGGCAGAAAAGGATGGACGGAGGGGTGTATACTATGTTAAAGGTGTCTGTAAAACTGTATTTATAGAGATAAATAAGAATAGGCAAGGTTATAGCGTGTTGCCATACAGTGGTGATTTGGACATTATTTATCTACCTACCAACGAGCCACTTGCAAGCTTTAACACTAACGGAACCGCAACATTTTATGGCAATTCCTTTCCAAAAATAGAAAACCTAAGTTTCCGTAACAATGAGTGGGATGATGTTGGACAAGAAGACATAGAGATGCAAGATATTAAAGGCAATGTTAAATTTAAAGAATGTAGTAGACTGGAGGATTTGGAATATGGTGCGGAATTATTAATAAGCGCTATTAAACAAGTCCAACATAGGGGTAGAAAAAGATATATTGTACAGTTTGAAAATATTCGTAACCTTTATGTCTCCAACCACTGGCTGGAAAGGGAGCTAGAATGTGGGAAGTTTGATTTTAACTACAAAATTAAAATTAAGTGGGATAAAATAAAGACTACTCCAAACAAGCACAAAGAAAGATTAGTGTTTTGTGTTTAGTTGTTTTGGGTTTTACAAATTTATTTTTTGCTATCGCATTGGCTTAAAACATATCCAAAATTTAGGCAGTTCTGACCATAAATATTTTGTAGATATATATTACTTATCAGCTGGATGTATATAATAAGCTTGTATTTATTTTTTTTAATCCAACCGTAATAGTGAATTTGGAAATGGGGTATTTACTTATGCAATGGCCAGTAATATATTGCAGTCATATCCAAAGTTTGGTTACGACAAAACAGCACTAAAAGGTAAATAATATACGGTAAATTTAGATATAGGGGGATATAACAAGTCGAAAAGTAAATAAAGGAGTTGTTGGTAGTAATTTACAAAATATAGTTTTGTAAAAACACAAATACCAATGTTAGTTTTTAGGTTGCGGCAAAACAAACAACACATCAACTGTATTATAGGTGGAAATAATATTGTAATTTTAGATATAATAGTTGGGGGCTATAACATATCCAAAAATAAATCAGACAATAAATGCTTAGGACAATATCCAAAGTGTAGGCAAATCGGACAATAAACAGCAAAGTCAGTTTTGGGATTACAGCAAAATAAACAAACAAAAAAGACAAAATACTGTATTATAGGGGGTAGTGGAACGTGTGGTAGTGTGGTCTTGTTACCTATATAAGAGCTATAACATATCCGAAAATAAATCAGACAGTAAATAAAGAAGTTTGAAATTGTTAGTATATTTTTCAAAATATTTTTTAAATTTGACCATTATAGTTAATTTGTCAAATGTGGATGGTACATATACACTAGCCTAGAATAATGACATATATAAATTTTAAACAAATCAGACCATAAATAAAGAAGTTGCCAATTGGCAGTATTTTTCCAAATTTTTTAAAATTTAACCGCAATATTTGTAAAATGTGGATGGTGCATATACACTAGCCTACAACAATAACATATCCAAATTTTAAACAAATCGGACAGTAAATAAAGAAGTTGGCAATTGGCAGTATTTTTCAAAAATATTTTTTTATTTGACTGTAATAGTGAATTTTGGAAATGTAAGTGGAATTTATTAAAACACTTGCCTAGGACAATAACATATCTAAATTTTAAACAAATCGGACAGTAAATAAAGAAGTTGGCAATTGGCAGTATTTTTCAAAAATATTTTTTAATTTGGCCGTAATAGTGAATTTGGGAAATGTAAGTGGAATTTATTAAAACACTTGCCTAGGACAATAACATATCTAAATTTTAAACAAATCGGACAGTAAATAAAGAAGTTGGCAATTGGCAGTATTTTTCAAAAATATTTTTTAATTTTACCGTAATAGTGAATTTGGGATATGTAAGTGGAATTTATTAAAACACTTGCCTAGGTCAATAGCATATCCAAATTTTAAATAAATCGGACAGTAAATAAAGAAGTTGGCAATTGGCAGTATTTTTCAAAAATATTTTTTAATTTGACCGTAATAGTGAATTTGGGATATGTAAGTGGAATTTATTAAACCACTTGCCTAGGACAATAACATATCCAAATTGAAGACAAATCGGACAGTTAATAAAGAAGGTGGCAATTGGTACTATAGTATTTTTCAAAAATATTTTTTAATTTGACCGTTATAGTGAATTTGGGAAATGTAAGTGGAATTTATTAAAACACTTGCCTAGGACAGTAACATATCCAAATTGCAGACAAATCGGACTATAAACACTAAAGATAGTTTTTTAGCCTGAATTTGAAAATTAATTTTAAAAAATATAGAGGAGGGATGGGGATTGGGAAAATATATTTAATATAGGCAAGGGTTGGACATTAGTATAGGCTAACAAGGAAACTTGTGTAAGGCGGGATCGGGCGTCGGCGCAAAAACTGATCCCCATAAGAATAACATGGGAAAAAAGCGCCGAATAGTATGTCTCTTTGCTAGTTCTTATCTACTTAAGCTGTTACTTATTACTTTTAGAAGTTTGCCTTATTTTATTCTGATAAATTTCTAAGTTTAATACAGTTTATATTTTAACTATTTTTAGGTAAAAATGTAATTTTGCTTTTTGTATTCAGTCAGTCTGATTATCCGAACAACCGTGGTCCCGATTACGGGCAGGTCGCTTTTATCCGAATCCCCGGTAGTCCGAACTGCCTGCAGCCGCCACCAGCAGGGTCCTATAATAAGGGCTATACCATTCTTTGTTCGCGGCGCGTTGCCGCCGCGCCGTGACCCCCTCCTGCCACGCTCCCGCACCGCCGGACAGCGCTGTGACGTCACTTCGCTGACAGCCCCTCACCACGCGCTTGGCGCTAATGCTAAATGAATACTTTTTCTCAACATATGTCTACGAATCTGTACGTCTAAATCTATTGTCCAAAGGCCCTTCCGTTCACTGGTTTCCTCTCGTACATGTGTCCTGATCTATTTTTGAATATTCTCAAATATAATCTTGGTATTTTGCTCAGAGAGTGGAAAGTTTGCTTACTAAGCACAGTGAGCTTGATCAGTTTATTTACTTCTTGTATTGTTCTTAGTGTTGTAGTGTTATGCGTGTACTTGTGATTGCCGTGAGTTTATTTATTTGTGTGAGGAATTTATTGTCAATAAAACTTAAGGGATTTATAATAAATACCTGAAATTGTGTTACAAAGCTGTTGCAGACTGTACTGATATCTTCTAAAGTTAGAAAGACTGTACTGTTCTGTTATCACTGGCTGTTGTTGCCCAGGCTTCCTCGGCGCAAACTTCGCCGCTTAACATCTAGGTTAACCGTCGTCACTTATCTATGATTACTGTTCTCATTTTGGATCTAGATTAGACTTTCAAAATGTAATATAACTCTAAATATTATGCAAACGTTGTTTTGTATTAAGGGATAATCCAACAATTTCGCATAGCTTTCAGGTGAAATCGTTGTTATATCATTATAAACAATTATATTTCCTCTGGCAGATGATAGTTAAATATTAAAAATAATCAATCAAAACAGTTAAAGTGAGAAATTACGACGTGTTAGAAATGTGTCCCCACCACTAACACAAAAATAGATATACATGTAGTCAAACTTAATAGACATATACGTTTTTTTTAATCAAAAAATCAAAACCTCTGTCAATAATTAATTGTTGGAACAAAAGGAAGAAATTATTGAACTGGTTAGTCATCATCATCATCATTGTTGCGGATTAGGAAACCCCATTATAGCTGCTAGGCACATCGTCCACAAGCGGGAAGATTGCGCAGGTTACCGGAAGGATAGGATGTAGCAGGAAAGGAAGGGTGGGATGGGACGGCAGCCAAATCGAACCTTCAGAGGCCCAACTCCCGTGCCCCTGTGACAGCTGGGATGAGGCTCTCAAACAGTGGACCCGCATTCTGCCCTCCAACTGGTCAACTCAACTGACAGGGTATCCATTTACAACAGCCAGGGACCATACATTCTCTGGTTGGGAAGTTGGGGACCAAACTCGGAGATTCTGTCCCTAGCCGCTGCAAATGGAGGGACCAAAGGTGAAAGGGAAATTTGTCATAATGGACAGCAAAAAGACCATATGTAATGACAACTTCAAATGCTGTACCCGATGTCAGCCTCAAAACTGGTATAGACCAGTTTTAAGGTAATCCTGGGACAACTGGTTGGTATTTATTTGGTTTTAATGTTTTTATAGGCTATTATATGAAAAAATAACAATCTTCAGTTAATGTATATTGTCAATTATTTTTAACAAAGTACAGCCGATCATGTAAGTTCCTAATAAAAGAACTTAATAAATTTTTTCTCGACAAACTGACATTTTAATTTAGGGGCACACAAATACTACCGGCTTGTACACAATTTATATTATTGAGTAAGTTGATTTTATGAATCTTAACAGACCGATTTTGATATTAATGTTAGGATCACCGTTTATGTTATAATCAATCACTCCCAATAACATATAGGCTAGGTTTATACACGCTGTCATTCCTAAAACATTTACTTATCGCTACGTAGCACATTCACGTAGGAACAGTTTGATTGCTATTAATACCGTAGACACTCGATCAAAACATTAAGTTCCACTCCAGCCCCATTGTGTTGCTATGCTGTAACAATCACAGATTTAGCACGGTACGAAAGCGGAGATTTTGAAAGGTTTCCAGCTTTAGTTCTGTGTCGGGAGGAGTGGAAGGGAGGAGAAATTAATCACGCTGTTGTCACCGTGGGGGAAGATAACTTTGGGGATTTGGCTAACTATTGTTCCCTTGTTGATTCCTACAACTATTACACTTCTGGAAGGAGTTTTATTTTTTGTTTATACTACCAGTATATTCGGGACATTTTCAATTGACATTAAGTAAATGATTGATTTGGATTTTTTAGAACTGGATGCCGTTTTCCTATGGTTGTCATGAATTTTTATTATAGACTTAACCTATATAATCATTTAGGGGTATAAATGGGCAAGCCCAGTTGCACTGGCAAATTACATGAGGACCCTCGGGATGCAATTAAATACGTCTTACAAAATTTAAATATATTTACACTTACCCTTTATTCGCATAATACACGATAAATATACATAAGCATAAATATACATGTATGTGATAGAGGCTATCAATTCCGACCTTCTATCTCAAGTGCATATCTACCGTCTTGTACGTGAATACAGTGTAAGTCAAAAAATATGTTCGAGTATTTTAAGGCGTATTTAATTACATTCTGTAATCGTAACAAAACGTAACGTGTTAATCAAAAGGTCGGCTGGGGGAGCGTTGGACACAAAGAACGTTACCTAGAAATGTTACCTGGCAATCATTCCTAGATGCATAATATTATAGGTAACGCTGGGAAACATTAAAAAACCTTATAAATGTAGTGTAGCTTCTAACTATTTGCTCTGACACCATAAAAATCGTATTTACGTAATGTTATTTTCTGCTGAAAATTGGATCGGCATGACTATTTTAAACCATAATATCAACATCGACTACAAGGAAAATTTTATTTATAAAGTAAAACCTTGAAGTAACCTGGGTAAAAGAATCAAGTAATATCCTTAATACGACGGAGTGCAACAAGATCAGATCAACTCATGTGGGATGATTCCGCGTTGATGCACAATAAAAGTCCCAGCTAGAGTCTATTCAAAGGATTTTTTAGTCCGACTCTTGTCTAAATAAGCGCTTGACTCGCATTTGTTTTCTTATCTCTGCTTTTTTCTTTTCTTCCTTCTTTGAAAACTAAATAGTTGTAAACATAGACTATGTTTTGCTTGAACACTAATGTCCTACATATACATTGTCACTGCACAGGAAACACGAACACATTAATCATCGATATGAACTGTTAAAACAGTTATAAAGTTCCGGATCCGTTCATTAGAAAGTGTTCCTGTCAGTGCCTAATGTGCTTGACCAATATTGTAGTGGTTGGACCCAAAATGTTAGTAATTGTTTAACTTATTGAAGTAAAACATATTTGAAAAAGAAAATATGTGTGTTGGTCTGGGTGCACCGAAGTTCTCAGCGCGGAATCCGCACGGCATTAGTTTTTCTTGCCAATAAACTACTCCGGGCTGTGCAAATTATCCGTGTCATCTCAAAAATACAGTCCACTAAAATAAAACTCTCTCTGAGCTAAACACGCTACAATCTGTATATTTTTTCCTTAAAATATAATAGTAATGTTTATTTGCATTGTTTTTAATATTACACTTCTCGCAACCTGACTTAAAACTCTGAATCTTCATTACAATTTTTCAATTTAATTCATACATATTAAATCATGTATTTTGCAATTTATTTTTAATTTTACTTTTAACATATTTTATATTCTTATCTTATATTACACATTACTTAAACTAATTAACTTAATAATATAACTTGTCCCAGGACAACCTTAAAACTGGTCTATACCAGTTTTGATGCTGACATTGGGTACAGCAAATTAAGTTGTCATTACAAGCTTCCCTTTTAACTTTGGTCCCTCCATTTGCAGTGGCTTGGGACGAAAACGCCGGGTTGGCCCCTAACCTGAGAATGTGGTCCCTGTGGTATATGGATACGCTGTCAGTTGAGTTGGCCAGTTGGAGGGCAGAGCGGGTCCAACTGTTTGAGCCTGACAACACAGCTGTCACAGGAGTACGGGATTTGGCCCTCTAAAAGGTTAGTTTGGCTGCCTGTCCTATCCCACCCTTTAATTTCCTGCTATATCCTTTCCTTCCGGTAACCTGGGCAAAATTCCCGCTTGTGGAAGACTTGCCTAGCAGCTAATTCTGGGGTTTTCTAATCCAGCAATAACAATAACAAAAACAATAATGTAACCTATGTGGACATCAGTATTTTACGTTTTATATATGGATTCGTGGGATTTTTGTTATTTAACTTATTTAATTATTTAATAAGGATTCTTGTATTGTTTACTCTTTGCATTCGCAAAGATAATACTAGAATTGCTGAGCACCCTTTTATTTTATAGAAGATACCAAAACCTCTTCTCCTCGAAATACTAGGCAACCCATTTTGGCACAACCTATCTTAACACCTTATTAATATAAACTTGTATTAAGTGTCTTCAACTCCTTGATTTGAACTTTTCACAACTTTCAGTATGTTACAATAAATGTAAAAGTTATTCCCTTACTTACGTACCTTATCACATTCAACTCAGCAATATTCAGTATTACCAATTGAATTAACAATAACATTCCCAATACTAGCAACAACACTACTGTTTTACAAATGGGGGAAAATCAGAAAAAAGGACCAAATTTAATTTAGAAATTTAACAGTAATAATTAAAATTAGTAAGTGACAATATATAGTTCTTGCTGTACTTTTCACTTAAAAATTTCCTTAAAAGAAAAGATTTATAAAATATTAAAAGTAAATATTATATACGGGAAACTATTTAATGTACAGAAAGAAGGTAGTCATTACATATTATCTTTCAAATTAGAAAATATATTTCGAAATTATTAAAATAAAAAGAATCTCAACACGCCTCCCTAAATAATTTTGTCCGGTTCTTCGTACTCAAGCATATACAAACGAAGTTAAAAAAGTATATTCCTTCACTCACTGAGCGAATTGCTGTTTGTTACTGGCTTACAGAATGAACCAAAAATGAGATCAAACATCTTCACAGCCCTTTTAGCAGCATTTTCTTGTAAGAGGCTTAGAAACCATTTTAAACATTAATTGGGCCCAAACCTTTGTGCATGCATAAATAGTGAACGTTATTATTTTCTCGAATCTATATTATATGTCAAGTAAAGGAGATAGAATATGGCAAAGAAACGCATATTTTTACACGTTTTCCCCATAAGAATAACATGGGGATCAGTTGTTGTACACTTGCCCGATCCCGGCCCTAATTTCATACACTTCCCCTAAATTTTAACTTTTTTATTTTAATACATCTTTTGCGGAAATCCATGAGTTCAAAAAATAACTCCACACTAGCTTAACAACACGTGTAAACAACTTAGAAGTGCACTCGGTTATTGCCACTTGTGCGACGCCACGATCAACCTTGAAGGCGATTCTGCAGGATCGGCACCAAGGACACAGCGACCGAAACATGATGCCCACGAGACGACATCCAGCCAGGGAATCCCCGTGGAAGTTTCTAGTGCTTTCTGGTACTCTCCATGGGGAAACCCCGCGAAATTTTACAAATTAATTATGCTTTCTGAAATCCTAAATCTAAATTGTGAATTGTCGGCTGTATAAAGAGTCGCTGCAGGCTAGGGTCCTCACTTCACGTCTAGCAGCCCCAGCACCAGCAAGAAGACCTTCGTAGGCGTAGGTATTTTGAACTTAAAATGATTTTTGTTGGAAAAATACTTTGAGACCTAGAATAATTTAAGCCAAAATAATACTAATTTTCTTACTCTGGACTTAGGAAAATCACAGTGATCCAATACTTAAAACGTAATTTAAGAATGACTTATAAACTTAACTAATGAATAACTTATGATATGACTTAGGAAATCACTTAGCTCTGAAGATCAAGTGAAAGGGAATCGTTATTTTGGAAAACAAATTAAACATTTTCCTTTTTGGTTAAAATATTTATCTTTAACTTTTGATTTAATATTTACAATTTTTACAATTTTATTTTAGTTAATTAAAATTTTGCATTTGAAAATTTTACTTTAACTACTTTTTTTGTTTTATTTTGGACTTTTTGAACACTTATAACATGTTTTTGGACTTAGGAATTTGTTAGTTTCTTCATAAACACCCGGGAAGTATAGCGTTTCAGGATGCAATAGGCCAATTTTCGAAAATCGCTTATATCTCGAAAACTGTGAGATGTCGAAAAAATGGGTTCCCCACCTATTCCAGGGTTCAAAAATTGTTTGGACCAAAATGTTTTTGACCTTTGACCTTTAATTCTATCTCCGTTATTTATAGAGCAATCGGGCTGAAATTTGGTATGAATGTACATATGGATGTAACACTTTGTCAAATAAAGAAAATTTTCAAATCAGGGGACACGCCTGCGTGCTACAAGCGATAATTTGAAATTCAAAAATTAGCTCCCATATCGTTGTTTATAATCCAAATTTTATGAAATTTGGAATATACATGCAGAAAATTAACAGCCACTTGCTAGCGTGTAATGATTTTTTTACTTTTCCCCCCTTAATAATTTCATACTTTGGTTTTCCAAAAAACCTCATAACTTTTTTGTTTATTGAGATTGTCGAATTTGGATTGAAGGTACTTTATACAAATATCTAAAAAGTTGTTTGCCAGATTTTCGATAAGGGGCTTAGTTTTATAAAATTGTCAAATTTGTATTTTGTCTAAAACCTCCATATTTTGAATTTTGTAAAATATATTAACATTTAAAAGTAGTAATTTTGTTTATAAAAATTTAGAGTATGACATCTCTAAATTCATTCCAATATGAAATGTTGAACTGGGCAGTCTGTTTTACGTCTTACTCCAACAGAAGCAATTTATTGCGTCATTATCGAATTATTCACAAAGTTATTCCTAAAATTTGTAAAAATTGCAATCAAATAATAATTATTTTAAAATGCATATGATAGAAAAACATGATACATGCAAAGTTTGTATTAAGTTTGTTAACTATCAAAAGAAACGCCCCTACATAAGCTGTGACAAGCGACCTAATAAGATGTATATTTTTAACGGTGAGTCTGCAGAAATATTAAAAACCCTTCAGTCTTATCCTCTGCCAATCAAATGGATTCTTAATAGGAGGGTAAAGTTCATCAAACACTCAGTGAACAATAATGGTTATTTAATAATTTACAAAGAATATATTGCTGGTTTTCGAGGTTTGACGATGTTAACGATTGAGAACAAAGATTTCAAATCAAAAATGAAAGAAACACTTTTAAAGATCGATACCTCCATTATAAGTATCAAGCTCTTGGTAGTGGGTGGATATATCACCATACTAAATACTGGCAGCTTCATGTTTACAAGTAAAAACCCCTAACTCCAAAATCATACCTCCCCACTCCACAATATATTAATTCAAGACATGCAGTTTTAAACATACAAAATAGCGATAATACATGATTTTTGTCGTGTATATTGGCAGCCCTACATCCAAGAAATTGTAAGGAACATGCAATTCAAGTATTTTCCTACAAACCCTGAGAAAGCGAATTAAATATGACAAATATAAAATATCCCGTAAAAATATCCGACATTGATAAATTTGAAAGACAGTATAATATAAGTTTAAATCTATGTATATGGGATTGAAGGACAATTAATATCTCCAATGAGAATTAAAAACAAAATAAAACATCAATATATACCTGTTGTTATCACAAGAAGGTCGCACAACACATTATTGTTTAATTTGTGATTTTGATAAGTTAATGCTACGGTCTACTAAACATGACCATAAGAAATATTATTACAAGTTCTGTTTTCAACATTTTTACACTAAAAATAAATTGGAAAGGCAAATAACATATTTTAAAACTTTAATGCACAACGAGTGCAAATGTCTAAAAATACATTACAATTTACAAATTACAAATATCACATTAAACCCCCCTTTGTAATTTATTCAGATCTCGAATGCTTTATAAACTCTATCAATCACACTCCTTCTGTATTTGCATACTTCGTAGTGAGAGATAGCAAATTAATTTCCGAAGAGTTATACAGCGGTGAAAATGTAATGGATTTGTTTTTCGAAAAGTTATTTAAAACTTATGACTTTATTAAAAGTCAAATGGCAGTATATATTCCCCTTATAATGACTCCAGAGCAAGAGGCATCTTTCCAAAACCCAACACATTGTCACATTTGCTGTGGAGTATTATTGTGTGATAAAGTCCGTGATCACTGCCATTTAACGGATGAGTTTAGAGGCCCCGCACATAAAGAATGTAATTTAAACTAGAAACAAACTAATAAAATTCCAGTATTCTTCCACAATCTTAAAAGCTATGATGGCCATTTAACAATGCAACATTTAGAAAAATATAACCGGAAATTGAATTGCTGCATAGCCAAAGATATGAAGAAGTATACTTCATTCTCTGTGGATAGTTTAGTGTTTTTAGATTCCTACAATTTGCTATACCTACCACTACACAAATCAGCTTCCAATTTAAATAAATATAGATTTATAGACAATCCACTATTACAATGCAAAAACGAATTTCCTTATGAATACATGTCAGGACCTCCCACCAATAGAGGAGTTTTACAGTTGTCTAACTAAAGAATGTATCTTTCCTGCACAATATGAACATGCTAAAAAAGTATGGGCTCATTTCAATTCAAATATTTTAAAAGAAAATCACCATTTATATCTTAAAACAGTTGTGTTGCTATTGGCTGATATATTTGAGACTTTTAGAGATTTATGTGTAAAGGATTATAAGCTTTACCCTGTCCATATGTACTCACTTCCTGGACTATCGTAGAAGGCATTTCTTATAATGACCGATAAACAATTATTTCGTGATTCTGTTGTATTTATTTAAAGAAAGTTCAATAAGAGGAGGAGTCTCTATGATTTCCACACGCTATGATAAAGCCAATAATAAATACATATGATGACTAAAATCAAGAGAATGTTTATTTAATATATTTAGACTGTAATTCTTTATCCTCTACAGCAATGTGTGAGTCTTTGTCTTTCGATGGATTTCGTTATACGACTGAGAAAGATATACGGACATCAAAATTAAACTTTCGATTTATTTTGAAAGTTGATGTAAAATACGATAAAGGTTTACATGTAACCTTACATGTGCACAGTAACTATCCGCTAGCACTAGAAAAAATGAGTGGAAAATGTATGTCAAATTTAAATGAAAAACTATATTTTTTATATTATAAAACATTTAAAAAATTCGAAGAATTGGGATTGGTTGTTACAAAATAGCACAGAATTTTAAAATTTAAACAATCAAAATGGCTTACACCCTATATTAATTTTAATATTGAAAAGCGGAAACAGGCTAAAAATGACTTTGAAAAATACTTTTACAAACTGTTAAATAATAGTCTCTTTGGTCGAGCAATAATGAATCAACGCAAATTTCGGGATATACATCTTGTAGATGAGTCTAAACTAACAAAATATGTTACAAGGCCCAGGTTTGACTGTAGCAAAAAGTTCGATAACAATTTGCATGCTGTACATTTAAATTAATTAATTGTTAAATTTGATAAACCAATTTATTTATGAATGTCCATCAGAGATATCAGTAAAGTACTAATGTATGATTTCCACAATAATTATTTGTCAAAACGTAAGAATAAAAAGTTCCTAAGGACAGATACAGATTCTCTAATGTATTATATAGTTACAGAGGACTTTTACAAGGAAATAGAATCGGATTTGGACTGTTTCGACACCTCTACATATAATAAAGACCATTTCCTGTACTCTGGTAAAAAAAAAGTTACGGGAAAGTTTAAAGACGAATTAGATGGTATATTATGTATTAATATCGTGTTTTAAAGCAAAAATTATACTCTTTCATTCCTTTACAATGGTTATACAAAAAAGAAAATCAAAATGAGCTAGAGGTTAAAAGGGCTAAGGGGGCTGACAATGCTACAGTTAAACAACTCATAAGTCATCAACACTACTCAAATAGTCTTGCAACCGGGGTAGATTATTATGAGAATGTTACAATAATTAAATCCACAAACCATCACCTTCTAAACATTAACGATGAATAAAAAGGTACTCTCTTTTCATGATGACAAGAGGTTTATTCTAGATGGCATCAACACTCTTGCCCTTGGTCATTATAAAATTGGTCAAACATAAATCTGTATTTGTCATTATTCTTTGGCCTTTCCTTATCTATTACGAAAAAGCCATATTTAGACCTACCCCAGCATTGATGACACGGATTTCTAAATTGTTTAAATGAAAAGTCATATCCCACGTGATTATTATAAACATGATTTAGATTTTATATCGTCTTGTTTAAATAATATAAGGAAGTTTACGTTATCTCTTAATTTTTTTTTTACTTTACTGTAAGATAACAAGTAAAACCTGTTAATATTTTTGTGTCTGCCCATTGAGAAAAATGGTGTAATATTAGGAATATTTATGTCGTAAATACGACAGTCTAATGTTTTTCTACGTCATTTGGCATGATTTTACAGTCTGAATATCTGTGTGATGAAGTTAAATTACACAGATATTCAGACTGTGAAATCACACCAAATGACGTAGAAAAACATTAGACTGTCGTATTTACGACATACATATTCCTAATATTACACCATTTTTCTCAGTGGGCAGACACAAAAATATTAACAGGTTTTACTTGTTATCTTACAGTAAAGTAAGATATTTTCATATATTTTTCTCGTTCTAAAGATTTTGATGTTATATATAAATTGGTACATTTTAATCCTTCCTTTTTTACAATTAAATTTTAAATTACAACCGTCTTCCCTGATACACTGGGGCCACATATAACACATCAAATATTGGTTGGAAATAGACCCAACTTCGTTGGTGTATTGTCTTTATGCATCATTTTAAATTTGTTCTTTTGTTGAATAAATGACATTTCATATTATAAAAATGGCAAAGGAAAAGTATAAAAATGGCAAAGGAAAAGTATAAAAAGATCCAAAGTAAAGGATTATTCTTAATGCTGAACAACAAATATAAGGAATCTACCGAAGGGGGTATATGACGATGACATTTGTTTAATGTCACAGGATGTGTGGTTTGATGTTACAGACAGAAAATTTAAATATGCGGGTGTAGTGTTTGATTTGATGGCGTACAATCGTGATTTGTTAGTTGGCGATCCCACATCTGTGAGCGGATTTAAGTATATAGATAATATACCATATACACCAAACAACTATGTATACAAAAGAATTATGGATGATACATTAATAGATGCTGATGGAAAAATGTGTAAACCAGAAAGTGGTGATTATATTATAAAACAGAAAGAATAAACATCGAAAATATTGCTTATGAGTTTCATAAGCCTGCGCAAAATAATTTTTTTAGAAGGTATTTTAAAGTATTGGGTATAAATGAAACTGTTCAAATCGATTTAATAGATATGCAGGATTATGCTAGAGAGAATTCTGGGAATAATTATATTTTAACTTTAATAAACGAATTTTCTAAAAAAGCTTATGCTGCTCCGCTAAAGAATAAAACCGGATTAGTAGTCACAGAAGCTATAAAAACTATTCTCCCAAAGGGAGTTAAAAATATTCAAACCGATAATGGAAAAGAGTTCTTTAATGAAAATTTTACCAAACTAATGAAAAACCTAAACATTAATCACTATCACACTTACTCTACAACTAAGGCGGCTATTGTAGAAATATTCCAGAGAACATTAAATAATTGGTTAATCAGAGAGTTTAGTGCACAATGGAGTTACAAACGTTTGCATTTACTTCAAAAGTTAATAAAGATATATAATAATAAAGTACATAGATCAATAGGGAGGAACCCCAACTAAGTAAGCACTAAGTACTCTAAAGGTGTACACGAAAGGTTGGCATCTAAAGTAAAAGTTAAAAAGAAAAAAAGTTGGGTGATACTGTACGGATTTCCAAGTATAAATATATATTTAGTAAAGGACATACCCCTAACTGGACAGGGGAGCTTTTTACAATAGCAGAAGTTAAGGAAACAGAGCCTGTGACTTATATTTTGAAAGATGAGAATGGCAATATAATCAAAGGAGGATTTTATAAGCAAGAATTGTTAAAGACTAAATATTAAGACATGTGTTTGGTTGAGAAAGTAATTAGGAGGAAGGGTGATTTATTATATGTCAAATGGTTCGGTTTCCCAAGTAGCCAGAACTCATGGATTTCCGCAAAGGATGTATTAAAATAAAACAGTTACAATTTAGGGGAAGTGTAGGAAAATAGGGCCGGGATCGGGCAAGTGTCCAACAACTGATCCCCATGTTATTCTTATGGGAAATACTTGTGAAAATATACGTTTATTTGCCATATTCTATCTACTGAGTATATTTACAGAGGTTTACTGCTTCATGCATTTTCTACCATCTTTACGCTTCCAAATAATATAGCTCAGTTTCGTGCCATCGTATGCTACTGTGAATTCGTGTAATAGGTTTATATTGCAGTAACGCTTATAATTAAATGGAAACATTTTGACCAACAAATAATATGAATAAAATTCAATTACATTCGATTATTTTGAAAAACAATGCTTTATAACTTCGCATTGAAATAAATTGGACCATTGATGGTGAATAACAGGATGAAAAAGAGACATATATCAAGCCCTGTTAACAGAAAATGTCATACACTAACACGTACTTAATTACTGACTATCCTATTTGTATTAATAAAGTTATTCACTAATGAAAAGCAATTGCATTTTGTATGACATTTGTATCTTGTTATATTTAACAAGTATGTGGTTCATATTAATGACTTCTAGGTTACTTCTGGCTTGTGTAAATCCAGTTGTTGTTTCTGTTTAATATGAGGTAACAGTTTGAAGCGACAAACGAGGTTGTAGATTTTATGATAAATTTCAGCAAGTTAAACATCCCATACAACGCCGTGCGAGGGTCAATTATTGATCAGTTCACCTCCCTTCCCCTAAGCAAAGCTTACCTTCAGCCCTATCTCAAGTCCTTTCATCCATACTGCAACTGGCGTTGTCAACGCGAACTTGACCAGACCACTAACGTCTAAAGTGCATTACATTCAGGTCTACTTTAAACCATAGTATAATATTTCCATTTACTTTAAATAACACCTTATAAAATTATGAACTCAACAGGGCATCCCGCGATGTTATAGCACAAATGCCAGATTTGGTTGAATTCATAAAAAGAAGCAAAAATCTATTCCGTTCTATATCTCTAAATCGTTCTCTAAATCGTTTCATTTTCCGTCTTTCTGCCTGATGTGATTTTTAATCAATGCAGCATCTTAGGAACCACTTGAGGCACTGACGAAACATTGTGTATTATACTAATGTATGGCTAATTTCGGATTAAATTTGGCGTTTGAAGGCCATTTTGAAATGGTTAAAGATTGAAACACCAAATGTAATATGTAATGTGCTCATTTTGATGAGTCCTACCAAATCCGGCCTTTGTGCCATACTCTCACGGGACACCTCGTATACATATTATCTAATAAAGCAATAGTTCTTCATATTTTTCTGATGATTTATTTCTGAAAAAAATACCAAGAGATTTCCTTCTGTTATTTTAAATATTTGGAACGAAGGTTTTTCCAGTTTATCTCTATATATTGCAGGTAAAATATCCCCATGATTCTCCCCGCTCGTAACTCCCACCCCTAACCCATTCCGCGATTAACAACAATTGCCGGTAATCTTCAACTAAATCAAGATTTGAAATTGTTACCGCGGGGGAGTGTTATAAATAAGGTTATAACAATGGGAGGGGACCTTTTATTCTAAATTCAGAATTTGTGCGTTTATTTTTTTAAATATTCATGGACATTGTCCACCCTTTACTTGAGACTCGCCCGTCAAAATCGATTTTTGTCAATGGTCAAAGAGATTTCGCTTCGCTCGGTTGCCACTTTGAACTTAACCCTCGATGTATTAACTTTGGCTTATGGCTTTGCATTCAAAAATTGAATTTCCGACTCAGCAGGTTTAGGTTTTTATTCTACTTGTAACATATGGTTTTACTACTAAACTCTCTATACAGATGTGCGGTAGACAAAATATAAGGTAACTATTCTATATCTTAATTGAGTGCAGCTCGTTTCCATTTTAATTAAGATATTGAAACAAATCTTGAAACACTGAGTTTTTATTGGGCCTGCCTACGGAATGTTTTGCCCAAAGACAATAAATACATTTTTAAAATCCCAACAGCTTCCCTAGTAAAACAAAACAAAATTCAAAATGATACAAAAAAACTAACTTTGGTTTTATAAAAATCCGTCAGTGGCTCTGAGAAAACTCAGTGACCACATCTTCGATCTACTTATATGCAGAAAGTTCAAAATAAAGTATGAATATGGATGGAAATTTTTGTTTTAACTTATACCATAAGCATTGTACACTTACCACATTACGGTTGCCATTTAGAGCCTGGTGGGCTTAAACGTAATCGGGTGTAGGGTGTTCGATCCCAGCTGTCAGCCAAGCTAAAGTTCACGAGCTGTCACCTCTGGTTTGCCCATTTAACTAATATCGTTACGGTGCCACAACCGTCTTTGCTTCACCGCTCAAGGCTATTGGTCCATGTTGTCGAACAGTTAAGGATAAAAAGAGGTTAAACACAAAATAGCTATTTCACTAAAAGATATAACGGAAGATATGGCTCAAATCGCATCTCATCTAAACACAACGTACTATAGTCGATAGTTTAAAAATAATCGTAATAGAAATGTTAAGAGATATAACAATATTAGATGTAATAGACGGTTTAGAGTGACAACAAATATTCATTATAATAAATATCCTGTATATAAGGAAGAGGACTTCTTCAATATTATATGTGCTTGCTAAGCATAAAAGTTGTTTGTTTTTATGCGTTAGAGTATGTCCGTCTTTAAACTGTTTATTTTTTATAAGAACGTTATATCTGATAGATCTGAGCTATGATAATGAGCAATAATTTGTTACAAGTTGTTGTAGTCTATTTTAAATTAAGTTTTCTAGTGTGATTTTTGTAAATTTTTAGGTTAGTATTCTAACGATTGTAATTCATTTGATGTCCTCGTTTGTTTATACAATACAAACGAATTTATTGATTTATCAATCCAACATAGTTGACATTTTCATGACATTTTACCATTTAAAAATGAGTATTTCTAATTAGTTATCGAGAGTAAATCTCAATTCAGGCCGTGTTAGCAGGTCCCCATTACTCGAGGGGTGGCCATCGACGGTAAATCATGCCTTTGTCCAACTCGCAAGCCCTATTGTATACCGGGGGCTCCGTAGGGTTTTAATTCCGAATGTTATCATGCACTCACAGCGTTTTGAGCGAAAGTTGAAATTTCGCTTGGGTCTGTCATGGTCAATTGATGCTACAATCATTCGATGTAATAGCATACGGTGGTTCTGCCATAGTAAATTTATGCTAAAATCATTCTGTATGACGGCATATGGCAAATCTTCTAAAGTATAGTAGTGGCGAAAGGGGGCTGCTGGCTCACTTGATTGACAGCTTCCGGTCACGTGACCGGAAGCGCTGCGTCATGAAACACGTCATCTGAGGCTGAGCCAGTGACGTAGGCGGTTTTGTGACGTAATGAGGGAAAGGTTAAAGTTCAAGGTCACGGGGAGGGTGTTTTAAAAAAGTACTACCTCACACGCGTAAAATCCGATTGTGATTCGATAGTTTTCATTCGATAAAATATCGAATGAAAACAATCGAATGAAGCAATCGAACGATACGAGTGCAAGGTAGTACTATTTCATTTATTACTTAATTTTTTACTTTTATTTTTATTTACAATAAGTTATGTTTACAATAAATTATGTTTACAATAGTTCCCCGTTGTTTGTCGTCATCGATGTTGTTGATCCGGAGTCGCGACCATCACTTCGTTTTCTGATGAAAGGCGGTAGATACTTTGACCCCTGCGCAGAGTCTATGTTGTTTGTTGCGATCAGTTCTAAAGATAAACTGTAGCCATTCGCTAGGAGAAGTCTTAACTCCTCTTTAAAAACCTCCAGGTCCGTAGAAGTTGATAGATAAATAGAGTCATAATAAATACATCGAATCTTGAGTGACATGATAATGTTATTTTGTGAAGAGCGCGGAGAGAGGATGATGTTCACCAGTCGAGAGCTGGAGGTGTACTGACTATTCACAAGCTAGCGTTGCAATCGTACCAAATGGTGGGGGTAAAAGTGTGGTGGGGCGGAGCAGATGGCGGACGGCAGATGGAAGGCGGCAGATGGCAGGCGGCAGGTGGCAGGTGACAAGTGCGCGGCAGATGGCAGCTGACGTGGGGAGGAAGACTTTGAATAAAATATCCATTAGTTACCCATCAAAATATTTGTGGTTCCATGTGCACCGCGCAAAGGTTGGTCTGCTCGTTGAAGTTCCTCCTCTAGTTTAGTAACCAGCCGAAAATCCGCTTCCATTTCATCCTCCTGCTCTGGACATTGCGGCTGCGCACACCACCTCTTGCAAGCATAATCATACGCGTTCTTATATTCCTCCAGGACTTGTTCATATGTCCTAGGCTGCTGGGATACAGTTTGCATCGCCGCTCCTTGCTTAACCTCGGTAGTCTCGAGAGTTGCCACCAACTCCTTCTCACTAATCACACCTCCCCAAATAATGTTATTGCCACGGCTTATGATGTTGCTTGTTGGCTGCTGAGATGTAGTTTGCTCAACCTCGGTAGCGTCAAGAGTTGCTATCAACTCCTCCTCACAAACCGCATCTCCCCAAATATTGTCGTTGACGCTGCTCATGGTGTTGTCTGTTCCAATGATTGTATAGTAATGCAGCGTTTGAGTGTAGTTTAGGTACTCGTCCCTTCCCCCACCACATCACTCCCCCCACCACACCACTTCCCCCACCAAGTTTTTACATCGCGCACTAACTAGCGTACACGCATTAGTTAGGGTCTGACTCTTACACTGTCAAGACCGTAGCTCCTTAACTGAAAACTTCAATTAATTTGTCTCAACACTATATGTGTATAAATATTACAGTCACTATGATCTAAACTAGTGCATGTTTCCATGTGTTGCTTCTTGTGCAGCAGACAACTGGCTAAGAGTGTTTCAACCTTGGCTATTCTACGATGGAACCGCTCATTGTCCGCTAAAAGCGTAGACATTCTATCTTCATCGTCGGAGAAGTAGCAGGTGGTGGCAAGCGGGCTACTGAAGGACATCTTACTCATATTCCTGTAAAACTGTAACATGTTCAGACGTTAAAACAAACTATATAGGTAGATGTTCATCCGACAAGAGCTGGAAGTATAATGATGTAGCGCTAGCGAGTAGGATAGACACCTATCCCCACCACAACGTTACCTTGTCCTTCAAACAGTTGTTTTTCGCTACAGTTGCTATACCCCTAGTCAGATCTGAAGTCTGTTTGCACTAACTTGTTTGTCTGATCAATCCGCGTAGTTTGAGTACCCACTTGATATATTTTAAACTGTAAATAAACAAGTTATGTAGGTTTGACCTCTAAAATAGCTGTTTTTTTAGCTATTACTGCTATGCCCTTGGTCCGATCTGAATTTTGTTTGCACCACCTTGTTTGTCTGATCAATCCGCGTTATGTGAATACCCACTTGATATATTTTAATCCGTAAATAAAGAAGTTATTTAGGTTTAACCTCCAAAATAGTTGTTTTTAGCTATTACTGCTATACCCTTGGTCGGATTTGAATTCTATTTGCACCAATTTGTTCGTCTGATCAATCTGCGTAATTTGAGTACCCACATGACATACTTTGCACAAACTTTGTACCCCCCCCAAAATGGGTCATGTTCAAGGTCAACTCAAAGGTCAAGGACCTTAGGACTTAGAAATTTTCACAAAGTGGGCTGCACAGAAACATGAGACTAACAGTCTCCTGCCTATGTACAGGCCAAGTCCCTAACTTGAAATGCTTAGGGTGGTCCTGAAAAGGACCGTTTGTGTTTGAAGGAGATGGTGGATAAGGAGTGGTGGACAGTGTTTACTTTATTTCTTCGTAACCCACTTTACTTGACCCTTCTGCCGTACCAAAAACAAGTCGCACTCGGTCTCAGGAGGTGGCAGAGTGGACCTTGGAAGGTGGACCTTGACGTAACGGCCGCCAAAGAGGTGTTGGAGTAGGTACTCATCGCCGATATTCCCCACAAATAAATATTCCATGTTCAACTTCAACTGGGCAAACTTGACGGTGACAGACTCCAGCGGCGTTACCAACTCGGTAAGTTTCACCGTAGCCGTCCTCTTCATTATTTCCTCAACAGTTGGAGGTGGCGATGAAGGTCGAGGCGCTGAAGGGCGAGGCGGTGTCGATGGCGGAGATGCAGAAGACGTCGAAGGCCGTTGATCAAAGTAAAGTGGGTGGTTCCGAAAATTTCTTTGTATACAAGACCTAAAAGAACTAGGTCTTTTGAAACCACTCCTTTTCTCCGAAGACTTCTTCAAAGTCTCCTTCAAACGTTGCAGTTTCTCGGGTGTGATGTGAGAAGACATAGCGCAGAGGTGTATATAGTTTGCAAGGCAAAGCTGGAATGAGGTACCAGACGGAGCAAAGCGGGTCGCCAAGTGTAACCGTGACATTTCCATATACGGGTAGAAAGCTAAAGACCGGTCTACATCCTGTTCCCCTTCCACCGTGACGACACAACCCCCCCCCCGGTGACGTATCATCTCCCCCCCCCGACGTCACGGGGCAGAGCCCCCCCCCCCCCCCCGACGGAACCCCCCCCCCGATTTGGGTCATGTTCAAGGTCACCCCCCCCTTCGACCTCCCCCTTCCGCTTCGGTGACGTCACTTTGCCTATATAAGTGGGAGCAGTCCGCAGTCTCGTCGCAGTAGCTTGCCGCCCGTTGTTTGGATATACGTCCCAGTGGGTTGCACTCTGCTGCAGCGTAGGTCTGTTAAGTGTGCGTTGGGCCCGACGCGCAATTAAGAGATCCGCGCCCTTGCATGTTTAGTTAGTTTGTTTAAACATGTTAGATAACGCTTGTAGTTTGCTGCTAGGTAATGTAGTTAGTCTAATATATATGTTAGTGTGTGGTATCGGTTTGAAGTGTTTTATTTACTAATAACATATGTACTCCCGGCCCTACAGGTCCCTCAACAACCTTGGTCAAAACTTGGGTTCGCAGCAGCCTGACGCCGGATGTTTGGGTCTACGTCCCACCGGGTTTCAGTGATACTGTTGACCTTTGCAAAACCGACCTCGGCTGTTTTTGTAAAAGTAACGTTAACTGATTAATTTGTTTCTTTTTCATAGTTGCTGGTAAAGTCTTTATTTTCAAAGTAATGTATCTTGTTTCTCATCCTTTTCCTAACCCCCTGACAATAAGGTTCGGCCCTGAAAACCGGCCTTGTCAATAAGATCAATACGGCCATGCAAACCGGTTGACACCACCTATCTCACCCATGAGAAACGTTTGTGAAATATAAAATCAGTCTCTTGTTTGTTGTCTTTTGTCCCCTTCCCCAATACAGAGCGGGGAATAGAGCAGTATGTTATGCTCTATTCCCCGCTTTGGCATTATGTCAGATGACCTTGACCTACTGACGGGACTTAGAAAAACTTTCGTTTGTTCAAATATTGGAAGAAATATACTTTTAAAATAACCTTTCTCAATCACCTCCACTCCCACCACTTACATCTCCCCACCAATTACATCTCCCACCACTTACATTGGGTATAAAAGAGGTTCCCCATCACTGGTAAAACATTCTGCTGTTTGTGTTTAACTATGGCGCATATCAGGAAGCAGACCAAGCCTAAGAAGATGATCGTAGCAAAACCAGCTCTTGTGTCACCTACTACCTCTTCTACTGCTTCTTCATCATCTACACCAACTACTTCTGCACCGTCTCTACTCCACCAGGTTTTATCTTCGCCAGCTTCTTCATCGCCTGCTTCTTCATCGCCTGCTTCTTCATCGCCTGCTTCTTCATCATCCGGTCCTGCGTCCATACTCCGCCAGGCATTACTGATGTCCTTGATAATCCCGGAAGAGTCGCAACCAAGGTCTCCATCTTCTCCACCACCAAGACCCAAGTCACCAACAAAATCATCTTTATCTTCCCCATCACCAAGGTCAAGGACAAGGTCTTCTTCGTCATCTTCTTCTTCGTCATCTTCGAGCTCGAGGTCCTCTTCTTCTTCATCTTCGAGCTCGGGATCATCATCACCGAGTTCAAGATCTTCAACACCCACTATACCACAGATCATTTCTCCAATCATCACTCCACCTTCCACAAGTTTTCGTCCGTCAGTAATCTGCATAAATGATCAAACTCCTTCAGAGAAATTTAATGAATTAAAATCCTTGAGAAGGAAGTGCTTACTTCCTGCACAACAATGTAAATACAGTTTTAAAAAAGGTGCAAGGAAAGGGGAACGTTGTGCTAAATCTTGTGTCTTAGATGAAGAATTATGCTGTTTTCATTTAAGACAAAAACACAAGGGTACCGTTTCTCTTTCCACACCACATCCAACAGTGAAACCAGCCAAAACTCGGATTAATAGGCTTTGTAAAAACAAACAATACTTCTTTGTAAAAATAATGGGTTTCTTAAAGGTCATGTTAAAATGTGGAGACCAACTCTACATTTTAAGATTACCTAAAGCCATGCGCCATCCCTACAAACCCACGAAAAAGCACTATCTAATCAGAGACAATTCAGGAACCACTGTGTGGAAAAGTTTTTAATAACCTTTTTCCAAATTAAATCAAGTCTTTCTTTTTTCCAAATTAAAAAAAAAAGTGTGGACAACCTATTTACATTTTGTTCTCTAATAAAGTAAGAGAAGGATTCAAAAGATTACAAGTCGCTGTACCATTTGCTAATCCTAGTGATTCTAGGATTTCAAAAATTCGACAGGCAGTACAATATATTAAGTTCCTTCAAACACAGCTTCAAGAACCTTGTATAAAAGCTGAACTGCCTGAGGAACCGCTGCCCCCTTAATCTTACAAAAAGAATTATGGAACGTTTTTGTCGAACCTCCGACCCTTAAAAAAGAAGATAACTAAACTCGTTAAAACAATGAGAGGGGTTAAAAAAACAAAGCGGGGAATAGATCAGTTTGTGGTCAAAGTGAGAATCACTTACTGCTCTATTCCCCGTTTTGGCAATATGTTCAGACGACCTTGACTTACTAAAGAGACTTAGAATATTTGTGTATAGTATTGACTTACACTCCGTGTGGTAAAATAATGGAAGATATATTTATTTCTTAACACAATATACCCCTTCCCTAACCCTTGAACTCCCACCGCTAACCCCCACCATTTAAACGTAGTATAAAAGGGGTTCCCTATCACTGGTAATATCATTTTGCTGAAAATGAGTACACCCGCTCTCCCTATCGCTGCAGCAACACTAGTAGTAAGCAGAAAGGTTGAAAATCACGATCAGTTAATTGTCTTAAGAAGATTACTGTACAAGTTTCTCGATTGGGAGGTTGGTTGTGATTTGTATATGTGGAAGCCTACGGCTCCAGTGTATAATAGTGAACAGGAAGCATGGAAAAAAAGCTATAAAAACAATGTAAAGTTACTTAAAATGATTGGTATAATGGAAAGGTTACTCCGGCAGAAATGGATCATCAATACAACATTTTATATTAAACCAAACCATTGTTGAATCAATAAAAAGGAGAGAGATTAAAAACAGAGCGGGGAATAGATCAGTTTGAGGTCTAAGTGAGAACCACTTACTGCTCTATTCCCCGTTCTGGTGGTATGTTCAGACGACCTTGACCCACTTACAAGACTTGTCATTCTGCGACATCGTTGTTTGATATAAAATGTACTTCCTACAATAATATCCTTTACATTTACCCCCACCACGTAAAATTGGTATATAAGCAACCGCATCGGAATATCCCCAGTAGTTAGCTATGGATTCCCAAGCAAGCACATCCAAAGATTATAAAGATGAACTATCAGAGTTTTTGAAGTTCAACAATTGCTTGCGGAACCGAAGAGCCGAAAACGCATTAAGAACAAAAACATATAAGCTGACAATGCAAAAAGCCTACCGGAGATTATCAAGTAAAGTCCCGGGCGTTAAATCTACTACTAAAACAAAGGACATGATATATCGGGCAATAGAATACATAAAACATCTGCAGGCAATAGTTGCAGAAGTTCCTTCTGAAGAACCGGTCTCTCTTGAACCGATAGAATGCGCGTTCCTGGTGGAAGATAGGTTGGCGAAACATCATTTTCTTGAGGAAGAACCGTCAGCCTACAAACAAATCTTCCTCATGGATGAAGACCAGGATGAATAACTGGGTTAACAAAATTAAAGACGTCTGGAATACAAAGCGGGGAACAGATCAGTTTGTGGTCCAAGTGAGAATCACTTACTGCTCTATTCCCCGTTTTGGTAACATGTTCAAACGACCTTGACCCACTTCAGGACGTGGAATCAACTTTGTTTAATACTAAATATATATTTAACAACAATATCCCCCCCTATTATATTGTGGTATAAAAGGCGAGTTTGTATCAATGGTTGAATCAGTCTAGTCATGGCACCAAGAGACATCATCTTTCCTCATCCACGAGAGGTAATTCTAATGTTAAAAAAAATTATGTTAGAAGATGAAGATGAAAATGAAGATGCGGTGTTGGAAGATGAAGAAGTTGATTCCGTAGAGATGGAAGCCGTGAGTTGGATGGAACAATTGGAGAGTGATGAGGATATCTCTAGTGTAGCGGATGCCGTGGAGGAAAACTCGAATTAGGACGATGCGGAGTGTTACCAACAGTCACTCTGTTTGGAACACATGGAGGCAACTCCGAGCGGTAGTAGGACCCTTTTTGAGGGTACCTACGTCACTAGCTTTCTCCCCCGTCGCTTATTTCCGTTTGATGAGTCGGATTTGTCAGATGAGTCTGATTAGTTTTCTTCGTTAACCTTCCAACTACAAATACAGAGCGGAGAATAGATCAGTTTGTAGTCAAAGTGAGAACTACTTACTGCTCTATTCCCCGTTCTGGAAATATCTTCAGATGACCTTGACCTATATCAGGACTTGGAAACAACTTCTGTTGATACAATAATTATTACTAAATCAAACATATGCTCCAAGAGGGGGTAAGCAGGGGGTTACTCCAATGAGGGGGGGTAAGCAGGTATTTAACCATGCACTTTGGAATACACGTATTAGTCAGCTATGGATTCGCAAGCAAGCACATCCAACTCCAGATCTGGCTACAATCAGAGAAACGCTGAACACTCAAAGAAATGGAGAGTGAATATTAACACTGGATATGAGAGATTACAAAGTGTAATCCCATTCGCCAATCCTCGAGATGCAAAAATAACCGTTTTGTATAAGGCCATGGAATATATCAAAAGTTTACAGTTAAAACTCCAAGAACCGCTGTCAGCTCCCTCAATCGATCAAAAACTGTTGGAATCATGTCCTCTGACTGAAGATGACTTGGCGGTTCAACATTTCTTTGCAGAAGAACCCTCATACAAACAACTTTTTGAAGATCAGGATAATTAAAAGAAAACTTAAAGATCTGTTAAATAATACAAAGCGGGGAATAGATCAGTTTGTGGTCCAAGTGAGAATCACTTACTGCTCTATTCCCCGTTTTGGCAACATGTTAAAACGACCTTGACCCACTTTGGGGACTTGAAAACATCTTGGTTTGATGCAAAATGTACTTCCTGCGTAAAATTTTGTATTTCTTCACTAACACATATACTCCGGCATGTATACCCCCCACCACTGTTCTTATTCGGGTATAAATAGAGGTGCATTTTGGAGTGTTATTAGTAGCTGGTTAGCCTTTGAGGAAGACACAGTTATAATATGTATCGGTGCAATATTTGTAAAGCCTCATTTAGAGATGATTGGCTTTTAGCCATTCATAAAGAACTAAAACATAATCCCAACACAAATACAAAAGAAGAACAAAATGAACAAGAATTAGATTCAATCGATCATCAATTAGCACAACATCAATTTGCAAACCTAAATCAAAAAGAACAAAATGAAGTTTTAAGACCGAGTGTCATTCATTATGCACAATCAACGTCATCAACATCGACTTCTACGCCTGCTATGTCTACACTTCACCATCCTTCATCATCAACACCATCAACATCGACTTCAACGCCTGCTATGTCTACACTTCACCGTCCTTCAACATCAACAGCTACTATGTCTACACTTCACCGACCCTCAACATCAACAGCAGTAGATGTGGAACTACACGCTCAAGCACTACCTGGTAAGGTAGTAACACATTTTAAAATTGACAACGTAAAATTACAACTTGAAAACGTTTTACATAACGCCAAAGAATTAGTAACCAAAACACTAAAGAATGAACAAAAAAGATTAAATTTTATCAAATTTAGACTGTTGCTAGATGCCATATTCACTAACATTCAAAACGAAACATCACCAAGAGGTTTCATGACAAAAAACCGAACCATCATGGCTGCGTCAGATATTGAAAAGATCGTAACAGAATGTTTTGAGGAACTTTTGACGAAACTACAAGAGCATGAACGAAGAGGATCTGGATGGACTTTATTAAGTATAACAAGTCTGGATGTTAGAGTTCATAAACACGGTTATGGAATGAGAGGAAGTAGTTACATTCCTCTTCCGAAAAAAGTAAGTGATACAAAATCCTGTATTAATGTGCAAAATGAAGATAACGAATGTTTTAAATATGCCATGTTGACCAAATATGTAACAGACAATCCGATAAGACCAAGTCACAAAAATGAAGAAGTACAACATAAGTATAATTTCCAGGGAATGACTTACCCTGTTGCAATTACTGATATATCAAAATTTGAAAAGGAAAATCCGTCAGCTTCTGTCAACATTTTCGGCTTAGATTCGTCAAACAATGCATACCCCTTGCGCATAACACCTATTGAGCGCAGAGATCATACGGATTTGCAATTGATCACTAAAGGGGACATATCCCACTATGTCTACATAAAAAACTTTGGAGCTCTTGTTTCTAAACAAATATAAAAAAAAACGCGTTGAAAAAACCATCTGTAAAAGGTGTTTTTGTTATATAGGCAAGCCATTAAGAAGGGGAGGTTCAGAATGGCTAGTAGAACATCAAAGGTTATGTAGTGGAAACTATGAGGTAAGAATTAAATTGCCACATCCCAGCAGAGCGCTGTTAAAATTTGACAAAGTAAATCAACAATACCCTGTTCCATTTGTTGTGTACGCGGACTTCGAAGCATCTTTACTTCCTATTGAACAACAAGAAGAGGATAACACAAAAAGAAGCAAATATCAAAAACATGCACCAAACAGTTATTGTATACTAACAAAATCCACGCTGTCTGAAGAACATCTTCAAGAATTTGGACTATCACCTGCTCCGAAGATTTATCGTGGTGAACAAGCAGCGAAACACTTTGTAGATGAGTTGTATTACATTGCCTCTAAGGTCGAATAAATCTACAAAATTAAAATACCGATGCAACCTATGGATGAACACCAACTTCAACATCACAATTTGGCAACAACATGTTATCTGTGTAATAACCTATTTACACCAGATAACGTTAAAGTGCGTGATCACGACCATCTTACAGGAGCCTACAGAGGTGCAGCCTGTAACGCTTGCAACTTAAATTACAAAGTACCATCTTTTATACCCGTTGTTCTACATAACCTTAGCGGATATGACTCTCATTTCATAATCCCGGAGTTAGGAAGAGATGATGGAGCAATAGATGTTTTGGCAACAACAATGGAAAAATTTATAAGTTTCTCTAAAAAGGTTGGCAAAATAAAACTTAGATTTATTGATTCGTTTCGATTTATGCCTTCTAGTCTAATGAAATTAACTGATAATTTAAAAAGAGAAGATCTGATAGAAACAAGCAAAATTGTAGCCAGTAGTAAAATGGATCTGGTTCTTCGAAAAGGAGTCTTCCCCTACGATTACATCATAGATTTATTCAGATTACATAGATTACTTCATAGATTTAATGAAACATCACTTCCTCCACCAGAACAATTTAACAACAAACTGAATGATTCGGAGATTTCACTTGAAGACTATCAACACGCATGTCGAGTATGGAACGAGTTGGATATGAAGACCTTAGGAGAATACTCAGACTTTTATGTAAAACTTGACGTGACTCTTCTCTGCGATGTTATGGAAGAATTCCGAAGAACCTGTTTTGCAGCATACGGTTTAGACCCTCTACATTCATATACATCTCCAGGACTAGCTTGGCAAGCAATGCTGAAAGAAACAAAATGCAAACTCCAGCTGTTAACAGATATAGATATGGTTTTAATGGTTGAGTCGGGTGTTAGAGGTGGATTAACTCAAAGCGTGACGAGACATGTTAAAGTCAACAACAAATATCTACCTGACCATGATCAAGAGAAACCTTCAACGTACTTGGGATATTTTGACGCGTATAATCTGTATGGATGGGCCATGTCGAACCCACTTCCATTTGACAACTTTAAATGGGTTGATCCCGACTGTATTGGCGATATTTCACAAATTCCAAAACAAGGAGATACCGGATATATTTTGGATTAAGACTTTGAATATCCAGAACATTTACACGATCTTAATTATGACCTTCCACTCCTTGGAAGAACAGAAATTTCACCAACTGGAAAACACCCCAAATTAATGATGACCCTTAACAATAAACAACGATATGTAGCTCACTATTGGGTTGTTCAACAAGCTATCGAATTAGGTTTACGCCTTACTAAAATTAATAGAGCTGTAGAATTTTCCCAATCGTGCTGGTTGAAACCGTACATAGACTCGAATACTACCAGAAGAGCAGCCACTACATCAGCCTTTCAAAAAGACTTTTTTAAATTGATGAACAATGCGATATTCGGTAAAACATTGGAAAACAAAAGAAGACATAAAAATGTTAAACTTGCTACAGATCCAAACAAACTACAAAAACTCGTACAACAGCCAAACTTTGGAACATCTATAATTATTAACGAAAATCTTGTAGCTGTATCTATGAAGAAAACAAGTTTGAAGATGGATCGTCCTTTGTATATAGGTATGACAATCCTGGATATCTCCAAGACTCATATGTACGATTTTCATTACAAAAAGATGGTCACCTTTTATGGACGAGAAAACATCGGCATCTCCTACATGGATACAGACGCTTTTATATATTGGATAATTACTAACGATATGTATGAAGACCTTCGGACATTTGATTACAAAAACGACTTTGACTTTTCCGACTATCCAAAAGATCATCCAAACTACGACAATGACAGAAACAAAAAAGTGCTTAGCAAATTTAAAGATGAAGCCAATGGTGTTATACTTCAAGAAATTGTTGCACTAATGTCAAAATTATATTTTTTACAACTAAATGAAAACCAAGTCATTAAGAAAGCTAAAGGAGTAAAAAGTTTGTATTTAAAGAAGAATGTGCATTTTAATCACTATAAGAAATGTTTATTTGAAGATCAAGATATAACAGCAAAATTCAACACAATCAGAAGTTTCAACCATCAGCTGTACAGCGTGACGGAAGTAAAAAAAGCTCTCTCTTCAAATGATGATAAACGACACATCCTTGCAGACAACATCCACACTCTACCATTCGGCCACTATTCCCTCAACCCTATTGACGAGTAACCCTTTCATCGTCCAACATCCCTTTTTCTTTTCCTTTCCGTATAAAAGGGGGAACACAGCAGTATTTTGCTGTGTTCCCCCTTTTATACATTAGTTTAGAATGACCTTGACCTATATAAGCAGATTTATACAAAAGAATATTTAATATCATATCAGCTGTCTTCGTGAAACCATCATGTCAGACCTGAAGGAGAAGATTATTAATGAACTACACAAACCTGCAAGAATAAAGTTTCCAAGAAGAAATACTGTTATAAAAGGGATAAATGATCTATATCAAGCGGATTTAATTGAAATGCGACCGCATAGCAGAATAAACAAAGGATTTAAATATATACTCACAATTATTAATTGTTTTACAAAAGTTGCAGACGCTTTGCCTCTAAAGGACAAGACTGGTAAAAGCGTAACAGAAGCCATGGAAATAGCCATAAAAAGAGATAAAAACAAAATTAAACATTTACAAACTGATAATGAAACAGAATACTTTAATACAAACTTTGCACAGTTAATGAATAAATATAAAATAAATCATTATTCTACAAATTCAGAGAAAAAAGCAGCTATTGTAGAAAGATTCAATAAAACCTTAAAAGGAGCACTGTATAAACAATTTTCAAAAAGAGGTTCTTACGTATGGTATGATGTTTTACCACAATTAATAAATGATTATAACAACAGGTTTCATAGAACTATCGGTATGAAACCTAACAAAGTAAATAGAAGAAATGCAAAAGATGTATTAAAACGCATAAAGAAAAATACAAAGCCTAAAGTAGAAAAAATGCAGCCAAGAAAATTTAATGTAAGTGATAAAGTACGGATTAGTAAATATAAGGGAGTGTTTACCAAGAAATACCTTCCCAATTGGACGAATGAAGTTTTTACAGTGTATAAAGTCCAACCGACTGTACCTGAAACGTATATCTTAAAAGATAACAAAGGAGATTTGTTGCAAGGTGCATTTTATGGACATGAAATGTTAAAGTCAACAGTAGGTGATGTATATCTCGTTGAAAAAGTGTTACAAAGAAAAAAGGACGCAGTTAAAGTGCGGTGGTTAGGGTTTAACAAAACTGAGGATTCATGGATACCTATAAAGGACTTGGTTTAATGCAAGCAACTCATTTCGTCGTTAACCTTTGAGCAGGATGGAGATTATTCACCATAAAGATCGATTCAATATTAATAACATAGATGATTTAACTGTGGATAACGTTAAAATCAACAATGGTAAACACGGTAGTTTACTTCCAAACACTGTTCGATGTATAGTAAGTGGTCCCTCAAACTGTGGAAAGACCAATGTTGTCTTTAATTTGATCACTAATCCGCAGGGATTAAGGTTTAATAACCTATATATTTTTTCAAAGTCTCTACATCAACCAAAGTATCAATTGCTGGATAAAATCCTATCTGATGTGTCTGATGTTAATTTTTACAAATTTAACGCTAGTGATAGCATTATGCAACCAAACGAAGCGAAACCATATTCTGTATTTATATTTGACGATGTATCTTGTGAAAATCAGGATACTATTAGAAACTACTTTGCCATGGGAAGACATAATAACATCGACAGCATATATATAGGACAAACTTATAGCAAAATCCCAAAACAACTTATCAGAGATAATGCAAATATTCTAATTGTATTCAAACAAGATGATACTAACCTAAAACATATATATAACGATCATGTGAATGCGGATATGCCATTTGAAAAGTTTAAAGAGCTTTGCGGAAAAGCATGGTCGGAAAAGTATGGATTTTTGGTTATTATGAAAGATCAAGCTATAAAAGATGGTCGTTATAGAATAGGTTTTGATAAATTTGTTTTAATACACTGATTAGCGGTATTACTGTACAAGTCATCAAGGTGTGAAGATGGTTAACCAGGAAAAGCTATTAAAGGAAATAAAATCACTTAGTGATCCTATTAGACAAAAGAACCGAGCTTTAAAATCAGGTATAAATGAAAGAGAGCAATTGTTAGAAACAACATTCAAACCTGTTACTGAACCTTTAAAGCGATTAGCACAAAATATGGAAAAACCTTCAATTCGCTTCGAAGGAGACAAAATGCTACCAATTTCCAAATATGAAGAAGAATTTCAGAATGATGAAAGTTTTGGTCAGTTACAAACATCTGAAAAAAGCGACGAGTATGAAGAAAGCGGAGATATAGAAGATTTAAAGGAAAAGGACATTGCCGAAGATACAAGTACCGAAGATACAAGTGTAGAAGATACAAGAGCAGAAGAAGAGGATATTAACCCATCCAACTTAAGCAAATTAGGCACTGATATTATGTTTAAAGGAACACTTGGAAGAACATATACGTTAAAAATGTTACACGCCGCACATGCTAATCGAAATTATCATACCTATGGAGCTAGAATAGAGGATAAAGAATTAATGATTGGAGTTAGCAAGTTAGATATAAACGAAAATGATGATATAGTTATTGGAGATAAGAAATATATAGGTACTAAAGGTTTGTTTGAACTCATCTTTAAAAATAATCCTGGTAAATATACTAAAAGGGATTTACAATTGTTTAAAAATATATTAGAGTATACAAATGCACATAGAAAGAAGTATTCCAAAGACCTACCTATTCATAGAAATCGGTCAATAAAATATACAAGTATTATATCTAGTCTTTTCCCCTCGAAATCAAAAAAAGCTCAAATTAAAAGAAGAGCTTTATCTTCTGCTGAATTAAATGTTTTGCATAAAAAGAGAAAAACAACTGATCCTACCACATCTGGAAGGGGATTATTGAAAAATTTGTATAAAACTAATATAATATATTACAACGATATAAATAAGTTAGTTGATCGAATGAGGTTATTACATGAAGCTATGGAAGCCGGGCACATTGGTTTAGAAAACGAATGGGTAGATTTGGTTGATGAACTGCGAAAACAAGGAATAATTGTTCAGTAGACGTATATATATAATAAGAACCTAAACGATAGCGATTCAGTTACATCATGAGTGTGGACAAGTTTGGACGGTATTCCGAGTTTGGAGTAAAATCTGGATATAGTGAAAAAAGAACTGGGTTTCCGTTAACACCTGATGGCAACTATAATTTTGAAGGAAAAGTAATTCAAAATGTTGGTGATCCGCTTATGTCGTCTGATGCGGTTACGGTACAGTACATGAAAAAAAGAACCCCAACTGTACACGAAGATCATTGGGGGTTTTCCGGTAAAAGGTTAAGCGATATACAATATCCCATTTATGATGGTGAAGCAGTAAATTTAGCTACTCTAAAATTGTTAACGATTTACAAAAGGAATAAAACTGATACAAGCTATGATTTAAAAAAATTAAAATTATCAAATGTAGGTGATTGTGAGCAGGATGGAGACGCTGTAAGTAAGAAAATGTTTGATATTGTACACAAGAAATGGACTACGGAATATGAAAAACATTTGGAAAGGTTTGGTGCAGCTCTATTCCATTATATCCATCGGGCTTCAGGAAGAGATGCAGCTTCAGATGTTGACAGTCACAATTATTTAGACTGGAAAAATATACACAATCCAGAGAAACCTAATCAACGAGATAAACCGTCTGAGCCTTCTAAAGTCAAGACATTAGGAAGGGAAGATAAAGTGAATGTGATTAATGAACCAACAGAAAACAATGAAGATTACATAAGAGAAAAAAGAATTTAAAATACCCATGATAAGGGATAAGGCATCAGTCATATTCGAGAGACGATACAGAGAGGATGATGGAATCCAATATTACTGCGTGGAGTTTAATATCTCAAGAGCCGAGATTTCCCCAAGGAGTGTTGACAGATGGTTTTGTTCAACGGTTTGATAGATATATGGATTGGGGACAACTTTCCATACACTACCTCTTTACAATGACTATGTTAAGAATTTATTTTCACAGAGTTAACTGGATCCATATTTTACAAAGACAACCGTTTTCAGAAGACTTCCTCGTAGAGATGACACCAAATTTTAATAACTGTTGGGAAGTAATAAGTAAATATCAAAATCTCTCTGAGAATTACATTGAAAATTTAAAGATAAACTAGACTGGGATGTGTTATTCAATTACCAACGATTAAGTGGCAAGTTTCTAAGGGAACATGCCAACTATTTAAAGTTTATTCATTTTACCGAAGACAACGATACCATCACCAGCGGAGAAACATCTGGAACATCTTCAATTACACCTTATTTCTATTTTTACTACTTTTATTTAATATGTCTACATTTAATTAATAAATCCATTTCTATATAATAAATGGATTTTAAACAGTATATAATACAAGAAACCAAAACTGATATTACATTCATTGTAAAACATTTATAGAGTGCACCTACTGATTGTAGGTTTTGCTATAAATAGTCATGTCGAGGGTTAAACGCATCAGTCATAATCGAGAGAGATTACAGAGAGGAAGGGGAATAGCATCAACAGCATTTTCTCTATTGAGTAAACCGGTTGGAGCTATAGTTAACAAGGCGATTGATTTATTACCTGTGGAATTACATTTACCTGGAGGATATCAATATTGTGGTCCTGGAACCAAATTAGAGAAACGCCTTGCTAGAGGAGATCCTGGAATAAATAAGCTCGATCAGGCTTGTAAACAGCACGATATAGCGTATTCCAAATTTGGTGATACTAAAAATAGATCACTAGCAGATAAAGCACTTGCTGAGAAAGCTTGGCAAAGAGTAAAATCTAGTGACGCGAGTATTGGTGAAAAAGCAGCGTCTTTAGCAGTAACAGCAGCAATGAAAGCAAAAACTACGTTTGGAGGAGGAAAGAGAAGAAGGCGTGGGAAAAACCCGCTAAGAAACAAGGAGGTAATATCAGAAGAAAACGTCGATCTACCAGTGGTAAAGCTAAAAAGAAACCAACAATATGGTCAATGATAAAAAAGGGAGGAGGATTATACCTAAGACCGTATCGTGTGTATTAAATAAGAAAGAGCAATTAATGATTAAAAACAAAGAATTGACCAATGAAGAACTGATTACATATGCTTCTTGTTTGAAAATCCCATTTTTTAGAGGAGTATTTATGAAAGATGAATTACCGGTTAAAATGTGGAAAAATGAGACTGGTATTGTAAATTTGGATAATAGTGAAGGATTAGGCACTCATTGGGTGTGTTACAAGAAACTTGGTAAAACCATTTATTATTTCGACAGTTTTGGAGACCTTCCACCACCGAAAGAACTTCAACAATACTTTCGTGCGGCAGAAAATATTTTTTACAATCATACAAGAAAACAACCTGATGATACATCCATTTGCGGTCATTTATGTTTAGACTTTTTAGCTAAAAGTGTTAGTCAACTTTAAGATGTCTTCGTATACAGTGTCATTAACTGGTAACTCATGTACTTTGCGCAGTATTCTGTTTCCAGCGCTACGTTTGCAAAAAGGAAGACTATGGGAAGCCGCATTATTGGATTTAACAACATATAACTCTATTCCAAACGTTAGTGAAGGAATTAATAACAAAATACATTATTACAAGACAAAAGATGATAAAGGAAAGTATTCAGCTTTGGAAGAATTCAGTTTACCAACAGGAGCTTATGAAATTGATAATATAAATGAAGTTATACAAAAACATATGGGAAAAGAAAATATAACGATAAAATGCAATAACAATACAATGAAAGCCGAAATTACGTCTAAGTATTATATTGATTTTAGTCAAGAACATTCAATTGGTAGTTTATTGGGGTTTTCTAAGGAAACAAAAGTATTAGAACCTAATAAAACTCATTCTGGGAATAAAACTGTGACGATCATCAAAGTTAACAGTATAGATATTACATGTAACATTATACAAGGATCCTACAGAGATGGATAAAATCGTCATATATTACACACATTCTACCCATCAGTTGCACCAGGTTTCAAGATAGTAGAAAAGCCTCAAAACCTTGTGTACCTACCGTTAAACACCAGTTTCATTTCAGACATCGTGCTGAACATAGTGGATCAAGACGGAAACCTTATTGACTTTAGAGGAGAAGCTATTACTGTAAGAATACATATAAAATCATCCGCTTAGACAATGGGGTTATCATTTAAAAAGAGAGAGCCAACCAGCAAAGAGGTCAGTAGCTCATCAGCTGTAGAAGGATTAACAAGTGACAACATTCGTTTTCTAGAAGAAATTGGATTAAAGGTCATTAACAATGGATATACTGGATATAGCGCAGGGTCCAACATTCGACGAGACCTTATGGGAAAAGGAATATCACACGCACAACCCTTACGCTTCGTCCAAATTAAACAATAACGATGAAATTAGGATTCCTATACAACAACAAGACATTTATACTCTTCCATGCAAAAGTTATTTATATATTGAAGGAAAAGTAACAAAAACTGATGGTACTGCTGGAACCACTGTTCCGTTCATAAATAATCCTATGGCATTTTTATTTGATGAGATTAGATATGAAATTTCAGGAGTTACAGTCGATTCAACAAAAAAGGTTGGAATTTCCAGTACATTGAAAGGATTAGCGTCTTTAACACCAAATGAGAAGAATCTGTTAGCTGTTGCAGGATGGGTTGCACCAGACAAAAGTACAATCGCTCCTGACTCTTCGGGAAACTTTGATTTCTACGTACCTTTAAGATTACTCCTAGGATTTGCTGAAGACTACAGAATAATACTAATAAATGTAAAACAAGAACTAGTTTTATTAAGATCATCAAACGATAATGATATTATTAAAGCAGCTGCTGGAACAACTGATGCCAATTTAGACTGGAAATTAACATTAGACAAGATTGTTTGGAGAGTACCACATGTGCGACTAAATGATGAACAAAGGATTACATTATTAAGAAAGTTAAAATCAGATCGAGACATTGTAATGCCATTCAGAAGCTGGGAGTTTCATGAATACCCCGTTTTACCTACAACACAACGGCATACATGGACTGTAAAAACTTCTACTCATTTGGAAAAAGCGAGATATGTAATATTTGGATTACAAACGAAGAAGAAAAGTATAATAACTGAAAATGCTGGTGAATTTGACCATTGTAAATTAACAAACTGTAAAGTGTTCCTGAATTCACAATTCTTTCCCTACGACAACTTTAATATTTCTTTTGATAAAAAAATATACAGTGTTTTATACGATATGTACGCTAGGTTCCAAAATTCATATTACGGCAAAACAAATACACCTCTACTATCTCCCGTACAGTTTGAATCGAAAGCTCCGATTGTTGTAATTGATTGTTCCAAACAAAATGAATCTGTAAAATCGTCTAGTGTTGATATAAAAATAGAAATGGAATTTCAAGAAAACGTACCTGCAAATACATCTGCGTATTGTTTAATTTTGCACGATAAAATTGTTACATACACACCGTTGACCGGTATTGTAAAGACAGTATTGTAAAACGTTGTACCACCACCGGCACCGCCACTGTCGCTAACCTATAAAAAGCGGAGCAGCAATGCAGGTCTTCAGTTGATCGTCTATCGGCGCATGGGTAACATCTTCTACAAAATGAGTTCTCCATCTGTTGTACAAGGTGATGCAGAGGTAGCACCGTTATTGGAACGTGATAATACTAGTGAAGCAGAAATCATCAAGGAAATAACTGCATTTTTAAAGTTTGGTAAAAGAGATAGAGAGGAGGAAATTAATGCAGACCCATCAAAGGTAGTACCAAAGAGGAAGAAGAAAGTCGAAGAAAATATTCCTCCTCACATTTTAACTGAAGTTTTTCTGCGAATCTTTTACCCCATCTCAGCATGCATCAGTAAAAGTGTATCAGTTGGATTGATGAAATCATTGGATTATTCCCCTACAGTAATACTACACCATGGAACAAAAAAGGTTTTATTTTCGCAAAATGCTTGGGAGTCATTTTTGAAACATGTACATTTAATAGAATGTTATTTAACTAACAGTTTGTGTGGAAGGAAAACACATATTCGACTTTTGGATTATGACAATGAAATCGATATTGTTAAACATCGCGGACAACTACAAGTGCGAATTAGAGACTTGACTCAACATGAAAATAAGATTCTACTGTCACGTGAAGAATTCTACGTTTTAAACTACGCAACAGAACCTATTACAAGGTACATGAGACAGTTGGTATTTGCAAGTGCTATTATTAAAGAATATTTGGTCGATACTTTGGAAAAACAACCTGATAGCACCATCGTGTACGGACCTGTGAATACATCTATTTTTAATAGTATACCTCATGAAGTTTGCATGTGGAGAAAGTTAAAGGATTTTGAACCACTTGTAGAAATCGCTACAGAAGCTACAGAAGAAACAACACAGGAAGAAGAAACGGAGAAACAAGAAGAAGAAGAAAACGAAACACAAGAAGAAGAAGTTAAAAAAGACTAAAGTTTGACTTAGTAAAGAAGAACACACGTGGGGTAGGCCTATTGGGGACGGTGCCCACGTTAAATATACACCAACGCGCCTGCAACTGTACGGCCTGGTATTTAACCTACCGTGGTGTGGAAAACAGTTTAGTTGATCGCTAGGTGCCATGATGAGCGGAAGGGATGAAGAAGTGAGTGTAAAGCCTTGTGTAATAGAATTTCAAGCATTTCGAAATAATGATGATAGGTTTATTATCAAGGAATTAGTAATTTTAGACTTGCTTACATTTGTAGCCTACCCATTCACGTTTGAAGCTCCTTTTTCTTTTAACAAACTTAACACCAAAGCGAAAAGTACAAACAAATGGATAACAAACTACTTTCATCACATACATTGGTATGAAGGATTTATAAGCTACAGTAATCTGCACAGTATTATGTTTAACTTTTGCAAACAATATTCACATATATACACAAGAGGATTAGAAAAAAAGAACTGGATACAAAAGTACACGCACGGTAATGTTTTCGATATAACTATCAGTAAGTACCTTAACATTAATCTCGGTAATATTTGTGTCGCTGCAAAAGATCTTAAACACGGTCAAACAAACTGTGCATTGTACAACGCATATCGTTTGGCTGCTTACTTGAAACAAACGCAGGAATGTGGTGGGGGTAGCGGAGAACAGAAATGTGGTGGGGGTAGCGGGGCCTATAAATACGAGGATACAACACCGCTCCAGCACGAGTATTATTCGAGACTCCGAAGAGGCAACATCACAGAAGACACCACCACTGACGAAGATGGCATCACAACAATATCTACAAACATTGGTTGATCAATTCAACACTCACTCAAAATCGAACCTTCTGCTAACTAAAAAATGTTCAGAACTAAAAGAACAAAGACATTACATTATTCATAGCATCAAGAAAGTGGAAACCACACATGGAGAAGCAATTCTAGTATCACTGTGCGAAGGACCTATGACTCCAGGAGATGAGCCAAAGTTTCAAGTATTTCTTCCAAAACGATTTGTTCAACTGCTACAAAATGAAGACTTGCGAGATATTCAACCGGGGACGTTGTATTTGGTATCACACGGTGTAAGCGGCAACAACTCGACGGAACTCACTCTGCACATCATGCATCATTGTACATAATGTCTCTATTTGTATTTCTCTGTTTGTATTTCTAGTCATCAATGTTAGACTTAAGCTTATTGTATTGTAAAATGTTTGTTTAAAAAAGAAAAAAAATTAAAAAAGAATAACATTAAAAGAAGAAAAAAAACAGCAACATAGCAGTATATTATTTTATATACTGCTGTGTTGCTTTTTTTTAATTCAAATGGATGACCTTGAACTTTCATTCAGGGTTAACTTATAAAGGGGTATAAAAGAGAGGGAGCAGTGAAGTTAGTCTCAGTCTTGTCTAACACACGCTGCAGCTAACATGTCGGTGCCACCGATGAACAATTTATTTTTCGATAACAATTTGAAGACATATTGTTGCGAGTTGCAATGTTTTAAAATACCAGGCGATCAAGTTGACGGGAAAGCTTGTCGTAAGTGCAGGTGTTTCAGCTATTGCATATGTAGATGTAAAACATATCAAATGAACCGACAAGATAAAATACAAGAATTACGGCGACGGCTTGCATTACTTTGGCTGCGAATGGAGTAGCAACCATCTGCCGCGCACTTGCCACCTGCCGCCTACCATCTGCCGCCTGCCATCTGCCGTCCGCCATCTGCTCCGCCCCACCACACTTTTACCCCCACCATTTAGTACGATTACAACGCTAGCTTGTGAATAGCCAGTACACCTCCGGCTCTCGACCGGTGAACATCGAGCTGCTCGTCCCGACTGTGTGTTCCCTGCGGTCACATAAATAGGCAAGGAACACACAGTCGGGATGGGCCGATTGGACAAGTCTGACGGCCGCGACTCCGGATCAACAACATCGATGACGACAAACAACGGGGAACTATTGTAAACATAAATTATTGTAAACATAACTTATTGTAAAAAAAAATAAATGTAAACATTAAAGTAATAAATGAAATAGTACTACCTCGCACTCGTATCGTTCGATTGCTTCATTCGATTGTTTTCATTCGATATTTTATCGAATGAAAACTATCGAATCACAATCGGATTTTACGCGTGCGAGGTAGTACTTTTTTAAAACACCATCCCCGTGACCTTGAACTTTAACCTTTCCCTCATTACGTCACAAAACCGCCTACGTCACTGGCTCAGCCTCAGATGACGTGTTTCATGTCGCAGCGCTTCCGGTCACGTGACCGGAAGCTGTCAATCAAGTGAGCCAGCATCCCCCTTTCGCCACTACTATTATTAATGTAATAATCACTCGGTATGACAGCATAAGATGGGTCTGCCAAAGTAAATTGATGCTATAATCATTCGATATGGCATAATACGGTGGGTCTACCATGATAACTTTATGTTAAAATCACTCAATACGGAATCATATAGTGGGTTGGGCTAGTAAATTGGTGCTAAACCCATTCACTATGACAGCATATGGTTAGTCTGCCATAGTAAATTGGTGCTAGAATAATTCGCGATGACAGAATACGGTGGATCTACCATGGTAAATTTATATTATAATCATTCGATATGGCAGAACACGGTAGGTCTGCCATAGTACATTGATGCTAAAATCATTCGGTATAACAGTGTACGGTGGGCCTGCCATAGTAAACTGATGCTAAAAATCATTCGATATGACAGCAAACAAATGGTGTGCCATAGTAATTGATAATAAAATCACTCAAATGACTATTATAATGTTATACTGTACCGTGAAATGGGGCTACTAGGAACGATTTGTAGTTTTTTTAATTTTGCTTGGCAACCCTTATTATGTCAGTTTTTTAACTGTAGTTGTGTGAGTGGCCTTGATTATGAGGCAAGCTCTAATTTAGGAGGAATTTTGACTTTTTTCACTGAAGGTAAGTGAACTTTATATTATTTTTTATGATTACATAATTTTTGGGAAAAATTTAGTGTCGATTAACTTCTACTCCCGGATTTAGCCTAGTAATATTAGAGTGATAAGGACCAAACCAGTACATAACCCAACCTATATTATATCAGTTTAGCACAAGTTATAACTTGTTTTGTGTCTGGAAAAAGACTGAGGAAGACGAAGAAGAAAAACTGCAACGGGTGGGGTAACATGGAACACCAACATAGTTACTGTTATACTTTATGAAATGTACTATTAAATATTAAGCGTTAATCTATTTGGGAAATAGTTATATATCAACAGTCTGTGGAATTTAAATACTTTTGGTGAATAACATAGAAAGTATAAGCATATAATTAAATGGTTAAAACATTTTTTGAAATTTTCAGTTACCTAACGTTACCAACAGCCTGTCGGAACAAGAAATTATAAGACATTTTCTGAATAAACATTAAAGCTAGCCCTAGATGAAATTTAAAAAGCCTTATTTCGCTTAATAAAGCCAGTGAAACGTATAACATTCATACATTTACATTCTTCAAATATACATTCATAAATCTACTTACTCTATAAGTCCTTTTTTCTTATTTTGGAAGTAATAATATACATTCTGTTTATTTTTTCTTATTTTATAAGTGATAATTTGTATTTAGTTAGTTAGAAAATAAGATATACATTACTAATTTTACTTTTTTACAAATAAATATGGTTCATTTGGGTGTAGGTTCATATGGTGTATTTGGGTTTTATTTTTTATTTTTTTTATTTAGGGGTTCCGAGTACCTCCTATGCATGTTATACTTGAACAAAAATCCTTTTACAATGTGTTTTTAAATAAAAACATTCTTGTTACAAGGAACCCCCTACCATAGGGTAACTTGGAATTCCGTTATTTTATTTTTTAGTTTGTATAAAAAACATTTTTTTAAATTATTATGTGCAATGTGTAGTTTGAGGTGGACCTGGAAATCGGAGATGGTTGTGTATTTTGTATTTTTATTACATAGCAAATTACGTAACTTTAAAGTTGGAAACTGTTCCAAGTAGCCCTTTTTTACGGTACTTTGAATTAAAAAGTTAACACTATGAGACTAATCATTCATTTGATTTGTTTGTATGCCATAACTTTATTATATTTGTTGTGACTCCAAATTGGTACCCGTAAAGGGTGGGTTTCAAAACTCCGAGATTTCATAATTCCGAGGTGTGTAAAAATCAACTAAATGTTTAAAATATCATAACTCCGAGGTTTCATAATTCCAAGGTCTTAAAAAACAACTAAGAATTAAAATTATCATAGTTCCGAGGTTTCAAAACTCCAAGTTCCAGTTATTTAAATATAAAAATGCAGTTTATCATAATTCCGAGGTCTCATAGTTCCGAGGTCTCTAAAAGTAAACTAAGAATTAAAATGATCATAGTTCCGAGGTTTCATAACTCCAAGTTCCGTTTATTTAAATATAAAAATGCAGTTTATCACAGTTCCGAGGTTTCATAATTCCGAGGTCTCTTAATATCAACTAAATATTGAGAATATCACAACTCCGAGGTTTCACAATTCCGAGGTACAGTCCGCGCCAACAGCTTGCCGGCTCCGCGCGGGCTCGTAGTAGATGGCAGATCGCAAACAATTCAACAATCCTTTCAATTTTGTTTACTAGTTGTGAAATGTAAAACATGATATGCGTGTCAATATAATTGTGCATTCTTTAACGGCTGAAAAACGTTAAACACAAAACCAATAGATTGTCAATTTACGTCAGATTGGTCTACGTATTTAAAATTAAAATATGAAAATTGTATGCTCTATTTTCAAATCTACTGTGATTATACCCACTTATAATTTACTTGAAATTAAGAAAGTTTGTACAGTGAATCATGGTCAGTGCTCCGAACTGACAGTTAATTTAAACATCAAACATATATATTTCTTTAGTTATGATAATTAACAAAATTAAAACCAATTATTGAAATCCGTGATCGTGAGATAACAAAGTTAGTAAGCGAGGATGTTTTGTATATTTAGGCTAAGAACTTTTTTTATCACTGACAAAGTTTTAGATAAAGATTTCATACGTCACCGTAGGATTTTGGGGGGAAATACGATTAACGGTTCAGGATATAATTTAGGTTGAACCGGAAGATTTATTTGTCTCATCACAGCGCTCGGGACCCGCTCCACGTCGCCGTCGCGTCGCGACGAGCCTGCCCGCTGCTGTACACCTGGTTTGGTTTGAAATACATCATTTTTCTCAGGTTTCCTGCGACAAGGGTATTATTGTGTATACCCCTGAATACTATAAGTTGTAATCATGTGTTTAAAACTCATACCAGAATCGCTGACCTACCAGAATCTACCAGCTCCACCTGAACTACCAGAATCGCTGCCTGTAAGAAGGTCGGCCAGAAAAAGGAAACCAGCAAAACTAGGCTGTGAATACTGATAAATTTTAATAGACTTCAGTGAAATAAAAAGGGAGGACTGTTATATCTCTGAATCTTTTAAGTTGTAATAAAGAGTTTAATTTGATTAGATATGTTCTAGATTTACATAACAAAATGACAGTCTGTTGGATGATTCCTCAATGTTATTGGATTTGGCCACTTACTGAGGTACACCCTGTATTTTGATAAAACTTGGAATGTGGTTTTATTTTGTTATGATATATTGGTATCTCAACAATATTCTATTCAGGTCAATACATATCACAAATAATAATATTTTATTCGAATTTTGGTTTCTTGGGCCAAGAAAAGAATCTTGTAAACATGGGTCCTAAAACCAAAACGCTTAGTTTTCCGTCTGTCTGTCTGCATATGTTTTTTTTTACATAATGAATGATATGTTAATAATCTCTTAAGGTGTCAACTTCAAACTTTGTACATATATGACGACTATTTCAATGTTGAGTATCAATTTTCTACTTTGTACCATTTCAAAATGGCAACAATTGCTTGCTTAAAAATCTTAATACCCACAAAACTGTAACTGTTCAAAAAAACTAAAACTACCAAAAGGTAGTACAGTGTTATCCTCTAAAATATGCTATCGGAAATACACATGTGTTTTTTACCATTTTCAGGCTTGGTGATTTCGATACGTGACCACCGTGGCACTTTTGTACCCTAGTGCCTTAAAAAATCTGGTGATTTTTGCCGCACTGTTATTAGTTTATGACATGTGTGCATTAGAAATCAGCTGTTTTTATTAATCTAATTGTTAGATTAACGTAAACACAATATAAACAGTAGCTATGTTGGGAAAAATATTACTTAGCAAATCTGATATAAATGCCTAAAAGAGACGTTTCATTATTGTTAATATATTCAGTGTGATGTGAAACTGTTAGTTTAGGGCAGTTTTTGACCAAATATTGCTTATTATAGTAGTGGGGAAAGGAGACTTCTGGCTCACTTCATTGACAGCTTCCGGTCACGTGATCGGAAGCGCTGAGTCATTATATACGTCATCTGAGGCTGAGCCAGTGACGTAGGTGGTTTTTTGACGTAATGAGGGAAAGTTTAAAGGTCAAGGTCACGGGGAGTGTATTTTAAAAAAGTACTACCTCGCACGCGTAAAATTCGAATTGCGATTCGATAGTTTAATCGATAAAATATCGAATGAAAACAATCGAATGAAACAATCGAATGATACGAGTGTGAGGTAGTACTATTACATATATTACTTTATCTTTTAACTTACAGACTTTACAGACAATATACACTCATTAGAGCTCAGTTGTTATAAGGCGGGGAAATAGGGAAGAAACCTTTGTTGACAAGGAAATTACAAGGTTTCAAGTCGATAAGTGTAAAAATTCAGTTTTGTGTAACAAAAGAGTTTTTCTGTGAGCGAATTTATGTTCGTTCAATGTTTTTCTAGTAGCCCCCGAAAATCAATTATGTAATAATATTTATTTGGCAGCCTAGGGATTCAAATAAATGTTTATAAATCATAACATTTTCAACTGATAACAGTGGTGAATAGACGTGTATTGTCCCCGTCTACTATTTCTATGAAGGAGGTGGTGATCTGTCGGGTTGGCGATCTGTCGGGGTGGCGACTTGACGCGGCCGTGCGAGGTGGCGATCTGTCGGTAGCGTACCCGACAGATCGCCACCTCCGAGAAGGGAATGTAGCGATTTGTCGGGGTGGCGACTTGTCGCGGCCGTGCAAGGTTGCGATCTGTCGGTAGCGTACCCGACAGATCGCCACCTCCGAGAGAAAAGGTGGCGATCTGTCGGGGTGGCGACTAGACGGCAATAATATTTCTATAAGTAAGACATTTTAAATTTTACGAGGTGGCGATCTGTCGCCTATGACCAAAATACCGAGGTGGCGATCTGTCGGGATGGCGACTAGACGGCGACCTCGGCACTCACTGACCAGACTCTGCGCTCGCCTATGCAGTGAATGACATAATGTTTTAATGGTTTCTGCCGCTAGTGACCTGTTCTTCAAATCAAAAGCCAGATTCATATATTCATAGAGCCATATATTCATTACAGATGAGGTCATTCAGCTTACGTCCATAAACTTAATAAGTAACTGGTACATAAACCAGATAAATATGGTAACTTAGAAGTCCCGTGGGGCAAAGCCCTATCATTGAATCGGTATGAAAAAACTCTTAACTTTTTATTGTAGACTTTAAAAAATCAATGTAGCATGCCGGGAAATTATAGAATTAATGATTAGGTTAGGACTGAGTGAGATTTTGGAGTTTATATATTAAGATGTATTTAATGCACTCATTACCAATAAGCAGATGGCGCGAGTAGGAATCTATTGTCGTGGTATGTATCTCTTCTAAGTACGGGACAAAGCGACCGCCACTTCACGTGCTGCCTACGGTCGGGTGATAGCTCCGACTTGGGGGCTTCACTTTTACATGGAAAATTAACATGTATTACACCTTATAAACTAAACGAGTTCGAACGCAGCACGCTGACGTGAGGGAAGTGAATTTCCACACACAAAACTTTTAAAACTCAAAGCCAGTGTAAAAACATACATTTATTCCAATTTTATTTAAATCTGAAAACATTGATTTTAGCGAATTTCCCCTATAGGGAGAAGCTATTACAGTAGGTCTCATGGTAAGACTTAAGCCCGAGACCATGATAACTTTTTGTTTTGAGGTCCCCAGATACCAAAAACACTATTCGTTCAAATTTATATATAACACACACACACAGATATATATATATACACACACACACACACACATATATATATATTTGTGTTATATATATATGTGTGTGTTATATATATATGTGTCCGTGAATGCGATAACTTGAGTATATAACCCCGTCGCAGCAAACCTGTGTACTCAGCGAATTTCCTATGCATGAATATATTTCTTACTACCACATAAACGCACTTACCAAGTTTCATAAAAATACTTAAATAAATAAGTGATATATAGCATTTTATTTATTCTCCATAAGAATAACATTAGGGCTGAGAACGCAGGTTTGCTGCAACGAGGAAGATAAAAAGTGTGGGTTTTTTGCAATTATCAAAATAACTCAACCAGGTAAAGCTACGTACCAAGTTTTAATGATTTATGTTCATAATTAAGGGGGATATAAAGCTTTACGTATTCTCTATAAGAATAACTTAGGGATGAGAATGTAGGTTTGCTGCTAAGAGGATAATCAACAAAAAATCAATTTGTTGTGCAAATATCAATATACTAGTACTAGGTGAAGCCACATACCAAGTTTCATCAATATATGTTCATAAATAATCGAGATATCAAATTTTAAATATTCTCCATAAGGATAACATTGGACAACGTACTGTGTTTAGCACTTTGAATATATCGGCAACGGTTGGACGTAGAATCACAATTTAAACACCAAAATGATTGTTTTGTAGATCTAAACGGATTGGTGAAAGCAAATGTGAAGTTTACAGTAAAATTAATTAAGGAAAAGCTAAAAACCATATTCCCATAAGATTAACATGGGAGAATTTATGAACACGTTTTTTTTTGGATTTTCTCCGCAACCATTTAAACAAGGTTAATGATTCAAAATACTATATTATTTGTTTTTTTAAGCTCTATAACATGGTTAAAACAAAAATTGTGTGATTTAAAAATTTCAGGATGAAAAGTGCAAAAAACATATTTTTTGAAAATTTTGAAACCCCATAAACCCCCTTTCCCTTGGTCCGATTTTTCTGGTTTCCGAAATAAAGTCATGAATGTCACTTTACACATTTGAGCCAAATTTCATTGAAATAAGACGTTTTTTACTCAAGTTATCGCATTCACGGACACACACACACACACACATAAATATAAATTTGAACGAACCGTGTTTTTGGCATCTGGGGACCTCAAAACAAAAAGATATCATGGTCTCGGGCTTAAGTCTTACCATGAGACCTACGGTAATAGCTTCTTCCCTATAGGCCGCTAAAAACGTCCGATTTCGATGAAATTTGGCTCAAATGTGTAAAATGACATTCATGACTTTAAGTTCGAAAACCAGAAAAATCTGACCATGGGAAGGGTGGTTTATAGGGATTTTAAATTTTCCAAAAATCAGTTTTTTTGCATTTTTCACCATAAAAATTTTAAAAAACTTAATTTTGGCTTTGACCATGTTATAGAGCTTAAAAAAACAAATAATATGGTATTTTGAATTATTAACCTAGGTTAAGTGGTTGCGGAGAAAATCCAAAAAAACCTACTCATAAAATCTCCCATATTAATCTTATGGGAAAAAGGTTTTTTGCTTTTCCTCAGTTTATTTTAATGTAAACTTCACATTTGCTTCAACCAATCTGTTCAGTTCAACAAAACAATCATTTTGGTGTTTAAATTGTGATTCTACGCCCAACCGTTGCAGAGATATTCAAAGTGCTAAATACAGTATGTTGTCCAATGTTATCCTTATGGAGAATAAATAAAATTTGATATCTCGATTATTTATGAATGTATCTTAATGAAACTTGGTATGTGGCTTCACGTAGTTCTGGTATATTTGCACAAAAAATTGATTTTTGTTGATTATTCCCGTACCAGCAAACCTGCGTACTCAGCCCCCATGTTATTCTTATGGAGAATAAGTAAAATGTAATGACTCCCTTAATTATGAACATAAATTAATAAAACTTGGTATGTAGCTTCACTTGGTTAAGTTATATTGATAATTGCCCATTGAAAAAAAACATTTTTTTGGTTCCTTGTTGCAGCAAACCTGCTTACTCAGCCCCCATGATATTCTTATGGAGAATACCTAAAATGTTATACAGCGCTTATTCATGATTGAATATTGATGAAAAACTTGGTATGTGACTTCGCCTAGTTAAATTCTATTTATATTTGCATAATAACCAATCGTTTGTTTTCCTTGTTTCAGCAAACCTACGTACTCATTACCAGTGTTATTCTTATAGAGAATAATTAAAATCGCTTATATTTGAATATATTTGTATGAAACTTGGTATGTGGCTTTATGTGGTATTAATACATATATTATGCATTGGAAATTCGCTGATTATGCAGGTTTGCTTCGACGGGGGTATTTGGCTATTCTGATGCTCCTGGTTTCATTTACCTGCAATGCTAGGAATACAATTTTGCACATGATAAGGTTAAGAGAAGGTCCATTCAGGCTTGAAAGTAGGTGAAAGGTTGCTGGGGATGATACAAATACACCAACAAATTAATAACATGCTTTTCTAATGTAAAAACCCCATAAGAAAACGTACTGTGTTTAGCCGATATACATTTTCTTTAATAACTCGGTAAATATTTATGCTAGAATGACGAGAGAGGGCTTAAAACTTTCGCTTCACTAATTCCCATCTTAATATAAGCATTAATCTTACATCCGGGGCTGTTCTGACCCTTTTTGGGCCAAAAAAACGCGAAATTTGAAAGAATAATCCCAAAAAAGTGGGTTAGAGTTTTCCGATTGTTTTGCCCAACGAACTTGTCCAACTGATTATAGAAAGGAACACCCCTACCAAATTTGAAGTAAATTGGACAAAAAATGCGACCGCTGGATTGCATACACACACACACACACACACACACACACACACACACACACACACACACACACACACACACACAAGTAGTGTGGGTTTGCCGGTGCTGGACCGGAAGTGACGTCACATCCGGTCAGTGACCGGATGCGCTGAGTGAATAAATACGTCATCTGAGGCTGAGCCAGTGACGTAGGCGGTTTTGTGACGTAATGAGGTAAAGTTCAAAGTTCAAGGTCACGGTGAAGTTTTTAAAAAAAAATCTACCTCGTACTCGTAAAATCGATTGTGATTCGATAGTTAATCGATAAGAAATATCGAATGAAACAATCGAATGAAGCAATCGAATGATACGAGTGCGAGGTAGTACTATTACAAATATTACTTTATTTTATTTACAATAATACATGTTACAAATATTACATAACTTTATTTACAATAATTTATGTTTACAATAGATCCCCGTTGTTTGTTGTCATCGATGTTGTTGATCCGGACGAGTTGCGTCCATCACTTCGCTTTCTGATGAAAGACGGTAGATACTTCGATTCCTGCGCAGAGTCCATGTTGTGTTTTTAACACCTATCTGTTCTGTTAGGTGTTTGCATTTCATTGCTGTCAGGTGGAAAATAATACCTGACGGCAATGAAATAGAAACATCTATCAGATCTTGAGTGAAATAATATTGTTAGTTTGTGAAGAGCGTCTTGGAGAGCTCGATGTTTACCGGTCGAGAGCCGGAGGTGTACTGACTATTCGCTAGCTAGCGTTCTGGTATCAAAAAAAAAATGGTGGGGGTAAAAGTGTAGTAGAACGAAGCAGATGGCGGACGGCAGATGGCTGGCGGCAGGTGGCAGGCGGCAGGTGGCAAGTGTGCGGCAGATGGTAGTCCCCCCACTACACCAGTCCCCCCACTACACCAGTCCCCCCACTACACCAGTCCCCCCACTACACCAGTCTCCCCACCAAGTTTTACATCGCACAATAACTAGTTTACATGTGTTAGTTAGGGTTTAGCTCTTAGACTGTCAAGACCTTACCTCCGTAACTAAAAACTTCAATAATGTTTGCGCTTCAACGCTGTAAAAGTATAACAGCTACTATGATCTAAACCGGTGCATGTATTCATATGGTTCTTTTTGCGTAGCAAACAACTGGCTAAAAGTGTTTCAACCTCGATTATTCTTCGACGAAACCGCTCATTGTCCACTAAAAGTGTAGACCTTCTGTCTTCATTGTCAGGGAAGTAGAAAGTAGTGTCAAGGGGACTACTGAAGGTCACCTTCCTCATGTTCCTGTAAAACTGCGACATTTTTCAGACCCTCTAGGTAGATGTTCATCCGTCAAGAGCTGGAAGAATAATGATGTAGCGTTATCGTGTATGATAGGCACCTAACCCCCACCACAACGTTACCTTGTCCTTCAAACCATCGTTTTTACGCTACGGATGCTATACTGTTGGTTAGATTTAAATTTAGATTGCACCTTCTTGTTTGTTTTGTCAAGCCGCGTAATTGAAGTACCCACATGTTATACTTTGAACCAAAAACAAAGAAGTTATTTAGGTTTGTCCTTGAAAATAGTTCTTATTTCGCTGTTGCTGCTATACCCTTTGTCGGATCTGAATTCTGTTTGCACCAACTTGTTCGTCTGATCAATCCGCGTAATGTGAGTACCCACTTAATATATTTTAAACCGTAAATAAAGAAGTTATTTAGGTTAGTCCCTCGAAATAGTTGTTTTTAGCTATTACCGCTATACCCTTGGTCCAATCTGAATTCTGTTTGCACCAACTTGTTCGTCTGATCCGCGTAATTTGGGTACCCACATGACATACTTTGCACAAACTTTATAACCCCCCCTTTTTTGGGTCATGTTCAAGGTCAAGGTCAAGGTCAAGGACCTTGGGACTTAGAAATTTTCACAAAGTGGGCTGCACACAAACATAAGACTAACAGTCTCCTGCCTATGTACAGGCCAAGTCCCTAACTTGATATGCTTAGGCGGTCCTTTTGTTAAAAAGGACCTTTTGTGGGAGGGGGTGGGACAAGGGCTTTATTGGACAATCCACTTTACTTTGCCTTCTTCTTTGACCAAAGTCAAAGTCTGACGGTAGCCTACTTCTGGTGGTGCCGGAATCGACTGCGCTAAATCGACCTCGAATAGGACGTCACCGGATGATAAATAATATGTTGATTTGCTCTTTTGAAACACCACTGTGTAGGAGAAGTTTTTCCTTAAAAATTTAAATTTTGTTTTAACAATGTCAATTGGGGTGATTAGTTCGTCTTCCTTCAAGGTCTTCATTTTTTCTATCCTCCTCATTACTGACTTGTGTGATATTTTTGGTGATGGTGATGGTGAAATTGGTCTTGAAGAACCTTGGACTGGAGGATGTTGTGCAGTTGATGAATGTGAAGATGGCGTTGAAGAACCTTGGACGGGCGGATGTCTTGCAGCTGATGAAACTTGTTTGAAATAAAGCGGGTGATTTTGAAAACTTTTCTGTATTCTTGACTTGAACGACGACGGTCTTTTAAATCCACTTGTCTTTGGAGGCGACTTCTTCATAGAATCCTTAATCCTTCTAAGTTTTTCAGCAGTCAATGGAGAAGACATATTAAAACAGAGAGCGAGTTGACCATTCCAGGTAAAGGTTGAAGCTGGAATGAGGTACCAGACGGAGCAAAGCGGGTCGCCAAGTGTAACCGTGACATTTCCATATACGGGTAGAAAGCTAAGGACCGGTCTACATCCGGTTCCCCTTCCCCCCATGACGACACAACTCCCCCCTGACGTCATGGGGCGGAGCCCCCCCCCGACGTCATGGGGCGGAGCCCCCCCCTGACGTCATGGGGCGGAGTCCCCCCCCCTGACGTCATGGGGCGGAGTCACCTCCCACCACTGACCGCCGCCTTTATAAGCGGAGCAGTCCGCGGTCTCTTCGCAGTAGCTTGCCGCCCTTTACGGACCAACGTCCGACTGGGTTGCATTCTGCTTCAGCGTAGGTCTGTTAAGTGTGCGTTGGGCCCGACGCGCAATTAACAGATCCGCGCCCTTGCATGTGTTTGTTAGTTTGTTATGCATGGTAGATTGTTAGATTAACGCTTGTAGTTTGCTAGTAAATGTAGTTAGTGTTTGTAATTAATGTTTGGTGTTGGGTTTTTGAAGTGTTTTATTTACTAATATGTACCTTCCCTACAGCTCCCTTTTCTTATGGACATTGATCCAAACTGGGTAAAGTGTCCCTATTTTTATCCGTGGGGTTTAACTTGTAAATATAAAATCGGTCCTTATAATCATACCTTGGTCAAAACTTGGGTTCGCAGTAGATTGGCGCCCGTTACTGACCCACGTCCGACTGGGTTCCAGTTTGCTGTTGACCTTTGTACAACCTACCTTGGTTGATTTTTGAAAAATTAACTTTAACTTTAACTGTTCCATTTGTTTAAATATTTGTGGGTAAAGTCTTTATTTTCAAAGTAATGTATCTTGCTTCTCATCCTTTTCCTAACCCCTCTAAGGTATGGCGCGCAAACCGACCTTGTGTCAATACGGCGCGTAAACCGGTTGACATTACCCATCTTAGCCTGAGAAACCTTTGTAAAATATAAAGTCAGTCTCTTGTTTAAAATCAGTCTCTTATTTGTTGTATTTTGCCCCCCTTCCCAAATACAGAGCGGGGAATAGAGCAGTATGTTATGCTCTATTCCCTGCTTTGGCTTCACGTTCAGATGACCTTGACCTACTAAAGGGACTTAGAAAATCTTCGTTTGGTAAAACATTACAACAATATTTCTTCCCTAACCCCCCCCTTTCTTTTCCCTTTCCCTTACTACAACTGGGTATAAAAGGAGGGTTTCCACCAGTGATAAAATCATTCTGCTGCTTACACATCACGAGTGCAATTCTGTTCCCGAGATGTCTGACCGCAGGAAGCAACTTTTGCCAAGGAAGGTGGAGCACTCTTCACCTGCTCCGTCATCTGCTCCGCCAGCTCCTTCCATCCTTCGGCAGGCGTTGATTTTATCGTGTATTGTTTCTGAGGAGCCTGCACCATGACCGCAACCACTTCAAGAAAACCTCGTTGCTCCCCCGTCAGCTTCTTCATCTTCTTCATCGTCTTCATCTTCGGCTACTTCTTAATCACCTTCTCCATCACCGAGGAAGGATGAGCAAACACCTGCACCATCTTTGGCTTCACCAGCTCCTTCGCTTCTTCAGCAGGCGCTGGCAAGCATTCTTCCGCCTTCTACACCAGGAAATTTTTAGTTGATCGAGATGCAATGTGTACAATCCGACTTCACATCCGAGTTTAAAATCTATCAAATGTTCCTGTTGGAGAAAATTGTCTTAGTTAATTACAGAACGGGGAATAGATCAGTTTATGGTTTGATATGAAATCATTTACTGCTCTATTCCCCGTTTTGGCAAATATGTTCAATGACCTTGACCTAAATACAGAACTTTGTAGCCTTCAGCTACAATAGTAAATATAAAATGCAAAACAATAGTAAACTTAACGTAATACGTACCCCCACCACTTTTGCTAGGGTATAAATAGAGGGGCATTTGCAGTGTTGTTCATTATTGCCTTGACCTTTGTGGAGATCGCACCTATATTATGCATCGCTGCGATATTTGCAAGTCTTCATTTAAGGATGAATTTCTTTTAATGATTCATAATGAACTAAAACATAACAACAACCAAGATGAAAAATATGAAGAAGAATTGAAAGAAATAGATCAAATGTTAGCTCAACACCAACATTCCAGACCAACTGTAATTCAATATGCACCATCAACATCGACTTCTACCTCTGCTCTGTCTACACTTCACCTTCCTTCAACATCATCAGCTGCATCGACTTCTACGCCTGCTCTGTCTACACTTCATCGTCCTTCAACATCATCAGCTGCATCGAGTTCTACGCATGCTCTGTCTACACTTCACCGTCCTTCAGCATCAACAGCAGTAAATGTAGAACTACATGCCCGAGCACTTCCGGGTAATGTAGTAACCCACTTTAAAATTTACAATGCAAAATTACAACTCGAAGAATTTTTAAATAACGCAAAAGGATTGGTAAGTAAAACTCTGCAAAATGAATTAAAAAGATTAAATTTTATCAAATTTGGCCTATTACTAGATGGTTTATTTACAAACATTCAGAATGAAACTTCACCGAGAGGGTTTTTAACAAAAAACCGAACTATTATGTTTTCGTCAGATATTGATTCAATCGTATCTGAATGTTTTGAAGAGCTAATGACAAAAATACAAGAACATGAAGGAAGAGGCTCTGGATGGAGTTTGTTAAGCATCACAGGGCTAGACTTAAGAGTACACAAACACGGCTATGGAATTCGAGGAAGTAGCTACATCCCACTACCAACAAAGATAAGAAATACCTCATCCTGCGTCAATGTACAAAATCAAGATACTGAGTGTTTTAAATATGCTATGTTGGCCAAATATGTAACAGACCATCCGGTAAGACCAAGTCACCATTATGAAGAAGTACAACATAGATATAATTTTCAAGGGATAACTTACCCTGTTGCTATAACAGACGTTTCAAAATTTGAAAAACAAAATCCTTCCGCTTCTGTCAACCTATTCGGATTGGATTCGTCAAACAATGTGAACCCCTTACGTATAACACCAAATGAGCGCAGAGATCATACCGATTTGTTATTGATTACTAAAGGCGATATTTCACACTTTGTGTATATCAAAAAATTTGAAAGTCTTATTTCTAAACAATTATCCAATCATGAAAAAATGACAATTTGCAAAAGATGTTTTTGTCACGTGAACAAAGAACTAAGAAGGGGAGGGTCAGATTGGCTAGTAGAACACCAGCGGTTATGTAATGGAAACTATGAAGTAAGAATTAAATTGCCGCATCCTAGCAGAGCGCAGATAAAATTTGACAAAGTAATACAACAATACCGTGTACCTTTTGCTGTTTACGCTGATTTCGAGTCTTCTTTACATCCGCTTGAACAACAAGAAGACGACGTTACAAGAAGAAGCAAATACCAACTTCATTCACCAAACAGTTATTGCATACTAATTAAATCCACGTTGACTGAAGACCATCTTCAAAAATATGGACTATCATCTTCTCCAAAGATTTATCGCGGTGAAGAAGCAGCCAAATACTTTGTCGATGATCTGTATGACATAGCTGCAAAGGTAGAAGAACTGTATGGAACAAAGGTACCCATGTCACCTATGGAAGAAGAAGAGCTTCAACATTATGATTCAACAACAACGTGTTATCTGTGTAATAACACCTTTACACTGGATAACGTTAAAGTTCGTGACCACGATCATCTTACGGGAGCGTTCAGAGGTGCAGCCTGTAACGCTTGCAACTTGAACTACAAACTACCATATTTCATCCCCGTAGTTCTGCACAATCTGAGTGGTTATGATTCGCACTTCATTATCCCCGAACTAGGAAGAGATAATGGAGCAATAGACGTTTTGGCTACTACAATGGAAAAATTTATAAGCTTTTCAAAAAAAGTGGGTAAAATTAAATTAAGGTTTGTTGATTCATTTAGATTTATGCCTTCAAGCCTCATAAAATTATCTGAAAATCTAAGAAGAACAGATTTGATAGAAACAAGCAAAATTGTACCCAATAATAAAATGGATTTGGTTCTTCGAAAAGGAGTCTTCCCCTATGATTACATCGATGGACTGCATAGATTTGATGAAACATCACTACCTCCACCAGAACACTTCAAAAACAAACTTAATGATTCGGAAATATCACTTGAGGACTATCAACACGCACGTAAAGTATGGAACGAGTTAGATATGAAGACCTTAGGAGATTACTCGGACTTTTATGTCAAACTAGATGTAACTCTTCTTTGTGATGTAATGGAAGAATTCCGAAACACTTGTTTTGCTGCATACGGTTTGGACCCTCTACATTCGTATACTTCACCAGGATTAGCTTGGCAAGCCATGTTAAGAGAAACAAAATGCAAACTCCAACTTTTAACAGACATTGACATGGTCTTAATGGTTGAAGCTGGAGTAAGAGGCGGATTGACCCAAAGTGTTACCAGACATGTCAAAGCCAACAACAAATACCTACCCGATTATGATGAAACCAAACCGTCAACCTATTTAGGATATTTCGATGCAAATAACCTGTACGGTTGGGCAATGTCAAACCCACTTCCTTTTGATAACTTTAAATGGATTAATCCCGACTCTATTGGCGATATTTTACAAATTCCGAAACATGGTGACACTGGATATATTTTGGATTGCGATTTTGAATGCCCAGAAAATTTACATGATCTTCATTATGACCTACCACTTCTTGCTAAAACAGAAATTTCACCAATTGGAAAACACCCCAAATTAATGATGACATTAAATAATAAACAACGCTACGTGGCTCACTTTTGGGTGGTTCAACAAGCTATCGAATTAGGACTACGTTTAACAAAAATTAATAGAGTTTTGGAATTTTCTCAATCATGCTGGTTGAAACCCTACATTGATTCAAATACCATCAGAAGAGCAGCAGCTACATCAAACTTTCAAAAAGATTTCTTTAAATTAATGAATAATGCGATATTTGGAAAAACATTGGAAAACAAAAGAAGACATAAAAATGTTAAACTTGTTACCGACGCAAAAAAATTACAGAAACTAGTACAGCAGCCAAATTTTGGAACATCGATAATTATTAATGAAAAACTTGTAGCAGTGTCCATGAAGAAGACGAGTGTGAAAATGGATCGTCCTTTGTATATAGGCATGTCAATCTTGGACATCTCAAAAACACACATGTACGATTTTCACTACAACAAAATGGTGGCGTTCTACGGAAGAGAAAATATATCTATTACATATATGGACACTGACGCTTTTATATATCGCATAGTAACATTGGACATGTATAAAGATTTACGTACATTTATTTACAAGAACGACTTTGATTTCTCCGATTATCCAAAAGATCATACAAACTACGACAATGACAGACACAAAAAAGTACTAGGCAAATTCAAGGATTAGGCTAATGGTGTTCTACTTGAAGAGATTGTTGCACTGATATCTAAACTATATTCTTTGAAACTCTATAATGAAAAATAAGAAGAAGAAGAAAAGAAGAATAGCTATATTAAGAAAGCTAAAGGTGTAAAGAGTTTATATTTAAAGAAAAAAGTGCATTTTGAACACTACAAGCAATGCTTATTTGAGGATAACATCATTACAGCTAAATTCAACACCATCAGAAGTTTTAACCATCAGCTGTACAGCGTGACTGAAGTTAAAAAGGCGCTATCCTGTAATAACGACAAAAGACAAACCCTTCCAGACAAAATCAACACATTGCCATTTGGTCACTACTCCCTCAACCCTATTGACGAGTAACCTTTTCATCGTCCTAGATCCTTTATCCTTTTCCTTTCTGTAAAAAAAGGGGAAACACAGCAATGTTAAGCTGTGTTTCCCCTTTTTTTACACAAGTTTTGAATGACCTTGAACTATATGTATATATATAAGCAGATTTATACCAAAGAATATTTAATACCATATCAGCTGCCTTCGTGAAACTATCATGTCAGACCTGAAGGATAAAATTATTAATGAACTACACAAACCTGCAAGAATAAAGTTTCCAAGAAAAAATACTGTTATAAAAGGGATAAATGATCTATATCAAGCGGATTTAATTGAAATGCGACCTCATAGCAGAATAAACAAAGGATTTAAATATATACTCACAATTATTAATTGTTTTACAAAAGTTGCAGACGCTTTGCCTCTAAAGGACAAGACTGGTAAAAGCGTAACAGAAGCCATGGAAATAGCCATAAAAAGAGATAAAAACAAAATTAAACATTTACAAACTGATGATGGAACAGAATACTTTAATACAAACTTTGCACAGTTAATGAATAAGTATAAAATAAATCATTATTCTACAAATTTAGAGAAAAAAGCAGCTATTGTAGAAAGATTTAATAGAACCTTAAAAGGAGCACTGTATAAACAATTTTCAAAAAGAGGTTCTTACGTATGGTATGATGTTTTACCACAATTAATAAATGATTATAACAACAGGTTTCATAGAACTATTGGTATGAAACCTAACAAAGTAAATAGAAGAAATGCAAAAGATGTATTAAAACGCATAAAGAAAAATACAAAGCCTAAAGTAGAAAAAATGCAGCCAAGAAAATTTAATGTAAGTGATAAAGTACGGATTAGTAAATATAAGGGAGTGTTTACCAAGAAATACCTTCCCAATTGGACGAATGAAGTTTTTACAGTGTATAAAGTACAACCGACTGTACCTGAAACGTATATCCTAAAAGATAACAAAGGAGATTTGTTGCAAGGTGCATTTTATGGACATGAAATGTTAAATTCAACAGTAGGTGATGTATATCTTGTTGAAAAAGTGTTACAAAGAAAAAAGGACGCAGTTAAAGTGCGGTGGTTAGGGTTTAACAAAACTGAGGATTCATGGATACCTATAAAGGACTTGGTTTAATGCAAGAAACTCATTTCATCGTTAACCTTTGAGCAGGATGGAGATTATTCACCATAAAGATCGATTCAATATTAATAACATAGATGATTTAACTGTGGATAACGTTAAAATCAACAATGGTAAACACGGTAGTTTACTTCCAAACACTGTTCGATGTATAGTAAGTGGCCCCTCAAACTGCGGGAAGACCAATGTTGTCTTTAATTTGATCACTAATCCGCAGGGATTAAGGTTTAATAACCTATATATTTTTTCAAAGTCTCTACATCAACCAAAGTATCGATTGCTGGATAAAATCCTATCTGATGTGTCTGATGTTAATTTTTACAAATTTAACGCTAGTGATAGCATTATGCAACCAAACGAAGCGAAACCGTATTCTGTATTTATATTTTACGATGTATCTTGTGAAAATCAGGATACTATTAGAAACTACTTTGCCATGGGAAGACATAATAACATCGACAGCATATATATAGGACAAACTTATAGCAAAATCCCAAAACAACTTATCAGAGATAATGCAAATATTCTAATTGTATTCAAACAAGATGATACTAACCTAAAACATATATATAACGATCATGTGAATGCGGATATGCCATTTGAAAAGTTTAAAGAGCTTTGCGGAAAAGCATGGGCGGAAAAGTATGGATTTTTGGTTATTATAAAAGATCAAGCTATAAAAGATGGTCGTTATAGAATAGGTTTTGATAAATTTGTTTTAATACACTGATTAGCGGTATTACTGTACAAGTCGTCAAGGTGTGAAGATGGTTAACCAGGAAAAGCTATTAAAGGAAATAAAATCACTTAGTGATTCTATTAGACAAAAGAACCGAGCTTTAAAATCAGGTATAAATGAAAGAGAGCAATTTTTAGAAACAACATTCAAACCTGTTACTGAACCTTTAAAGCGATTAGCACAAAATATGGAAAAACCTTCAATTCGCTTCAAAGGAGACAAAATACTACCAATTTCCAAATATGAAGAAGAATTTCAGAATGATGAAAGTTTTGGTCAGTTACAAACATCTGAAGAAAGCGACGAGTATGAATAAAGCGGAGATATAGAGGATTTAAAGGAAAAGGACATTGCAGACGATACAAGTACAGAAGATACAAGTGTAGAAGATACAAGAGCAGAAGAAGAGGATATCAACCCATCCAACTTAAGCAAATTAGGCACTGATATTATGTTTAAAGGAACACTTGGAAGAACATATACGTTAAAAATGTTACACGCCGCACATGCTAATCGAAATTATCATACCTATGGAGCTATAATAGAGGATAAAGGATTAATGATTGGAGATAGCAAGTTAGATATAAACGAAAATGATGATATAGTTATTGGAGATAAGAAATATAAAGGTACTAAAGGTTTGTTTGAACTCATCTTTAAAAATAATCCTGGTAAAAATACTAAAAGGGATTTTCAATTGTTTAAAAATATATTAGAGTATACAAATGCACATAGAAAGAAGTATTCCAAAGACCTACCTATTCATAGAAATCGGTCAATAAAATATACAAGTATTATATCTAGTCTTTTCCCCTCGAAATCAAAAAAAGCTCAAATTAAAAGAAGAGCTTTATCTTCTGCTGAATTAAATGTTTTGCATAAAAAGAGAAAAACAACTGATCCTACCACATCTAGAAGGGGATTATTGAAAAATTTGTATAAAACTAATATAATATATTACAACGATATAAATAAGTTAGTTGATCGAATGAGGTTATTACATGAAGCTATGGAAGCCGGGCACACTGGTTTAGAAAACGAATGGGTAGCTTTGGTTGATGAACTGCGAAAACAATGAATAATTGTTCAGTAGACGTATATATAAGAACCTAAACGATAGCGATTCAGTTACATCATGAGTGTGGACAAGTTTGGACGGTATTCCGAGTTTGGAGTAAAATCTGGATATAGTGAAAAAAGAGCTGGGTTTCCGTTAACACCTGACGGAAACTATAATTTTGAAGGAAAAGTAATTCAAAATGTTGGTGATCCGCTTATGTCGTCTGATGCGGTTACGGTACAGTACATGAAAAAAAGAACCCCAACTGTACACGAAGATCATTGGGGGTTTTCCGGTAAAAGGTTAAGCGATATACAATATCCCATTTATGATGGTGAAGCAGTAAATTTAGCTACTCTAAAATTGTTAACGATTTACAAAAGGAAAAAAAACTGATACAAGCTATGATTTAAAAAAATTAAAATTATCAAATGTAGGTGATTGTGAGCAGGATGGAGACGCTGTAAATAAGGAAATGTTTGATATTGTACACAAGAAATGGACTACGGAATATGAAAAACATTTGGAAAGGTTTGGTGCAGCTCTATTCCATTATATCCATCGGGCTTCAGGAAGAGATGCAGCTTCAGATGTTGACAGTCACAATTATTTAGACTGGACAAATATACACAATCCAGAGAAACCTAATCAACGAGATAAACCGTCTGAGCCTTCTAAAGTCAAGACATTAGGAAAGGAGGATAAAGTGAATGTGATTAATGAACCAACAGAAAACAATGAAGATTACATAAGAGAAAAAAGAATTTAAAATACCCATGATAAGGGATAAAGCATCAGTCATATTCGAGAGACGATACAGAGAGGATGATGGAATCCAATATTACTGCGTGGAGTTTAATATCTCAAGAGCCGAGATTTCCCCAAGGAGTGTTGACAGATGGTTTTGTTCAACGGTTTGATATATATATGGATTGGGAACAACTTTCCATACACTACCTCTTTACAATGACTATGTTAAGAATTTATTTTCACAGAGTTAACTGGATCCATATTTTACAAAGACAACAGTTTTCAGAAGACTTCCTCGTAGAGATGACACCAAATTTTAATAACTGTTGGGAAGTAATAAGTAAATATCAAAATCTCTCTGAGAATTACATTGACAATTTTAAAGATAAACTAGACTGGGATGTGTTATTCAATTACCAACGATTAAGTGGCAAGTTTCTAAGGGAACATGCCAACTATTTAAAGTTTATTCATTTTACCGAAGACAACGATACCATCACCAGCGGAGAAACATCTGGAACATCTTCAATTACACCTTATTTCTATTTTTACTACTTTTATTTAATATGTCTACATTTAATTAATAAATCCATTTCTATATAATAAATGGATTTTAAACAGTATATAATACAAGAAACCAAAACTGATATTACATTCATTGTAAAACATTTATAGAGTGCACCTACTGATTGTAGGTTTTGCTATAAATAGTCATGTCGAGGGTTAAACGCATCAGTAATAATCGAGAGAGATTACAGAGAGGAAGGGGAATAGCATCAACAGCATTTTCTCTATTGAGTAAACCGGTTGGAGCTATAGTTAACAAGGCGATTGATTTATTACCTGTGGAATTACATTTACCTGGAGGATATCAATATTGTGGTCCTGGAACCAAATTAGAGAAACGCCTTGCTAGAGGAGATCCTGGAATAAATAAGCTCGATCAGGCTTGTAAACAGCACGATATAGCGTATTCCAAATTTGGTGATACTAAAAATAGATCAATAGCGGATAAAGCACTTGCTGAGAAAGCTTGGCAAAGAGTAAAATCTAGTGACGCGAGTATTGGTGAAAAAGCAGCGTCTTTAGCAGTAACAGCAGCAATGAAAGCAAAAACTATGTTTGGAGGAGGAAAGAGAAGAAGGCGTGGGAAAAAACCCGCTAAGAAACAAGGAGGTAATATCAGAAGAAAACGTCGATCTACCAGTGGTAAAGCTAAAAAGAAACCAACAATATGGTCAATGATAAAAAAGGGAGGAGGATTATACCTAAGACCGTATCGTGTGTATTAAATAAGAAAGAGCAATTAATAATTAAAAACAAAGAATTGACTAATGAAGAACTGATTACATATGCTTCTTGTTTGAAAATCCCATTTTTTAGAGGAGTATTTATGAAAGATGAATTACCGGTTAAAATGTGGAAAAATGAGACTGGTATTGTAAATTTGGATAATAGTGAAGGATTAGGCACTCATTGGGTGTGTTACAAGAAACTTGGTAAAACCATTTATTATTTCGACAGTTTTGGAGACCTTCCACCACCGAAAGAACTTCAACAATACTTTCGTGCGGCAGAAAATGTTTTTTACAATCATACAAGAAAACAACCTGATGATACATCCATTTGCGGTCATTTATGTTTAGACTTTTTAGCTAAAAGTGTTAGTCAACTTTAAGATGTCTTCGTATACAGTGTCATTAACCGGTAACTCATGTACTTTGCGCAGTATTCTGTTTCCAGCGCTACGTTTGCAAAAAGGAAGACTATGGGAAGCCGCATTATTGGATTTAACAACATATAACTCTATTCCAAACGTTAGTGAAGGAATTAATAACAAAATACATTATTACAAGACAAAAGATGATAAAGGAAAGTATTCAGCTTTGGAAGAATTCAGTTTACCAACAGGAGCTTGTGAAATTGATAATATAAATGAAGTTATCCAAAAACATATGGGAAAAGAAAATATAACGATAAAAGGCAATAACAATACAATGAAAGCCGAAATTACGTCTAAGTATTATATTGATTTTAGTCAAGAACATTCAATTGGTAGTTTATTGGGGTTTTCTAAGGAAACAAAAGTATTAGAACCTAATAAAACTCATTCTGGGAATAAAACTGTGACGATCATCAAAGTTAACAGCATAGATATTACATGTAACATTATACAAGGATCCTACAGAGATGGAGAAAATCGTCATATATTACACACATTCTACCCATCAGTTGCACCGGGTTTCAAGATAGTAGAAAAGCCTCAAAACCTTGTGTACCTACCGTTAAACACCAGTTTCATTTCAGACATCGTGCTGAACATAGTGGATCAAGACGGAAACCTTATTGACTTTAGAGGAGAAGCTATTACTGTAAGAATACATATAAAATCATCCGCTTAGACAATGGGGTTATCATTTAAAAAGAGAGAGCCAACCAGCAAAGAGGTCAGTAGCTCATCAGCTGTAGAAGGATTAACAAGTGACAACATTCGTTTTCTAGAAAAAATTGGATTAAAGGTCATTAACAATGGATATACTGGATACAGCGCAGGGTCCAACATTCGACGAGACCTTATGGGAAAAGGAATATCACACGCACAACCCTTACGCTTCGTCCAAATTAAACAATAACGATGAAATTAGGATTCCTATACAACAACAAGACATTTATACTCTTCCATGCGAAAGTTATTTATATATTGAAGGAAAAGTAACAAAAACTGATGGTACTGCTGGAACCACTGTTCCAATCATAAATAATCCTATGGCATTTTTATTTGATGAGATTAGATATGAAATTTCAGGAGTTACAGTCGATTCAACAAAAAAGGTTGGAATTTCCAGTACATTGAAAGGATTAGCGTCTTTAACACCAAATGAGAAGAATCTGTTAGCTGTTGCAGGATGGGTTGCACCAGACAAAAGTACAATCGCTCCTGACTCTTCGGGAAACTTTGATTTCTACGTACCTTTAAGATTACTCCTAGGATTTGCTGAAGACTACAGAAGAATAATAATAAATGTAAAACAAGAACTAGTTTTATTAAGATCATCAAACGATAATGATATTATTAAAGCAGCTGCTGGAACAACTGATGCCAATTTAGACTGGAAATTAACATTAGACAAGATTGTTTGGAGAGTACCACATGTGCGACTAAATGATGAACACAGGATTACATTATTAAGAAAGTTAAAATCAGATCGAGACATTGTAATGCCATTCAGAAGCTGGGAGTTTCATGAATACCCCGTTTTACCTACAACACAACGGCATACATGGGCTGTAAAAACTTCTACTCATTTGGAAAAAGCGAGATATGTAATATTTGGATTACAAACGAAGAAGAAAAGTATAATAACTGAAAATGCTGGTGAATTTGACCATTGTAAATTAACAAACTGTAAAGTGTTCCTGAATTCACAATTCTTTCCCTACGACAACTTTAATATTTCTTTTGATAAAAAAATATACAGTGTTTTATACGATATGTACGCTAGGTTCCAAAATTCATATTACGGCAAAACAAATACACCTCTACTATCTCCCGTACAGTTTGAATCGAAAGCTCCGATTGTTGTAATTGATTGTTCCAAACAAAACGAATCTGTAAAATCGTCTAGTGTTGATATAAAAATAGAAATGGAATTTCAAGAAAACGTACCTGCAAATACATCTGCGTATTGTTTAATTTTGCACGATAAAATTGTTACATACACACCGTTGACCGGTATTGTAAAGACAGTATTGTAAAACGTTGTACCACCACCGGCACCGCCACTGTCGCTAACCTATAAATAGTGGAGCAACAATGCAGGTCTTCAGTTGATCGTCTATCGGCGCATGGGTAACATCTTCTACAAAATGAGTTCTCCATCTGTTGTACAAGGTGATGCAGAGGTAGCACCGTTATTGGAACGTGATAATACTAGTGAAGCAGAAATCATCAAGGAAATAACTGCATTTTTAAAGTTTGGTAAAAGAGATAGAGAGGAGGAAAGTAATGCAGACCCATCAAAGGTAGTACCAAAGAGGAAGAAGAAAGTTGAAGAAAATATTCCTCCTCACATTTTAACTGAAGCTTTTTTGCGAATCATTTACCCCATCTCAGCATGCATCAGTAAAAGTGTATCAGTTGGATTGATGAAGTCATTGGATTATTCCCCTACAGTAATACTACACCATGGAACAAAAAAGGTTTTATTTTCGCAAAATGCTTGGGAGTCATTTTTGAAACATGTACATTTAATAGAATGTTATTTAACTAACAGTTTGTGTGGAAGGAAAACACATATTCGACTTTTGGATTGTGACAATGAAATCGATATTGTTAAACATCGCGGACAACTACAAGTGCGAATTAGAGACTTGACTCAACATGAAAATAAGATTCTACTGTCACGTGAAGAATTCTACGTTTTAAACTACGCAACAGAACCTATTACAAGGTACATGAGACAGTTGGTATTTGCAAGCGCTATTATTAAAGAATATTTGGTCGATACTTTGGAAAAACAACCTGATAGCACCATCGTGTACGGACCTGTGGATACATCTATTTTTAATAGAATACCTCATGAAGTTTGCATGTGGAGAAAGTTAAAGGATTTTGAACCACTTGTAGAAATCGCTACAGAAGCTACAGAAGAAACAACACAGGAAGAAGAAACCGAGAAACAAGAAGAAGAAGAAAACGAAACACAAAAAGAAGAAGTTAAAAAAGACTAAAGTTTGACTTAGTAAAGAAGAACACACGTGGGGTAGGCCTATTGGGGACGGTGCCCACGTTAAATATACACCAACGCGCCTGCAACTGTACGGCCTGGTATTTAACCTACCATGGTGTGGAAAACAGTTTAGTTGATCGCTAGGTGCCATGATGAGCGGAGGGGATAAAGAAGTGAGTGTAAAGCCTTGTGTAATGGAATTTCAAGCATTTCGAAATAATGATGATAGGTTTATTATCAAGGAATTAGTAATTTTAGACTTGCTTACATTTGTAGCCTACCCATTCACGTTTGAAGCTCCTTTTTCTTTTAACAAACTTAACACCAAAGCAAAATGTACAAACAAATGGATAACAAACTACTTTCATCACATACATTGGTATGAAGGATTTATAAGCTACAGTAATGTGCACAGTAATACACAAGAGGATTAGAAAAAAAGAACTGGATACAAAAGTACACGCACGGTGATGTTTTCGATATAACTATCAGTAAGGACTTTAACATTAATCTCGGTAATATTTGTGTCGCTGCAAAAGATCTTAAACATGGCCAAACAAACTGTGCATTGTACAACGCATATCGTTTGGCTGCTTATTTGAAACAAACGCAGGAATGTGGTGGGGGTAGCGGAGAACAGAAATGTGGTGGGGGTAGCGGGGCCTATAAATACGAGGAGACAGTACCGCTCCAGCACGAGTATTATTCGAGACTCCGAAGAGGCAACATCACAGAAGACACCACAACCACCACTGACAAAGATGGCATCACAACAGTTTCTACAAACACTGGTTGATCAATTCAACACTCATTCAAAATCCGACCTTCTGCTAACTAAAAAGTGTTCAGAACTAAAAGAACAAAAACACTACATTATTCATAACATCAAGAAAGTGGAAACCACACATGGAGAAGCAATTCTAGTTTCATTGAGCGAAGGACCTTTCACTCCAGGAGATGAGCCGAAGTTTCAAGTATTTCTTCAAAACGATTTGTTCAACTGCTACAAAATGAAGATTTGCGAGATATTCAACCGGGGACGTTGTATTTGGTATCACACGGTGTAAGCGGCAACAACTCGACGGAACTCACTCTGCACATCACGCATCCTTGTACATAATGTCTCTGTTTGTATTTCTCTGTTTGTATTTCTAGTCATTAATGTTAGACTTAAGCTTATTGTATTGTAAGATGTTTGTTTAATAAAGAAAAGAAAAAAATAAAAAAAATAAAAAACAGCAACACAGCAGTATATTATTTTATATACTGCTGTGTTGCTTTTTTAAAATTCAAACGGATGACCTTGAACTTTCATTCAGGGTTAAATTATGAAGAGGTATAAAAGAGAGGGGAGCAGTGAAGTTAGTCTCAGTCTTGTCTAACACACGCTGCAGCTAACATGTCGGTGCCACCGATGAACAATTTATCATTCGATAACAATTTAAATACATATTGTTGCGAGTTACAATGTTTTAAAATACCAGGCGATCAAGTTGACGGGAAAGCTTGTCGTAAGTGCAGGTGTTTCAGATATTGCATATGTAGATGTAAAACGTATCAAATGAACCGACAAGATAAATTACAAGAATTACGCCGACGGATTGCATTACTGTGGCGGCGAATGTAGTAGCAACCATCTGCCTTGAACCAGCTGCCAACTGCCATCTGTCGTCCGCCATCTGCTCCGCCCCACCACACTTTTACTACCCCCACCATTTTGTTTGATACCAAAACGCTAGCTAGCGAATAGTCAGTACACCTCCAGCTCTTGACCAGTGTACATCGAGCTCTCTGTTGAAATGTCCATAAAAATTAGGTGTATTCATTATGACTCTATTCATCTGGCGACTTTCCAAGACCTCGAGGTTTTTAATGAAGAGTTAAGACTTCTCATTGCGTCCGGTTACGATTTATCTTTGGAACTTTACGCATCAAAAAACAACATGGACTCTGCGCAGGGATCGAAGTATCTACCGTCTTTCATCAGAAAGCGAAGTGATGGCCGCAACTCGTCCGGATCAACAACATCGATGACAACAAACAACGGGGATCTATTGTAAACATGAATTATTGTAAATAAAATTATGTAATATTTGTAACATGTATTATTGTAAATAAAATAAAGTAATATTTGTAATAGTACTACCTCGCACTCGTATCATTCGATTGCTTCATTCGATTGTTTCATTTGATTTTTCTTATCGTTTAACTATCGCATCACAATCGATTTTACGAGTGCGAGGTAGATTTTTTTTTAAAAACTTCACCGTGACCTTGAACGTTGAACTTTACCTCATTACGTCACAAAACCGCCTACGTCACTGGCTCAGCCTCAGATGACGTATTTATTCACTCAGCGCATCCGGTCACTGACCGGATGTGACGTCACTTCCGGTCCAGCACCGGCAAACCCACACTACTCACACACACACATATATATATATATATATATATATATATATAATTTTGAACGACCACCCAAAACGTGTTCAGGGGGCCACGTTAGAAACTTCTATGGTGGTCCCGGGTTTAAGTTTCACCGTGCGGGTCATGCTTATAGCTCACTTTTTCATAAAAAATTCACTAATAAGCTACTTGTGCTGAACCGAGCCAGACCAGGCTGATCGACGGGTATATTAATCGTTTTGCGTAGCGTATTTACTCTTGGGTTAACCAACTAAAATTCGGCCCTTGGATAACTTTGGGCCTGTATGCTATTCAAGACCATAGCCAATTGTAGGCCAACTGCCTCGGTCTGCTTACCCGTGAGAGCGTAATATAACCTCGAGAAAATTGTCGGCCTCACCTATGGCGGCGGCGGCGTCGGGCTCCAACAATTTCCATCAGGGAGACAAAGTTGCACTTTAATCCCTTAATACACAAATAACTATTAAAACTACCGTCAAATCGTAGCTTTCCACACAAAGGATCGACTAACGTCATATTTTTCTAGGTGTCTAATAGCATACCACTTTCACGATACCTATCTACTCTGTTTTGCCAATATAACACGGGCAGCTGCACTGAGAACCACATCCTCCCACGCTCGACATCCTCCAAGTAATGTGACCTGGGCGGGGCCGGCTTGGGCGGGAAAACAATACGTAGGAAAAAAAACGAAAAAAGTCTCAAAACGAAATGTTACTAAAATGTTTGTTGATAACTTTTGTTATTAATTTCAATCGCTAACAAAAATATAAGTAAAATTTGTTGGAAACTCTGGTGTAAACGCGGCTTGTTGCTTCCACTTGAAAATCTTTCTGAGCATCCGAAAGCTGTACAACAACTAAATGGTTACACGAGACAATGAAAGGCTAAGGACTAATTATGTTTTAATCAGTACCTATTTATTTTTATAGTTGTTGTCATTTAGGTAAAAAATAAATCTATAATAGTATAAACTACTGTTTCAAATAACTATTACGGTAAAAGAGTCTTCCATTCTTGTACTTTCTTCTGTTAAGTTCATAGAATGGAGACATTTAAAATCATAACTAGCTATATAAGATTATGCCCTCGTCTTTTTCATTGCATTTTGTAATAATGGTGATTGGCTCCTTCATATGCACGCAAACAATTAAACACACTCCCATGCTGCACTCAGTCTACTAATACATGAAGTAGAAACATCACAACAGTGAACGACGGGAACGTTAATCCCCTTAAGGCAGTTTTGCCTAATTTATTTACTCTTGGGTTAACCAACTAAAATTCGGCCGTTGGATAACTCACAATAGCCCTTGGTAGTCACAACAATTGCATTCTCTCATTCTTCACGTTATCTAAATATTTAATTCCGTAAGCGAATCTGTCCCCACGAAATATCTCGAGCTAGGAAGATGTTAGGTTATGACGATTAATTTTATAGCTTGAGGGCCTTGGACGGTGGGAAAAATATCAGAATTGTTAAAAATAACGTGGGCTACGCCCCACTGGACTTTAAAGATCCAATGATTTTCTTAAGGAAATGTCACTACAGTGTTTTTATTAATAAGCAAAATAAACTAATGAGCAGCTGTGATTATCCACTTACACAAAAACCATATGTTAGGGGCTATATCCCCCTAAACCACTAGTTTCTTATTTATTATGAACCAAAAACAAAACGCAACCACACGTAATTGAACAGTACATTACAATTAATACTTAAAGTACTGTAAAAGATATATTTTATCAAAGTTTTCGAATATAAAGTACCAACAAATTACAAAAAATAACCAAATCCTACCCCAATCCTAATAATTTCTAATAGGTAGTTATAAAAGTATATGCCAAATATATTCCAAATAAAACCCATACGGTGACATATTCACCTTCCCCCAATACTGACTCGTTCACTAACATTATATATATAAGCCATCATATATAAGTTATTTTTATCCAATTTGTATATGTCCAGTAAATGTATGAACTTCCATCAAACGTTCTAGGTCTTGTTTTGGGTAAAATCACTTGCTGATATTCAAAACGTTTTTGAGTGTTGCTTCTTAAACAATACACTGACAATTTAACCACATACGCAGTTTTTTTATCAACCAATACATTTATGTGTTAAGCTAAATGATAAATTTTCGTTTAGATTTTTTAGCTACATATAAGTTTTTATAGGTTTTAGGATTTCGCCTAGTACAAAAATGCCGAATCTAAAGGGACAAACATCATCTATGGTTGAATAAATACAGTTTGCAGACAAATAATAAGGCATTGGATATAAGTAAAGGATAAAATGGTTTATTTTTATGGCTTTAAATTTATACTACAATTGATAAGTAAATGTTTGCACAACAACGAAGTTGCAGGCCCCAGCGCCGTACGACCACAGCGCGGCAGCCGGCGTGGCATGCTCACTTGTGGCGCAGACTGTACCTCGGAATTGTGAAATCTCGGAGTTATGATATTCTAGACATTTAGTTGATTTTTAGAGACCTCGGAATTGTGATAAAGTGCAATATTATATTAAACTAAACAGACCTCGGAATTATGAAACCTCGGAGTTATGATAAATTTAATATTTAGCAGATTTTTACAGACCTCGGAATTATGAAACCTCGGAGTTGTGATGTTTTTAATACTTAACTGATTTTATAAAAACATCGGAGTTTTGAAACCTCGGAACTATGATAATTTTAATTCTTAGTTGACTTTTAGAGACCTCGGAATTATGAAACCTTGGAGTTATGATATTTTAAACATTTAGTTGATTTTTACAGACCTCGGAATTATGAAATCTCGGAGTTTTGAGACGCTCCCCCCGTAAACTTTGGATTCACTTTTATAAATCAAAGAATTCAAGTACAAAAAAATTACTAATCCTGTTTAATTTATCACTTGAAATACTTTAAAATATGTAATATTTCCATTCCAATAAATTAATAATAGTGTAAAAAAACATATCATCTAATAAAATTGATAAAATCCATCTTAACTTTATAAAATAACTATTTCTTTGCCAGTCCTGTTTTCAACGTTATAATTGTAAAAAAATCATTTAAAATTTGTGACAAATCATATATGTTTATAAAACATATGATATCATTATTCTTGATATTATTAGAATAATTGTATATCAATATATATTAAACTGTTCTTAACAATATTATCAATCTCCACCTTTGAATTTTGTCTTTTTAATGCACTTTATTGTAAATTTAAATGTACTGGAAGCGTAAAATATAGCAAGTCCGCCAGCGTTAAACTATAGTCAGGCACATTAGGTGTTAACGTATGAAGCCCTATTAAAACAATATCATATGGAATTAATATGTCGCTGGGGTACTATCGTCAATTGGCATTATAAAGTTTGTAATTTTACTTCCTCCTATGTTTTAATAGTTTCATAGAATAAAACCATACATTACATGAAACCTAAATCAAAGTTAATTAAATGTTGCTATTCACACGGCTTTGATGTTAGTTGTATTTATCGGTGTGTATCTTTTAGAAAATGTAATATAATAAATCATAATATACACAAAAGTATATCCATACGTACTCTGTGCTCCCATATAAGATGGGAAGTGTACAAGAAAGGGCGTACAAGACTATTGATTTAAACCAGTCACGGCCTAAAGTGCTTACGGTATTCTATCCCCACAGGTTTTGTCTTATCATCCTCATGAAATTACGTTTTGTTCTTTCTTACCACCACACCTTACCTCGACATAAGGTTGTTACGGGACAGGAAACATCTAAGCACATCAGGAAGAGTCGAGTCATTAATTATAAGGGTGGCTAAGGGCGAAGGGTGAGGAGAGGTCGTTGAGGGGACGCCCCTGGACATTGCTTCCCGTGTTCTGCTAAGATTTACAACTTTGGGGAAAAAACCTACGCCTGAATCTCGTAGTTATCCTCACTTAGTGATGGTAACGAGCTATAAAATAAAAAATACCCACAGACCACAGACAAAAATAGACTGGGAATCCCTATTACTTCAGCATTATAGCTGGTGAAGCATATTTTTTGGTAAGTCCGCCATCTTGGTGGTCAAAGTTTATACAAATATTAGAATATTAATTATGGAGATTTAATAATGCTTGGCATTATATTTATGAACAGCTGAATACTGTAAACTAAAACTTTATTTTTTTTGGAGTTGTTAGGTCCACAAATATGTTTAGTTAAGTAACATTTTCTAATAATATGTTAGTAAGTTGTTTTTGTTTCCCTATCATTTTGATATGTCACTGATTCCACTTGGACTGTAACAGATAGCGTTACTGCATCATTGCAGTAGACAGAACGTTATTATTTTTTTCTTACAAAGTTTAAAGTTTCAAATGTAAATTGTATGATCCCTGGTTAAAAATAATGTTATTAACTGTTGTAAAATAGTTCTTTTCAATCAAGCTCTAACAGTCTAAGAACCATCTAATTATTTACCAAATGATTTATTTGAGGAAATAAAAGTTATTTCATTTTAGTTATCAGTTATATCAGTTTATACAAATAATTCAAAATAAACACATGTTTTAACTGATGTGTATTTTTAAGACCCAAGTCACAACAGAAGTAACGTTATCCGTTGGAACTCAGAAAAATTGCAGGCCGCTATCTTGGAGGTCCAAGTATTAATTTGTGTTTCACTTTTATACGTTTGATGCCCAGTCTACTTTTTCTATGGTCTGTGAAACTATCGTGTGATATAAGTTACAAAGTAAACATAAAACATCAGAACAAACAATGTAGGAAGGGAGAGGACGCTTTGTTGTAAAATAAATCTTTTTAAGTGCACCTCCGCCGTATTAATATCGTTCGCATTCGTTTGTTAGGAGGGTTTTAGGAGGCTAACCGGGTTGTGATTCAATAGGGATGGCGATTTAAACTCCCCCCCTACGTCACACCCGAACCCCTCCTCTGGGAATCCCCCATTTAACGAGGCCATTGGATGAAATGTATCTTTAATAATATAAATATTTATCGGACATATCGTAGGGGAATAGGGAATGAGAGGTATTTTGCGTGCCCGTTGTGAAACGCTGTATGAATACAGGAAAACTTTTGAATACAAATTAATAATAATTTTGAAATTTTGCTTTCAATTGAAATGACGATGGCATCTGGTCTTTTAACATAATTTTAATCCAGCTGATGATGATTAATCTTCGTTCGAAAATATTATAAACATAAACTTTTTTTGCTATTTCAGTAATGTTTTACTTTCTCTAATTGTAAATCTTATAGTTGGATGTTGGATAAATATCTATCTTTTGGAGATTTATAGTTCTTTTCTTATACAGTAGAGCATACTTTTAATTTTTTTTAAATAAAAGGTATATACAACCACATTCTGCGTATTTGTTTACAGATTTTAACTACGTGCTATCAAAATCCAAGGAAAACAAAATCTTGTTACAAAACCATTACGGAACTAAATAACCCCGTCGCAGCAAACCTGCGTACTCAGCGAATTTCCAATGCATATATATGTGACTCACTACTACATAGAGCTATTTACCAAGTTTCACAAAAAGTCCATAAATAAGTGATATATAGCATTTTATTTATTCTCCATAAGAATAACATTAGGGTTGAGGACGCAGGTTTGCTGCAACTAGGAAGATAAGTAATGTGTTTTTTTTGCAATTATCAATACAACTGAACCAGGTGAAGCTACATACCAAGTTCTCTTAATGTAGGTTCATAATTAAGGGAGATATACAACTTTACTTATTCTCCATATGAATTACATGGGGGCCGAGTATGCAGGTTTGCTGCTACGTGGACTATCAACAAAAAACTTGTTTTTTTAATATCAATATACCACAACTAGTTGAAGCCACATACCAAGTTTCATCAATATACATTCATAAATAATCGAGATATCGAATTTTATTTATTCTCCATAAGGATAACATTGGACAACGTACTGTGTTTAGCACTTTGAATATCTCTGCAACGGTTGGACGTAGAACAACGATTAAAACACCAAAATGTTTGTTTTGTTGAGCTAAACACATAAATAAACAGAAATGCGAAGTTTTTAGTAAAACTATCTGAGAAAAATCTAAAAACCTTTTTCCCATAAGATTAACATGGGACACTTTTTTTGGATTTTCTCCGCAACCACTTAACCTGGGTTGATGATTCAAAATACTAAATTATTTGTTTTTTTAAGCTCTATAAAATGGCTGTAACCAAAATTGAGTGTTTTTAACATTTTGGGGTCAAATTTGCAAAAAAACAATTTTTGGAAAATTGTAAACCCCCATAAAACCCCCTTCCCATAGTGCGATCGATCTGGTTTTCAAACTTAAAGTCATAAATGCTACTCTCCACATTTGTGCCAAATTTCATCAAAATCGGGTGTTTCTTTCAAAAGTTATCGTGGTAACGGACACATATATAATATATATATACATATATACATATATATATATATATATATATATATATATATATATATATATATATATATATATACACGGCTATGCCCGGAGAGCCAGTCACTGAAATTATACCCGGGGAATTCAGTCAGTAACACCCCCACATATAAATGGAAAATATGCGATATATATATTTTTGTATTTGCTCAAATATTGTCGTTGGCCATTTCCGATTATATATATATGTCGTATATATTACAAAAATAAAAACTTTATATACGTCAAATTTCCTATGCTAAGCCAGTCACCGGCGTTTTTGCCGGGAAGGCCAGTCACGTAAAGTTTGTACTGCTAAGCCAGTCACAATATATTGAACGTAAGTGCCCGTGATGGCAGTCACTGAAAATCTGCACTGGGAAGCCAGTCAGTTACACCCTCAAATATATCTTTGCTTATCTGTTGTTTAGTTAAAGTGATAAAGCATATTTCACTGATAATATGTGTGGCATTATATCAAGCGAGTCTTTGAAGCTCCCACGTGTTCCATCAAATTTATTTATAAGTTATGTCTTATAAATCTTGAAAGGTCACTCTGTAATTTTACAGAACTCCAAAATGTAATTTTATTCATACAAAAATAATAACAGAAATAGTAATAATTAATAATGGCTGAGCAATATATGTTTTTTGAAATAGGTCATTAAAAGAGAACTTATAATAAAACAATTAACATTTTATATTCTACTAGCTGCTATCGTACCCGGTTTCACCCAGGAATACAACAATTGTGTGTGCTGCATTCTGTGGTTAACCCGTGAAACTACTAAGAAACATGATCAGCTGTTTTAATTCTCAAGAGATCAAACTAAAGTGGATGTCTATAAGAATAACATAGGATTGGAACTTTGACTCCCCGTGGGGCGGAGCCCTTTGGGGATTTCTTAAAATCCTTTCTTAGTGGCTACCTACGGTATGGAAAGAGTACACTGCCAAATTTCGTGGTAGTATTTGTAGAACTTTGGCCTGCAGGATGATCGGTTTTTCGAATTTATAGATATCGATTTTTACATTCGCATTCATAGCTATTCATATCAAGTCAGGTACCTTACAGATTAGTTTACGATTATCTTATTACGTAAAGGTGTTTGCCTTTTTATGATATTTTAATTACGAAAAATTAATTAAATTATTAGTGTTTTAACTAAATACATTTGTGGAGATTCCCCTAGGGTATTTAAAAGGTTTATTATGTTTGTTTTTTGCCTGAAAAGGTTACAAGGCGATCGTCTTTTTGCAACAGGCACTGATGGTAATGGAAAGTATAGGTTAGCTTGTAACGCTAATCATATGGATGTTAGCATGATATATCCAATTTGAACGTTATCATTAAAGCACACAACTGTCCCCCTTTTTTCTCACATCGTAGGAGAAATTCAAGCATACCGTCATTAGAATGGTATTGTTGTATAGATGTGCAGAAACACCTTATAACTTACACCAGCCATCAGGGCTACGCCCCACAGGCTTTCATAGTTTCAATGATAATCTTATGGAAGAATGGTAATTGATTGAATTGTATATTTGAAAGTTGATATAATAACAAAATGCTAGCACAACATCAAAAATAGATGTTTCAGGACTAATGTAAATAAAAAATTTCACTGACTACTGGAATAGTGACACCATTCTCTTATCCGTTTAACACCACATACAAAAATAAACCTGGATGTGAGGGGGAGTGGCGGATGAAGGGAAAAGGGAGAGAGAGAGAAATATAGGTTATTCGAGAAGTTCAGCATAAGGGCAATGGTTAAAATGCATTTGTAATTAACTGCTCACGCAGGATGGAACGAAAATTCACGCAAACAACCATTATTCGTGTGCACCACTTTAGGTTTACGTAGAATTATTTTTGGTCTAATTTCAACCTCTTGGTGATCGATAGTATTTTTGTTGTGGTTTAAAAGTACTTTTCCAAAATGAGAATTATAATAGATAAATGTTGGCCATATTTTCGTAAGATAGATTATTTTATGAACATTTAAGCAGATGCAAACCCAGCAAACAGCCTAATAGGACCGTTTCTGAATTATTGTACAGTGCAAAGACACATAAAGAAATGCAATTATATCTGATGTATTCCTTTTAACTATGCAAGTACACATTTAAGTAGATATTTAGGTTGTAGTTTACGTTTTAATGCAATATTTGTCTAAATAACGCACTGATTTATTTCATCCATTTTACGCTAGTCACCGTAATTTAGGTTTGTAATACTTACCGGATCTGTTCCGATTATTAAGCTCTTATACTCAGTATTTTGTGGAAATGTGCATAATTTATTGTCTTCGCCGAATTGAATGTTTTAAACGGAGAACGTTGCTTTGTATGGCAGGAAGAATTAAATTTTCTTTACTTATAGTGCTTAACCATTTAAGTTGTAAGCGTATAAGGGTCGTAATTTACATTATAATGTCCTTTGTCTTATTGCTAATTAATAAAAAAAACACATATTATTTTTTTATTTTCATATTTTTATTTCTTAATCTGTTTCTTTGAAACAAATTACCTTAAAGTAACAACATACACACCTTAAAGTAATAGAGTATTATATAATGTAGCAGTTTGGAGACACGATGTGTATAATTTGTCATGATAAGGTATTACTACCGCTACACAATACTTATCGTCAACATGGATTCACTTAAGGATAATCAAAATTTTATCACCAAATATGCCAAAAAAAACCCTGATATAAATACATTATTAAATATATGATATTTGTAAAAGTATTTGTAACTATCACAAAACCATAAAAATTTCACTATTTATGAAAGTTAAAGGTAAGTGGTTATGCATGGTATATACATTTCCCCAGAGAATGTGTGATGTTTTTGTAACTTTATATAACAATAGGATACGGTGTAGTGAACGAAATATGCATGTAAATGATCTGTTTAATGGAAATGCAAAAAATAAGCAAGTAGATAAGTCCTTTGTGTTTTAAAAGATAACTTTACAAGTTAACAGGAAAATTTATTACTATGAAAAACAGGCATTTTATATCAATTATTGTAATATAAAAAAATCACTAATGTTCAAATATATTATATAAATATGTTAGTAGGAATTTAAATTGCAATTAAAGTATTTAAAACTTAAGAAATATTTATATTTGTTTGTTAAAAATAAAGTTTGAACTTAATGTCAGTACATGGGAAAACTATTTTTTTTCTAGGAAAAGCAGCGAATTTTGCTGAAGTTACCGGTACAAGAAAAACTAAACTATTATGCAATAGTTATATGAAACAAATAAGTATTGTTTCTTATTTACTCGTTTCTTCTTCTTTTTGATATGTCCGCTTTATATTCAATCTTTATTTTTATTAGTTATAGTTACACACAACCTAATCCATGTACATATTTAAGCCCTGTACATTGGTTATAATCACTAATCTCACAAACATCAAACAATTATACTTTACCAAGTGAGTGTTACCTTAGGAAATGGTTGTTTTTGAACAGCTGTAGTTTAGTTGTTTCGTAAGCTCGTGATGAGGGATGAACATTTCCAAAAATATCGGTAAATGTCCTGCAAAAAATAATTCCGTTTTTCGGGCGGGATTTATTTGACCTCGAGATTATTTCGGGGCGGGATTATGTAATCAAATTGGTAATCTGTCGTGCGATCGTCTTTTACGAACATGATTACGCGGTACGATCGTCATTTACGGCCATGATTATGGTCGCCGTTTATGGCCAATATTACGTGGTCCAATCGTCTGTTTCGGCAAATAGCGGTGCGATCGCCATTATTTTTTTATAAAGTGCGGTGCGATCGTCATTTACGACCAATTGCACCTGTTGCAATCATAAATTACGGTAACTATAACGCGGTTCGGTCATCAATTACTATAAGCGTAATTTCTGTATTTGTATTGGAGGGCAAACATGGTCGTGATTATGATTATTGGGACTTTTCATATATTACAAGAATATTTTCGCCAAATTATTGGGGGTCAACCACCCCCGAACTACGCTGATATCAATTACGTTGATGGTGCATGGTCCTCTTTTACTGCCTATATTGTGTTTTTCGATCGTCAATTATGGCCGATGTTATACGGTGCGATCGTCATTCACGGCCGATGTTACACGATGCGGCTGTTATTTAACCGAGAGATAAGTCAACCTAGGACCCTTTAGATCAGACAATTTGCTTTAAGGGGATTCCAGAGGTGTCCCTGAGTTTAGGCAACCACTCATTGGTTAGAAAGAGATGGAACTCTACATTGATAAGAGACAAAGCTACCTGACGCTGGTATGCTCTTAACGCTTAACGCATCCACAAAATGAAGCTACCTTGGGCCGCGTTCAGGGTTCAGACATTCGTTCATGGAGTCATTTCGACAACCCCCCTCCCCACCCCCAAGAGTTGAGGGGGCTGCCAAATCAACTCAAGCCTATGGTGCCACACATCTTAATCAGGCCCTGACCGTGTTTAATTGTGTTCAGTTTCATAATAAGATTAAAGTAATTTCAAAGTTAGTGACAGCTATTCAATCCTCTTTCGTATACCATTTTGTATGGTACTTTAATTTGTTAATTAAGTTTTGCTTACCATAGTTAAAACAATAGTTGTACAATTTAATGAATGTGATCGAAAAACCTATTGTTTACGACACTGAGTAATATTTGGACCAAAACTCACAATTTGGTATCTAATTTTCTGAAATCTTCTAGGATGGCCCCCGGACCAAATTTTGTTTGTGTAGGTCCCATCCACGGCACTGTTTATCCGGTATTATAATTGATACCCCAATTTAGGCTTCAACGGATCTTGTCACCTTAATCCATGTTGCATCTTCTATGGGCTATGTGTTCCGTACCGTCATATATGTTATTGCGTGCCGTTATATGGTTTAGTATACCGTTGTAGAATAGTGAAGCAGACGTGTTTCCTCCGTTCTGTGGTAAAATATAATTAGCTCATTAGAACAAATTTGTGCATTCTATAATTAAAGGTTAAGTAACCTGTACCCATAAGATCTGGTTTTGAGCACTGACGGACCAAGGGGCGGCGGCATAACCCTAATGACGTACGATGATTTAAAACAGCCTAAACGTGTCATGCTCCAAACGACGATAGGTAAAATGTTTTATTTAATTCAGTACAGTAATTTTTGTGAAATTCAGTTAAAAATGGCTGTTAACAAGACAGAAAGATAAACAAATATCAACATAAATTGAATTTAAATATCTTCACTCCATGCAACATTTCACTGCTCAAAGCGATGTAGAAACAAAACTTATTTGACTTCTATCGATAAATTCCTTACTTCTAACATCTGGTATTACTAATAATCTGTTCATAACGTATTAACGGCTGCAATTCAAATACATTATTCCTTATCCTATCCTATACTCTAATATGAGTAAGGTTTGCTTGCTTGCTTGCGACACGGATCTCAAAAACGGCTCCAACGATTTCCTTCAAATGTTCAAAATAACTAATTTCTGGGATAAAAATAAGTTCTAGACAGGCCTCATCCCTAGGAAAAATCAAATAATGTAAAAAAACTAAAATGAAAAGTTAAAAAAATTAACATTGGGCTTATGGAGTTTCAAATCAAAACAAAAGTATTGTAACAGCTGTTCATAATTAACCAGGGAACTGTCAAAGTAATACTCATGTTGTTTATGATTATTGACATGTGGTTTCCTGAGAGCAGAGATTAACAGGTTTGAGTAAAGATTACATATATAGAGTAGTAAAATAAATCAAAGGGACATTGAGCTATAAATAACAACTGGAGGGACCTTAAAAATGTAGAAAAGAGGCTAATGAATAATACAAATCTGATTATCAGTAGGGGGAAGTGGTGAAATATTACTCCGAGTCATCTAAACAAACTGACTGACCTTCCCCCGAGCAAAGCTCGGCCCCACAGGTACTTTTTATCTTAAGGGCGAAAAACGAACTTTGAAACCGGCCCGTGCCCTTCAGATTGAATATATCGAAAAATAAAAACCTTTTTGCACAACTAGTTATCAGGTCAAATAGGCTATGTTGAAACCTCAATCGTCAAAATAGGCTCAGAAATAACGGAGGAGTACTCTTAACAAGAATCGGCTCAGCTTAATAGTATATAAGATATAGAATGATAGTAGGCCTAGTTTAATAACAATTTCTTTCCTATTACTGAAATGTCATCAATACTAAAAATGTTAGATTTTCCTCACATAGTTCCTAAATTGAAGCAGCACTAGATTGCCCAAAGATGTCACTGTGTTGACGGAACGCATTCAGTTTAGGAACTGTCGTAAAGTAAATCTTAAATTTATAACATAGTTTGATATTTGTCAGTACTATAAATTGAACGGAACTGGTTTTATAAAAAAAGAAGGGTAAACTAACCACTATGCCCCAGTCTACTAGATTGACTAATAATAATTTTAAATATGTGACGAACTTTCAACTACAGAGTTCTGTTAGGCCTTGCCATCCGTGGTATACTTTCCTCATATGTTTTATAGTATCGAAGATTTTATTATCATTGAATTGTATGTCATTAACAATTTCAGCGGTCTTATAGAGTGTGTTTTATGTTTGATTGCGCAAAGGTTGTCGACAGAAAGGGAAGTCCCAACATACCTACACTTCTGTCCCTTAAATTAAACTTAAATTGGAAAATGTGTAATACAAATGATGGCGATTTTAAGAACAAATGGAGGGGAAAATAAATACGCAAAGTAAAATCTGCACTCTTCATTTGTGTCGGTTTTGAGGTTTTCTGTCCTTTTGTGAGGAAGAATAAATATAAATAATACAAAAATACAAAATACTTTTTAATAGATATAAAGAGTAAAAACTTAAACTTAATATAAGTGCCTAATTTGTACTGACCTCTTTTCGTTGTTCATTATTAGGTAATTTTAGTTAAAGAGTACAGTAGAATTATAAAACCTTTTATTATAAGGATAAGCAAATTCATACATTTTTCTCTTGCTTCGTACAAAAATTATGAAAAAACGGCGGAGATAACTTGCTTTTAGATATAAGTAAGTTACAATTATAAAGCTATACTACAAAACCACTCCTAGCTAATTAAAGTTATTATTTTAGTATTTTATAGTTTTTGTAAAATTATTAACAAAATAATTGAATGCGTGTTCGACGGAATTAAAATCCAAGTACTGTATTTTGTATTTGACAGTCGTACGTCAGTTAAAACTAGTTTCCACTAATCGACTGAGCGCGAATGTGACAAGTAGTTCCACATACCGGCACACTATAGCAGCACCAGTAAGCCGTCTCGGTATGTAAAGGATGCACGGCAAGCCGTACCTGACTGCCTTTCGGGAGGGCTGACTGGCTTTCGGGCAGATGACTGCCACACCGTGTAAAATACCAGCGCGGTGACTGACTTACCGGGCGCAGATGAATGTATATATATATAAATTTGAACGAATAGTGTTTTTGGCATCTGGGGACCTCAAAACGAAAAGTTATCATGGTCTCGGGCTTAAGTCTTACCATGCCACCTACGGTAATAGCTTCTTCCCTATAGGGGAAATTCGCTAAAACCTATAAATAATTATTCTAGCTATTATATTTATAATCTATAAATTGTTTGAACCAAAGTTAGACTATCGATTGAATCTGTCACAGATGATAATTCTACACTCGGTTCCCAGGAGTGGGCAAAACTTATTTCCAGATGTGTTCTTATTTAAATTAAAAATGTTAACAAATGTTATTGTTTTGTGTTAAGTGTCACTTTGCCCTTGTAACTTTAAAATCTCATGACTTGTGACAAAACCGACATCCTTCTAATGTAGTGCTATTAATTTACAAATATACGTTTTATTTTATTTTTTGTTTTTAGCGAATTTTCCCTATAGGGAAGAATCTATTACAGTAGTCGGCATGGTAAGACCAAGGCCCGGGACCATGATAACTTTTCGTTTTGAGGTCCCTAGATGCCAAAAAAAACATTTGTTCAAAACTGTATATGTTTTATTAACATACCAAGTTTTAGCAATAACTCATGTTTTATCAACACGAGGTATATATATATAATCATGTGTCCGTGGCTGCGATAACTCGTAAAAATGGTCTGATTTTGATGAAATTTGGTACAAACATGTAAAGCAACATTTATGACTAAGTTCGAAAACCAGCCAGATCGCTCTATCAAAAGGGGTGTTTTGGGGGGTTTTGTACCCCAAAAATGAGTTTTTTGAATTTTTTACGTATCATTTTTGAAAAAGTGAAATTTTAGTTTTCCATTGGAATCAGCTTAAAAAGACGGACAATTAGGTGTTTTGATCATGGCTCTACGTCAAATGGTTACAGAGATATTGAAAGTGCTAAACACAGTACGTTGTCCAATGTTATTCTTATGGAGAATAATAAAATTGTATATCTAGCTTATTTATCAACTTATGCTGATGAACTTGGTATATTGCTTCATATCGTTGTAGTCTATTGATATTTGAACTAAAACACATTTTTTGGCCGTTAGTTTCCGTAGCAACAAACCTGCGTACTCAGCCCCTATGTTATTCTTAAGGAGAATAAGTAACGTGTTTTCTCTCTTCATTATGAACATAAATTAATAAAATTTGGTATGTGGCTTTACCTACTTGAGTTATATTGACATTTTTATAAAACCCCATTTTTTGTGTTCCTTTCTTCAGCAAACCTGCATACTCAGCCGCCATGTTATTCTTATGGAGAATAATTAAAATGTCATAAATCGTTTATTTATGGATGTATATTGATGAAACTTGGTATGTGGCTTTATATGGTATTAAGATATATTGAAAATTCGCTGAGTACGCAGTTTTGATGCTACGGGGGTATTGTATCCATAACATGCATATTAAAATTTTTTTCATGTACACTCTGGATACGTCCGTGTCGTGTCACCTTTGTGTATATGTTCTTCGTTCGTGTTATTCGTGTTGAACTATTCAAAAAGATCAAAGATTGTAGTTTTACAACTGTAGCATATATATATGATCATATAACATCAAATCAACCTATACACGCTGGCAATGATACTGATATAGTCCCTACAATACTATGTTACCAGACGATTTTATTGATTTTGATAACTTGTTGTTCTGAGGAACAACAAAGAGGCATTTCGCTAGTCTATTGGATAGTGTCTTGGACTTTGGTTCAAGGGGCCACGGGTTCGAATCCCAGAATTACCACATAGGTTGAGGGACTTGGACCATTTTAGCTTGTGTGCTCTTAAAATAATGTCTTTGGCATTGAAATACAAAAAATTGCATATCACTTAATCCGACCAGACCTCTCCGCAACATTTCTGACCAAAGGGAAAAGGAAAAGAAGATATCATTCTGCAAAATGATTCCGTGATTAATTCATGCTAACTATAATGCTAACATTAGTATTTTAAATATGATTTTTCACAGATGTGACTGGATAACGTACGATAGAAATTGTATGTTATTAAAGGCTTCAAGTTCTATAAAAACCAAACCTAAGCCTTAAACTATAGTAAAGAAAGAGTTTAAACAAATATTACGTTAAACAAATTTAATACTACTTTCTTAAAAACCTAAGTGTTTGTACGTATACGTAAATAGTTAATAGTTTAAAGTAATATCCGTATTAAACTATACAAATTGTAATTGAATATATGAATTTCAAAAATAAATCACAAACTCTAATTAAATTGATCCAATAGGGCACACACAATGTTTCAACCGGACACATTAACGTGATATTCAGTTGTGTCTCCAATTCCACCACAATCACGGACGCTGCTGCCCTCCCCCCCCACACTCAACATCAGCCACATACAATGCCCCACCCCATTACAACCCACGCACTGCCCTATCACCTGATTAATTACTCTAATACTTTTAAATCAACACAAATTCTCTTATTTCTGATGATTTTATTTAAAAATGTATAAAGTATCTTCTGGTCTTCTAACATAAGGAGTTTTATTTTTCCCTCAATTACTTTATGTCCGTATTCAACCATCTAAACTTTTTAACTGTGGTTACTAAACAAATCATGTAAGCTACTTACGGACCCTATTTTATTAAAATCTGTAAGCATATTGTGATTTAATTATACATAATTTTTATAACGTAATGTTTGTGATGGATTAGTAATCTAGATAAGTTGATGTTAAATTGTTATTTTTAGCTAATTTCCCCTACAGGGAAGTAGCTATTACCGTAGGTTTTAATGTAAGCCTTAGGCCCGAGACCATGATAACTTTTTGTTTTGAGGTCCCCAGATGTCAAAAACACTATTCGTTCAAATTTATATATATGTATATATATATATATTCTGGAAATTATAGTTTTTTCCGTGGAAAAGTCGTTATAACCCTGGAAAACCGGAAAATCATGAAAAAGATTTTTTTAAATTTTAATACTGTCATGTGGGTATTCAAAATGTGCAGAATTTCACTCTGATTACGTACGTGCAATCTACCTATATAAAGCTAGACGTGTTCACTCATTCACTGACATGAGGCACGTCCCGTAATCTAACCCCCCCCCCCAACATCATACTTGAATTAAAGCTCTTGGCGAGAAACTGCCAAAGGTTAACATTTTTGAGTTTCTGAGGCATTTTTGGGGCGGGGAACATTCAAATTTTTAAATTTTTCCACTTTGAGCGCGTCTTGTACGGAAACGATAAGAGATGGCAAAAAATGTAAAATGCAAAAGTTGTAGAAAATTTAATTTCCAACTAACAATTTTTCGTGAGATTTAAGATCCGATCATCCGTTTAGCCGCTATTCATTGGAGAAGGAGTAATTTTGAGTATTTTGGCCCATTTAAATGTGTTCAGTTTTGGAAAGCCGTTTAAATGAAAACACACTATCCTTGGCTAATACATGTTTGCATCAGCTGATTTAAATACAAAATAGCTGATTTATTTATTAGTGTAGGCGATTATAATTTGCTCACATGAGGTGTAAACCAGCTGTTACAAAACAAGGTGATCCCATTATCGCCTACACGGGAGGTTTAGTATCGTGAATATCGTTTGTTACGAGATTGGAAAATGTAATCAAACCGATGGTTTGTTCTAACGAATTAATTTAGCCGAGTAGCCTAGTGGATATGTTGGCAGATGATTCTAGATCATGTGGTCACGGGTTTAATCCTACTTGTGATGCTTACTTTTTGAGGTCTGCAATTTATGTTTAATTTGACTTTATTTTGTTTTTACAAATCCATTTATTTGTTATTTTGTTGCTCAACGAACAGCCAGCATATAGCGCTGTGCAGTGTTAGGTTAGGTTACTATAATTTTTTTGTGAACTGAAGTCTAATTTGTTGTATTTTTTACACGTAAATCCATTTCTAGATCTCCAATTTAACATTGCAACCACAACTTTTTATTTATATCTGATTGACTTTGATTGAGTGAGCACTTCATTTTTTGCTTTTATACACCTCAAAACAACCATCGTAGTTGGGGGTTCATTCGATAAAACGAACAAGCAGCAGTTTGGTAAAATGTTTTAATATCGAACCGATATGGGCCCGCCTGTGAAGGTGTTAATGTGCTCACCAAAGGTCTATGTTGTGTAGTTTTTATTTCGTTAATGAACTACGAGTTTGATTTAAACTTGAGTTGACTTATGAATGCAAGTGAGCGAAGCGAACTCCGAAAGGGGGTTTGAGGGCGAAACCTCCAACGGCAATAAGCCTAGTTATTTGTATACATGTCTCCTCATGAAGAATGATCTGGCACAGAGTACTTTATAATGCCCTGCGCATTGAGATGACGCATTGAGATGCCTCCGACCTACACAGACGCTACGACGGGGCCCGACTCTCCCGAATTCACCATAGCGTCGTCTAGCACCAACGGTGCGCGTGTGCGGGATGCCTCAACGAGCCCCGTGAGGTGGTGCGAGCTCGTGGACGCAACCACGAGTCCCGCGGGCTTGGATGAACGGGTCGATGCCACCGCCAACACATTAACACGCAATCTATTCAGTGCCCGACTATTCAGCGACTCTATTTCCCGCCCGACGTCGTGTGTGGGAGGAGAGGCCGCTTCTTCCGACAGCCATCATTGCCGGTGCGTTCAGGGCCCCTCTTACTGCTGAGCCTGTTGCTGATGCTCAGCCGGAGGAGGAGGAGGTGCTTATCCTGCAGTTTGTATGGGATGAGGGTGCCAGAGGATATGTGGAGCGGGTTGTTGACGAATTCGGTGCTGTGGTCGAAGTGGATGATGTGGACGATGAGGATGTAGTACAGGAGGACAATGGTGATGAGGGCAATGGTGAGGTGTCTGGTGATGAGGACGATATAGTTGTATTCCCATCATCAGATGATGAACTGTAAATATTTAAAATTGATTTTTGCTTTTGCATATATTTAAATTATTCATTTTAAATATACCTACCCCAATATATAAAACCCACCCCAATATATATATATATATATATATATATATAAAATTAAAAACTGTAATGGAGTGACTTTTAATAAGTCTCCCTCCATCTGATGAGACCCAACTAGGTCGAAACAGTTATAAAACTGTCGACAAAAAACCCGTTTATACATTGATAAGCAAATGCAGTTTATCTTTGTATAAAACAAAGTGTATATATATATATATATAAACATAGTCTAAGAGGGTAAAGCACGCCAAGTCCCAAGGAAAGAGTGCGGTGCGGGCCCTAGGGGGGGTTGTACACTATAGTATAGTAAAAAACAAAAACAATTAAGACCCAAATAGTGGGTGGGGGTCCTCCATCACAACCTTATGGTCCTCCACCACCCTGTGGCAGGACTCTCCTTCCACTCCTACTCATGTATATGTTTCTCACTACTACACAAAGTCACACACCACGTTTTGAAAAATACATGAATAAATAAGTGATATATATTTTAATTATTCATAATTATAATTATTTTTATTTATGAGCTGCTCCCCTGCAATATTCTGCTGATATAATCATTGTAACAGTTGTTTATTGAATAAAAAAACACATATGACATAAACCAAATAAAACTCTCCTCCATATGTATAACATGGGAATTTGGAAGTCCCGTGGGGCAGAGCCCTGGGGCCTAAATAGAAATTCTGACTCGACAATAACTTCAAACTTTAAATTATCTTTTGAATAAAAAAAGAATCATCAAAATCGGTGAAGTGGGTGAACAAAAAGCATGAATTTTGTTAAATATGTAGATTAAATACAATTATCAATATAACTTAACTATGTGAAGCTACAAACCAAGTTTTATTAATTTATGTTCAAAAGTAAGGGAGATTTAAAATTTTTAATTTTTCCTTATAAGAATAACATTAGGCTGAGTATGCAGGTTTGCTGCTACGGGAACAATCGAAAAACATTTTTGTGCAAATATCAACATAACACAATTAGTTGAAGTCACATGCCAAGTTTTATCAATATATATTCATAAATAATCGAGATATCATATTTTAATTATTCTCCATAAGGATAACATCGGAAAACGTATTGTGTTTAGCTTTGAATATCTCTGCAACGGTTTGATGTAGAATCAAAATTGTAACAGCTAAATTATTGTTTTTTAGAGCTGAACAAAATGGGAAAAGCAAATGTGAAGTTTACAGTAAAATTAACTGAGTAAAATCTAAAAACCTTTTTCCCATAAGATTAACATTGGGAAGTTGTTGAACACGTTTTTTAAAAATTTGTCCGCAACCACTTAACCTAGGTTAATGATTCAAAATACCATATTATTTTTTTTTCAAGCTCTATAAAAATTGGTCAAAACAAAAATTAAGTGACCAATGTCAGGGTGGAAATGTGAAAACCCGATTTTTGGATAGTTGGAATCCCCGGGAGTGCATATTGGGAACAGTCAGAACCTCCCGCAGCGCCTTCCTCGCACAGTAAAAATGTTTGGCGAGGAACTGGTGATGTCCCCCCACCCCGCAGCCAGGAGTACTACACCAGGGAGCCACGCCCTCGTCCCCACTCCATACACAACAGCAGACACTGCATAAGATTAGCATTGCAACTTTGAAGGGGCAGAGACCTGAGGGCCGATGTAGATTTTAATGATTTTCTACATACCTACGCATCGAGACCTTTCCGCATAGATACTTCAATCATAAAAATCGTTACAGTGGATCCTGATATCTCAGCGTGACACAAAATCTGCTTGTGTATTAAATATTAGGTTTTCTGTGACAGGGGTATTTTTGTTTAGTTACTTAGCTAGTCTGGCAAACTAAATATCCCCTGACACTGTAATAGCCCTGGAAAAAAAGGGTTAATAATTTAATCTTAACTATAAATAAGGGTTAAATGAATTTTCCTTTTTTATCTGGTTGTCATATTGCATTTTTCCTTGCAGAACTGCCACTCTCACTCTCACTCTTGGTCCACTTTTCTTCCCCTTCGCTGTTGGAGGTGGTGAACCATTCAAATCATTGAATTTTTCGTCTGGTTCCATTCTACAAATATAAGTTAAAAATTACCTGTTCTGAACTACCATCCTAAATGAATACCAAAATACTGAATACCTAAATGTTTAAACTAGATAGAAAACAAAAAAACTGTTGAATATAATACAACGAACCGCAGACAGGTTTCACAACCAGGCAGACAACACGAGCAGCCCAAGAAAACTGGAAAGGTGATATAGATTTAGTGGAATAGTATTATATTACCACTTGACACTAACTTAGCATGTTTAAATCCATTTATTATATTTCGGGCCTAATTAACACTATTATCAAACTCTAAGTTCATAAAAAAGAATAGTTCAAACTAAAGACACAAAATTGTAGGCTTATAATAATTAGTAATTAATAGGCTAGCCACATCGGATAACTCAGAGCCTTGGTTAACCGGAGCTTAAATAAAATGGGGAGTGTACTATACCATTAATATTATTAAAAAACACTGTCAACAATTAAAATTGTATGTTATTTTGAAAAGTACTGCTAACGTAACGTAAATATCAGTAAGTAATTAAGTACTTTAAACATCGACATTGACCGGCCCGGTACAGATGCATTGTGTATGACAATAACTTAAATTAGATTTAGATTGCCTGTTGGCGTAATTGAAATGGCCAAGAAAACTATAATCAATCCACCAAACCACACCGTCTTACAAACCTTACCTATCAAAACGCAACTTAACCTAATAATTACCCATGCCAAACTCACCAACCAACCACCCGAACATATTTATTATTGCCTCATACCCCTAATTAGGTTAAGTTTGGCTGGTTATCATAGCTAAATTAAATGTTATTTTAAATTATAATTTTCATTATTAGATCATACAAAATAATCCTATCATTATAATATAATGTATTTATTATTATTTTTATAAAGAACCCAATCAAAATTTTATTTTTATCGGGTTCCGTTTGTTTTTTTAGAAGTTGTCACGTTTAAGTAAACCAACAGCTGTTTTATAACGTCACGTTCTGCTCCTATTGGAACATTTAATCAGCGATGCAGTTTCAATACAGCTATGCAATTAAGTTAAGACGTAGCTGCGATGCGATCACATCAATAGTTTTTGTCGATGCTCATACAAAACACATTGCGCGGTTTGTACTTCTGTCATATGACGAATGTTTCCACATGTTTGTGTTACCAACGAAATTTTCAACAGTACTTTATGCAAGTTACGTCATTATTGTAGTATTTTCTTTCAAACTGTAGTATTTGTATTTCTAGTATATTCTTCCTCTCCTTCAACTGTTAGTTGCCAGAAAAAATGAAATCGTTCATTTGAACCCGCCATGGAGCATTGGAATCTTTTACTTCGTAAATAAAAAAATGTTAAAGTTTGTTTTTCCATAAAAACAATGTTTCCTTTGTGATCATATTGTTCAGGAAGGTCAAATTGATTAATTTATTGCAAAAAACAACCAATGTAACATTGCCATACACTATGCATATTTACCCTAGGCCCTAACTTAAATAAAAAGAGTACGGTAGGCCTACTCAGAACGGTGAAGTCAGCACGACTCTTATTCGATAAAAGTAGGTTAGGTGAGATGTAAACTACTCTCTAACCGAGGTGTTAGTATGGCAGCAGTTTAGTTGGTTATGTTACTGTTGATAATAAAAAGTTGGCATCACTCACGTCTTCATATATGTGGAGTCGTACAGGAAACTACTTTATTTAAGACTTAAATTATTTACTTGAGCTATCAATAAAAATAAGTATTTTATTACAGGCCTAGCTTACTCTCCAAATACTTGTACGACTCAAGCTTAGATCTCACTTTTGTACTCCTGACATTCAATCTTTGAAGGGGCCTGAGAACTTAATTTGCTAATTTTATGCAAACATGTAATCACTCATCGACTAACATTTTGCCTGCTCCAGCTTTAGTGAGCCTACTCAAGCCAAGTTAAGTTTGTGAGCTAGGCATACCTACTCTGAAATTCAGATAACCTTACTTGAACTAAGATGGATTACACTATGTATGTATGGCAATTTATTGATTAGAGGATAAGTAGGCAAAATAGACTGGGCCTAACTTATTTTGTCAAACAAAATTGTTTGTCCTAGGAGGTACTTTAACATCAATCAGCCGCTTCCTTATAGGAGTTGTAGGGGTTACTTACAGCTTACAGCCTACAATAACACTGAACTACCTTTACAGCTAAATTTTCATTTACCTTACCACCCATCTTGACGACATGTAGCAATAGAAAACCTTACTGACTATTGCATTGCAGTTCCACACTCACGATTTAGAACTTAAAGAACGTAAAATAACTTGAAAGAACGCCGTCGGCTGTCACTGTAGAAAAAGGAGTTCTATTGGTAATACTGGAGGCAGCACTGATGAACAAAATTACCAGCCGTTCTTTGCCAAATTTGGTGAGGAAAAGAACTACTCGCTTAAATCGAACGAGTCAACAAAGTGATTCAAAGCAATACCAACTCATGATTTGAACATTAATAAACTTGTATTTGATTATTTGCACATAATTTTTCATATTTCACGATAAGAGTAGATGCATAAATCAAACGAAAAAAATAACTTGTTCCAACTTGTATTTACTGTTACTCCAGTGGTTTTCATGATTAGATTCACTTATAGGAATAAAACAACGCATTAGGATAGTTCAAAGAACGATAAATTTGCCTCACCAGTGTACCAACCTGACAAAATCACCGGCTCGCTTTTTCGACAAAGATATTGAAGCAGTGTAACTTCCAGTTATACAATAAACCTCCTTGCTGTAGAATGTGGAAGAGAATTTCAGGGAAACGCACATAAATTACCCACAATCCCACACTTCTAACACAAAATTACTGTGTTGAAAAGATATATTAGAAGACCAACACACTTTCGTGTTATAAAAGCTAAATTGACACAGCACAGTTTTAACACGAATGCGAATTGGTTACTCAAGCCTCTAGTAAACCAATTCCAGTGTAAATTTTAACACAATCCGTTTAACCAACATCTTTGTGTTAAAAAACCCCTGCAATAGTTTTCAGTGCAATAATGCATAGTGTTTAAAACAATCAAATTAGCCGTCCATATACAAATTAGTTTTGTTGTTTAATATATTTTTGGTAGTTTCAACAATTCATTTTTCTTTGTGTAGGTAACATACGTGTCACCTTGACACTGCTCTCTAAATGTTTTAAGACAAGTACGCAGTTAATATTTGGGTAGTATCAACTTAATGCTGGTTTAAAACTGTGTAACTGTGATATACATTGCTGTATCAAGAAAAGCTAAGTTTAAAAAAGATGGCGGTTTGACAGTTTTCCCAGTATCTACTTGAGGAGAGACATTTTGAAGTATATTCTAAACATGGAAGTTCTTAAATGTATTATACGATTAATCATGGCGGATCTCTGGATTTTTCTATATCAGTTTGAGGTGGTAACCTTTAAGAGTATCAGCTTTTCTTTTAAAATCTGTTATAAGTGAAAAATACTAGTGTGAACAAATAAATATCAATCTGAAATTGTATAAAACACATTAATAAATCATTTTTAGAAACTTAAGTCTTTGAACTAAACGAATATATACAGTGACAAATGGTATCAACATGTATGGAATATATTATAATGTGAACTATAAGGGTACGTTCATGAATATATATATATATATATATATATATATATATATATATATATATATATATGTTCGTGAATGCGATAACTTGAGTAAAAAACGTCCGATTTCGATGAAATTTGGCTCAAATGTGTAAAGTAACATTCATGACTTAGAGATCGAAAACCAGAAAAATCGGACCATGGGAAAGGGGGTTAATGGGGGTTTTAAATTTTCCGAAAATCAGTTTATTTTATTTTCACCCTAAAATTTATAAAACTCTTAATTTTGGTTTTGACTATTTTATAGAGCTTAGAAAACAAATAATATAGTGTTTTTAATTATTAACCTACACACCTATAGTGGTTGTGAAGAAAATCCCAAAAAGTGCTCATAAAATCGCCCATGTTAATCTTAATGGGAAAAAGGTTTTTGGCTTTTCCTCAGTTCATTTTGATGTAATCTTCACATTTCCTTTTACAAATCAGTCAGCTCTACAAAACAATCATTTTCGCGTATAATTTGTGATTCTACGTTCAACCGTTGCAGAGATATTCCAAGTGCTAAACACAGTACGTTGTCCAATGTTATCCTTATGGAGAATTAATAAAATTGTATGTCTCAATTATTTATGAATGTATATTGATTATACTTGGTATGTGGCTTCCCGTAGTACTAGTATATTGATATTTGCACAACAAATTTATTTTTATTAATCATACCCGTAGCAGCAAACCTGCATATTCAGCCCTAATGTTATTCTTATGGAGAATAAGTAAATTTTTATATATCCCTTAATTATGAACATAAATTAATAAAACTTGGTATGTAGCTTCACTTTGCTATGTAGTTGACAATACTAACAGAAATATTGTATGGTTGATGTAATTAACTTAAGCGTTACATAAATAATATATGTACCTCTTTCTGTTGATTTGAAAAACAAAAATAGTTATTTAAGTAACTCACTCACCATTCACTGGCACCGGTTCCACAAATAGGCCCCTATAGGCTCACAAGGCGTGATGGTCAAGGTGACGACTTCAAATCCATGAAAGCAATCCTCTCTTGGTTGTATTGTATGTAGGGATAAAAATCTGTGCAGTTACGGAAATAATTTATTCTCTGATGGTAAACCTTTTTCCTCGTCGGGTGTGTGGGCAAACCAAGCCGACAATCGTAGTGACTATGGCTTTATGTGCTGTTGTGGCATAGAATGTAAAAAAGGAGCACCTATTGTGCCTACTATGTTAAAAGAGAGAGTGAAGCTGAAAACAACATTTGTAAACATTTAGAATTCAAATAAAGCACTGTTTTCTTTCTTTCTATCTTTCAATCCTCTCGTGGAGTCTTGGCAATTACATTTTATCAACTTTGTATTACTTATGTACAACTCGTCCTGTAACGGCTCACACCCTGCTTTCGTCTATACTTTCTGGGCACAGATCTTTCACTTAGGTGGACAGGCAGAGCAAGACAAATAGAGACTACAGTGTTTAAAAATATTTTTACTAACAATCTCCAAGTAAATAACAATTTTTTTATATCCACGACATTTGCTAAAACGTGTTAAAAAATAAATAAATTTAACATATTTCATTCTAATAAGCCATGTTTACCTCTGGTCCAAGTATGTTAATATTGTGATTTTGGCGTGAACAGAATATTTTTTAAATTTAATTTAAAACATATATTTGTGTACTAATATTATAAACTGTACTATAATTCGTGTTTGATTTTCCCGTCAAAAAAACGTCTTAGGGAGCAACCATCACAAGGTATGTTGTTTTGTTCCATGTTTGTTTTCATTAGTAAACTTAAAACTTGTTGTGGTATTACTATAATAATTATGCACTCTTATTTCGGGTTATTTAACATTATTCTAAGATTGATTTAAGTAGTTCTATTTCAAAACCAGTCTCGTATAAATTATTCGTTTACTTTTGAGAGTTTTCGAGAAGTCTCCCCAATTTAGGGAAAGCTTTTCTTGCCTCGGAGATCTAGCTATTTTTATTTTATAGATAGATGAACATACACAAAGTTGGTTTCCGAACCACCGGACAACGGTATCAAACCAAAGGCAAATGCTCTAACAACTATACAAAGCCGTTTCTTCTATCAACTTTATGATAAAAATAAGTTTAAGATTTTTGCGAAACGTCTATTCCAGTAGTTGATTAATATAACTATTGACACACTAGCCACATCGTGATGGAGTTTGACACAATTCATTCTAAGGTCTGAAGCGTGATCAGGATGCAGCGCTTGTCCTTCCTAAACTGTCGACCTTTACCCGGGACGTGCCAGCAATAACTGGACGTCTTCCTTCCACAACTTTACCAGACTTTATACATAATCTACTCTTGACTTTTCCTTCCAAACTGTCAAAGCTTTACCTGAATTTACAAATAATTCTTTCTTAAATGTTCCTTTCAAAGCCTTGCCTAAACCGTTCAACAGTATCGCTTTACTCTTCCTTCCAAAGCTTTACCTACTCTTTAAAAGTAAAAGAATTATTATTCATTCTTTTAGACTGACATTTTCACTCTTTTGGGAATTGAGCCACTCTTTTAGAGTGAACTTTCAATCTTTAGAAAAGTGAATTGGAGTCATCATTTGAAAGAGTGGAAAATTCCCACTCATTCAAAGAGTGGAACACGTTTATTTAAGAGTGAAATGCACTCCTTGAAAGAGTGAAATTCACTCGTTGAAAAGGTGGAATTCACTCGATGAAAGAGTGGACCTCTCTCGTTAAATGAGTGGAATTCACTCGATGAAAGAGTGGAACTCACTCGTTAGAAGAGTGGAATGCACTCGTTGAAAGAGTGGAATGTACTCATCGAAATAATGGAATGTACTCGTGAAAGAGTGGAATCTACTCATTGAAAGAGTGGAATGGAAGGGTCTACGGACCGGACCTCAACGCTGGCTTGGGCCTGGCTCATACAATCAGACGTGAAACAAGTTCACCACAGAAGTAGCTTCTAATCACAGCCAGACCCGGTGGGGGGAGGGGACTTGACGACGTGGGGTTGACACACACTGCAGCTCGGGCCAAGTCCTCCACAACGATCGCTCGCACCGACGAAAAAGCCCAGAGTCCCTGCAACACCGTGTATCATTAAACCTTATCGGTAACAACGCCCACGACTCCTAGTTGAGTAATCGGGGCCGGCTCGGCTGATACCGACAGGATCTAAAGTGTACACTACTGGCTACCTACACAGAATACCTGACGCAGTTGTCTTAAATTTAATTAAACTATTTGGGCAGTGCCCAGGCCAATCAGTATGTTGCCAATAAATTGGATAATTTCGAGTTCAAACTGATATACCAAGTAGCTGGTCTCAAACTACCAAGCACAGGCACATGCAACTACGATACGCTAACTCAATAAACTTGTTAAATTTAATTCAAATTAAATCACAACACTATCACAACCGTAGAATAATCCAAAACTAACTACGTACTTTGGCCGGGCTTATTTCCAAGAATACCACACGTGGTGACAGAGCGTGTCGGTACTTGCTCTGCACTATCAGGCCTCAACAGGTTTCTGAAACCGCCTCGCCTCGAAATATATATTTCCTAGTTCCAAATTAAAATAGTCAATGAGTTTGAGGCTTAGCGAAATATGTCTAAATAAATATAATATTTATTTCACCCCTACCTAGACAGTAAACGGCTCTCTGACCCAAGCGTGTCTTGACGGATCACGTGGCAGAAATATTCATCACAAGTTTTAGATTCGAACAGTATATTAATAACAACAATAATAATAATAGTACTATTTAGTCGAGACTCGCCAAATAGCGGGTCACAACCCATCTCAACGCAGATCTCACTGCACAGGAACTCCCGTCACCAACGGACTCGAAAACAAGCACGCACGAAACTCTCCAGACACGATCGCTGTCGGAGCTCAGGACATACTGCCTCGCCGATGCGGCTGGATACCCAGGCCGATAAGCGCTGATAAGCCGGGTCAAAGTGCGACCGGCCGCTTGCCGCCACCGCCTGCTACCTGTCGCTTGGCTGCCCGCCGCGACGACGAAATAAAACCTTCTTCCACCCCCCCCCCTGGAACTTAAGGACTAGTTCCATATTAAAGGAATGAAAACCAACTATCTTGGAGTGAACAAATGATCTTCTCATCTTACAAAAGAGTGAAGTCGTCACGGATTAAAAAAATTAAAACCAAATATCTGGGAGTGAAAATATTCCTTTAAATATAAGAAATTAGTTATTAAAAAAAGAGTGAGTTTAATTAAATTCACACCTTTATATATGTGAAGTTAGCTTATTAAATTACCTAATTTCTAATTAGGCGTAAATCCTCTCTACTAGGTATTGATATTTATTCATTAATCCATATTTCAATGATTACAAATTATTAGTAATTCTAAAAATAAACAGTAGGCCTAGGCCCCCAGAACAGATTTTTAGTAGATGCCTGATAGGCCTAAGAACCTTTTCCAACGGTTCATTACTTAATAATCTATAATTCCATTGATTCAATACTGAGAACCAAAATACTCAGCACTGAATGTTTAGCACTGTTCAGTATAATGAGTGCTTATACTTCCTGGGCAAATAATACGGTATACATAATTGAGAGACTTTGGACCAAAAGAATATGATCAAACAAAAATAAAATTTCCTCTAGCAACTGTTTAGTGAAGATCTGTAGAAAATTCATATTATCTTTGACTTTGTTTTATCAAGACTTTGAGTTATGTCTTGAATTAAATATTATTTCTTGAAATCAAATAAATTCTTTTTCTAATCAAAACAACTTATTTACAGAAACTAAGATATACCTTACAGGTATTTACTACATATAGTCCCGCATGGGCTACAAGGAAGTGGCTTGTGTACGGGAAAAATCACCTATCATCTTAGAATTACCTGTTTTATTTGAGATTATTAATCAACCTGCGACCTTACCATTCATAATTCTTGTTGAGCCACGGCTACATTCAGTCCTACCTGTACGCTATGAGCAAGGCTCGTTCACCGGATTGCATTTACTGCCCGCGCGTTCCCAACAACGCGAAGCACTCTTTCTTCTGCTGCCCACATTGGGTAAAGTCCATACCTGGAGGCCTCAACACAACTTGGCGTGTTGTCTGTGGACACGGTCTGTGTGATGGGAGGATAAGGACAACTGGGATTGCGTGTCATGTCTAGACCTTGTCAAGATTCATACAAAGATGACAGACCAACACTGTGATACAGGCTAGGTCGTAGTAAGTTTGTTCGGCTGGAAAAGACGAAGCCCTGAGGGCTAAAGCCTATTTTAGGCCAGCCTAAAGCTATGAGATAAACACCTCCCGGGTTAGAGCTGAAAAGCGTAGATGAGGTTTTTCAGTGGGTAAACCACGACTGGCAGGAGTCCCACATTACGGCTGCCACCAAGTCTGTGCATTTAAACCATTTTACCCCCACCAATTCAAACAAATTAGGCATTGGGACTCTTAAGCGTTTATTTATTACCACTCAACCTTTGGGATTATCTATCCAGGTTATGAAAGTTACTAATGCTACTAAATAATAGGCCTACTCCTATAATTTTTATATTTTAATGTCCTATATCAAGAGTAACATTACACAGCCTACGTGTGACAGCCTGTTGTACAAGTATAATTATAAATTGTGTATGTATATAAATTGTTTTTTACAAGGCCTGCAGCAATCAGTAGTCTGCATTATTTATACACAAACCTTTCTTGATGGCTTGAATCCCAGGCTTCCTAACAAATGTCTCTAACACAAACAAGAGAGCAACACAACATTTATTATTTGGAAATGAGTAAAAGAGCGATAGGGAAATTTCCTATTATTGAAAATACATTGCTCGGATATCTTAGTGGATTTGAAAATACATTAAATATGGTAAACAACGATAAATTTATGAGTTATCTGTTTTTTGAGGTAGGCCTAAGTCTGTGAAAAACCAAAAAATTGGTAAATGGCTCTTACATAATTATTTTCAAAAGTTTGTTACTCAGTTTTTGGGTATGTAGAGAAATAGTTGTGCTATCATGGAATTTAATTTGTTTTAACGAAAAATATTTTGATTTAAGTAGCCTACTTTTTCATTGTGTGGTTTTAAAATTTGTTTTTAAACATGTATATTAATCTGTGCAAGGAGCCGTCATGACTACGTAAATTTGATTATTTCATTGAAACATAACAAAGTTATACAATTTTAATAAAACTTAGTGAGAACACTGTAGGACATGCTCATGGGCATTTACAACGAAAACTCAGGGGGTTAAGAGGGTCCTCCAGTCACTGGATTTTTGCCTGCTTTTCCCACAAGGACAATGTTAATTTTTGAAGCACATCTCTCCTAAAAATTCATTAATTTATGTTTAATTTTATCAAAATTCCTATTTTTAACAATAATGTGTTCATAAACCGAAATGTTTGGTAACAGTACCTTATACTAAACCTCAACATGGTATAGCCTACATGATGGCCCAAGGTAAACCAAAAATGTAATGCAAAGTTGTATTTCAATGGTAAACTTTGTTATTTTCAATCATTTAATTGTAATTTGTAGTAGAACAACTCAGATAAACAGCAATTGTCTGATGGCTTACCATCTTCAAACTTCGCTTGGTTAGAGATAAGGGTAACTGAATAAAACTCGAGGATTATGTCAAGCCTGAAAAAACATCTATTGAACCAAGCAACAAAATTATAAAACCGTTGATTAAATTAATAATTTGGTATAAACATTAATAATGAAGAGGTGTGTGGTAGGTAATGAAGAGTCTAGGCTATTAAGGCCTGGTTCCCACGGTGCGCCGTAGCTTGCGCGACAGTTGTACCTGGTGCTAGGTACAGTTGTACCTTTTCGATATCTAACTAACTTCTGACTTGCACTTGTCTTGTTCCGTTTGCACGTCTTAACTCACGACTCGGAATGTGCACTTTAGTTCCAATAGGTAAAATGTATAACAACATTTGTTTATGAATCAGTATCCACCTTCACCATAGGAAACATTCTCCAGTTTATATAATAGGTTACTATTTTAATGTTTACAGTTTGTTGTTGTAGGGCCTAATACATTTTTATTTACATGTTTTTATTTGTGTTTTCTAATAGGCCTACATTTATCGTCTTACCTTTTTCACTTCCTCTTCGGTGCACCATAAAATGATGTGTTTTAAATCTACCCTAATAGGTTTTAATTTTTGTACAATATCACTCTGTATTTGCAATTAAATTTAAAACTTTCCCTCACATGTATGAAATGTCAAGTATATTCCTTGACTTTCGGCATTTTTCCAACTTTTTCCACATAGAAATTCCCTGACTTCCCCTTACTTTCCAGATAGTGTGAACAAATCATGGATGGGGTTAATCGTGTAACCACGTCACAATTGCATCGCTTTAGGCTATTGCAAGCGCACTGCCGATCAAATTATCAAATTAATGAGCAGGATGTGACTTTATAAAACAGCTGTTGGTTTAGTCAAAATTTAAAGACTTCTTACTGACATGCTGACCAGATTACAGCGCAAGTAGTTAAGCAAATTCAGAGTCCAATCAAATATAATTATTGCTAGGATTGTTTTACTGATTTAGTATTAGATTTAGCCGCTTCTCCGGGAATAGTGTGTAGAACGACAGAATATAATAAATATATATATATCTCGCAATAGAAAATAACAGGTCGTTTTTTATGTTTATACGTTTCGTTTCGCCTAAAGTTATCGCGACATCACTAGGCCTATCGAATGAATCTTAGCGTACCCTGTAAGCTACGTAAGATTGTGAAAATATTGTGGTTGGTCAAACTGTTAAAATTACCCATCATGGAATATCCAAAGAAGAAAGGAGAAAGAATTTTATTTTTCTAGCCTTTGTAGGTAGTGGAAACATTACAATTTCAGGATAAGTTGACTGTAAGTTATACCAACAAAAGTGAAGCTCTTTTATGAATTTTACGCTAATAAATCTTTCAGAAAATATAAAAAAATTATAGCTTCAGGAACAGTAGCGGTACATACCATGTTTTTTATTTGAACTTATTGGCGAAATAAGCGACAAAAGCTACCGTCTGCACAAAGGGGGTCAGCTACTGCCACTGTACAACTGTCAAATCAGTAACTCGTTCATTCCGTTTACACGGTTCATAGTTGAATCTGACTAAAACAGTCACTGGCACTGTCTGATTGGCACCATGGAAACCACAAATCAGAACTAATATATTACTAACCAGAAGTAAAAAAGCTTACTTTCAATGTATGATTATATAAACACTTCACTTATAATGTTGGCAATTCGCTACCAGATAATTTTGCCACTAAACATATAGTTATCACTTTATACTGAAGGCCATGGAAGTAGGGGATAAAGCCGATTCAAAGTGGTGGAGGTGATGCCGGTGTCGGGAGGGGGGTTCATTTTTTTGCCCCCCCCCCCCGCAATTTTGTTTTGCTAATTACCGTTAGTTAACATAATTTACGTAATGTGTATGCTAATTACACTGCATATTAAATATATATTAAATAAATCACTGTAATTAGAGCAATTGTACATAATTTGCATCCCCCCCGAACATTCGTCTCCACCATTTGTCATTTTCGTCTCCACTATTTTGCCCCCCCCCCAACCAACCACACACATTGACCATGAGAGTGATTAATGATAATGATATACCGACAAAGGAGCCACCCCAACATTCCCAGACATGGGGTTATTTTTATTGCCATGTAATTTCATTAACAAAGGTCCCTTGTCAGAATTCCATTATAGCAGGATTAATTTACGAAGCACCTGCGTTGCAGACTGTGAGAAACAAACCGATCTGCTCTTCCCAAGTTAACATCACCTGCGACACTAGATCACCTGTGCTGCATACTCCACCACACACTACAATCACCACGTAAACCTCACACCGAACAGCGACAATTGTCGTCAGAGTTGGTTTAGACTTCGACGAGTATAGCCGATAAGTGTGTGCGCCTATACTTCTTTTGTTCTGTTCCCTGGATTATTAAACGTAGGTGTTATTCATTATTCTCAATATTAGTTCTCATTTTTATGTTTATTTAATATTTTTAATTTATTTGTATAAAAGAATACCAAATTTCTGTATGATAATTAAGAAATGAATTTAGTATCACTGATCTCATATTACATTAATTGTAGTTATACAAAAATCATATTGCCGTACTACAATTAACATCAATGCTTAGACTCTCATGCTATAGAGCAACCATTCGTACAAGTATAAATATAAATAAATTATTTGAGTTTTGCACTAAATTTTATAATTAGATAATTGAACGATGTGAAAGTATCTTTATACACAACTTTACTGCTTAGACTATAAGAGAATCAACTCAACTGGCGTGTCTGTGACCACAATAACTCAAGAATGCCTCCACAGTTAAACTTAAAGTTTTCCAGAAAAACTTAACAGGTCAAAATCTCGGTCAAGTTCGTTATTCAGATAATTTCGTTCTGTATTAATCAAATTATCTTAAAACCAAATTTATTTTTTTCTCCATAAGAATAACATTGGAACCCATTTTAGTGGTACTTGAATCGTTAAAATTTAGCCGACGTCTATGTTTCAACAACAGAGTAACAATAGTTAGTTTACTAGAGTATACTTTGTTATACTGGATAATAAAAGTTTTATTACCAAATAAAAAAAAAGCGAGATAAATCTAAGTATATTTTTAAGTTGTGAGCATATTTATTATTTTATAAATTATTAAGTGTACGTTCAAAAAAAAATCCATACAGTTAATATTCCCTTAGTACGCCTACTCTGTGTAAATATTGTCAGTCGTCGGAGGCGAAAATTGTAACAGTGGCAGACGACAGACGACAGACGACGCGTGTGGCAGATCGAAAAACTCAAAATAAATTTTGATGACTGTAAATACTAAGATTAACTTAACTTATAATATAATTTGTTTTATTAAATTTTCTTAGACAATTGGTAATACTGTGATTGTCATGAGTAAAAAGTATACAAAGCCTCAATTTGTCTAGAAAGCGTTGATGAAGTTAGTCACAGTAAGTGAACAACCTTAACATTTATTTTGTAGGACAATTATTTGCTAGGTTATATTTTCACTAAATTAATAATAAAAATTGTCTACATTACCTAACATATATTACCAGTAATGTAGTAGGTAACCACAATAAAAGCTATAGATTATTCTAACCAAACAGCCTTTTTCGGAAGGTTATCTTGGATGATTTGACATAGCCTAGGGTTGGATTACAGTAAGAGTAAGCCGACATTAAACTGGCAATACAATGTTGTAAAATACTTTAAACACATTACCAGGAATGTTGTAGTGAACCAAAATAAAAGCTTTAAACTATTCTAACCAAACTAAGCCTTTTATACAGGTTATCTGAAATGATTTGACAAATCCTAGGTTTGGATTATAGTAAGGTGTTTTCATCATAAACTTGGACCTATGGCTATAAAATGTAGGCCTATACACTTAGGCTACTTGCCATTTTAGAAGTTTCATGTACGGTCTTGGACCAACCCATTTTTATAGAATTTAATTTCATGATAGCCTAGGCTATTGAAACAATATATTGAAATATCATTTTGTAAAATACAACTGTTATAAAATACTTTAAACATTACCAGGAATGTTGTAGGGAACCAAAAAAAGGCCTTAAACTATTCTAACCAAACTAAGCATTTTATACAGGTTATCTGAAATGATTTGACATATCCTAGGTTTGGATTATAGTAAGGTGTTTTCATCATAAACTTGGACCTATGGCTATAAAATGTAGGCATATACACTTACGCTACTTGTCATTTTAGAAGTTTCATGTACGGACTTGGGCCAACCCATGTTTACAGCATTTAATTTCATGATAGCCTAGGCTATGCTATTGAAACAATGTATTGAAATATCATTTTGTAAAATACAACTGTTATAAAATGCTTTAAACATTACCAGGAATGTTGTAGGGAACCAAAAAAAGCCTTAAACTATTCTAACCAAACTAAGCCTTTTATACAGGTTATCTGAAATGATTTGACATATCCTAGGTTTGGATTATAGTAAGCTGTTTTCATCATAAACTTGGACCTAGGTTATTGAAACAATATATTGAAATCTCATTTTTTTCCATCTAAATAACTGGACCTGACGACTTATTGTTAATCCTTAAGGCCTTAAGGGGTAATTTGACTTGGCCTATAGAAATTGTTAACATTAGTTCATATAGGAAACTCGCTGTTCTCTTAAAAGTTAAATTAACCACACTGCTAAAGTCACTGCTTAGCCCAAAATACTCTGTTCTAAGATAACGCACCCATGCCAATCCTAACAACAAACCATGCCTGAAATCTTCAATTTATTTTAAAAATAAATAAATTTACGCATTTATACATAATTTACTTTCATAACAACAAGTATTAAATGTATGTATGTTTTTCTACGGATAAAATGTTAAATCGGCGGCGGGATCCGAACCTGCGACCTTACACTCCAAGAGCCAGTGCGATACCCTCTCAGCTACCGCGATAATAGATTCTTAGGGGAGAAGTGACTAAAAGTATAGCTATATAGACATAAAACCCGGATTCTGGCGGCAGTTAAATGATAACGGAATGTATTCTGAAGATGTTACTCAAATCAGAAATTGAATTTTTTATGAGACTCGATTTAAGTTTGATCATGTGTTTCAGTTATCCTTATACGCGAGGAATGAGCGTACTCCTAGTACTACAAATAGTAACATCATTGATGAATCTGTAAATTGTATTAGAGCAACAACTTATACAAGTAGAAATGTGTCGAAATAGCAATAAATTATTTGAGTTTTGCACTACATTATACAATATCCAATATGTAGTAACATCATTGATTAATGTGTATACTGTATCATAATTAACTAACATCATATGTGTGTCACTACTAATTAAGAAATGAATTTATTATTGAAAATACATTTTAAAACATTTTCTATTACCGTACATAGTTTCTCATACTCTAGAGCAACAATTGCTGCAAGTAGAAATGCCATTAAAAGTTTTTTTAAACTAAGTTATATTTAAGTAGAAATAAATTCCTGTAATTCACCAGCACCGTTATCATTGTTTAGTTGCAGCAACAGCGATCAACATGCTTTTGAGTTTTGACGGCCCTACGGGCTACCAGCCGCCTGATGGTAACGGTGTGAGGTAGCACTGGTGACAGAAGCATTGCTATCTAGAGTCAAGGGTCAACTGTGTGTATGCGTGTGCGAGTGATAACAGTATCAGCTGGCCTCTCTCATATCTCAAAATTCAAAGTATTTTGCTTAATCTAGTTTATGAGTAAATCTTGTTTTTGATTGTATCCTTTATAAATGGTAAACGTTATATTAGTATTGTTTTAAATATTATTCTTGATATTTTTTTGGTGTAAAGTTAATTACAGTCTGGCATTGTTACTCCTTCTTGTATTTTTATTTGTTGTATTGATCAAACATCACAGGGAACAGCTTTACATGTTGAGCTAGACTGAAGTATTATTTTGTTTTTCATTAGTTTTATTTTAGTTTTACTGACCACACAACTGGTTAAAGTGGTCAGTTTATTTCCAACTTCTCCACTGTATTTGTTTTGTATTGCTCTTTAAGGAAATAAAATCATTTATCATCATTTATCATTTATCACTTAGGGTGGTGCTGCTTCAAGGTTTGACTCCCGAAGGTTTCGAGGAATTCCAAACATCGTTACTTGGTAATTGTCATACTGTCAATAAATAAAAAAAAATAGATTTGTACATCATTATATAATAGATCATTGTTAAGACTCATATGTACCCCAATTTAAAAATCATTTTAAATAATTAGATTGTTTTTCTATTTACAGATCATGAATGTCGACCGCCCCTTCACTTGCACCGTATGTGGCACTGCCTTTCGTAGGAGGGATAACGTCATCCGACATGCCCGTATGGCTAACGGAGGGGATCAGCTAGTCTGCCCCGAGCCTGGATGCGACATTCGCTTCAGCAGGGCAGATGCGCTTCAGCGGCACATTATGAAAATCCATCGACCAACGCCACCACAATCAGACAACCCCGCTTTCTGCCCTGGATAGTATTATGGGGTTATACATTTACTTTAATTAACCAATATGATATATGGTGACATCAATTTAGTTTTTTGTTTTCAATACATTATATAAAACTAAATAGTAACAGCATTGTTTAGTATCTAAAAAAAACTAACATCATTGTTTAATCTCTCATGCTATAGAGCAATTATTGTGACAAATGTAACGTACAATCATTATTGTTTTCGCACCATGTCATATTATATGGCTATTCATTTACTCAAATTAATCAATATAATACAAAGTGATATCAATGTAGTTTTTTTCAATACATTATAAAAAAGTGTAAATAGTAACAACATTGTTCAGTCTGTAAATAGTGACATCATTGTTTAGTATGTAAAAACTAACATCATTGTTTAGTCTCTCACGCATGCATTTATTGACACAGATGTAACGTACGATCATTTTAGTTTTCGAAATACGTCAGATAACACTATGAATAGTAATATCATTGATTATTCTTTACATTACATCGTAATTATGTATCCTCTCTCAAAACTTGCACACTTGTTATATTACTGGAGATTAAAACTATCGTTTTGTTATTTCATATGTCGCTGCGCAGAGACCGGCAGATGCGCCGCCTAGACCAGCAGATGCTCCTGTCATCTCCGCCCAGGAACCTGTGGCCTACCCAAGAGGTAAGAACCAAATGATTTACAACATAGCTTTCTCATTTTCATCCATCTAACAATATATTAATATCGATTAGACTCTTATACAATCCAAAATAGTATTTCGTTTTAAAGCATCTTTCAAGTTGTCACTAATTATAGCTTACAGAAGTTATATCTCTCTTTCCTGGGTTCCATCATTTTCATATTCATCTAACATTATATTAATATTGATTAGCATCTTATGCAATCCAAAATAGTATTTCATTTTAAAGCCTCTTTCAAGTTGCCACTAATCATAGCTAACAGAACTTATATCTCTCTTTCCAAGGCTCTATAATTTTCATATATCTAACATTATTAGTATTGTTTAACCTCAAAACAATATATATCAATTTAAAGCCTCTTTCAATTTGTCACTGTACATAGCTAACCGAAGTTATATCTCTCTTTTAAGGGTTCCCATGCGTCAAATGCTGCTACCTTTATTCGAGGATGGACGCATTGGCTCGGCATATGCGCTACGCATGACGAGGGCGTCAGGGCGAATCGGTCCCAGTGGATCTCCCGGTTTCAACCCAAGTGGGGTGCAGCCACCTTCACCAGCACCGTCATCATCGTTCAGTGGCAGCAGCAGCGATCAACATACTTAGGGTGGTGCTACTTGAAGGTTTGGCTCCCGAAGGTTTCGGGGAATTCCAAACATCGTTTCTTGATAGATTGAAATCATACCGCTTACTAGAAGCCGCAGATCACCACGTAACGTTGTTAGAATACCTCGGAACCATTCGGGAGCGTGTGGTAACACTCATGCAATACGTACTCGAACTAATTAACACAATCAAGATGAACATTTTGGTCAACTGTGAGTTCGCGAATGTACATGACGATACTTGTGAACGAAACTTCAAAATAGAAAACGTCCCAATTTTCCGTACGTCTGATCGGAATGAAATATGGCCAGTTTTTGTTCAGAGCATACTTGCAGAAAATGAGGAGTGCCAGATGAAGGGTTCTGGTTGGAGGGTTCTAGATATACAGTTAAGAGTCAATGTCTACCACCCTCTCGGAGGAAGTTCATTCATTCCACTACCACAAGATATCGCCATGAAAAAAGCCGCGGTTTCTGTGCTCAGTGATCAGTACAAATGGTGCTTTGAGTACTCTAACCTAACGAAGTACATCATTGGCCTGGGTAATCAACAATTAAATCCAATTAACTTCACTGCAGAACTTCGAGCCCGGATCAATTTGAATTTTGAAGGTCTTCACTTCCCCGTTAGTATAGAGCAGATTAGCACGTTTGCAACAGTCCCAGTGTAAGCGTAAAGGTGTACGGTTTGGACAACCTGAAAAATAAGAGGGATGGACATTTCCACAAAATTCTATATCCGCTTCGTGTAGCAAAGCGGGAACTGCCCAGTCATTTTGATCTATAGTTCCTGACAAACGAAGGCACGACCCATTATGCATATGTACAAAATTTTGAGAGGTTGGTTGGATGTCAAATGACTCGACGTGGCCACAAACTATACATCTGCAAGAGATGTTTTGCCACGTTCGACAATTAACCGATAACATTAGGTGTCCGCTGGTAGCAACACCTTGAAGAACATAAACGTTATTCCTATGGCCATGCTCCTTTGCGTACACAGAAGACGCGGACATTAGATTCCGTTGACCGGAGGGATCGCAACGTAGTCGATTCACTCTCTACGCTGACTTTGAGAGCGCTCTGGTACCGATCAACCAAGAAGAACCTCTCGACCCTCCTCCAACGATTCAACCACCAGCATGGGATCCTGCAACCAACAGATGAGGAGAAGGTGGAAAACGTGATGGAATTGGGTCCAGGAATGTCAGGATATTAAATTTCCACATGCCGTACAGTTTCGCTTAATACATTTGTGACGACAACCGAAGTGCAGAAGAGGGAGACGATGATGACAACGAGGATCCAGTGACGCGTGACACCTTTTCTAAATTGCTCTTGTAAAGGAGTGAGGACGTTGGCAAAAATGTCATCAATATGCTGCGGGACGTTGTCAAGAAGATTGGTGACATATTATATGGCAAATGTCAACCAGGAAACCGCCCGCAGCTTACAAATAAAGAGGAGGCAGCGTTCCAACAGGAGACCTCTTGTCACATCTGCAGACAAGAGTTTATCCGGGGTGATGTGGATGATTTGAAGGTGAGAGACCACCAACACTAACCCCGTACAAGTACAGAGGAGCGGCTCACAGATCCTGCAACCTTCGCTTCAAAGAGCAGGACACTGTCAACGTGTACCTCCACAATCTGTCAAATTACGCGACGCGCACTTCATCATCAGGGAGCTCGCAGTTGACAGAGGAGACGATGATGTGCTAGCAAACACCGAGGAGAAATACATAACTTTCCACCAAACGTTTTAAATATCCCTGAGCGGGCCGGCGCGACTCCATCAAACTCCAATTTATCGACTCGTACATATTCCTGCCAATGTCACAAATGAAATTGGCATCAATCTTACCAGTCGATAAGAAGACAGTATGCAGAGCTCGAGTCATAGACCCGGAAGAGTTTGAGTTGCTACAACGCAAGGGAGTATTTCCTTACGAGCACATAATGTCACAGGACTTACTGAATGAAAATGTGTTACCGCTAATTGGAATCTTCGGAGATGACGTCAAAGAAGAAGACTATGCACACGCCCAACAAGTCTGGACCAAGTTAGATTGTCAAACCCTCGGAGACAATTCAGACATATATCTTCTAACAGACGTCATGCTGTTGTCTGAGGTTTTCGAGGGTTTTAGAGATATGTGCATAACACACTAAAACTTGGTTCCTGCAGATTATCTGACGCTAACATCATATGCTTGGGACGTGATGCTGCTCAAGACAAGTGTGGCCCTCGATACCCTACAGGATGTAGATCAATATCTATTTTTGGAGAAGGGTATTCGAGGCGGACTTGTCCAGTGTGTAACCCGACACGTCGTTGCCAATAACAAATACACAAGAGGGACAGGTGGCGATCAAAACTGTACGACTCCCATACACACCAGAAGAACATCTGATGAGTGGCGCGGGAAAGTTAAAAAACTAATGGCCACCCTGATGGATAAGGAAGGATACGTAATCCAATACCACTATGTACAGCAAGCGTGGACCAATGGATTACGTACTCAACGAATCCACCGGGTATTGCGATTCAAGCAATCGACATGATTGAAACCATACGTGACGATGAATAACGAACTGAGACAGCAGGCCAGAAACACGTTTGAGGTGCAGCTGTTCAAGCTAATGGTCAATGCTGTCTACGGTATGAGTCTCCAAATGTTCGAAAACATCCGAATGTTAAACTGACGACCTCCCACAAAATCTGCACAAAGTATGTGGCCAAGGCAAATTTCAGTGACCGCATCTGGTACAACGAGAACTTGGCCCTACTTCAAATGGTGAAAGTGCGGGTGGTCTTGATCAAGCTATTTTATGTAGGCATGAGTATTTTGGACCAGAGCAAACGGTGGATGTATGGCTTCCACTATGACATGGTAGAACGATACGGATTAGATAGGAGTAGAACGGCCTACATGGGCACTGTTGGGATCATCTACGCTATCCGTATCAGAGACGCCTACCATGACAGAACCTGGACGAATTCGACACTAGCAACTATCCCCAGAATCACATCTGCTACAGCTGTCAGAATGACAGGGTACTGGGGAAGTTCAAGGACGAATCCGTCGGGGTGGCCATTAGGACATTCATAGGCCTGATGGCGAAGCTATACTGCGTAGTTTATGGCGGAATGACGTGCAGTATTGATAATGGAAATGTTACTGAAATTGATGATTGTGTGGATCAGTATTTACAATCATAGCAGTAGATGGTGAGATATAATGTGGTAAATAAACCACAGCGTAGACACCAACATTCTGTACAGGCAGTTTGGACGGATACATTTGGATCTCTATGGTATTCATTCTACTGTATCGTTACAGTCAGCAGCAGCAGAAGTAGTACTTGTAGTAAAACAGAAGCAGGAACTGGTATAATCGATATTTGTACTTAGATATAACCAACCGCGTAATGGGATACAATTGGTTAGGGCACATCGTGTGTGAGATAGTAGATTGTTGATTGACGATAGCGATCCACAACCAATATCGTTAGTATCAATGACATTAGTAGTACAGTGATCTGTGATAAAATTGCAGCGTACATTTTTTTTCTCAACACCTTTGATATAGACAATCGATCGTTTGGCGTTACATGCGCGTAAGCTGTACTCTAGCACATGATACCAGATATCACCTTGATCCCATTCCAATCCGTGACAGTGTTTTGTGAGCCAATAGCTTTCACGTAGTTTCTCTTGTGTAAGGAAATCTCGACTGAATGGTGATTTGGCGATATGATGCATTAACAGTGTACCACTGTCTAATTCCAAGACACACACCTCTTTCATAATGTAGTTATTATTAATGCCCTTGAAACATTGAAAATAAAAAAAAATCGGAGATGTTAAATTTGTTGGCGATACTCTGCGTAAACGATCCATCTAGTATGAGTGTTGATCATTGACAGATACCACTCTAACCGCCAAAGTTCACATTTGCATTGCAATGGCGATCAATGTCGATAACGTTGTCAAACTCTGCATATACAAGACAGTTGACAGTCTCTGTGAGCGTCACGTCAAAACCAATCTCCATTGTACACTACCGCTACGGGTTAGGTTCCATTGAGTAGTGTCACTTGCTAACAGATACGGTGTTAGTTCAAATTCCATCAGACAATATCAATCATCGTCATCATCTCTATTTATCAGATTACCAGCATTGCTAAAGTGTATACCAGAGCCCGCCAGCATGGTAAGTGGATACCAGTCTGAAAAAAGGCTGTGATACACCATTACGTATTTGACCTTTCCATCTTCATAGTGCGGTTGTAGCGGTTTGGACGACACTTGTTTACCATCCACGTACAGTGAGAAGTAGTTTTTTCTGAAATTTTGGAAATTATGTGGATTGTTTTTTAAATCACCATTATACGATGCGTCAGTGACCAAACTAACAATAGTTCGTTTCGGCACTTGACCTAGAAACACATCGTCCAAAGTCTTGTTCCTTATTCCAGACGCAAGTGTGCATGTTTTCAATTCCAGTCTGGCGATTGGCTATTTAGCAGTGCCAAAGCGTCTGAAGCGTCTTGCTGTGCACCAACAGCACAGTTGGACTAACCTAACATCTTCGTATCCAAAGATTCGCATCAAGAATATGTTCTTTGTATTCAAGATTATGCGACATAATTGAGAAAGTACCTTTTGATCGAATTAATTTAAATCGCAGTTCCACACCATTCAACAGGACCTTGTTCTGATTACACATGTCCACATGTATATGACCGACCATATCGATTTCGCGACTTTTATTTGTAATTTTTCGTCTCGCCTTTAGTCCGTCATTATCGTCCTCAGTATTGTCCATACGACCGGCATCATCTGTTTGCCACAGAGCACATGTCAAATGTGATGTCCATGCATCAAAGCCATAGTTCATCAATGTTTCAATATACACTCTATATGCACAAGTGTTGTTTTGCGGTGTAATTAGTTTCTGATTCATAAACATATCCACTCGACTGAATAACGAATGCATCCAATTGTTTACGGGTCCAACTAATTTCGCTTCTTCGGCATCTGTGATTGCTAATCCTGTCGTTTTGACAATAGTTGCTGTAATTACCAACATTGTCTGTGACATATCAGTGTATTCTTCAACATTGCCTGGCACTACAAACTAGGGATGGGTTGGTTGAATTTTTTCGGTTCGGTTTTTTACAAAAAAAGGTTGTCGGTTGTCGGTTTCGGTTATTCTTCAAAGAACTAGCCTAATAACGTTCTCGTCCATAGTTGAAATTTAAGTTTCTACCTATATTCTGATATTCTGCCTAAAAAAAAATTAATTGATTTATACCGGTATATATAAATCGCTTTCATACAGACTGAAATGGTTTTTAATTAAGGGAACCCATAGTGGCCTGACATCAATACTACTCTGACTTATCAGATTTTCATGTAATTTAATTAATGCCCCTTCAACAAACTTTATTTTATAATAGTGAGACTCATGATGTATAATTGTTGCCTCTTCCCAACTAAATTTATGATCATATTCCCAGGCATGTTTCGCCAATTTAGATTTTACTGTTTCGCCATTTTGTGTGTTTCTTTTATGTTCGTTTATACTAACTTTTAGCGGCCTTTTAGTTTCTCCTATATATTCACCCTCACATTCACATTTGATACTGTGGATACAGTTTTTGAGGCTTGTTCTTCATTTTTCGGTTTTACTTTAGTTAGTTTCTGTATCAAACTGTTTGACGATTTAAAAGCTGTTATGATTGTACCCTCAAATGCCAAAAGAGGATATCATATTAAGAAATTTAGGGGGTTTTATATACAGCTGGTAGAGTGAGGAAAATTAATACAGCCAGATAGTCGAATTAAACTTTGCTGTATATTAAATAAAACTTTCAAACAACTTTACGGAATTATACACAAGACCAGTTCATATTATTTTATACTAATACATATATAACCCTTCACCAATAATTATAATATGGTTTGGTCTTACTGCTACTGGTTTTGACTGGATTTTCTGGACTATTCTAAATGTGGTTGATTTCTGTAATTTCTACAGCAACCACTCATTTCCAGTCCACTTTTTCCAGTAACCAGAATCTGACAAACAGCTTATTTGAACTTTATACCAGCTGCAGTTCTACCACTCAAAAAAAGGTAAATTCCCCTACTTTTAAAGACAAGTTTAATTATTACACTACAACAGAAAATATATAATTTTGCTTTGTGTGATTTCAAATTAAAATCTATTTTACATGGGTACAGAATTTTCCCTTCCTATCTTGAAATTACATAAACAAAATTATATGAAATCAGTACCTAACATTTTTACACACAAATATTCATGAAATAACTTAATTCCACAATTAAGTTATTACTCAAATTTACAACATTTTCGAATTTAAACACCTTTAAACAAACCGCGCTCGACCCTAGCGCTCCCCGTGGTGATCATTTCAATCACGCTGATCTAGTTCCCAAATCGCCACTAGAGATCACCACTCAATGAATAGCAATCAAATTATAACTTCCGTTTCTAAACAAAAACAACTAATTATTTCTGCTATCAGATAAACAATCTTAATCTACAAATTCCATATTTCTAAAGCATCAAACATTTAAATATATCATCAAATAAAATATTCTACTATTTAAGTCATCTTAAAATTGAATGCGTAACAATATTTTGACTCTATAAACTCCCCCCCCCCTTGGTCAACAACTAGACCAGTGGCTAACTGCCCCAAAAACTTTCCCTTTCGTCATTTTGATTTTGACCTAGTTCCTAAGTGCATGTCGTGTGTTAGTGTTTTCCCGTGTTTTTTCCCTGTTTTTACTAATTCCCAAGTGTTTTAATTTACCCCCGTGTTTTAATGTCTTTCCCCATGTGTGTCGCGTTTTGTTTTTATTGTGTTCAGTGTTCGTGTTCGTGTGAAAGTCTAATAAAAAGTGAAAATTAGTGTGTTCCTAGTGCGTCGAGTACTTATTTTCCCTGCATTACATACACTCAATACTTACATACTGAATTACGCCACCTTTCGTTGCCACAAATAATCACGGACTCACCTACTCATAACACATTCGCTCACTCAATTATACAAAACTTCAGAACCCTACAATTTCCCACCTTTACTCACAATAAAAAAAACACCATGTATAAACAAGTTCCCTTGACTTACACAACAACGAACAAAATTACCTAACAATTTGAAACCCACAATTTTTTGAAACAACTACAATCCTAAAATAACTGAAATACTTTTTAAAATACAACAAAACATCTCTTGAGAATATACATAACAATTATAAAGTTCATTTCGCTTCCGTAGTCGGTCTTATCTCGCTCGTAATCTCGCTTATCTCTTCCTTCATTTGGTCGTTATTTATTTGCTTCCAATCGTCTTCAGCTCTTCTTTAAGTCAATTATATGGACCTTCTTCATGTCTTCAAGTTTTGCCAGATTTTGAACAAGTACTGTAGAGTCGCTCAGGAAATAACGAATCACATAAGGTCCCATGTATCTTGGCGCCAACTTTTTCGAGAATTTATTTACAGCTTTGCTTAAGTAACGAGTCTTGACGTAAACTTGCATGTTTATTTTAAAAGGATGATTCCTCCGAGGAAACTGGTATCTTTCCCGTCTTTGATTTTTGGCAATACTCCATCTTACATTATTTATCGCTTTTTCTAAATTTCGCTTTCTTTCTTCCGGCGTTAACTTCTCGGAAATTATATCGTTCACGTGCCACAAATTGGTTAGAGCATTGTTACAAGGATGGTTAAACATTAAATTAAACGCACTGGTTTTAGTAGAGCCGTTCATAGCTGTATTTAGACTTGTAGCGATCAGTCCCAGATTAGAGTCCCACTTATCTTGCTCTAGTCCGTAAAAACTCCTTAAGGCGTTATTTGTCTCCCGCAAATATCTTTCGGATAGATTTCCGTTTGCTCTGTAAGCTGCCAATTTCCTGTGTTCCACGTAATTATTGAACATAAATGTTTTGAATTCTTTAGAAGTGAAGTAGCTGGCGTTATCTGATACGGGGTATGGAAAAGCTGTCAAAAATTATTTTCAACTTTTCAATTATGAACTTCGACTTAGTATCTTTTAGTGGATACAACCATACAAAACGTGTAAACGCATCAACCACAATTAAAATATATTTATTTAACTTGGTTGATCGAGGAAGTGGTCCTACCAAATCTATAAAAACAGTATTTAGCACTTGATTAACTGGTACAGATATTAATCGGCCTACATATTTCCTTTGTTCCGACTTGGACATTAAACATATTTTACATTCACGGCCTTTGCTCTCAATGAAATCATTGAGTTCAGGGTGATGAAAATATTGATTTATTTTGCTTTGAGTTCTGAAAATTACCATATGCCCACCAATTATTGAGTTGTGATAGAAAGCAAACTTTATGCCGAACAATTTTTTGGGCAAATAGATTTTCTTTTTAAATAATAAAACTTCTTTTTTCAGGGTAAAGTTTTCATTGTTAGTCTTATCTTGTACGCTTTTAATTATCTGTTTGCACACATCATCATTTTCCTGGTGGTGTTTAATGTCATTTAAATCTAAGGTCAACTCATTTAATACATTACAAAAAACTACTTCATTTTTCTTGTTTTCATTTTGGACATTTTTATAATTAGGCTTTCGCTCAGGTCTTTGCTCATTTAGGCTTTTCGGTTTTACTAGTCTACATAGAGCGTTTACATGGCCTAGCGGTTCACTGCTCGTTACTTCTGATTTTTCTCCGTTATTGTCGTCCGCACCGCCAAACATACGGGATAACGCGTCTGCCACTACGTTGTCAGATCCTTTTACATGCTCTACAGTGAATGGTAAGCTAAATAACCTCTGAAACCATCTAGCATGTCTACCACGGCTTTTACCAGAACGGAGCATAAAACTCAATCCCTCGCAATCGGTTACTAATTTAAAACATTTAGTTGCCAGGAACTGATGCCACTTTTCTACACATGAAATAACGCTGTTAGCTTCTTTTTCATACGTGCTGTATCGCATTTCGGCAGGTGTGAATTTCTTGGAATAATATTTTACAGGCATTAAAATCCCCTCTTCGTTCTGCTGTAACAATACACCCGCGGCTGCTAGATTGCTCGCGTCAGTATGCAATTCAAATTCTTTGTTAAAATTAGCCACCTGAAGAATGGGCGGATTTGCTATTTTATGTTTTAACGTTTCGAAAGCTTTTTGGCAGTCATCAGTCCATTTATATCTAACTCCTTTCTTCTTTAGTTGAAACAGTGGTACACATATTTCCGCATACTTAGGTATATAACGGGACCAATATCCACACATGCCAATAAATTGTCTTACTTGTCTTACGGTTTTCGGAGCAGGAAATTTCATTAATGATGCTGTTCGCTCGGGATCAATAGTAATGTAATCCTTTTTAATTATATGCCCTAAAAAACTTATTTCTTTACAGAAAAACTTGACTTTTTGAGGATTTACAGTTAGCCGGTGTTTTGCTAATCGCTTTATAACTTCGGTCACGTGCTCGACATGGCTTCGCTTATCAGGGCTATACACTACTATGTCATCACAGAAATTAATCATGTACTGAAACTTTATATAATTGAAGATTTTGTCTAAGTAGTGGGACAGAACACTACTGCCTATTTTAAGTCCAAACGGAATCCTTTTCATGCGGTATTTCCCAAAAATAGTAGAAAATGCGGTTAAGTCCCGTGATTTTTCGGCAATAGGACACTGCAAAAATGCCTTGTTTAAATCGATAACCGTAAAATATAGGGCTCCTTTGAGATGCTGGTACATATTCTGCATATCTCCTAGCGGGTAATCCACATTAACTAACTTCTTATTTAATTCCGAATAATTAATTACAAGTCTGTCATCTTGAGTTAAAAATGCAGGCGCACTGTATGGGCTGGTTGACACTTCAGCGACCCCTTCAGATATCCAATAATCGATTATAGCTTTCATTTTTGTTACTTTGGGAGACTTAAAAAATATGGCCTGACACTTACTGGTTTATCATCTGTTACTTTTAGTTCAATTTCTAAATCAATGGCCGACCCTATTTTGTCTGTAAACACTTCAGGAAAATCTTTAATTAACTTCTCGGCTTCTTCACACATTTCAACATCTCCTACTTTAATAATGTTTAAGCTTAATTCAGACAAGTTCGTACTCGGAATTAACTTAATTTCCTCTTTAGGCTTGAATGAAAAATAACTTGTTTGCCGTTCTAAGTCCATGTTTAACATCCTAGAGCACATAAATGGATGTCCTAAAATCATGTCGAAATATTTTAGCTGTGATACTAAAAATGTTTCTCTCCAAGTAAATGAGCTTATTTTTATCTTAACATCACATTTTGTAAAAATATTCAAAGGTTCATTAGCTCCTACTATTGTTCCTTGCCATTTGTCTTCTGAAATAATTAATCTTCTCTGTGATAATTTATTATATAGATCGGTGCTGATAAAGTTTTGGCTAGCTCCGGTGTCTATTAATGCTCCTATACTTAAATCATTTCCCAAACTTACAGGAATACAAGGTAAATGAGTCACGGTTTTTTATTTTCCTTAAAGCAGGTGAATTCGTTTTATTATAATCCTTTACAATTTTTCTTAGTTCTGATTTGAAATTGGAACTATGAGAGCTATATACAGGTTCGCCATTTCCGATTTGAGTTTTGCCTTGAGGAAAGAAAGATCTGAAATTTAGGCTATCAGTCTTTCCCGGCTTACTTAGTTTTTTGAATCTCGCCTATAACAATTTCGTGCGATGTGACCAACTCTTTGACATTTAAAACATACAGGCCTTTCACTCGGACGATTTTTCAACTCATAGCGAGGTCGTTGACCTCCCGACTTATCTAGCTAAGGCTTTATCGGGTTTCCTTGGCCTAGCATTTCCCTAGTTGTGACTGGATTACTTTGATTTCTTAGGTTATCATTATACGTTACATTATTTAGATTTATGCATAACCTATCCCAGTCAGAGAAAGTTTCAGGATTTTTCTCAAAGGTTAATTTATTCCTGATGTCTGGATGTATCCCGTTTTGAATAAAACTTACTAGTTGAGTTTCGGTTAAATCTGACTTTATCACCTGATGGTTTATTTTTATCTCATCCACATAGATTGACAAAGGTTCTTGGTGTTTTTGTGGCCTAAAGATCAAATCCTGCTTCAGTTTTTCCCTTAAGGTGATTGGCAAAAATGTTGCGATTATATCAGCATGCAGTAAATCAATGGGTTTCGACTTCCTCTTAAACTCTAATATTTTATTCACTAATGGCGCTGTAGAATAAATAGGTAATATCTCATACAAATCTTGCTGTGACATGGAGGTCTCATTTTGAAAAGTGACTAAAATCCTGAGAAATTGTAACAATGGCATAGTTTCCAATCCATTGCATAAAGGAAATTTTTGCAAATAAATTTCTAAAGGGTTTGACAACTTTGCAAAAATGCCATTTGAACTAATACTACTATTTACAACTGGAATGGGCCTAGCTAGATTTTCAATGCTCGAACAGGGAACATTTTCTTGGAAAGCATCCCTAGTGACAAGTTTAGGGTCATTAACTGTGGTAGGTTGCTCAATAGATTTTTGAGGGGTTGAAGAACTCAGGGCTTCTACTAACTTCGACTGTTCAAATTTTTCTTGAATCGCCTCCTCCTCGACTAAAGAAGTGTTTAACTGCTCCTCGAATTCCCCCATCCATCTCCTGGTCTGTGAAGGTATGTTTTAATTCCTCGAATTTCTTGAAACTAGCGCTAATTTGCTCGTTTAATTTATCCAAGCTATCTCTTTTCTCTTGTTCTAATTTACATTTCAATAAGGATAAAGTTCGGTTTTGCAAGTGTGACAGTTTTGCTTTTAACTTAGCTATTTTCAGCTTAGAAGAATTTTCCCTACAATGTTCAATGAGAGAATCAGCTAATTCACATGTTTCCCTAATACGAGCTATTTCAGCGGATAAGGTATAGTGCCCTTGCAAATTCGCTACATCAGTAGGCTGATTAACACAAGATCTTAACTTTTTCCTTAATGAATCTACATCACTATTATTGCTTTCTTCCCGTCGGAGCCTAATTTAATATAATAGTTCATCTTTGTTGAGGTAATTTAAATTATATTGAGACATCTTATAACTATACTGAACTTTTTACTTGCAGCAATATATACAGTTTATGGTGACATTTCAATCTTCCCTTCTACCAGCTTTTACATTTTAGCAGAGTTGCGCACTTATGTACCCTCAAATGCCAAAAGAGGATATCATATTAAGAAATTTAGGGGGTTTTATATACAGCTGGTGGAGTGAGGAAAATTAATACAGCCAGAGAGTCGAATTAAACTTTGCTGTATATTAAATAAAACTTTCAAACAACTTTACGGAATTATACACAAGACCAGGTCATATTATTTTATATTAATACATATATAACCCTTCACCAATAATTATAATATGGTTTGGTCTTACTGTTACTGGTTTTGACTGAATTTTCTGGACTATTCTAAATGTGGTTGATTTCTGTAATTTCTACAGCAACCACTCATTTCCAGTCCACTTTTTCCAGTAACCAGAATCTGACAAACAGCTTATTTGAACTTTATACCAGCTGCAGTTCTACCACTAAACAAAAGGTAAATTCCCCTACTTTTAAAGACAAGTTTAATTATTACACTACAACAGAAAATATATAATTTTGCTTTGTGTGATTTCAAATTAAAATCTATTTTACATGGGTACATGATCTTATATTTTCTGAAAACTCGCCTTATTTTTTCCGACAGTTTTGGGACATATGGGATGCTTATGAAAGCTGTTGGTTTTCCACATTTGGAATAGTGTTTGGCTTCGTCCCCCTTTCCCTTTTGCATTTGTTAATTATTTTTTGAGGATAACCATTGTTTTGTAACTCTTGTGAAATTTTATTGTGCTCCGCGTCTAAAGTTTTCTTTTCACAACAAACTGATTTGGCCCTGTCGAAAAGAGAATAAGCTACTGATTCTTTCACTGATTCACAGTGGTTTGATTTGTAATTGAGGTATCGACCTGTGTGTGTTTTCTTTCTAAAAAATTCTGTTTTAAGGGCGTTTCCATCTTTAACTACATTCACATCCAAAAATGCTAGATTTTGTCTTGTTCTTTTTCTGTTGTGAGTTAAATTGTTGGTGAAACATTTTTAAATGCTCAGTAAACTTGTCTAATTTTTTATCGCCATGATTCCAGACTGCAAAGACATCGTCAACGTACCTCAGCCACACTTTTGGTTGAAAACAAGCAGACGCAATAGCTTTCTGCTCGAATTCTTCCATAAATATGTTGGCAAATATTGGTGACAGAGGCGATCCCATTGCCATTCCCTCATCCTGGTGGAAGATCTGGCCCTCCAATTAAAAATTATTTGACTCGGTACATAATTTAAGCAACTAACTAACATATCCTTGTCTGAAATTTCCAGTCAAAGACAGTCAAAGATCAGTTTTTCCTGACAAAGGTTTGAGTATGAGCAGGAGAAATCTACATAGTTCTTGGGGAGTCTCTTGAACTAACAATGGGTCTCAGAGGAACACCTTCTTTGTGTATTTTTGGTAGCCCATACATGTGTGGAGTTTTTGAGTGGTGTGGTGTAAGTCGTTTGCGCTGTTCGTCTGTAAAAAATACCTTGTGTTTTCTGAGAGTTTTTCGATTTGAGTTTCATAACTTTTAGTTGGGTCCTTCTTTAGTAGGGTGTATTTTCCAGCTTTAAGAACATCCTAAATTTTATGGGAATAATCAACTTTATTTATTAACACAGTTGCATTTCCTTTGTCGGCTGGTAAAATCCCACAAACCCACGCCAGTTTCTTTGTTTTTCAGTTGCTCCCGCGTCTAGAGTCCATCCAATGTGGCTACGACACATGCGTCCGTGATCGCCCTTGGAGGAAACACGGCCACCTGATTGCATGACTAGTTCCCAATGCTCACCTTGGAGGCATGCCGTAATCTCTATGAGAATATCATACGAGTGCCCGTGTAGCATTCTAGGAGGAATGCAGTTTTTGGTTTCCGTGTCATGTTCCCGTCGACACAGATGGGTGGGTAGCCACAGCTGTGTCGTCACGTGCCCCTGGAGGTAGGTGGGGGTAACGGCTCTCTCCCCTCCACTACCGCTAGCCACTAGTCGAATGCGCTATCTGATGGTGAGCGGACGTGAGAGTGAGGTTGCCCGTGTTTGCCGACAGCTTGGAGGCAACGATGTAGAAGAGGTAATGTATAGTCAATTTTCCATTTGTTGGTGTATGTAAATGTTGTGTTAGTGTATTGTTTTGTACTTTTTGTATATGCATTTGTTATTTTTGTGTCAGTGTAATTAAAATGTAAGATATAAAATTAAGAAATTACAAAAAAATTAGGTTAGTTAGATGTAAGAACTTGATATTTAGATGTTAGTAGGGTTCACTTGATAACGGGAGGAGTTTCCTTACCTCCCGAAACGTAGTGAAGTTTTAAACACTATAAGCGATAGGTAAAGTCCAAATAAATCAAGAAATAAAGTTTATATTGGTTGACTGTGTCAATAATTAGTGCATAAACATTTGAGCGAGCACTTCAGTTTTGCTATCAAACAGTTAGGCCTTAATACATTTACATTATACAGTAACCAAATATAAGAAACAAATTTACTTAACTTACTTGAAGTAAGTTATTAATTATTAATTGTAAGCTTGTTTACAGTTGTTTTCAGTACAAAATAACACAAACTGATGCAGGTCAACATTTGGCCTTAGCTAGCTCTTACAGATCCACACTAAGGACTTTAGGTTAGAAATAACTAAGCTTTAGGTTATGGCAACAAATTTAAATTTCTCTCAAATGAACACTTTAATAAAATTTAAGTTATACCTAAACTACAGCATTAAGATAGCTTAAGCCTTATACAGATTATTGAATCTTAAGACTTGCAAGCATTTTGTAAAAACATTAATTTACCAGTACCTTACTGTACCAAGCTGAAGTTTTTATGATATTTATCGCCACCATGATAAATCCGATACTGAATTATAATTCGGCACCGTTAAATATATTAGTTAAACTAATAGGGAGTCACAATAACTACATAAGAATTGATTTTAACTAGCTTACCTTGTCTCGCAGTTGTATATTATGATGAAACATTGTGTTTACTGTTATTCGCTGGACATAACTTCAAAACCAACAACAACAAAACAAAACCAAAATGGAGAACCTCTTGTTGATTCTTGCTAACAAAGATACTCGAAATAGGAGTGCATTTCGCTCTTTCAAAAGATGATTATGTACTCATCTAATGTAAGAATTAATTTTTCACCTTTTAATGAACGAAATTTTCACTCTTTATGATAAGATGAAATTTGTCCATTTATTGATAGTGGATATTCTTTCGGAGTGAACACCTGATTCACTCTATCAAAAGAACGGGTTTTTCATTATTTTTATTTTAGTGCGTAACTATAAATCCATTCTGTGCTTTACCTTACCCTCCTAACCATTACTTGTATTTACACATCATTACTGATTTAATGTTCCTTTCAAAGCTTTACATGATTATACAACCGTCCCATGCTTTACCTTTTCTTTCAAACCTTTACTTGACTTTAAACACCATTCCGCGTTAATGTTCCTGTTAGAGCCTCACCTAAACCATTCAACAGTACCATTTTAGTTTTACAACCGTCTCAAGCTTTACTTTTCCTTCCAAACTTTTACTTTACTTTACATACCACGCCTGCTTTAATTTTCCTTTCTTAGCCTTACCTAACGTCCTTAATAATAGCTTAGTAATAGCTTTTTAACGTCTTTAAAAGTTTAACCTACAACGTCCAACGGTTTCCCCTCCCATCCAAAGCTTTACTTAATTTTACACATCATTACTGCTTTAATGCTCCTTTCAAAGCTTTTCATAAACCATTCAACAGAAGTTTCTATCAAGATCATATGTAAACTGATTTGTATTTTGTATCATACCATTTTGCAACGTCAGGGCATTACAATAGGAATTTCCAGACTTCTAAGGTGTTACTAATATACTGTGAGATATTATATTATACTTATGTAAAATCATGTTAAATCCAGAGTATAACTTACTGTTTAGACAAGCTATGATTTATGATCAGTAAAAAACAATATAAATAACTTTAAACGAGTTATAAACAATTACATACACTGTATTACATACCCGACCGTAAATATAAATAAATTATGGTGCAAGGCAACCGATTTTGATCAATCACACCGGTCATCAGGCCCGATGAAACTCATTCATTCACATCCTCTCAATTGGCCTGATGATGGCCAGTGTGACTGGTCGAAATCGATTGCCTTATAACATATTTTGTCTATATTAACCGTCATGTATATAAATAAGGTATTAAGTGTTAATATATTTTAAGGGTCAATAGACGTTTTTTATTACAACTCGATAGTACAGACATACATAATCGACTGAAAAACTGTGATAGTATTTATTTATGCATTTCATACCAGAGAATCATTAAAAGGTTTATTTCGTAAAACATATAAAGTAACAAATTATTATAATGCTATTACTTGTGTTTCGTAATTAACAATATTGCAGTGCGGGTATTTTGGAAGTGAAATGTGAGAAAAGAAAAACATATGTTTACAACTATCCAAATTAAATAAATAACTGTTTTTCACTCGTGTCATGTAAAACACGAATTTATTTATGGAAAATTAATTCAAACGTAATCCTTAAAATTTCGATAAAATTCAGTGGAATGAAAAATAAACAAAACAATCATTGCACTAACAATAGAAAAGGTTTTATAAAAGGAAAAGAAAATATTGTCTACCTTTTCACGGAATGTACAATTGTAATAGGGGTTAGTATTCACAAAATATTAGCCATAAATAAATGCCATACCACTTATAAGAAATTAGTGTTTACGATTTAACAATGTACATGTCATATTCTTTTACAAAATTAAATTATAAAATTAATAGGAACCATAATTGCATATATTTGAGGCTCCACAGTCAATTATCTTTTGCAAATGGACTGGTTACTTGATGCCGTCATTGTATGTAATGAGACTCTTTGAGCCCGGCGCGAACCGACTGTAACGTCTCTCTTTGTTGGTATTATCCGCATTTCCATAATTCCCAAATTATTTAGGTCATTTATTATATAAATCTACATTTTAAAAATGTTGTTACAGCCTGCATTGCTGCGCTGTTTTAATAAATTATTGGTGGTCCAACAAATTCTGGCAGTTTGAAAGAGCTTTTCTCATCTGTTATTTTTATTAGACTTTTGGTTGTTGATTTTTGCTACAACTAATAACAAAAAATGCTATTTTGCAATCATGAAATAATGCACGGTTCCATTGTGCTTCCGTAAACAAATGTCGAATAGCTTTTAGTAGTGAGCGGCCTGAAACACAGAGTCAGACCTCCTCCTCTGAGCGATCTACTTTTATTCTCTAGATTCCGAACCACCTTGCAGCTGTTTATCACACAGTTGAAAGTCATTGGTGATTGGCGAGGCTTGAACCTGCGACCTCACGGACCAAAGTCACGCGATCTAACTGAACTCCAGGCCGCACCCTTCTCTCTTCATGTTTCGGTGATGTCGCACGATCTGCCTTCTCCATTTTCAAGTTGTTATTACAAAGCCTCACGACATTTCCGGTTTAAAGAAATGCATGAGGAAGAACATTTCTGCAATGCCCGTGGTAGAGAAAATCGTTTATACAAAAATATATAAATATTTTTAGGAAACGCTAATGTGATGTTACAAATCCTATAAATAAAAATAGCGAAGCTATATGAATATTTTTGATTTAATCATACAATTTTAATATTTGTTAAGTTATAATATATTGTTTAGTTACCAGGTTTCTTGGACCACCTGGTATTACCGCAGAGATATTTTTTCATAGGTAAGATCAAATAGGTTGAACTAATAGCCTACACTACCAGACCAAAACATGAGTTTCCTGTTTAAAAACCCAAACCTCCAGATATTGGGAGTTCGACTGCTCTGATTCGCCTGGCACGGTAACTTTTCAAAATGGTAGTCATATACCCCCCTCACCCTCTACCACAATACTCCCAAGCTCGGGGGTCCTAAGGTAGGATTAAAGAGAGGCTATATTATATTTTATTTTATTCTATTCATCAACGGCAAGCAGCCAATTTACAAAATATACAATCATGCAGGATAGCAAAAACATAAAATCATGACAAATTACTTAAGACTAGAAAGAATCTATCGAATGCTCAAAGGAAATATAACAAATTATAGCAGGCAATTTAAACAAGTAGTTATGAAGGTAGTTAAGGTAATTATGAACAATAAAACCAATAGACAACAAAACTAACAAATAAATTATTTTAAAATAGTTTACGATTTAAATACAGGAAAAACACAACAATAATCGTTTTTTGTTTATTGTGTTATAAGTTTCTAAATAAACCTACCACGAGAATCAAACTTTGACTCAGGTGGCATATTTAGGAACTTGTATCCGGAACTTCCAGTAACCAATAGGATATAAGTAGGGACGCCATTTTGGTTTTGTCATTTCTATCATTGGCCTGATGATGACCGGTGTGATGTCGAAATCGATATCCTTATACCATCTGTTTATATATGTATTGAGGATAAACGGCATTCGCCAGTGTGCAATGCAAGAATACAAAAACAGTACATATATAATTCAATATTTAATATAACACGAATAAATACATTTGCAGGCTTCAAGATCAAGATAATATGATTCAAAGTTCATACATTAATAACATAGAGACATGCTGTGAAGAAAGAATGCAAAACATGCCAAAATCAAATAATCAAACACATGCAGACTTACTCTAACAAATTTCATGGTCAAAAAAGATAACTAGTGACAGAATGCAACAATAAATATTTACATGCAGAAAATTGTACACAAAAATCAAAATTACAGTGAAATAAAAATATACTTTAGTCGATGATCACAATCATTAAAATAGTCAAAATGAGGAGAGAGTAGGTTGCCCAGCCTGTGCAGCCTAGGAATAACACCGTTCAATTCATAGTTGGTTGAACAGGGACGTCTTCTGAAGAGATGAACTGACCGTGTCCGACCTGGAACTCGAAAGTCTATGAGGCATATATCTGTTATATATGTTTACCGTCTTTTATGTGAATGCAGTATAAGTGTAAATATATTTTAGAGTGTTGTAAGACGTCTTTTATTACATCCCGAACGTAATAACTACACGTAATATGCTAATCAAAATGTTGTAAAAATATACATATTTATTCAAAAATATAAAAAATGTATGGTAGATTGGAGACAAAAATCGAATCACTATGTAATTTTGTTAGTTAATCTCAGATGTAGCCTTCTAGCTATAAGTCAAATTGTACATTATTTTGATTTATAGGGTATTTCCCGTTAAAATAAATAAATGTCGCGACCGGTGGTTCGGAACCCACCTTAACACTTTCGCCGCCTTTGACATGTTTAAACATGAAAATCTCACATGTTTTAATGTTGAGCAATGTTCCGATTCCGGGACACTCGCTTTAAGCTGTATTCCACCTAGCTATAAACAAAACTGTAGGGTCTTTGACAATCAGAAATAGCAAGATTTAGCAAGATTTAGTACAGATCTCCCTATACTAAAAGGAATACTACAAATAAATAGAAATAAATCGGCAATGTATAACGTGTGTTTCTATTCATTGTTGTTGCGTTGTGAACTACTTGTCTTCTAAGATACATTTACATACTTGCAGATAACACAAATATCCCCGGTGTTTCGTGTACTAACAATCAATTAGAACTCTTTCGCGGGGAAGCTTTTCCCTGATTACCGGTTACAAGGTAAGATTAAGCGGTGAGTTGAATTGAACTGAATGGAATAGAAATACCCCCGTTGCAGCAAACCTGCATACTCAGCGAATTTCTAATGAATATATAACATAAAATATTAAACCACTTCACAGGATTCATAAGAAATGTATTCACAAACAAGCAATATTTAAAATATTAATTATTCTCCATAAGAATAACATTGGGGATGAGTACGCAGGTTTGCTGCAACAAGGCACACAAAATAATGGGTTTTTATGCAAATATCAATAGAACTCATATTAGTGAAGTCACATACCAAGTTTCATCCATATACATTCATAAATAAGCGATATATAACATTTTAAGTATTTTCCATAAGAATAACATGGGGACCAAGTACCTAGGTTTGCTGCTACAGGAACCATAGGCGAATTTTTTTTTTGTGCAAACAACAATAAACCACAACCAGATTAAGCCATATACCAAATTTCGCCAGTTTATGTTCATAAATAAGCGAGATATACATTTTTTTATTTTTCTCCATAAGAATAACATTAGACAACGTACTGTGTTTAGCACTTTCAATATCTCAGTAACTAATTGACGTAGAGCAATGATCAAAATACCAAATTGTTTGTTTATTTAAGCTGAATTCAATGGTATAAATTAAAATTTGATTTAAATTAAAATTACATGTGAAAACCCCAAAAAACACATTTTTGGGGTACAAAACCCCCCCAAAACCCCCCTTCAGATGGTGCGATTCATCTGGTTTTCGAACTCGTTCAAATAAATGGTACTTTACACATTTGTACCAAATTTCATTAAGATCGGACCTTTTTTACGAGAGTTATCGTGCTTACGGACACATATATATATATATATATATATATATAAATAAATAAATAAATAAATATATATATATATATATATATACATATATAAAAATTTGAACGAATGGTGTTTTTGGCATCTGGGGACCTCAAAATGAAAAGTTATCATGGTCTAGGGCTTAAGTCTTACTATGAGACCTACGGTAATAGCTTCTTCTCTATAGGGGAAATTCGCCAAAAAAGATTAATCGTATAACAAATCTGTTCATTGCGGTACACTGTCATACAGTGTTAGTGAATTAGGACGAATACTTGTATAATTGTGACAGGTGTACCTAAGCTGGTTTTCATTCAACTAAAAAATAAGCTTTGACTGTGTTATTTCTGTCGTCACAATCTGTCAGCAACTAAAACACAGTAACGAAATACTCTTATTGGAAATTCAAGTGCCTACTTATGTTTAAATAAGTTAATTTTTACTGTTTCAATGAAAATTAAACTGATAATGTTAAATGACTCACTAAAAATAATCAAATAAATAACCATAATTTCCTGTATCATAAAATAGATGTATATATCTATAATTATATTTATATACATCGTAAAATATATACCAATAATTTTGTTAATTTTTCTGTAATATTTTGGGACAATTCGACAGTGTTTCTAGTTTTTAACAAAGCTATTAAAGAACTGTGTACACTTTACATAATTCATTACGTATTTGATATATCATAGCCGCCTTTAAAGGTGGCTATGGATACATCAAATATAAACTAACATTAATTGATTGTTTATTATTAGTCGCAAGCTTTCAATACTAAGATGTGATCCATCGTATGTCCCTTCAATCAATGTAACGCAGCACACACATCACTACTGTGCTGTGGGGATGGAATGTGATTGATAGGCGTTGTTGTTTTATTGAAAATTCTATCCAGTAGAATAGAATTGTTTTACAAACTATATAAATGACAAATAAAGGTCTTATATCCTTTAATAGAACAACTACAACTGATTAAAACGTCAAACTGAGATTGCTTAGAAGATACTATGCTGTATTATACATTTGAAATATAAGTTTAATAACCTGTAATGTATATTTATAAATAAGTTAACTTGTCAATCAGATAAAAAATAAGTATTAATTTAATGGATTAAAATAAATATATTTAAAAAACATTACTTGACATGTTTAGCCTCACCAGAATAACATTTGTGATTGAAAAAATATTGATTGTTGTTCACAAGTTTGCAACAATACGTCATTTTAAGTACTCCTTATGTTAATTTGTTGTAATTCATGTTAAATGATAACTGGTACTTTCAGATTGTTTGTAAGACATACAAACAATCATAATATGTATCAAAAGTATCAAAAATATGATACAAAAGTATCATAATATGCAGTTTTATAGGAATATCAACCAAATTCTATAATGGATAAATCATCAAAGGTGTTATTTTTTAAGCAACCTAAAAACATTTATTTAATTAACCTTAAACAAAAATAAGTTTCAACTCCTACACTGACCTTTCGGTATCTTATAGTATAGAAATACAAAAATCAAGCCTACCATTCGCATAACTCTATGTACAGTGTAGGCCCTAATTCAGTATAACATATATGAAAAATCCAGAATGCTTGTTGAATATTTACCCTTCTTCAGTCCTCTGTCGTACACAAAAATAAAACTGCATCCATGAATCGCAACAACAAATATCCACCAAGGAGCGATTCAAAGTGTACCGGCGATCGTTATAGTGAAAGTAAAATATAATTCTACAGTTATCTGTAACAGTTGAAACTTATGTAAATGACCGAATATTTATGTCTCTTTTCACAACTATTCCAGATAATAACAGAATAGCACTTTCTTTTCCCTGCCGTTTTATTTAGTTGGACCAGTGACAGTAAAAGCTGTTAAGGTATTGCAAGTAATACTGTAGAATTTACTAGTGCACCGTATATAACACTAGTCTGATTAAAAAAGACTGCTTGTTATTGTTTCGATTTATACTAACAACTGGAGTTGTTATACTAACAATCAAAATTAAATTTTGCAATGTTAGAAAATTGCCGAATTAGGAAAAGCGAAAGGGAGTAGCAATTTTGAGAAATAAAGGCAGATGTGGGAATCGAATTAGCCTCATTTAAAGTTTAATATGAAAGTGAATTCTCTGCATGAGAAGACCGAATATAGCTGCGTTTGCGCCAACGACAGCCATTTAGAGGCGACGCGTTGACCAATTAATTTAGGCATTTGAACTAACTGGCCGACCTTCTCCGAGCAAAGCTTGGTACATTGTTTTAAATTAATGAACAATCTGAAATAACACTTTTATTTTTTAAATCACAATGACGATGTTCTCAAAACTAAAATATTTTGTTTTGTGCGTGCAACTAGAAATAACTTTGTAATAGGAGCAAATTATTTTGAATAACAATATTTATTTTTTATAAATTTGTTTTTAGCGAATTTCCCCTATAGGAAAGAAGCTATTACCGTAGGTCTCATGGTAAGACTTAAGCCCGAGACCATGACAACTTTTTTTTTAGGTCCCCAGATGACTAAAACACTATTCGTTGAAATTTATATATATATATATATATACATATATATGCAAATATGTATATATGTGTCCGTGAATGCAATAACTTGAGTAAAAAATTTCCGATTTCGATTAAATTTGGCTCAAATGTGTAAAGTGACATTTATGACTTTAAGTTCGAAAACCAGAAAAATCGGACTATGGGAAGGGGGGTTTATGGGGGTTTTAAATTTTCCAAAAATCAGTTTTTTGCATTTTTTACCCTAAAATTTTGAAAATGCTTAATTTTGGTTTGCACCATGTTATAGAGCTTAAAAAAACAAATAATATGGTATTTTGAATTTTTAAGCTAGGTTAAGTGGTTGCGGAGAAAATCCAATAAAACCTGCTCATAAAATCTCCTATGTTAATCTTATGGGAAAAAGGTTTTTGGCTTTTCCTAAGTTAATTTTAATGTAAACTTCACATTTGCTTTTACCAATCAACTCAGCTCCACAAAACAATCATTTTGGTGTTTAAATTGTGTCCAACCATTGCAGAGATATTCAAAGTGCTAAACACAGTACGTTGTCCAATTTTGTCCTTATGGAGAATAAATAAAATTTGATATCTCCATTATTAATGAATGTATATTGATGAAACTTGGCATGTGGTGTCACGTAGTACTGGTATATTGATATTTGCACAAAAAATTGATTTTTTGTTGATAATCCCCGTAGCAGCAAACCTGCGTACTCAGCCCCCATGTTATTCTTATGGAGAATAACTAAAATGTAATGACTCCCTTAATTATGAACATAAATTAATAAAACTTGGTATGTGGCTTCACCTTGTTGAGTTATATTGATATTTGCATAAAAACCCATTTTTTTAGTTCCTTGTTACAGCAAACCTGCTTACTCAGCTCCCATGTTATTCTTATGGAGAATAATTAAAATGTTATATAGTGATTACTTATGATTGAATATTGATGAAATTTGGTATGTGGCTTCACCTAGTTAAATACTATTTATATTTGCATAAAAAACAATTGTTTGTGTTTAAAGTTCCAGCAAACCTACGTACTCATCACCAATGTTACTCTTATGGAGAATAATTAAAATTGTGTATATCGCTTATATGTGAATATATTTTTATGAAACTTGGTATGCGGCTTTATGTTGTATTAAGACATATATTATACATTGGAAATTCGCTGAGTACGCAGGTTTGCTGCGACGGGGGTATTCAATAATTATGTTAACATTATTTCACTTGTTATTTGATTGCAAATATTCTATTTGTTTAAATATCTTTAATCATTTGTAACGCACCCACATTATATAATAATCGATATTATTTACTATAAATAGGTAAACGTATTACAAAAAACTTGTATCTGAATCAGAATCAGAATCAGAATCAGAAATCATTTATTTCGTGAATAACAAATTGTTATGTGAAACAAGTCAGATTTAAAAACTAATACTTAATGCTAAATTGACAATTTTAAAATTTTTTCTCTAGCAAAAAGTGCACATTTCCTTCACATATTTGTGCAGTCTGACAGGAATTCATCCACCGAGTACAGACACCTTTCAATCAGAATATTTTTTACCTTATTAAGAAAAATTCTTGCACTGGCTATGTTTTTCAGGTGCCGGGGCAGAGTAGTGGATGCCCTTTTCAAGTAGTGCCAATCTATGGATAGGGTAGACCATGTTACACTTATGACGTGTATTATAGGGATGTCTAGCAATATTCTCTTCAGAGAGATGGAAGTTGCATTTAAAAAAGGATAAAACCTCCAGAATATAAATACTTGGGAGAGTGAGAAAATGCAGTTGTTTAAAAAAAGGCTTACAATGCGCTCGGTAGCCAGCTCCACACATAATACGAACAATCCTTTTTTGGAGTCTAAATACCCTCAAGAACTCACTAGACGATCCCCAGAAACCAATTGCATATTTCATTCTACTATATACATAAGCATAGTAGATCTGAAGGGTAGTTTCCTTACCAACTACAGTCATTAATATTCGAAAAGCGAAAGTAAGTGAAGACAGTTTTTTACATAGGGAGTCAATATGTTTGGACCAGTTCAGCCTATCATCAATGGTAACGCCAAGAAGACAGGTGGACTCTGATGGACTTATTCCGTTTACACTGAAATTTTCTAGATCACGTTTAACTGTTGATAATACCATAATTTTAGTTTTCTCATCATTCAAGTAAAGACATAGTGTATGTCTGATTCATTACGATCTCTAGGTTATGCATGTTATTACAAGAAGTCAGAGCAGTTGTGTCATCTGAAAAAACTTCTTCAGACTAAATCACTAAATATATTTTAAGATACTATAATATCGTACGGGAAGGATGTATAACCTAATATTACGGTAATAACCTAAAACATTTCTTAAATTTGAAAGTGTAGGTCTATATAAATATTCTAAATAGTTTTGTATTACTGAAGGATTACTTCCCAAACATGACACGGAAGACGGGTGGGCGACAAGTTAAGAACCGCTTAAGGGACTCAAAACTGCCCTCTTAAACTATGCAAACTTGAAACTAACCTGAAAAAAATAAAACAGGTGAACCTTAAATTATATAAACGGTTACTTTTTAAATTCGTAACGGTTCTTTTTAGCTGGCTAGAACTGCTTGGAGACACGCAGTTTTTATGGGATTAAAAATTAGATGTATATTTAAGAGTTTAAATATCCAAACAATATTATTATCCAAACTAGTCCCGATTAGTTCGGATATTCTACTATCTACCGTATAGTAACAGGAACTATGGTACTACGGACCAGTTGTGATTTTATCCGTATTAAAATGCAATATCAACAACAACACAAAATCTGTGTCAATAATGTTCGAGACCTATTCTTGTCTAAACAATTAAATATATTCGATATTGAAAGCTTTTTAAAAGTTTATCACTTCAAATAAGCACTAATATTTTATTACAACAATATATTATTATTATTGTATTATTTATCCACTCTGCCCAAAACTCCCTCAGAACACGATTTGTAATTGGTGCTACTTATACTTTTAAAACTCGTTTTCTCTCTCACTAACAATTAAAGTTAAAATTTAACTAAATAAATAACCAGAGATCCCCGGCTGCGGCGGAAGTGGTCCCGACCCCCCTTCAACAGCTGCAGTAAATGTGGCGTCAGGAGCAATTCCTAATTTCAAAACTGCCCTTCCGAACCACTCCATAACCCTTCATCTGTAAACGCAATCCTTCTCGTCCTTCTGGTGTTTGTGGTTATCGTTACATAAATATATGTTTTTATTCTATTTTAAAATAAAACTGCCGAATCCCGCATCAACCGTAGGCCTATAATTAGTTTTGTGGTTTAAGTATATACAATAAAGATCCCCTCTAACTTTGAAATTGATTTCGCTAAAGGAAATATTAAATTATGTGACGACAGTACTAATATATTTCTTCTTTAAATCACATCAAACAAGAAGTTTTGATTTTCCAAGAATAGTTTACCATACTACTCTTACTAACATATTACTGTACTACATACTATCCTACTTGTTGATTGGCATATTACGTGTTGTTATTACTTATGGGATGTAATAAAAGACGTCTTACAAAACTTAACAATATATTTACACTTATACTGTATTCACGTAACAGATGTTTTATCATTGGATGATGAAGGTGTGGCGGTGTGACTGGTCGCAAGGCCGCGGCGTAGTAGAATTGGCAACGCCGCAAAACGAGTTACCGCGTGCCTCGCCGCCCGTACACTAGGAAGGGAAAAACGAGACGCCGCTGTCTAAAATCGTTATTTTTTACTATTCAAGTTAGAAAATACCATTTAAGTGATGTTTATCGTTTTGCTAACGTGTGTCTTACCCTGTTGTGACCCATACAAGGTTCATATTTAAACTGCGAGTAAAATTAAGCATGTTTATATACAGTGTTACTGGGTTTTACATATATAACTAAATAGTATAACTATAATGCCTAGCACCGTTAATTCAAGATTGTGCTAGGAATTTAATAATTTTGATCACTTTTTTAAATTCACCGTAGCAACAAACCCACTTATTGAATTTAAAGTCAAGTTATTTAATACGTCCAAAATGTGTTTACTTAAGAGTTGTATATATTTATTTTTGCCGTAATTTGGCTTTTTTAAAGTTTTTAATATATAGCACAGGCAAGTTATGTTTGTTATTAGTTTATTTAAGTATTAATTACAAATACCTTTTATCATTAGTTTTGTTTTATAAATATCAATAAATAAGACGGCTTAGTACCATTTACTAAGGACTAATAAAGTACAGTATTCTTCAAAACAACATATTACACAAGATAGAAAACAACGACATAAAACAGTTTTTTTTTTAAGACAAAGCGTACTTAATATAGCAACAAGTATAAATACAACTCATGAGCAACTTGTCTGTAAAAAGTAAAAATGTTGTCTGCACTTCTATCTTCCAAATAAATAATTGTGTGCCTCGTATTGCATTTGTGACTGTTTATTTTTACTTCAAGCATTAGTGGCATTTATTTTCATTTTAAAATGTATTCATAGGGACATATAAAACGATAAGTTACTCTGACCATGTTTTTTTTTCAAAACAATAATCTTTAAACCCTAACAGAAGTACAATATTCATGTAGGCCTATTGTTTTAGTTTAATGGGAATTTGTATGTTTAATATTATTTTTCGGTTATTGTATACTTTATCAACAATCGCTGACGCCCATTCTATTTGTTCTATCCAACATAACAAAATAATATAGCAAAAATTATTTAAAAGGGCGCGTTAGTAGTGGGTAAACAGGAAAGAGACCCCACAATCGGCGCTTTTTCCCCATGTTATTCTTATGGGGAGCCGTTTTTGCACCGACGCCAGCTCCCGCCCATAGAGCTCCCGCGCCCTAGCCTATACTATTGTCCAACCCCTGCCTATATTAAATATATTGTCCCCATCCCTCCTCTATATTTTTAAAAATTAATTTTCAAATTCAGGCTAAAAAACTATCTTTGGTGTTTACTGTCCGATTTGTCTGCAATTTGGATATGTTATTGTCCTAGGCAAGTGTTTTAATAAATTTCACTTACATTTCCCAAATTCACTATAACGGTCAAATTAAAAAATATTTTTTGAAAATACTGTAGTGCCAATTGCCAACTTCTTTATTTACTGCCCGATTTGTCTGCAATTTGGATATGTTATTGTCCTAGGCAAGTGTTTTAATAAATTTCACTTACATTTCCCAAATTCACCATTACAGTCAAATTAAAAATATTTTGGAAAAATACTGCCAATTGCCAACTTCTTTATTTACTGTCCGATTTGTTTAAAATTTAGATATGTTATTGTTATAGGCAAGTGTTTTAATAAATTCCACCTACATATCCCAAATTCACTATTACGGTCAAATTAAAAAATATTTTTGAAAAATACTGCCAATTGACAACTTCTTTATTTACTGTCCGATTTCTTTAAAATTTGGATATGTGATTGTTCTAGGCAAGTGTTTTAATAAATTCCACTTACATTTCCCAAATTCACTATTACGGTCAAATTAAAAAATATTTTTGGAAAATACTGCCAATTGCCAACTTCTTTATTTACTGTCCGATTTGTTTAAAATTTAGATATGTTATTGTTGTAGGCAAGTGTTTTAATAAATTAGACTTACATTTCCCAAATTCACTATTACAGTCAAATTAAAAAATATTTTTGAAAAATACTGCCAATTGCCAACTTCTTTATTTACTGTCCGATTTGTTTAAAATTTGGATATGTTATTGTTGTAGGCTAGTGTATATGCACCATCCACATTTTACAAATTCACTATTACGGTCAAATTAAAAAATTTGGAAAAATACTGCCAATTGGCAACTTCTTTATTTATGGTCTGATTTGTTTAAAATTTATATATGTTATTATTCTAGGCTAATGTATATGTACACACCATCCACATTTGACAAATTAACTATAATGGTCAAATTTAAAAAATATTTTGAAAAATATACTAACAATTTCAAACTTCTTTATTTACTGTCTGATTTATTTTCGGATATGTTATAGCTCTTATATAGGTAACAAGACCACACTACCACACGTTCCACCACCCCGTATAATACATTATTTTGTCTGTTTTGTTTGTTTATTTTGCTGTAATCCCAAAACTGACTTTGCTGTTTATTGTCCGATTTGCCTACACTTTGGATATAGTTGATGTGTTGTTTGTTTTGCCGCAACCTAAAAACTAACATTGGTATTTGTGTTTTTACAAAACTATATTTTGTAAATTACTACCAATAACTCCTTTTTTTACTTTTCGACTTGTTATATCCTCTTATATCTAAATTTACCGTATATTTTTTTCTCTTTTAATGCTGTTTTGTCGTAACCAAACTTTGGATATGACTGCAATATATTACTGGCCATTGCATAAGTAAATACCCCATTTCCAAAAGGGGGGTGTATCGATACACCCCCCCCCCCCCCTTTGCAGTATATGTTCAAAGCATTGCAAGCTTATTATATTCGCCACAAGCTTATTATATACATCCAGCTGTTATATTTGCCCCATTTCCAATATTGTTGTGACCCTCTCAACTACCTCTCATTGTAATAATATAATAAGTAATCCACAAAATATTTATGGTCAGAACTGCCTAAATTTTGGATATGTTGCCAACGCGATAGCAAAAAAATAAATTTTTAAAACCCAAAACAACTAAACACAAAACACTAATCTTTCTTTGTGCTTGTTTGGAGTAGTCTTTATTTTATCCAACTTAATTTTAATTTTGTAGTTAAAATCAAACTTCCCACATTCTAGCTCCCTTTCCAGCCAGTGGTTAGAGACATAAAGGTTACGAATATTTTCAAACTGTACAATATATCTTTTTCTACCCCTATGTTGGACTTGTTTAATAGCGCCTATTAATAATTCCGCACCATCTTCCAAATCCTCCAGTCTACTACATTCTTTAAATTTAATATTGCCTTTAATATCTTGCATCTCTATGTCTTCTTGTCCATCATCCCACACATTGTCATGGAAACTTAGGTTTTCTATTTTTGGAAAGGAATTACCATAAAATGTTGTGGTTCCGTTAGTGTTAAAGCTTGCAAGTGGCTCGTTGGTAGGTAGGTAAATAATGTCCAAATCACCTCTATATGGCAACACGCTATAACCTTCCCTATTCTTATTTATCTCTATAAACACAGTTTTACAGACACCTTTAACATAGTATACACCCCTCTGTCCATCCTTTTCTGCCAACACCCCCACAAACTTGTTGTTTACTACAAACGCATACACTATATAATGTCCATAATGCTCTAGATCCTCCCAACGTCGCAGGAAGTAATCTTTTAATTTATCCTCTCTTTCCCTTATTTCTTGTTCTTTAGCCAACTGTGCTTTGTATTCCTCTGCAACAGTATTTTCCACCAATTTACGCTTATTACTGTCGATGTCTTCTAATTCCAATTTCCTCTTTTTGGAACACCTCTCTAAGAAAGGCTTGGAAAGTGGCTCTATTTCTTTAATAGTGTATGGGTACAGGTTATTGGTCCGGCTTCTTAAAACGTAGGGAGTAAGGTTAGGACTTTCCACTAAGCCTAATTCTTCTAAATTGATGTTTTTAGGTATAGTGGAGAAAGGTGTATTTGATTTTGTAAAACACGTGCCCCCAGATTTGATGTAACACTTATGCTTTACACTTATGGCATCAGGAAATTCCTCTATTACCTCCACGTAGTTAGTTGGTAAACAGTTAAAGCTAAATGCAGATAGAGCATACTTTATTAACTTTTCCCTTTGTGTGCTATCTTTTGGCAGTTTTAGTTGTACTCCAGTTATCTTTTTCGTATTACAATTACCCCAATACGCGTATTGTAATAAATCGTTAAACACTAAACAACAACTGTTTTGTAATTGATTGGCAACTTTCACCCACATCTTATGCAGAGGGACAGCATAGAATGGAGCATTTTGGAAGTACCGTTTGTTGTCTTCTATTAGAATTAAACAATCTCTTAAAGGTTCAAACCCTTTACCAAAACCTCTACAATAGTTATAGATTGTTGCCTCTAACCTTGTTATTCCATTCTCTCTAGCTAGTTTAGACGAGAACGTTTCTTTTAGTCTCGCATCTGGACAGTTTATAAAGTTTATTATATGGTTTCCTATACTTTTAACTACTCCAGGGCTTGTAATCTGGCATATAAATTTATTATATATTTTTACCCTGCTATTTACATTAAACCATGTTAAACAGTCTTTACTAACATTATCTACAATAACATTATATCCATTCTCCCCTTGGTAGCAAAAGTCAAAGTTTTCTGTAAGATATTGGCACATTTCCTCTTTATTAAATATTCCAGCCAAATCTAGTGTTATATCGAAATCCATAAGATAGTACATTTCTTTTTCCAGATCTTGCAGCATCTTTGGAAGGTCTTCCAACAAATCCTTAATTTTAACATTTGCAAGCTCTATTTTATAGGGAATTGCTATAGGATCATCGTACTTTTGTTTAATTTGGTCAATATCTTTCTTTATTATTTGTAAGACACCCCTGCTTTGGACTCCAGAGGACCTCTCCAAGGAGAATGGTAGTTTGGCTACAACACCATGTCGAGCTAAAGAGAACTTTTTAAATATTCCTCGTAAGTAGCTATTAAACGAGCCACATATTTCCTTCTTAACTTTAAATTTATTCCGAACATCCCCATCACAATCCGCAACATTGGTTATCTTAACTAACATTATGTTATCACAAAACGCATCTGTTATAGATGTTATTTAATTTTGGTTCGCCCTCGCAATAGTTTATATTACCTATGTCTGTAAGAAGGTTATTATTACGGAGATTTTCTAATAAAAACCATATACCGAATCTTTCATTAGTAGGTTTAATACAATTTCCCAATAAATGGCTAACAGAGTACATTTCTTTTATACAGAAAAAAGTAGCGGAAACATGTAAACAGGAGAGATTACACCATAAGCATATAGGTGTTGTGGAGTAAATATATTGTATATAAACACAGGCGAGCGGTAAGTGTAACATGTAAGTGGACACCCATGTGCAAATATGGAATACCCACTATTAATATAATTCCAAATTCGACTAAATAAGTTTATAGTCTCAAAATAATTAACATATTAACTAACCCACCCCGCATTAGTACCCAAATTGTCGAAATTCTATAACTGTCTATTCTTAGTCCTTGTATTAGGTTTTGTACTATTAAACCCTACATTCCGTAGAGTAATTTATGCGTGTTATTTAATACAGATACGCACATTCTACAAGACCTGTACATCTGTTGTATAAGCAGCAGAATAGACGTCTCATTGTGTTGTTGTAAAGTAAAACATAAATGTAAATTGTGCTGGATACAACTGGCCAGATATTAGACAGGAAATGTGTTGGAAGTGTATTGTCAAGTAAGACAAACACCACATAGTGCAGCATGTACGCAATCCATTACTAGACAAATGTATAAGGTATTGGTACAACATCCGATATATTAGCCAAATCCACAATCAAACAGTAAAAAATAAATATTATAGTAACAGAAATAGTAAGAGTATAAGGACATAGTAATATTTAAAGTTTATAAGACAACACAAATGTAGAGACACAATAAATAACACACTCCAACACATTACGACACAGGCACAGATACTGGTTTACAGCCATTTAACACAACTTTACAGGTTCTGTCAACCGACACAAAAATAGTTTGTAAATTGTGTAAGAAATATATGTAATATAAACAAATTTAACACAATCATAACATTTTGAAAATGTTATGATTGTGTTAAATTTGTTTATATTACATATATTTCTTACACAATTTACAAACTATTTTTGTGTCGGTTGACAGAACCTGTAAAGTTGTGTTAAATGGCTGTAAACCAGTATCTGTGCCTGTGTCGTAATGTGTTGGAGTGTGTTATTTATTGTGTCTCTACATTTGTGTTGTCTTATAAACTTTAAATATTACTATGTCCTTATACTCTTACTATTTCTGTTACTATAATATTTATTTTTTACTGTTTGATTGTGGATTTGGCTAATATATCGGATGTTGTACCAATACCTTATACATTTGTCTAGTAATGGATTGCGTACATGCTGCACTATGTGGTGTTTGTCTTACTTGACAATACACTTCCAACACATTTCCTGTCTAATATCTGGCCAGTTGTATCCAGCACAATTTACATTTATGTTTTACTTTACAACAACACAATGAGACGTCTATTCTGCTGCTTATACAACAGATGTACAGGTCTTGTAGAATGTGCGTATCTGTATTAAATAACACGCATAAATTACTCTACGGAATGTAGGGTTTAATAGTACAAAACCTAATACAAGGACTAAGAATAGACAGTTATAGAATTTCGACAATTTGGGTACTAATGCGGGGTGGGTTAGTTAATATGTTAATTATTTTGAGACTATAAACTTATTTAGTCGAATTTGGAATTATATTAATAGTGGGTATTCCATATTTGCACATGGGTGTCCACTTACATGTTACACTTACCGCTCGCCTGTGTTTATATACAATATATTTACTCCACAACACCTATATGCTTATGGTGTAATCTCTCCTGTTTACATGTTTCCGCTACTTTTTTCTGTATAAAAGAAATGTACTCTGTTAGCCATTTATTGGGAAATTGTATTAAACCTACTAATGAAAGATTCGGTATATGGTTTTTATTAGAAAATCTCCGTAATAATAACCTTCTTACAGACATAGGTAATATAAACTATTGCGAGGGCGAACCAAAATTAAATAACATCTATAACAGATGCGTTTTGTGATAACATAATGTTAGATAACCAATGTTGCGGATTGTGATGGGGATGTTCGGAATAAATTTAAAGTTAAGAAGGAAATATGTGGCTCGTTTAATAGCTACTTACGAGGAATATTTAAAAAGTTCTCTTTAGCTCGACATGGTGTTGTAGCCAAACTACCATTCTCCTTGGAGAGGTCCTCTGGAGTCCAAAGCAGGGGTGTCTTACAAATAATAAAGAAAGATATTGACCAAATTAAACAAAAGTACGATGATCCTATAGCAATTCCCTATAAAATAGAGCTTGCAAATGTTAAAATTAAGGATTTGTTGGAAGACCTTCCAAAGATGCTGCAAGATCTGGAAAAAGAAATGTACTATCTTATGGATTTCGATATAACACTAGATTTGGCTGGAATATTTAATAAAGAGGAAATGTGCCAATATCTTACAGAAAACTTTGACTTTTGCTACCAAGGGGAGAATGGATATAATGTTATTGTAGATAATGTTAGTAAAGACTGTTTAACATGGTTTAATGTAAATAGCAGGGTAAAAATATATAATAAATTTATATGCCAGATTACAAGCCCTGGAGTAGTTAAAAGTATAGGAAACCATATAATAAACTTTATAAACTGTCCAGATGCGAGACTAAAAGAAACGTTCTCGTCTAAACTAGCTAGAGAGAATGGAATAACAAGGTTAGAGGCAACAATCTATAACTATTGTAGAGGTTTTGGTAAAGGGTTTGAACCTTTAAGAGATTGTTTAATTCTAATAGAAGACAACAAACGGTACTTCCAAAATGCTCCATTCTATGCTGTCCCTCTGCATAAGATGTGGGTGAAAGTTGCCAATCAATTACAAAACAGTTGTTGTTTAGTGTTTAACGATTTATTACAATACGCGTGTTGGGGTAATTGTAATACGAAAAAGATAACTGGAGTACAACTAAAACTGCCAAAAGATAGCACACAAAGGGAAAAGTTAATAAAGTATGCTCTATCTGCATTTAGCTTTAACTGTTTACCAACTAACTACGTGGAGGTAATAGAGGAATTTCCTGATGCCATAAGTGTAAAGCATAAGTGTTACATCAAATCTGGGGGCACGTGTTTTACAAAATCAAATACACCTTTCTCCACTATACCTAAAAACATCAATTTAGAAGAATTAGGCTTAGTGGAAAGTCCTAACCTTACTCCCTACGTTTTAAGAAGCCGGACCAATAACCTGTACCCATACACCATTAAAGAAATAGAGCCACTTTCCAAGCCTTTCTTAGAGAGGTGTTCCAAAAAGAGGAAATTGGAATTAGAAGACATCGACAGTAATAAGCGTAAATTGGTGGAAAATACTGTTGCAGAGGAATACAAAGCACAGTTGGCTAAAGAACAAGAAATAAGGGAAAGAGAGGATAAATTAAAAGATTACTTCCTGCGACGTTGGGAGGATCTAGAGCATTATGGACATTATATAGTGTATGCGTTTGTAGTAAACAACAAGTTTGTGGGGGTGTTGGCAGAAAAGGATGGACAGAGGGGTGTATACTATGTTAAAGGTGTCTGTAAAACTGTGTTTATAGAGATAAATAAGAATAGGGAAGGTTATAGCGTGTTGCCATATAGAGGTGATTTGGACATTATTTACCTACCTACCAACGAGCCACTTGCAAGCTTTAACACTAACGGAACCACAACATTTTATGGTAATTCCTTTCCAAAAATAGAAAACCTAAGTTTCCATGACAATGTGTGGGATGATGGACAAGAAGACATAGAGATGCAAGATATTAAAGGCAATATTAAATTTAAAGAATGTAGTAGACTGGAGGATTTGGAAGATGGTGCGGAATTATTAATAGGCGCTATTAAACAAGTCCAACATAGGGGTAGAAAAAGATATATTGTACAGTTTGAAAATATTCGTAACCTTTATGTCTCTAACCACTGGCTGGAAAGGGAGCTAGAATGTGGGAAGTTTGATTTTAACTACAAAATTAAAATTAAGTTGGATAAAATAAAGACTACTCCAAACAAGCACAAAGAAAGATTAGTGTTTTGTGTTTAGTTGTTTTGGGTTTTAAAAATTTATTTTTTTGCTATCGCGTTGGCAACATATCCAAAATTTAGGCAGTTCTGACCATAAATATTTTGTGGATTACTTATTATATTATTACAATGAGAGGTAGTTGAGAGGGTCACAACAATATTGGAAATGGGGCAAATATAACAGCTGGATGTATATAATAAGCTTGTGGCGAATATAATAAGCTTGCAATGCTTTGAACATATACTGCAAAGGGGGGGGGGGGGGGGTGTATCGATACACCCCCCTTTTGGAAATGGGGTATTTACTTATGCAATGGCCAGTAATATATTGCAGTCATATCCAAAGTTTGGTTACGACAAAACAGCATTAAAAGAGAAAAAAATATACGGTAAATTTAGATATAAGAGGATATAACAAGTCGAAAAGTAAAAAAAGGAGTTATTGGTAGTAATTTACAAAATATAGTTTTGTAAAAACACAAATACCAATGTTAGTTTTTAGGTTGCGGCAAAACAAACAACACATCAACTATATCCAAAGTGTAGGCAAATCGGACAATAAACAGCAAAGTCAGTTTTGGGATTACAGCAAAATAAACAAACAAAACAGACAAAATAATGTATTATACGGGGTGGTGGAACGTGTGGTAGTGTGGTCTTGTTACCTATATAAGAGCTATAACATATCCGAAAATAAATCAGACAGTAAATAAAGAAGTTTGAAATTGTTAGTATATTTTTCAAAATATTTTTTAAATTTGACCATTATAGTTAATTTGTCAAATGTGGATGGTGTGTACATATACATTAGCCTAGAATAATAACATATATAAATTTTAAACAAATCAGACCATAAATAAAGAAGTTGCCAATTGGCAGTATTTTTCCAAATTTTTTAATTTGACCGTAATAGTGAATTTGTAAAATGTGGATGGTGCATATACACTAGCCTACAACAATAACATATCCAAATTTTAAACAAATCGGACAGTAAATAAAGAAGTTGGCAATTGGCAGTATTTTTCAAAAATATTTTTTAATTTGACTGTAATAGTGAATTTGGGAAATGTAAGTCTAATTTATTAAAACACTTGCCTACAACAATAACATATCTAAATTTTAAACAAATCGGACAGTAAATAAAGAAGTTGGCAATTGGCAGTATTTTCCAAAAATATTTTTTAATTTGACCGTAATGGTGAATTTGGGAAATGTAAGTGGAATTTATTAAAACACTTGCCTAGAACAATCACATATCCAAATTTTAAAGAAATCGGACAGTAAATAAAGAAGTTGTCAATTGGCAGTATTTTTCAAAAATATTTTTTAATTTGACCGTAATAGTGAATTTGGGATATGTAGGTGGAATTTATTAAAACACTTGCCTATAACAATAACATATCTAAATTTTAAACAAATCGGACAGTAAATAAAGAAGTTGGCAATTGGCAGTATTTTTCCAAAATATTTTTAATTTGACTGTAATGGTGAATTTGGGAAATGTAAGTGAAATTTATTAAAACACTTGCCTAGGACAATAACATATCCAAATTGCAGACAAATCGGGCAGTAAATAAAGAAGTTGGCAATTGGCACTACAGTATTTTCAAAAAATATTTTTTAATTTGACCGTTATAGTGAATTTGGGAAATGTAAGTGAAATTTATTAAAACACTTGCCTAGGACAATAACATATCCAAATTGCAGACAAATCGGACAGTAAACACCAAAGATAGTTTTTTAGCCTGAATTTGAAAATTAATTTTTAAAAATATAGAGGAGGGATGGGGACAATATATTTAATATAGGCAGGGGTTGGACAATAGTATAGGCTAGGGCGCGGGAGCTCTATGGGCGGGAGCTGGCGTCGGTGCAAAAACGGCTCCCCATAAGAATAACATGGGGAAAAAGCGCCGATTGTGGGGTCTCTTTCCTGTTTACCCACTACTCGCGTTATTCGACTGGCGGCTATGGGCTTTGTGCCGGCAGTGACTCCTCTGCCCTGTGAGATGGCGGCGTTGTCAGTTCGAATGCCGGGGCCTTCGCTGGTCGAAATCGATAGCCTTGTAACATCTGTTATATATGTTTACCGTTTGTTATGTGAATACAGTATAAGTGTAAATATTTTTAAGTGTTGTTAGACGTTTTAGCGAATTTCCCCTATAGGGAAGAAGCTATTACCGTAGGTGGCATGGTAAGACTTAAGCCCGAGACCATGATAACTTTTCGTTTTGAGGTCCCCAGATGCCAAAAACACTATTCGTTCAAATGTATATATATGTATATATATATATGTGTGTGTGTGTGTGTGTGTGTGTGTGTGTGTGTGTGTGTGTGTGTGTGTGTGTGTGTGTGTGTGTGTGTGTGTGTGTGTGTGTGTGTGTGTGTGTGTGTGTGTCCGTTACCGCGATAACTTTTGAAAGAAACACCCGATTTTTATGAAATTTGGCACAAATGTGGAAAGTAGCATTTATGACTTTACATTCGAAAACCAGCTCGATCGCACTATGGGAAGGGGGTTTTATGGGGGTTTACAATTTTCCAAAAATCGGTTTTTTGAAAATTTGACCCAAAAATGTTAAAAACACTCAATTTTGGTTGAAGCCATTTTATAGAACTTAAAAAAACAAATAATTTAGTATTTTGAATCAATAACCTAGGTTAAGTGGTTGCGGAGAAAATCCAAAAAAACGTGTTCCATGTTAATCTTATGGGAAAAAGGTTTTTAGATTTTTCTCAGATAGTTTTACCAAAAACTTCACATTTCTGTCTATTAATGTGTTTAGCTCAACAAAACAAACATTTTGGTGTTTTAATCGTTGTTCTACGTCCAACCGTTGCAGAGATATTCAAAGTGCTAAACAAAGTGCAATGTTATCCTTATGGAGAATAAATAAAATTCTATATCTTGATTATTCATGAATGTATATTGATGAATCTTGGTATATGGCTTCAACTAGTTGTGGTATATTGATATTAGCACAAAAAACAAGTTTTTTTTTATAATCCCCGTAGGAGCAAACCTGCATACTCGGCCCCCATGTTATTCATATAGAGAATAAGTAAAGTTGTATATCTCCATTAATTATGAACCTACATTAAGAGAACTTGGTATGTAGCTTTACCTGGTTCAGTTGTATTGATAATTGCAAAAAAAAACACATTACTTATCATCCTCGTTGCAGCAAACCTGCGTCCTCAACCCTAATGTTATTCTTATGGAGAATAAATAAAATGCTATATATCACATATTTATGGATGTATTTTTGTGAAACTTGGTAAATAGCTCTATGTAGTAGTGAGTTACATATATATGCATTGGAAATTCGCTGAGTACGCAGGTTTGCTGCGACGGGGGTATTTTATTACATCCCGTGCATATTATCATCATTCAATTGTATTATAAATTAGTTAAATTTAACTCCAAACTGTGTGTCTTTTACAATATAGAAATAAATCCTACATAAAAAAATTATGAAGTTTCTACTGTTTTGGATTTCTATGACATTGTTTAATTTACACCAGCAGTTGCTACAGAAATAGATAATAAACGGTATCAGGAAACTGACACATACTTTCTCCCTTTTTATCCCAACTTTAATGAATAGATTACTTTTTATTCACTAAATATAGAATAAAAAGCACGGTCGAATGTACAGAATATCTTGTAAACAAGTTGTTTTCAAATATATCCACCCAAATCCCTGTTTAGGAGGCACTGCAGAATCCATCGCTACACACGTGGTTTTAATAGGGGAAATGCCCCCTATTCCTTGGGTTATTAAGAGGCAACATATTTTGAATTTCCTCTGTTGGTCAATGCCAACTTGACAAGAATATAAAGTTTGAACGAAATTGATCAATAAATAAGGGAGAAATAATAATTGTTGTATTCCCCATAAGAATAACATTGGACAACGTACTGCGTTTACTGCAAAATGAAAATTTAAATATTCTACGCAACAAGTAATGGTAGAACAGTAACTCAAAATACTAAATTATTAAGATTTTTTAGCTTTTTTCAATGGTGAATTGTATTTTTTTATATTTATGTTTTTTTATGAACAATCAAAAAAACTGAATTTTTGATATTTTAAGTCTTGTAACTTATGAACCCGAATTTTTGTTGGTGTCATTTTGTTGGAAAACTAAATTCTACAAACGATTAAAGTTTAATTAAAATCGTTAGAGCCGTTTTTGAGAAATCTTGATTTTTCATGTTTTTTAGGGTATAATTACCCTTAAAAATAAAAAAAATTCCTAAAAAGAAAAAAGCACCTGGAGATATCGTGGATTAGTACCAACATACCAAATTTCATAAAATCGTACCATTGGTTGGGGCTCTAGCTCTGTACACATCCATCCATACAGACAGACAGACGTACAGACAGACAGATAGACACACAGACATCACGTTTGGGTTCAGGGAGCACCAAAACGAATATTTCCACTAACAACTCAAATTCGAAAATTTTGACGAAAACAATACTTTTCCATATACTATGTATAAGGGGGAGAACGTAAAAAGCTATTTAAACTCAAAGTAATAAAACCATAGTTATTAAATATAAATTAGTAGACAGTTTTGTCAGATATACATTAAAACCCACTTGGAAAAGGTGTACTAAAATCGCTCTTCGTGGTTAGGGTTATAAAAACATACTAGCTGCCATCATACCCGGTGTCACCCGTTAATACAACAGTTGTGTGTGCTGCATTCTGTGGTTAACCCGTGGAACTAAAACGAAACATGTTCAGCTGAGCTGTTTGAATTCTCATCAGCTCAAACTAAAGTGAATAAGAATAACATAGGATTGGAACTTTGACTCCCCGTGGAGCGGAGCCCTATGGGAATTTCTTAAAATCCTTTCTGAGTGGTTACCTACGTTATAGAGAGAGGACACATGCCAAATTTCGTAGTTGTAGGTGAAGAGGTTTGATCTGGGTAATGACCTGGGAAGAGGTTTGACCTGGGAGTTTTCGTATTTATAGATATAGACTTACAAACTTTGTCCAAGAAATGGTTAGAATAACTGGGGATTGGGGTAAATGGATATGGTTATGGTATTAATACTGTTTGCATTTTGTTTTAATTAGTGATATAACCAACCATTATCATGTTTCCATTTAACATCTATGTGGTGGGAGCTATTTTGATCTACATAGTTTATCATTATACTACATCGTCTACAGTCTTGTTCTATTTATATGATTGAATCATTACAGTATTCGATCGTGATGGTTATTATTTACGTAAACCGATATTGACGGTATGTGAAATCATTGCAAAGGGCTGTAAACTTACAGGACTTCTAAGTCGTTAAAACAACATATTTACTACTCCTCCCGGGAACAAGTCGTTTTAATGACGCCTTTAACCTTTATGCCACAGTTAGAGGTCGACTGGGACGAGGGTTGGTGGATGTTAGATTCTCGCTCCGATTGGTCGTTGAATTTGATAATACCATGTCCCAGTGATTCGGGACCCATATTAAAACTAGTAAGCCTATACTACATAATAATAATATTAACTATCTTTATAGCATTCCACAAATTTTTAAAAAAATTTTCGCACATAAGCAAAATTGATAAAATTTATTCATTCACTACACATTCATACTTAACAATATTTTAGCTCGTCCCTCCCTTTTATTCCCTAATCAGTTTGGTGCCCTTTAATTTACCTTATAGGGAAGAAGCTATTACCGTAGGTGGCATGGTAAGACTTAAGTTCGAGACCATGATGACTTTTTGTTTTGAGGTCCCTAGATGCCAAAAACACTATTCGTTCAAATTTATATATATGTGTGTGTGTGTGTGTGTGTGTGTGTGTGTGTGTGTGTGTCCGTTACCGCGATAACTTTTGAAAGAAATGCACGATTTTGATTAAATTTGGCGCAAATGTGCAGAGTAACATTTATGACTTTAAGTTCGAAAACCAGATCGATCGGACTATGGGAAGGGGGTTTTATGGGGGTTTTAAATTTTCAAAAAACAGTGTTTTGAATTTTTCCCCCTAAAATTTTAAAAATACTAAATTTTGGATATAACCATTTTATATTGCTTATAAACAAATAATTTGGTATTTTGAATCGTTAAGTGGTTGAAGAGAAAAGTCAAAAAACGCGTCCATAAAATTTCCTATGTTAATATTATGGGAAATAGGTTTTTGGATTTTCTTCAGATAATTTTACTAAAAACATCACATTTCTTTATACCCATCAGTTTAGCCGTACAAAACAATCATTTTGGTGTTTTAATTGTTATTCTACGTCCAACCGTTGCAGAGATATTCAAAGTGCTAATCACAGTACGTTTTCCAATGTTATCCTTATGGAGAATAAATAAAATTTGATATCTCGATTATTTATGAATGTATATTGATGAAACTGGGTATGTGGCTTCAACTAGTTATGGTATATTGATCTTTGCAAATAAATGGTTTTTTGTTGATTTTCCCCGTAGCAGCATACCTGCATACTCGGCCCCCATGTTATTCATATGAAGAATAAGTAAAGTTTTATATCTCCCTTAGATATGAACCTAAATTAATAAAACTTGGTATGTAGTTTCACCTGGTTGAGTTATATTAATAATTGCAAAAATACACATTTTTTATCTTCCTCGTTGCATCAAACCTGCGTACGCAGCCCTAATGTTATTCTTATGTAGAATAAATAAAATGCTATGTATGGCTTATTTATGTATGGCTTTTTTGTGAAACTTGGTAAGTAGCTCTATGTAGTAGTAATACACATATGTATGCATTTGAAATTCGCTGAGTACGCAGATTTGCTGCAACGGGGGTATTAAATGCAAATAAACAACAGTTTAACAGCCAACAGACGTACAACAGCTTCACATTTTGTATACTCCGGTTGGTGCTAATATTTATACCGTAAAAGACCCAACAAAAAGCTATTGTAGTGATGCATATCTAATGGATATCCCATAACTCAGAATTATGAAAGTAGTATTTCATTAATTAGGGACCACTTTCAGAAATTAAAATTCGCCCAAAGGTGACTTGGTTTCAACTTTGAGGTTTCTTTGCCAAATAAATCTTGCAAACTGGCCCAACGAGTTATTACAGAATACCGCTTTCATCAAGTAGCAGTACAGTATCCCTAATTATTATGTATTTTATCCACCCGTATTGTATCTTTTAACGGTATGTTTTTGACTTTTTGAATTAATAAAACAGAAGTGATCAACATGTATTAAACATTTAACACTATTGTCATTATTATTAATGTTAGCTATAGTTATGAAATGTACTATAGATGGGTTAATAGGCCAAAGCTACAGATATGCCGTTATCTTCTTAATGGAGATAACGATAAAGTAACTGGAGCACTTGAAGAACACAAGGATACACAAGGATTGGTTAAATCCTTTCAATGAAGCCAAGTATGACTTTATGTTTTTGCGTAGGTTTCTGAAGCTATCGTACGACCTATAGAATGCTTAAAATTGGAACATTTATAGGACATTAGATCGGGAAGAACCAAAGGAACCAGATTTTAGTTGTTGCCCTTATTTCCCCTGTGAAATGTCCTCAAAGCACAAACAGAATGTCAACACTTTAATATGGGTCGAAGATGAGCTGTAGTTATTTAAAATATGATTTAATATGATATCCAAATACACAAAAAACAAATGTTAGGGGTACAGACACTACAAGCCACTGGTATACCCCTTAAAAAGGTTTAACAGATTATCTTTGCTATAATACCGTAACAACTTTAAATAGATGAAAATCACCTGTTTGTCACATTACAGTTGTTTTCGCTGAGTCAGATTAAGCAGTTTTTAATGTTCATTCCATTAAGAAAGCCGCAAGTAGTGGCTATTATAAGGTTAAATATGTTTGAGCTAAAAAATATAAAACGATTACTCAGAATAACGACTTTTACAATGAAATACGTAAACAGGCTAAGAAAACTAAACTTTATTATCTTTTGAAATCGTTGCGAATCATTTAGTTTCCTTGAGTACCTTGAGTACTTGAGTACTCGAGTACTCTCCTCCCTTGAAGAGAGGCGAATTGGCTCATACAGTAACATCAAACTCCATTCGTCGGCACGTTGAAAGTCTTTTTTAAGAGGTTGGCAGCCTCTTGTTGCCTTACTTTTCCCATCCTCAAACAGATATGTGCGTGGAACGTATACAGAAAAGCAAAGGGTGAGCCGATACAGTGCAAGTTTTACGTACTAGTAAGATTTACTTGCCAGAACTGGGATTCGAACCCACGATATTCCGGACTACTGCCGTGGTTTCGGAGTCCGTCGCCTTGACCACTACGCCATTAGCTATTTAAGAGTGTTTTTTTTAAGGGGATCCTCCTCTCCCATGGAGTTAAGGAGTTCAAATACTGTATTTCAAAACTTCTCAAGTGATGAATAACCTATTGATTAAGTGCTAGCTTATCCACATGCTGTGAGTAAAGGGATTAAAAAGCTAGCACTGAAACTTGCTTAGTATGTATTACAAAAATCTCAAACGTGTAAACATTTTTCAGTATTTATGAAAATAACCCGTCAAATATATTAACTGGTGTCTGGTTAATTTATTTTACCAAATTTATCTAAATTTTAAATATATGATGCTATAGTTTTCAGTATGGTTTTCATGGAGATTTTAGACAGGATAGCTTGAAATGTTCACATCCCCGTTTCCCATCTTCTCCAGTTCTTAACTATGCTTTTGTCTGTTCCCCTTCCCACCTTCCTCGCATTGTTGGCTGCGAGGGGTTGTCTCTGGGCATGTCCTTTTCGGGTGTTCCTGTACTTTCCAATTAAATTGAACATTCTGAAGATTTCTCAACTCATTTTCCCAACCTCTCAAAGTTTGAGATCGTCTTCTTTTAGTAAGTTTAACCTTAACCCCTTCCCCCACCGTTAAAGTAAATAAACAAAATCGGAAATAAAAAGATACATTATTCTAGAATTTGAGTTAAGTGCAGAATATTTGAGCCGGTCGGTGTTTTAAGTTTTTGGTTTTGGTTTTATAGTAGATACTTTATCTGAAAGCATTCTCGCTCTTTAAGGCCCGTGTTTCAACCAGTCCAGTAAAAAGGATTATTCGAACTAGGTGTAAGTTTAGGTATAAAATAGTATATAGTATATATTAATATATAATAAATTGATAATTCAGTTTTAGTCAAATGTTCAGGACATACTGTCAGATTGCATCAGTACGTTAAACCTTTTAATAAATAGCAACGTATTTGTAATCACTTTTCAATAACAATTTTATGGTTCTAAATTTCATAGATTAGGCAGTATCGAATGGGCGATAATAGTCAACAGAAGAACCGAAACAAGTTTATTTTTCACTTGCGTTAGTTACTTATGTTAAGACTTCAAATTCTTTTATAACAAAAACTGAAAACCACTATGTTAAGATATTATTCTTAATAAATAGCCCAAAAACAGTCTCTCAAGATGAATTTCTATGACTACAAGCTTGTTTGGACAGACCACCCCTGAGACCAAGTCCCCTTAGTTCTAAATCACCGCTTTGTCGTCCTACAACCTATTGTTGGCACTGTGGATCGCACTTGTCATGGTTACCGTGCCGTTATAGCCAAACAATGCTAGGAGTTCTGTAAGTAGTAGACTGGTCAATGTGAATCAACATAATAGCTTAAAGCTCTTGCTAATAATTTTCATAGTATATAGATGTATTATTTTCAGATTAGTTTATTTTATTTTTTTATAGTTGATTAGGTGGAACTTCAGGGAAGATTTTCAGCTACAACATTAATTTTCAAATTCCAAACTGTTTGAATCATGGGAAAATATGTTTTTAAAATTGCGTTACAAAAAATGTAAACACATTAAGTTTTAAATATTTATAATGCATGAGATTTTCATAAATAAGCGGCTTCTTAACAGCTGTAAGGATATTTGCAATTAAAGGAACGTCAGATGGGTTTCTTACTCGTCTTTGTAGTATTATTGAAGCGGGCTCCAACTGATATGCTCTTGACAATCGCAGCTATCAATCAGGCACCTACTCGGTAGTACAGTAAAGCAAAGCTTGTGTAACCTTCTGGCCGTGGTATGTTGTCAGAGTTTTCAGGTCGCACTAGTACCTCAGGCATGACCTGTCGACTACTTTTATGAAGCCGGGGGACCAACAGCTAAACGTACCTTCTGAAGCACGGTGGTAGAGATGGATTTCACCGGGAATTGAATCAGGGTCTTTTGGGTTGTATTCCTATACTCTAAACTCAGCTATGACTGCCTACTTGGTGGTAGGATCTATATACTAGTATAACTGACAGTAACATTGAAGGAAATTAAAATAATTAGAGAGAAATGCTACAAAGTCCACCAACTCAGGTCCTCGGTTCTCTAAATGAACAATATGCTAAATAATAAATTGTTCAATTCCCATATTAGCCTAAACTGATCTGGAGCTCATAACATCGAGTATTTAAAAAAGTACACGCTAAAATAGAAAGAATGAAAACCCGTTCTTTTGATAGAGTGAATCAGGTGTTCACTCCGAAAGAATGAATATCCACTCTCAATAAATGGAAAAATGTCATCCTTTCATAAAGAGTGAAAATTTCGTTCATTAAAAAAATGAAAAAATCATTCTTTCATTAGATCAGTACATAATCATCTTTTGAAAGACCGAAATGCACTCCTATTTCGAGCGTCTTTGTTGGCAAGAATCAACAAGAGATGGAGTTCCTCCATGTTGGTTTTGTCTGGTTGTTGTTGATTTTGAGGTTATGTCCAGCGAATAACAATAACAGTAAACACAAGGTTTCATCATAACAAACAACTGCGAAAGACAAGGTAAGCTAGTTAAAATCAATTCTTATGTAGTTATTTTCACTCGCTATTAGTTTAACTTATATATTTAACGGTGCCGAATTATAGTATCGGGTTTATCATAGTGGCGATGCTGATATATAAACTTCAGCTAGGTACAGTAAGTAACTGGTAATGTAATGTTTTCACAAAATTCTTGCAAGTCTTAAGATTCAATAACATGTATAAGGCTTAAGCTATCTTAATGTAGGTATAACTTGAATATTATCAGTGCTCATTTGAGAGAAATTTAAATTTCTTGTCATAACCTAAAGCTTAGTTTCTTTCTAACCTAAAGTCCGTAGTGTGGATGTAAGGGCTAACTAAGGCCAAAGGTTGACCTGCATCAGTTTGTGTTATTTTGAACTGAAAACAACTGTAAACAGGCATACAATTAATAATTAATAACTTACTACAAGCACCTAAGTAAATTTGTTCCTTATATTTGGTTACCGTATAATGTAAAGGTATTTAGGCCTAACTGTTTGATAGAAAAACTGAAGTGCTCGCTCAAATGTTTATGCACTGTTTATTGACACAGTCAATCAGTAAGGAAACTGTTATTGAGACTTAGGCCTAAAGGTATATAACAAATAGCTGTATGATAAAGTTTGCCGGATCGCAAAATTCTGAGAAGGTTCGAGACTGGACCCAGCTGCCATTTTTGATTGGGCTATTAACTAATGATGCTTTCTAAGAACAGTAAGACCTTACATAGTAACATGACCAGGGTTTGGACCGTTCCCTATCAAAATGTTAAAAAATGCCACTGGCGTAGATACACAAAAAAACTAAACAAAAACAAAGTATTGCAATAAGAAACATGTCACTCGGCACAATGGAGTAACTAGAAGGATTGTGGTGGGGAGTAACGTTCTTCGGGTACAGTTTCATAAAAGGACACCAACTAATTGGATGCTATATATCGATCTTATACATTCGATATATTGAATCGCATTTCAAATCGATCTTTAACCTAAATAACACAACCACCCAAACATTCAAGTCCTCATGGCGTGCGTTGAAACTCAATTCATGAAAGCAGACCGTAAAGTTTTCCATGGCAGATACTTAAGTGTTACCTTAGTTATACGCTTATTTATTATTTGTTGTTATTTTTTTATTTGTTTTTTTATTTTTTATTTGTTAAATGTTTCATTAAAATATATTTTTAACTGATATCGCATATTATTATTGACTAGCCTATATAAAAATTGGTGATTTTAGATACCTAACATTAATAATAAATATTGAGTGAATAATTATCGATATATATACTGTTAAACTGTGATTCAAAATATATAGGGTTTCGATTCGACATATCGCATCCGATTAGCTGGTGGCCTCTTATGAAACTGTGCCCCGTTCCTCTCACCACGTTCTTAGTAGCTAGCCATGATGTAATCTTCGTTCATATAAAACCCAATCTAAAAATAGGCCTAATCGGTTCTATATGGGCCAATTAGCCTAATATAATTTAGACTAAACAAATTTATTATTAGCCTGCAAAGACTCCCCAGTTACGGTTACTTTACAGTTAAGTTATCGAACTGGTAGCTAATGAGAGGCCTAGCGTAAGTCTTATGATGGGTGTTGGAGTAATCAAATGTAAGTTAGGCCTATTTTAGGTCTAATGCAGGGGAAGGACTACTTCGTATTATCAGGAGGGTTAAACTTAGGCTTGGTTTAAGCGATGTTTTAAATTTTTGTAATTGAACTATTTGTATTTCAATTGAATTATGTTGGCAATATTTTACTTTGTGTAAGTTATAGCAATTCTTTCTGATTTTCTTTAGTTAATATTTTTCCAATGTTTAAAAGGGTAACTTACATCATGGCCAATAGGAATATCAAAATCTATTGTAACGTAACCGCTGTAGGTCGTCATTGCAAGTAAGTTACCGGTATGTGTAACTTTAGCAGAGTCCTTAACCGCGGTTTCTGATGGTATGATTGATTAAGATATAACTAAACAATCTGGAACAGATGTACGGTAAGTATATGGGTTTCATATGCGGTTTGATCACTTTCAACTGATATTTTATAAAGAATTAATATTTCACTGTTAGAGGTTTAAAAGCTCTTACCTAATCCATTGCCTACTAAAAATATGTTTCTGTGTAAGTTAATAATACAATTTGTTTGTTTTCAGGTACCCTGCACTGTGGCGGTCACTGACCAGAGAAGTTAATTGATCAACAAAGCCACCGCCCAGAGAACAACATATGACAGGGAATTCACGTTGCCGTCAACTACCAGTAAGAATATCGTGCCCTCCATGTGACATATTGAAATCTGATCAGGAAATAATTCTGACAAAAGTGGGGAAGAGAAGGAATATGGGAGATTTTTCAACTGGAAGGATAGGTGAACGTAGACGACGTTGGTGAAAATCTTTGTTCCGTGTCCTTAAGTACAAAGTGATAACTATGTGTTTAGTGACAAAATTACCTGGTGGCGAATTGCCGATATTATAAGTGAAGTGTTTGTGTCATCATCATAAATTGAAAGCAAGATGTTTTAACTTTTAATAAGTAATAAAGTTCTAATGTCTGGTTTCCATGGTGCCAATCAAACAGTGCTATGTCAGTCGCCAGTGACTGTCAGATTCAACTATGAACCGTGTAAACGTAATGGACGAGCTAATGATGTGATATAGTTATACACATTATACAGTGGCAGTAGCTGACCCTCATTGCGAAGAAGGTAGCTTCTCTCACTTTTTCACCAATCGGTTCAAATAGAAAACATGGTACCGGTATTGGTACTGTTCGTGAAGTTATAAATGTTTTATATTTTCTGAAAGATTTATTAGTGTAAAATTCATAAAAGAGCTTAGTCTTTGTCGGAACTTACAGTTAACTTATCCTGAAATTGTAACGTTTCCACCACCCACAAAGGTATAAAAATAAAATTCTTTCTCCTTTCTTCTTAGGATATTCCATGATGTGTAATATTAACAGTTTGACCAACCACAATATTTTCACAACCTTATGTACATTGTACGCTAATATTCATTCGATTGGCCTAGTGTTGTCGCGATAACTTTGGGCGATACGAAACGTATCACCATAAAAAAAATCGTCCTGTTATTTTCTATTGCAAGATTTATTATATTGTGTCGTTTTAGACACTATTCCCGGAGGAGCGGCTAAATCTAATACTAAATCAGTAAAACAATCCTAGCAATAACTTATATTTGATTGGACTCTGTTTGAATTTGCTGAACTACTTGCGATGTAATCTGGTCAGCATGTCAGTAAGAAGTCTTTAAATTTTGACTAAACCAACAGCTGTTTTATAAAGTCACATCCTGCTCATTAATTTGATAATTTGATCGGCAGTGCGCATGCAATAGCCTAAAGCGATGCAATTGTGACGTGGCTACACGATTAACCCCATCCATGATTCGTTCACGCTATCTGGAAAGTAAGGGGAAGTCAGGGAATTTGTATGTGTCACAGAAAAAGTTGGAAAAATGCTGAAAGTCAGGGAAAATGCTTGATACTCGTACACGTGAGGGAAAGTTTTAAATTTAATTGTAAACGCAGATCATTACTGTGCAAAAATCAAAACCTATTACGGTAGATTTCTGTTAAATTGGTTTTTATAATGCAACGAAGAGGAAATGAAAATGGTTAGACAATAAATGTAGGCCTATTAAAAAACACAAATAAAAAATGTATTAGGCCCTATAACAACAAACTTTAAACATTACAATAGTGGCCTATTATAAACATGAGAATGTTTCCTATGGGGAAGGTGGATTCTATGATTCAAAAACAAATGTTGTTATATATTTTACCTACCGTATTGGAATTAAAGTGCATATTCCGAGTCTTGAGTTAAGACGTGCAAATGGTTCAATACAAGTGCAAGTCAGAAGTCAGATTGACAGCGAAAAAAAAACAGGTACAACTGTTGCGCGAGCTACGGCGCACCGTGGAAGTAAGGCCTTAATATCCTAGACTCTTCATTACCTACCTATTATTAATGTTTATTCCAAATTATTAATTTAATCAACGGTTTTATATTTTTGGTTTGGTTCAATATATTTTTGTTTAGGCTTGACAAAAACTTAAATCCTCAAGTTTTAATCAGTTACCTTTATCTCTAGCCAAGCGAAGTTTGAAGAAGGTGAGCCTTCAGACAGTTGTTATTTATCTGAATTGTTCTACTATAATTTATAATTGAATGATTTAAAATAACAAAGTTTACAAATGAAATACAACTTTGCATGAACTTTTTGGTTGACCCTGGGCCATCATGTAGGCTATACCTTATTGGGTTTAGTATAAGGTACTGTTGCCAAACATATCGGTTTATGACCACATTATTGTTAAAACTTGGTATTTTGATAAAATTAAAAATAAATTAATGATTTTGGAGGAGGGATGTGCTTTCAAAGTTAACATTGTCCTTATGGGAGAAGCAGGCAAATATCCAGTGACTGGAGGACCCTCTTAACCCCACCCGCGTTTTCGTTGTGTTGCCCAGATGCCCATGGGCATGTGCTACAGTGTTTTCACTAAGTTTTATTCAAAATGAATAACTCTGTTATTTTTCAATGAAATAATAAAATTTGTCGTAGTTGTGATGGCATCTTACACAGATTAAGATAACCTGTTTATAAACAAATTTCAAAATTACACAATGAAAAAAGTAGGTTACTTAAATCAAAATATTTTTCGTAAAAACAAATTAAATTACATAATAGCACAACTATTTCTCTACACACCCAACAACTAATTATCAAACCTTTGAGAATAATTATGTAAAAGCCATTTAACAATTTTTTCCTTTTTCACATACTTAGGCCATCTCAACAAACAGATGACTCTTCAATTTATCGTTGTTTACCATACTTAATGTATTTTCAAATCCACTGAGATTTCCGAGCAATGTATTTTCAATAATAGGAAATTTCTCTATCGCTCTTTTACTCATTTTCAAATAATAAATGTTGCGTTGCTCTCTTGTTTGTGTTAGTGACATTTGCCTAGGATTGAATCCTCAAGTCATCAAGAAAGGTTGAGTGTCTAAATAATGCAGCCTACTGATTGCCGCAGGCCTTGAAATACCCCCGTCGCAGCAAACCTGCATACTTAGCGAATTTCCATTGCATGAATATGTTTCATAAAAATACATGAATAAATAAGTGATATATAGCATTTTATTTATTCTTCATGAGACCAACATTAGGACTGAGTACGCAGGTTTGATGCAACGAGAAATGTAAGAAATGTGTTTTTAAGCAATTATCAATATAACTCAACCAGGTGAAACTACATACCAAGTTTTATAATTTATGTTCATAATTAAGGGAGATATACAACTTTACTTATTCTCCAAAAGAATAACATTATGGGTGAGTATGCAGGTTTTCTGCTACGGGGGCAATCAACAAAAAATCCTTTTTTTGTACATATCAATACACCAGTACTAGGTGAAGCCAAATACCAAGTGTCATCAATTTACGTTCATAAATAATTGAGATATCAAATTGTAATTATTCTCCATAAGGATTAAATTGGACAACGTACTGTGTTTATCACTTTGAATATCTCGGCAACAGTTGGACGTAGAATTACAATTTAAACACCAAAATGATTGTTTTGTAGATCTAAACTGATTGGTGAAAGCAAATGTGAAGTTTACTGTAAAATTAACTGAGGAACAGCTAAAAACCATTTTCCTATAAGATTAACATGGGAAATATCATGAACACGTTTTTTAGATTTTCTCCGCAACCACTTAACCTAGGTTAATGATTCAAAATACTACATTTTTAAGCTCTATGAAATATTAGTAGGGATAAATAGAGTGTTCTGGCTCAGGAGGAGCCAGGAGGAGCGCCCCCCCCGTACATCAATCTGGAGGAGCGCCCCCCCCGGTACATCAATCAGGAGGAGCCCCCCCCCCCGCTTCCCCCCCCCGACTCACACCACGCTCTTAGCCTTTATGCCTAGGGGCCCGCACCGCGACCATGCCTTGGGACTTGGCGATAGACGACTCACCCTCTTAGGCAATGATTATATATTTTTATATTTTTTTTTTTGTTGTTGATGCAAAGATAAACTGCATTTGTTTATCATTGTACCAACGGGTTTTCTTTTTATATCTTTTTTTTTTGTCATTTATTTTATTTTCATTTTTACAATATAATCTTAAAAACTATTTGGAGGATGCAGCTTCGGCAGACGCCCTCTCATCAGGTGTAGCAGCAGCAGCATCAGCAGCCATCCGCAAAGCATCGGCAGCTGCCTTCACCGCAATCTCCAGCTCCTCCTCCAGATCACTCACCGAGCGCCAATCCGCATCATGCTCAGCATACTCTTCCGGGCATTTGGGTTGGCCACACCACTTCGTAAATGCATATCAATATGCATCAGTCAACTCCGATTGGATTGTCGCAATAGGACGATGGCGGTAGTATGCGTCCTCCACAAATTCCAATGTACGGACCAAATCAGCATCGGACATGGTCATAGCTCTGCTGTTATATCTGAACTGAAGCCCGAAGCGCCCGAGAGCGTGGTGAGGGTGGGAGAAACTAGTTTCCCACCCTGCGGGCGAGTATTAACAATAGACCCTTCTACAATAGGACAGCGGATGCGATTTATTTCATGAATGCAACAAAGGGTCCAGGGCCCTTTCACATGTCCATTGTAGGAGGGTAGTTTACAACCCAGCGGACCATAAACAAGAGACCCTTCTCAGAATTTTTGGACAGCGGATGAGATTTATTGTCGGGCGTCATTCTCCAACAAAGGACTCTTTCAGTTAGATTCCTTTGAATTCGATTAGGGGAGGGTAGTTTACTACCCAGCAGGTGGTCACAAACAAGACACCATTCCACAATATGCCATTCGAGACGTAAGTCTTTGTCACATCCCCACCACCACCGCCAGAGCGCGTAATATCACACTCATTCTGTCCAGACATCGCAATGGAAGAGGAACAAGTTTTGCTCGGGGACACGTACGAGGAATTTATTCAAAATGTCATCGATTTGATGCGTCGGGAAATAAGGCAGCAAAGACTGCGTATTAAGAGCATCACCATCAAAGGTGAAAAACCAATTGGCGAAGATAAAGTCACGATGTCGCGCGAATTCAGTTGGAATCCGGAAATTTTTTCAAGAATTTTCATTTTCATGGTGAACATGGTGAAAGCGGACTACACAACCATGGAAACAACGCTGCAGCACGATTCAGCATGGTACGAGGAATAAGCAGCATCAACCAGACTCCAAGTCAACCAGACAACATAAAAGGCCTTCATCAAGGCCACCTAAGCTTTTCATGTTAGGGACTAGAAGGAAATATTCCTGGGATAGGAAGATTTCCCAATGTGAAAGTTAACACCCCCCCCCCCGAACATCAATCAGGAGGAGCCCCCCCCGTACATCAATCAGGAGGAGCCCCCCCCACCCCCCACCCCCCCCCCCCCCGACTCACACTACGCTCTTAGCCTTTATGCCTAGGGGCCCGCACCGCGACCATGCCTTGGGACTTGGCGATAGACGACTCACCCTCTTAGGCTATGATTATATATTTTTGTTTTATAACTGTTTCGACCTAGTTGGGTCTCATCAGATAGAGGCATGCTACACAGAGCAACTCTATTACAGTTTTTTTGGATTTTGTTTTTTAATTTTTTTTTGTTTTTGTTTTTTAAATTTTTTTTTTTGGTCCTTAACTAATATATACAATATGGTGGTACAATTAAATAACAAAGAAAATATTTACAACTCGCCCGATGATGATGATATTTCGATGATTTCCTCATCGGCGGGTACATCATCATCACCGGACTCATCTTCATTGGTGCTGGACACAGCATCCTCAGCGCCGGACTCGTCATCCTCAGCGCCGGACACCTCGTCATCCTCGACATCTTCGTAGATGACCACGTCGACGGCATCCCACTCGACGAATTCGCCGGCCGCCGCATTCCACCGGTATGCCGGCGGGGCTGGTCCCTCGTCGAGCAGGGCCTCGGGCTCCTCCTCCTCGGGCTCTGCTGCAGGCTCCGCGCGCGTCACCCCGACGATGTAGGCCGTAGGGCGAGGAGGCCTCTCCTCCCACACCCGCCGCCGGAACACAGGTGTTGGGTCAGGTGCTGAGGTGACGTCAGCCCACCTCACCGGGCTCGTTGCGGAGTCGCGGCTCGGCGCTGTGGCGACGTCAGCCCACATGACCGGGCTCGTGGTGGAGTCGCGCGTCGGTGGCCGATGGGGTAGTCCTGCGGGGCGAACCAGCGCAGGGTGCAGCGGCTCCGGCGACTGTGGGGGGCGATGCGCAGCCATCTCGAAGAGCCGGCGCTTGTGAATAGCACGCAGCGCAGCGATGCTGGTGCTCGGCTCCGACGTCTGAGGTATGGCTGGTGATGGACGCTGCATCCTGGTCTCAGGCGGCGGTGAATCGCAGCTCGGCTGCGGCTCCGACGGCTGCGGTCGAGCAGACGGTGGTGCGCTCGGCTGCGGCTCCGACGGCTGAGATCGCGATGTCGTTGGCAGCATGATCTCAGGCGGTGGTGAATCACCACACCGCTGCCTCCGAGCAGGATTCACCACCTCGACATCCTCCGGAGAGCGTGGACGCCGCTGCCTCAGGTGCTGCGTCTGAGGGCAGGATATCCGGACATGCCTGTCCAAATGGCTCCACCTCTTAAATGGTTTTGAGCACCCGAGGCACGTCAACAATGAACCTAGCCGATGCACCTCACGCAAATGTCTCGTGAGGTGCTCAGCGCGGTAAAATACACGAGCGCAACTTTCACAGGTGTATGCGTCCATTTCGAACCAGAGCTGGATTCTAACTGAGGATGTGTGCTGTGCAGAGTTCGCATGTGACGGTTAAAAGCTTTAGACTCTAACAACAGAAGGGCAGGTTGTGAATGCTAGTTTCTCTGAATAGCTAGAAATTTGTATTATTGTGCCATTGTGTCACCCGAGACCGACGGGAGGGCGGTTCTAGGAAGAATCACTTAACGTCGGACCCTAGCAACAAAGGGCAGGTGTAAATCCTAGTTTCTCGGAAAAGATAGAAATGAACTTGCAAGTAGGGAGCATTGGCCGATTCTGGAGGTTTCTGTTCCATTCATGTTCAATCAGTCCAAGTGCCACGCCAAATAGAAATGGTACAATAAAAATGTTAACACCCCCCCCCCCCCCCGAGGTTTCGTCTGTAACACTTTTGCCCCCCCCCGAGGTTTCACCTGTGACACTTTTGCCCCCCCCCCCTAAAAAAAAAGTGTCACAGACGAAACCTCGGGGGGGGGGTCAAAATTTTTAAACTAGGTCATGTGGGTACTCTGGTGACTCGGCTCGACAAGACGAACAAGAAAATAAAAAAAATATTGCAATTATTAACAAACGGTGTGGGAGTTATGGTGAAAAATCAGTTTGGAGAGTCGATTCGAGGGTCGACTCTAGTTTGCTGATCAGATTTAGCTTTTACGACTAATTCATAACTGTTTCGACCTAGTTGGGTCTCATCAGATGGAGGCAGACTACGCAGAGTCACTCCATTACAGTTTTTTTTTGTTTTTTTGTTTTTTGGTTGTTTTATATATATTTTTTTGTTTTAAATTATATTTTCTCGATTCACATCCTCTTCGTCTGTAGTAGCGCCGTTTCACCATTCATTATAAAATTAATTAATCTCTCCTGAATCATTCCCAATGCTTCCTGGTGCCAGATGTTAACCACATGCTTCTTTGGCAGCAGATGTGGAGCACTGACGCCATCCTCAACGACCATGAATCCGAAACGCACTGCGAACTCCTGGTTCATATCCAACTTCGTACGCAGCACGTTCATGTGGGCGTTGACAGATTCGACAGTGTTCAAGCGGTATGCCATGATGTTGCTTCAACGACGTATCGGGTGGAAATGATCTGGACGCTACGAGCGAGGGTGTCGGTGGTGGGGTGTTGAGTATTTGTGTGGACGATGTGAAACTCTCCGAGGGTGGGAACGGCAAAAAACCATTATTCTCTATATTGGCCTAGACGAATAAAAGCTTTTAGCAAGTCTATAGCATGGCAGGCCCCTGTAGGGAGGGTTCTACGCACGCTAACAATGGGGATGTCTAAGGCGCCGAACAACAAAGACTCGATTCTTGGAAGGACCAAGCATAAATGTTCTACAAATCTTTGTTTGGATTGCTTATTGTGTGCCGTTCGTTGGCATATGTTGAAGGTAATTCCCAAGTGATTGATACATGACCTAGTTTAAATGTACCCCCCCCAAAGGGTCATCTGGGGGGGGGGCAAAAGTGTCACAGACGAAACTTCCGGGGGGGGGAATCAACATTTTTTAAACTAGGTCATGTGGGTACTCTGATGACTCGGCTCGACGAGACGAACAACAAAATGAAAACATTATTGCAATCGCACCACCGGTGTGGGAGTTATGGTGAAAAATCTGTTTCGAGAGTAGTTTCGAGGGTAGACGCTAGTTCGCTGATGACGTCTGACGCTAACAGCGCGTCGATCAGCTCATTCGTCAGTATGTCGGGTGATTCGACCGAAGCGAGAAGAGTAGTCACCGCTTCTTTGCTCAAGTTACGCTATCTCAAACGACGCAGTTTGCGCGATAGACTCTCAATCAAGAGTGTGTTGGATCGAGGTAGGGACGAAGTTTTTGAGCTTGCATTTCATAAGAAAAGACCTTGTAATGAAGAAAACAGAGATGGTGAACTGCACATCAAAGAATATAACTATGAAGTCATCAAAGAAGAAGACGGTTAAATTTAACGAGGTGCAAAATAGACGTTATACATACGAGCCCTGCGAGGATGTGCAAGAGTTGACTTGGACGCAAATTGCAATTGACGAAATGCGATTTCGTAGGCCGTTGGTGTGTATGTTGGAGGAGAAAATGAAACACCTTGTCTGTTGCGACAAGACGTGTCACGAGAGGTGCGTCACGCAGTTTACTTCAAGCGGACTATACGACGCATCTCGTCAGTAGTGTGAGAGCACTCAAGCGGCGCGGACGTGACCATGGATGCTTTCAGCGCAGCGGATGATTATATCAAATCGTTTATTGGTGAGATTGAAATGATGAACGACGACGCAGTTGCGACATCACCACCGACTCCACCAACGACATCGGTCAGGCCCAAAACAACATCAATCAAGAAGAGAAAGAGCCCGTCTTCTATAGATTTGGAAACCCAGAAACCGGGGTGGGTGACGAAACCCGCTATGGATTGCCCCATAGTGTCGTGGGTGGATAATGGAAACGTGTTTGCGGTTCAGAATCCTGCAAACACTGGCAGGTCTTTACTAAAAATGTATCTGTACGACGGGAAAGAAATTATCTATATGTGCGGATTATTTCCGGACAATAACAGTGGTGAGTACGTGAGTGTTGTGGACTTGATCAATAAACTGGAAAACTTGTGGGTAGACAAAGCGACCGATGTTCCAAAAATCGTAGGTTTGACTCAAACTGTATAGCACCGAGTCATAACGATTGCACATCACCAGTGCAGAAAAAGCATGTAAAAGGTTCCCACCAAAAACGCTAGAACCTAACATTTCACAAGAACCGAGTTCCGAGATATGATTGGCGACCTGCGTGAAGAATGCACCTACCCGGTCCGATCGTTGGAGAGAGTCGACACACCGTTTGGCGAGACGGTAGTTGCCATCTTGGAGGGTCAAGTCGGAGAATCCTTGAGCTGTAACGATGACAAACGTTACATCCTTCCGGACGGTGTAAATACACTACCATGGGGGCATATTGACATCCCACCCCAGCCCGAAGAGATCCCTCAAGACGATGAAGAGGCGGAGGATGAGGAGTGTTGAGTGGTTGTTGCATATTACCAAAGACCCTGACTTGTAAATTATTTTGAGAAATCTAGTCATTAGTTTGTATCGAATCTCGTAAAACTTAGAAATGTGCTCCTTTTTTCTAGTAATTAGTTTGTGTCTAGTCTCGTTTTTGCTAGACAATCTCAAATGTTCAGGAGTACATACTCGATGTAAAATATATTTAAAGTGTGTAAATAAATAGCCAAATTGTTCGTATATACATTCGTCTTTTTTTTTTTTTCTCCCCTCACATAGTCTTAAGATACAAAAGTAAAAAAAAATTATTCAGGAATATGTTAATTCATATAAACCAGGTTCAGATATGAATGTTACTTTACAATCATTGTATGATAGGTCTGTCCCATTTTGGGGCAGGCCTATAATTGTACGTTAGGTCTACCCCACTTTGGAGTAGACCTATGAGACCTCAGGTGGTTGACAACTGTTGTTCAATTGGTTTAATTACCAGGAGGGAGATTTCCGCTCCCCCTAACACACAATGGGTTAGGGGGAGATTTTCGCTCCCCCATACTACAGGAATTGATGAAGACTAGAATGCACCTGCTAATGTCATTGTAGGATAGATCTGCCCCACTTTGGGGTAAAGGAGGAGAGGATGGGAAATAATAAGAATATTTCTTTTTATTCTGAGTACACAACTAGTTTATTGAGAAAAAAAAATGCAAAATTTCAAAATTCAATTGGTATACATTTGTGCAAAGAGTCTTCTGATCAGTGCGTCGTTGTGACCAGTAGATGAGTGTTCAAAGAGCTGCACAAAGTCCTTCATCTTCATGCCGTAGTGGGTGCGACAGTACAGGAATACAAGGCAGTATTGACCGCAGACCAGAGTGTTGTCGATTTGAATGCGATGCTCGTTGTACAGGTAACGACGAGCGTTGCGTCTCAGGAATCCTTGGTAGAATTGAAGATGTGGCGGTTGACCGTAGCTGTCAAAGAATTCAATTATTCCTCCTCCTTTGTTAAAGTAGAAAGCGGCCCAGTGAGTTCCGTCTTCATTGTGTGGATCAGTGTTCACAATCATAGCAGTAGATGGTGAGATGTAATGGGGCAATCGATCCGCAGCGTAGACACCAACATTCTGTACGGGCAGTTTAGCCATACATTTTTGTATCTCTAAGGTATTCATTCTACTGTGTCGATGCCACAGTCAGTAGTAGGAGTAGTACTAGTAGCAAAACAAAAGCAGGAACTGGTATCACTCCCACCATCGTCAGCGTCATCATCAGCGTCATCGATATTTGTACTTAGATGTAACCAACCGCACAATGTGATGCAATTGGTTAGAGCGCATCGTGTGTGAACTGTTCTGTGATGGCGACATCGCACTGCGTTTGTTGATAGTATACTGTTGATTGATGATAGTGATCCGCAGCCAATATCGTTGATATCGATGACATTAGTAGTACAGTGATCCGTGATGAAATTGTATCGTACATACTCTTTTTTCTCAGCACCTTTGACATAGACAATCGGTCGTTTGGCGATACATGCACGTAACTTTTCCGATCCCTATTCTTGTTTCAGTCTCAATATGCATTATGGCGTACGTGCCAGATGGTACTAACAACGTTTGAAATAAACTGCACACATGTGTTGCGATACATCCAAACACAACAAGTTAGATACATCATTCTAACATTCAGCATCAATTGAAATGTTATGCGTGGTATCATTTCATCTGGTGTAATTTGAGGGAATAACTCGACTACGAACCTTTATCGTATGTTAGTTCATTAACAACGTAACTTGTACATTGACGCATCGATCACTTTTCATGCTTAAGTCACAATGTGCATTATGTTGTATGTGACGACTGGTAATAGCAATGCTTGAAGTAAACTGAGCACATGTGTTGCGTTACGTCTTGTCACAGCAGGTTATATTGCTCATTTCCCCATTCAACATCAATTACAATTGTATGCGTAATCACATTTCACCGGTTGTAATTCAAGTCCGCGTTAACTGTTGTACATCCTCACGCGGTTCGTAAGTGTAACGAGTATTTAATTTTACATTAAACTTCTCGTATGTCAATCCCAAGTATTCGGTGTTTCAAGAAGTTTGCCTTTCCCTCAAGAATTGTCACTAGCATTATAACATACTCGTTTAATAACCAGATCGCACTTGTAATATTTTTGTATATCGATAAAAATTTCCAAGTAATCGAGGTTTGAAAAAGTTCGCACATTGATACAAAAAAAAAATCCAAGTAAACGATGTTTGAAGACGTTTGAGTTTTCACCATCACACAAGTTCCAATCTTGAGTAATGTCAACCCAAGAAAATGAAAGCTAACAGCATCACGTAGTTGTGTTAAGTTACGATAGGTATAGTTAGGTTTATTAAGACTGTTTCCAGTTAGAAAGGGGAAACATGGAGAGACTTATCTCATCGTTAGGTTACGATATCCAGTGTAAAGTTAGGTCCCTGCATAGAAATAGGAAACGTGGGCAGTTGTATCTCATCCTTAGGTTATGTTATGCTCTGTTAAGTTAGGTTTGTGCTTATAGATAGAAAACATTGTCAGGAGTATCTCGTCGATAGGTTAATTCATGCTCTGTTAAGTTAGGTTTGTTGTTGATTATAAAAAAAAAAAAATCTGTGCCTCAATGTCGGCGCGCGCATTATGATTATACCCATTTAAATTGCGCGCGCCGACATTGAGTCACAGATTTTTTTTTTTTATAATCAACAACAAACCTAACTTAACAGAGCATGACTTAACCTAACGACGAGATACTCCTGACAATGTTTTCTATCTATAAGCACAAACCTAACTTAACAGAGCATAACATAACCTAAGGATGAGATACAACTGCCCACGTTTCCTATTTCTATGCAGGGACCTAACTTTACACTGGATATCGTAACCTAACGATGAGATAAGTCTCTCCATGTTTCCCCTTTCTAACTGGAAACAGTCTTAATAAACCTAACTATACCTATCGTAACTTAACACAACTACGTGATGCTGTTAGCTTTCATTTTCTTGGGTTGACATTACTCAAGATTGGAACTTGTGTGATGGTGAAAACTCAAACGTCTTCAAACATCGTTTACTTGGATTTTTTTTTTGTATCAATGTGCGAACTTTTTCAAACCTCGATTACTTGAAATTTTTATCGATATACAAAAATATTACAAGTGCGATCTGGTTATTAAACGAGTATGTTATAATGCTAGTGACAATTCTTGAGGGAAAGGCAAACTTCTTGAAACACCGAATACTTGGGATTGACATACGAGAAGTTTAATGTAAAACTAAATACTCGTTACACTTACGAACCGCGTGAGGATGTACAACAGTTAACGCGGACTTGAATTACAACCGGTGAAATGTGATTACGCATACAATTGTAATTGATGTTGAATGGGGAAATGAGCAATATAACCTGCTGTGACAAGACGTAACGCAACACATGTGCTCAGTTTACTTCAAGCATTGCTATTACCAGTCGTCACATACAACATAATGCACATTGTGACTTAAGCATGAAAAGTGATCGATGCGTCAATGTACAAGTTACGTTGTTAATGAACTAACATACGATAAAGGTTCGTAGTCGAGTTATTCCCTCAAATTACACCAGATGAAATGATACCACGCATAACATTTCAATTGATGCTGAATGTTAGAATGATGTATCTAACTTGTTGTGTTTGGATGTATCGCAACACATGTGTGCAGTTTATTTCAAACGTTGTTAGTACCATCTGGCACGTACGCCATAATGCATATTGAGACTGAAACAAGAATAGGGATCGGAAAAGTTACGTGCATGTATCGCCAAACGACCGATTGTCTATGTCAAAGGTGCTGAGAAAAAAGAGTTTGTACGATACAATTTCATCACGGATCACTGTACTACTAATGTCATCGATATCAACGATATTGGCTGCGGATCACTATCATCAATCAACAGTATACTATCAACAAACGCAGTGCGATGTCGCCATCACAGAACAGTTCACACACGATGCGCTCTAACCAATTGCATCACATTGTGCGGTTGGTTACATCTAAGTACAAATATCGATGATGCTGATGATGACGCTGACGATGGTGGGAGTGATACCAGTTCCTGCTTTTGTTTTGCTACTAGTACTACTCCTACTACTGACTGTGGCATCGACACAGTAGAATGAATACCTTAGAGATACAAAAGTGTATGGCTAAACTGCCCGTTCAGAATGTTGGTGTCTACGCTGCGGATCGATTGCCCCATTACATCTCACCATCTACTGCTATGATTGTGAACACTGATCCACACAATGAAGACGGAACTCACTGGGCCGCTTTCTACCTTAACAAAGGAGGAGGAATAATTGAATTCTTTGACAGCTACGGTCAACCGCCACATCTTCAATTCTACCAAGGATTCCTGAGACGCAACGCTCGTCGTTACCTGTACAACGAGCATCGCATTCAAATCGACAACACTCTGGTCTGCGGTCAATACTGCCTTGTATTCCTGTACTGTCGCACCCACTACGGCATGAAGATGAAGGACTTTGTGCAGCTCTTTGAACACTCATCTACTGGTCACAACGACGCACTGATCAGAAGACTCTTTGCACAAATGTATACCAATTGAATTTTGAAATTTTGCATTTTTTTTTCTCAATAAACTAGTTGTGTACTCAGAATAAAAAAGAAATATTCTTATTATTTCCCATCCTCTCCTCCTTTACCCCAAAGTGGGGCAGATCTATCCTACAATGACATTAGCAGGTGCATTCTAGTCTTCATCAATTCCTGTAGTATGGGGGAGCGAAAATCTCCCCCTAACCCATTGTGTGTTAGGGGGAGCGGAAATCTCCCCCCTGGTAATTAAACCAATTGAACAACAGTTGTCAACCACCTGAGGTCTCATAGGTCTACTCCAAAGTGGGGTAGACCTAACGTACAATTATAGGCCTGCCCCAAAATGGGACAGACCTATCATACAATGATTGTAAAGTAACATTCATATCTGAACCTGGTTTATATGAATTAACATATTCCTGAATAATTTTTTTTTTTACTTTTGTATCTTAAGACTATGTGAGGGGAGAAAAAAAAAAAAAAAGACGAATGTATATACGAACAATTTGGCTATTTATTTACACACTTTAAATATATTTTACATCGAGTATGTACTCCTGAACATTTGAGATTGTCTAGCAAAAACGAGACTAGACACAAACTAATTACTAGAAAAAAGGAGCACATTTCTAAGTTTTACGAGACTCGATACAAACTAATGACTAGATTTCTCAAAATAATTTACAAGTCAGGGTCTTTGGTAATATGCAACAACCACTCAACACTCCTCATCCTCCGCCTCTTCATCGTCTTGAGGGATGTCTTCGGGCTGGGGTGGGATGTCAATATGCCCCCATGGTAGTGTATTTACACCGTCCGGAAGGATGTAACGTTTGTCATCGTTACAGCTCAAGGATTCTCCGACTTGACCCTCCAAGATGGCAACTACCGTCTCGCCAAACGGTGTGTCGACTCTCTCCAACGATCGGACCGGGTAGGTGCATTCTTCACGCAGGTCGCCAATCATATCTCGGAACTCGGTTCTTGTGAAATGTTAGGTTCTAGCGTTTTTGGTGGGAACCTTTTACATGCTTTTTCTGCACTGGTGATGTGCAATCGTTATGACTCGGTGCTATACAGTTTGAGTCAAACCTACGATTTTTGGAACATCGGTCGCTTTGTCAACCCACAAGTTTTCCAGTTTATTGATCAAGTCCACAACACTCGCGTACTCACCACTGTTATTGTCCGGAAATAATCTGCACATATAGATAATTTCTTTCCCGTCGTACAGATACATTTTTAGTAAAGACCTGCCGGTGTTTGCAGGATTCTGAACCGCAAACACGTTTCCATTATCCACCCACGACACTATGGGGCAATCCATAGCGGGTTTCGTCACCCACCCCGGTTTCTGGGTTTCCAAATCTATAGAAGACGGGCTCTTTCTCTTCTTGCTTGATGTTGTTTTGGGCCTGACCGATGTCGTTGGTGGAGTCGGTGGTGATGTCGCAACTGCGTCGTCGTTCATCATTTCGATCACACCAATAAACGATTTGATATAATCATCCGCTGCGCTGAAAGCATCCATGGTCACGTCCGCGCCGCTTGAGTGCTCTCACACTACTGACGAGATGCGTCGTATAGTCCGCTTGAAGTAAACTGCGTGACGCACGTCTCGTGACACGTCTTGTCGCAACAGACAAGGTGTTTCATTTTCTCCTCCAACATACACACCAACGGCCTACGAAATCGCATTTCGTCAATTGCAATTTGCGTCCAAGTCAACTCTTGCACATCCTCGCAGGGCTCGTATGTATAACGTCTATTTTGCACCTCGTTAAATTTAACCGTCTTCTTCTTTGATGACTTCATAGTTATATTCTTTGATGTGCAGTTCACCATCTCTGTTTTCTTCATTACAAGGTCTTTTCTAATGAAATGCAAGCTCAAAAACTTCGTCCCTACCTCGATCCAACACACTCTTGATTGAGAGTCTATCGCGCAAACTGCGTCGTTTGAGATAGCGTAACTTGAGCAAAGAAGCGGTGACTACTCTTCTCGCTTCGGTCGAATCACCCGACATACTGACGAATGAGCTGATCGACGCGCTGTTAGCGTCAGACGTCATCAGCGAACTAGCGTCTACCCTCGAAACTACTCTCGAAACAGATTTTTCACCATAACTCCCACACAAGTGGTGCGATTGCAATAATGTTTTCATTTTGTTGTTCGTCTCGTCGAGCCGAGTCACCAGAGTACCCACATGACCTAGTTTAAAAAATGTTGATTCCCCCCCCCCCGGAAGTTTCGTCTGTGACACTTTTGCCCCCCCCCCAGATGACCCTTTGGGGGGGGGTACATTTAAACTAGGTCATGTATCAATCACTTGGGAATTACCTTCAACATATGCCAACGAACGGCACACAATAAGCAATCCAAACAAAGATTTGTAGAAAATTTATGCTTGGTCCTTCCAAGAATCGAGTCTTTGATGTTCGGCGCCTTAGACATCCCCATTGTTAGCGTGCGTAGAACCCTCCCTACAGGGGTCTGCCATGCTATAGACCTGCTAAAAGCTTTTATTCGTCTAGGCCAATATAGAGAATAATGGTTTTGGGCCGTTCCCACCCTCGGAGAGTTTCACATCGTCCACACAAATACTCAACACCCCACCACCGACACCCTCGCTCGTAGCGTCCAGATCATTTCCACCCGATACGTCGTTGAAGCAACATCATGGCATACCGCTTGAAAACTGTCGAATATGTCAACGCCCACATGAACGTGCTGCGTACGAAGTTGGATATGAACCAGGAGTTCGCAGTGCGTTTCGGATTCATGGTCGTTGAGGATGGCGTCAGTGCTCCACATCTGCTGCCAAAGAAGCATGTGGTTAACATCTGGCACCAGGAAGCATTGGGAATGATTCAGGAGAGATTAATTAATTTTATAATGAATGGTGAAACGGCGCTACTACAGACGAAGAGGATGTGAATCGAGAAAATATAATTTAAAACAAAAAAAAATATATAAAACAACCAAAAAACAAAAAAAAAACTGTAATGGAGTGACTCCACCCGAGGTTTCGTCTGTGACACTTTTTTTTTTAGGGGGGGGGCAAAAGTGTCACAGGTGAAACCTCGGGGGGGGGGCAAAAGTGTTACAGACGAAACCTCGGGGGGGGGGTTAACATTTTTATTGTACCATTTCTATTTGGCGTGGCACTTGGACTGATTGAACATGAATGGAACAGAAACCTCCAGAATCGGCCAATGCACCCTACTTGCAAGTTCATTTCTATCTTTTCCGAGAAACTAGGATTTACACCTGCCCTTTGTTGCTAGGGTCCGACGTTAAGTGATTCTTCCTAGAACCGCCCTCCCGTCGGTCTCGGGTGACACAATGGCACAATAATACAAATTTCTAGCTATTCAGAGAAACTAGCATTCACAACCTGCCCTTCTGTTGTTAGAGTCTAAAGCTTTTAACCGTCACATGCGAACTCTGCACAGCACACATCCTCAGTTAGAATCCAGCTCTGGTTCGAAATGGACGCATACACCTGTGAAAGTTGCGCTCGTGTATTTTACCGCGCTGAGCACCTCACGAGACATTTGCGTGAGGTGCATCGGCTAGGTTCATTGTTGACGTGCCTCGGGTGCTCAAAACCATTTAAGAGGCGGAGCCATTTGGACAGGCATGTCCGGATATCCTGCCCTCAGACGCAGCACCTGAGGCAGCGGCGTCCACGCTCTCCGGAGGATGTCGAGGTGGTGAATCCTGCTCGGAGGCAGCGGTGTGGTGATTCACCACCGCCTGAGATCATGCTGCCAACGACATCGCGATCTCAGCCGTCGGAGCCGCAGCCGAGCGCACCACCGTCTGCTCGACCGCAGCCGTCGGAGCCGCAGCCGAGCTGCGATTCACCGCCGCCTGAGACCAGGATGCAGCGTCCATCACCAGCCATACCTCAGACGTCGGAGCCGAGCACCAGCATCGCTGCGCTGCGTGCTATTCACAAGCGCCGGCTCTTCGAGATAGCTGCGCATCGCCCCCCACAGTCGCCGGAGCCGCTGCACCCTGCGCTGGTTCGCCCCGCAGGACTACCCCATCGGCCACCGACGTGCGACTCCACCACGAGCCCGGTCATGTGGGCTGACGTCGCCACAGCGCCGAGCCGCGACTCCGCAACGAGCCCGGTGAGGTGGGCTGACGTCACCTCAGCACCTGACCCAACACCTGTGTTCCGGCGGCGGGTGTGGGAGGAGAGGCCTCCTCGCCCTACGGCCTACATCGTCGGGGTGACGCGCGCGGAGCCTGCAGCAGAGCCCGAGGAGGAGGAGCCCGAGGCCCTGCTCGACGAGGGACCAGCCCCGCCGGCATACCGGTGGAATGCGGCGGCCGGCAAATTCGTCGAGTGGGATGCCGTCGACGTGGTCATCTACGAAGATGTCGAGGATGACGAGGTGTCCGGCGCTGAGGATGACGAGTCCGGCGCTGAGGATGCTGTGTCCAGCACCAATGAAGATGAGTCCGGTGATGATGATGTACCCGCCGATGAGGAAATCATCGAAATATCATCATCATCGGACGAGTTGTAAATATTTTCTTTTGTTATTTTAATTGTAAATATTTTTCTTTGCCATTTTAATTATTTGTAAATATTTTTCTTTGACATTTTAATTATTTGTAAATATTTTCTTTGTTATTTAATTGTACCACCATATTGTATATATTAGTTAAGGACCAAAAAAAAAATTTAAAAAACAAAAACAAAAAAATTAAAAAACAAAATCCAAAAAAACTGTAATAGAATTGCTCTGTGTAGCATGCCTCTATCTGATGAGACCCAACTAGGTCGAAACAGTTATAAAACAAAAATATATAATCATAGCCTAAGAGGGTGAGTCGTCTATCGCCAAGTCCCAAGGCATGGTCGCGGTGCGGGCCCCTAGGCATAAAGGCTAAGAGCGTAGTGTGAGTCGGGGGGGGTGGGGGGGGGGCTCCTCCTGATTGATGTACGGGGGGGGCTCCTCCTGATTGATGTTCGGGGGGGGGGGGTGTTAACTTTCACATTGGGAAATCTTCCTATCTCAGGAATATTTCCTTCTAGTCCCTAACATGAAAAGCTTAGGTGGCCTTGATGAAGGCCTTTTATGTTGTCTGGTTGACTTGGAGTCTGGTTGATGCTGCTTATTCCTCGTACCATGCTGAATCGTGCTGCAGCGTTGTTTCCATGGTTGTGTAGTCCGCTTTCACCATGTTCACCATGAAAATGAAAATTCTTGAAAAAATTTCCGGATTCCAACTGAATTCGCGCGACATCGTGACTTTATCTTCGCCAATTGGTTTTTCACCTTTGATGGTGATGCTCTTAATACGCAGTCTTTGCTGCCTTATTTCCCGACGCATCAAATCGATGAAATTTTGAATAAATTCCTCGTACGTGTCCCCGAGCAAAACTTGTTCCTCTTCCATTGCGATGTCTGGACAGAATGAGTGTGATATTACGCGCTCTGGCGGTGGTGGTAGGGATGTGACAAAGACTTACGTCTCGAATGGCATATTGTGGAATGGTGTATTTTTTGTGACCACCTGCTGGGTAGTAAACTACCCTCCCCTAATCGAATTCAAAGGAATCTAACTGAAAGAGTCCTTTGTTGGAGAATGACGCCCGACAATAAATCTCATCCGCTGTCCGAAAATTCTGAGAAGGGTCTCTTGTTTATGGTCCGCTGGGTTGTAAACTACCCTCCTACAATGGACATGTGAAAGGGCCCTGGACCCTTTGTTGCATTCATGAAATAAATCGCATCCGCTGTCCTATTGTAGAAGGGTCTATTGTTAATACTCGCCCGCAGGGTGGGAAACTAGTTTCTCCCACCCTCACCACGCTCTCGGGCGCTTCGGGCTTCAGTTCAGATATAACAGCAGAGCTATGACCATGTCCGATGCTGATTTGGTCCGTACATTGGAATTTGTGGAGGACGCATACTACCGCCATCGTCCTATCGCGACAATCCAATCGGAGTTGACTGATGCATATGGATATGCATTTACGAAGTGGTGTGGCCAACCCAAATGCCCGGAAGAGTATGCTGAGCATGATGCGGATTGGCGCTCGGTGAGTGATCTGGAGGAGGAGCTGGAGATTGCGGTGAAGGCAGCTGCCGATGCTTTGCGGATGGCTGCTGATGCTGCTGCTGCTACACCTGATGAGAGGGCGTCTGCCGAAGCTGCATCCTCCAAATATTTTTTAAGATTATATTGTAAAAATGAAAATAAAATAAATGACAAAAAAAAAAGATATAAAAAGAAAACCCGTTGGTACAATGATAAACAAATGCAGTTTATCTTTGCATCAACAACAAAAAAAAAATATAAAAATATATAATCATTGCCTAAGAGGGTGAGTCGTCTATCGCCAAGTCCCAAGGCATGGTCGCGGTGCGGGCCCCTAGGCATAAAGGCTAAGAGCGTGGTGTGAGTCGGGGGGGGGGGGAAAGCGGGGGGGGGGGGCTCCTCCTGATTGATGTACCGGGGGGGGCGCTCCTCCTGATTGATGTACGGGGGGGGCGCTCCTCCTGGCTCCTCCTGAGCCAGAACACTCCATTTATCCCTACTAATATTCAAAACACAAATTGTTTGTTTTAAATATTTTAGGGTGAAAATGCAAAAAACTGGTTTTGAAAATGTTTGAAAACCCATAAACGCCCTTTCCCATGTTCTGGTCTTTCTGGGTTTCGAACTTAAAGTCATGAATGTCACTTTACACATTTGAGCGAAAATTCATCGAAATCGGACGTTTTTTGCTCAAGTTATTGCATTCACGGACACACACACACACACACACACACACACACACACACACACACACACACACATATATATAAATTTGAACGAATAGTGTTTTTGACATCTGGGGACCTCAAAACAAAAAGTTATCATGGTCTCGGGCTTAAGTTTACGATGAGACCTACGATGATAGCTTCTTCCCTAAGGGGAAAATTCGCTAAAAACAATTTATACACACAATTTCTAATTCTCCTTGCACAAGAAGCTGTGACAGTTAGGCTGTGTAAGGTACTCTCTGTAAGGTTCTCTTGATATAAGACATTAAAATATAAAAATAGAGAAATAGGTCTATTATTTAGTAGCATAATAATACTAACTTTCATAACCTGGATGGTTAATCCCAAAAGTAGGGTGGTAATGAATAAACACCTAACGCCTAATTTGTTTGAATTGGTGGGGGGAAATTGGTGGTTTAAATACACACACTCTGTGGCAGCCCGTAGTGTGGGACTCCTACCAGTCATGGTTTAGTACCCACAAGAGGCTGTGGCATTTAGGCTGTGTAAGGCTACTCTTGATATAGGACATTTAAAATATAAAAGTATAGAAGTAGGCCTATTATTTAGTAGGTAGCATTATATAATAGGCTAATACTAACAGTAGATGAGAAACCACAAAGAGGGGCCGTAATCGGCGCTTTTTTCCCATGTTATTCTTATGGGGATCAGTTTTTGCGCCGACACCCGATCCCGCCCTACACAAGTTTCCTTGTTGGCCTATATTAATACCCAACCCTCGCCTATATTAAATATATTGTCCCCATCCCCCTCTATACTTTTTAAAAATTTTCAAAAACTATCTCTGGTGTGTTTTGTGTCCTTGGATATGTGATTGGTGTTTTAATAAATTCCCCCAAATTAAAAAAAAAATACTACCACCAATTTCCTGATTTAAAATTTGGATGATTGTCGTAGTGTTTTAATAAATTCTACATATCCCAACTACGGTCGAATTAAAACTGCCAATTTTGACCCTATTTTAAAATTCATTTTAATACATCCTTTGCAGAAATCCACGAGTTCTGGCTACTTGGGAACCCGAGCCATTTGACATATAATAAATCACCCTTTCTCCTAATTACCTTCTCTACCAAATACATGTCTTTATATTTAGTTTTTAACAATTCTTCTGTATAAAATCCTCCTTTGATTATATTGCCATTCTCATCTTTCAAAATATAAGTCACAGGCTTTGTTTTCTTAACTTCTGCTATTGTAAAAAGCTCTCCCGTCCAGTTGGGGGTATATCCTTTACTAAATACATGTTTATATTTAGATATCCTTACACTATCCCCCACCTTATATCTTGGCTTTTTAACTTGTACTTTAGATGCTAACCTTTCATGTACATCTTTAGAGTTCTTAGCACTTACTTGGTTAGGCTTCATCCCTATGGATCTATGTACTTTATTATTATATATCCTTATTAACTTTGGAAGTAAATCCAACCACTTGTAACTCCCTTGTGCACTAAACTCTCTATACAACCAATTCTTTAAAGTTCTCTGGAACCTTTCCACAATAGCCGCCTTAGTTGTAGAGTAAGTGTGGTAGTGATTAATATTTAGAATTTTCATTAGTTTGGTAAAATGTTCATTAAAAAATTCTTTTCCGTTATCAGATTGAATATTTTTAACTCCCTTTGGGAGAATAGTTTTTATAGCTTCTGTGACTACTAATCCAGTTTTATTCTTTAGTGGAGCAGCATAAGCTTTTTTAGAAAATGTGTCTATTAAAGTTAAAATATATTTATTTCCAGAATTCTCTCTAGCATAATTCCGCATATCTATTAAATCTATTTGAACAGTTTCGTTTATACCCAACACCTTAAAAGACCTTCTAACAAAGTTCTTTCTCGCGGGCTTATGCAATTCGTAAGCAATTTTTTCCATTTTTATTCTTTATTTTTAATGTTAACGTATCTGCCAGTCTCTGTCGTTTCAAAAACACCTCCATTGCTACCAATTAACATACCATCACTCATTCTTTGATATACATAGTTTTTTGGCAAATATGCCTCTCCATCTAAAGTCTTAAATCCGCTTAAAGATGTAGGGTCTGCAACCAACAATTTAGGATTGTACATCATCAAATCGATTTCATTATTGTCTTGCATAAATTTATTAGTTTTATTGTTAAACCTTAATGCATGTGATTTTAAACAAATATCAAATTTAATATTGTCTTGTCTAAAAGTTTTAATATTATCGTCATACCTCAAAACCTGTGACATTAAACAAACATCACTCCTATCTTTGCCTTCAGGTACATTCTTTATTAATTTGTCCTCTGCATCCCACATATCGCTATCTAATGTTAATACATTATAATATTTATCCCCCTGTTTTATTATGCTTTTCTCACCTTTTGTTAATATTTGATTAACAACAGCCACATCATTTGGCAACGTTCCAGGTAAAATGTTTGTTAATTGCTTATTTTTACCATCAAATTTAAGACCGTCTAAAGTGACAGTCTGATGTTTTGTAACACAATCGTTCTCATCAACAGCGGGTTTAACACGAACTAGCCTTTTATTATTAAAATCCCAAAAGTTTAGATCCATTTTTGGTACTTGAGAGACGTTTACAACATCATCGCTTTCTTTACCAGCCAACAAATTACTTATTTTTCGCTTTTTGGCATTCCAAATACCATTCTCCGATTCCAAAAATTCATAATTATTTTTGTCTTGTACAAAGACACCATCTTTTCTTATTAAAGTTTGCTCTAATGTGGGTACATCGGTTGAGCTTTCACCTCGTTTAACATTAGTAATTTTGCGTTTATTAGCGTTCCAATTATTACTCTTGGATTCTAAAAACTTATATTTAGTATTACCTTGTACAAAAGCATCACCTTTTCTGGTTAACGTCTGCCCCAAAGTCGATACATCATCAGTAAACTCCCCACCTTTAACATTACTAATTTTATAATTTAAAGCATTCCAACCATCATCTTTTAGATTTAAAGTAGTTTCTTTAAAACTTCTGGTTTACTATACGGGTTATATGCGCGATAAAATTTATCTATCATCTTTTTATTTAATAAACAATTCCGCTTTCCCTCAATTCTTCTATGATAGAATCTATCTCATTATCCACTCCAGAATTTCCCGCCAATCGGCTTAACCAAAGCAGTCTTAACCTATCTACAAGCTCATTAGGATCGTCCCAATAAACATAGTCTATTTTATTACCAGTTACCTGCCTTAAACCTTCACCAACAGTCTTAAACAGGGGTTTAATTATATTAAGATATTTAGTGTGTTTATTACTTGACATCGCCGCACCTGGTTTATAACCCTTTAAATGTGCATTTGTAGCTTCCAAAATCTCTTTATAATTTTGCAAATCAGCCTGACTATAGTTTACGGGTTCTTTTAAAGTTAACAATTCCCACAATCCCTTTGTCCCTTTATAAATTGTTTCTCCAACTGTAACATCATCATTGGCAATTTGAACTTCCTGATTCCCAATAAAAAATTTATTTCCTTCTCGCCTAATACCATATGTGGTGTCTGTCATACTACTTCTACTAAGGTAATTTCCTAAATAGTCTGATGCTAAAAGACCAAAATCTAATTTGTGTGGTGTTGTCTGGGTTATTCTTGGTATTCTAGACGGGGTCTTTTCTAAAATCATTGGGAGAACTGGCCTCTCTGTTTTTGTGGCTAAATTTTTTAATTCTTGCAAAGGCTCTATTAACGGTTGGAATGTTTGGAACCTCTCTTCAGCCTCTAGAAATTTACCACGTTTTAACGCCCTATATTTTTCTCTTATTTGTTTTGCAGACTCTACCAATTCTTGTTGAATATTTGTTTTCATTTTATTTACATTTTATTTATCTCATTTGTCAAAGGATTATACTCAAACACCTTATCGTGTATTATTAGGCAATACGCAGATGTGTTTGAAGGGACATTCTCTGCAGTTTCAATTTCTAATTTAATATCTACAACCCCCTCTTTGACTGATTCATTCTGCCTAGAACAATCTATTACAATTAGAGGATATTTCTTTATAAAGTCAGCTCTGTTAAACATAGGATCGGGGACGGTGTTGTAGTAACTCTCCCTAAACCTCACAAACATCTCATAAGCTTTAGAGGCATCTCCATTTTCAAAGTCGAGATTTAAATCACTATAAGGATAATATTCAGAGTTTAAAAACACTTTGATATTTTTCAATTTACAGTGATCAAATTCATCAGTTCTTTTTCGTGCACTGTTGTCCCTACCTGTTTGGAAACCAAATATAATATACCTGGGCTTCTCCAAACTCGAAGACGTCTTAACTGACCATGTATGTCTCTTGGTTTCGGGGTATGATGGGAGTTCGTGTAGCTCCAAACTTCTAAATGCAATTTGCAAATTTTTATTTTGCAATAACATCTTTTGTAATTGAAGCCTCTCCCCATCAGATGGCACCACATGCGGCATCACCCACTGAATCGATTTAAGTGTAATTTTAGGAATAGGATCGACACCAGTTGGAGCATTAGATGTTGTTAATATACAATTTAAGTCGTTTTTGGATCTTTTCAACACCAATTCTTGTTTAACATTTACTAAAACCTTATTAAAATCCTCAAACACACCCATTAACAGCTCTAACGAGACACAAGTACTAAACTTGCCGCTTTTATGGAACTCCTTTAAATTTTCATCAGAATCAAATGCTACATTTGACAATTTAGTTGTTTTATTGTAAGAGCACAATATTTTCATAAGACTGGAAATTCCCGGATTTCTTACAATATCTATTTCTTTACCAGCAACTTCGTATCTAATTTCGTCAAATAAGAATGCAAATGCATTATTTATAAAATGTCCTTTATCATGATTCTCTATTTCTCCTTTAATATACAGATAACTCCTACATGGGAGTGTTAGTAAATCTTGATTATTTATGCATATTCGAATTTCATCGGAATTATTTATTGCTAAAGTGTTGTGTGGAACATAGGAGTGATTTGTAATTTTAACCAAGCTATCGTCGTATTGGAATTTTCCTGTAACGTCTAGAAAATCTTCCATTTTTATTAATAGAAAATTTTAACTTCAACCCAATTGATCGCAGAAACCTGGCATTTTGTACACTCAGTCCGTTCTTGTAAATTCTCATATCTTTTTTATATGACAAGTAATTGTAGTTTCTTCTTTATTAAAGTCAATTGGCTTGTCGTGTTGATCTGCAAATGTAATGCTAACAACATCTAAACTTCTCTTATTTACAGGGAAGTATATAATATTTCTGGGGACCTCAATAATTTTGTAGCCGGGAGGAGCTTCTGGGTAAACACTGTGTATGGTGTGTGATTTGTCACCATTTAAATAAGACCCATTCGCAATATTACATTTTACTCTAATCACATTTACATTATTTATGATGATTTTATTTACGGATTTAAACGCAATATCTGGAGTAGAAAATCCTTTAAATCCCAACAATTCAGACCCTAAACACGGTTTTGTAAAATCAAACACATGGCTAGAATGTAATGTGGCTTTCATAGTTTTATTATCGGCTATAAGTACAAAATCTGGGAGTTGCTTTTGAATTTCCTTCGCAAGCTCAAACACTTCGTATGTACCTTCAGCAATTTCAATTACATTTGGAGCTTTGTGATCGTAATAATACACATCCTCACCCTCGTCTATAGTTAATTTTGTGTCTTTAAGTTTATTTAATTTTGGAACTAGCCCTTTGTAAAATATAAGTTTGACTTTTGTATTAATTAATGCTACTTTATTTTGTATAATAACTTCAACTTTACCAGCCAATGCCCGGTTTAATTCGTCAATTGTGACCTCCCCTTTTGGGGTTGTAATTTTGTGCATTTTGTAATATGTCAAAGTATTTAGAGGTTTTTTAACATTAAATATAGAATTATAACTTTGAAAATCTACCAGTCCAATTACATAATCACCATTTAATTCTATAGGAGGAAAGAACACAGACTTCAACTCTGGCTCTGTACCCGTAAATGTTATAGTAAATGAATCCATTTTTATAAACTAAAATTTTTCAGAAATGATAAACATAAAATTCCACAAATGGAACTGTTTAAATCTTGTATTTGATCAGTTGTATAGTAAATTTTAGATGGTACAAAATATTCAATTACCTCTTTTGGAGGCTGTATTCCGAAAGGGTCAAAATATATTACAATATCTTTATTTTTACGATATGCTGTCCAATGTGTGCCCCTGTCACTGTCTCAATTAATAATTCCACATTCTCTTACTTTTGGCCTTAGATGTTTTAGCTCGTTTTTTAGGTACACTCCTCGAAAGTGAGGCACGTCTCTTGCTGCCTCTAACAGCTGAAAGTTGTCCATCTTTTTTATTAAATTTTAATCCCATTCCCATTTTTGCTTTGGCCTTCATCAAATTTGTCACCGCATAAGCTGCTGCTTTTTCAGCCAGACTGGCGTCCTTTGCCGAAACCCTAGTCCAAACCTGGTCCGCTAATCTCATATCTGCCTTGTTCCGGGCGGCTGTATCAGGATTATTCATGTAGAATATGTCGTGCTCTTTACAATAAGAGTCTAGCTTATTTTTTGGAGGTACATTTCTGGCTAAATTTTCACGCACGTTAGTTCCAGGTCCACACCAACTATAATTTCCAGGTATGTGGAGAGGGAAAGGAAGGTTGTTTATAAGGGTATTTAACAAGCCACGGCCTCTATATGGCTTTAAGAATAATCCCTTACCTTGGACCTTTTTACACTTTCTCTTTACCATTTTTATTATATAAAAAATGTCATTTATTCAACAAAAGAACAAATTAAAATAGCACATAAAGAAAATACACCATTTTTATTATATAAAAAATGTCATTTATTCAACAAAAGAACAAATTTAAAATAGCACATAAAGAAAATACACCAAAGAAGTTGGGTCTATTTCCTAATAATATTCGCTGTCTTATAATAGGGCCCAGTGGTTCGGGGAAGACTGTTGTAATTTATAACTTAATTGTAAAAAAACAAGGATTAAAGTTTCCAAATTTATATATAATATCCAAATCTTTAGAACAAGAAAAATATAAAAAAATAATTGAAATATTCCGTCTGTGTGATGAAGTTAAATTACACACATATTCAAACTGTGAAATCACACCAAATGATGTAGAATCACACTCAATAGTTGTATTTGACGACATAAATAGTCCAAATATCACACAATTTTTCTCAATGGGCAGACACAAAAATATTAACAGTTTTTACTTGTGTCAATCTTACAGTAAAGTAAACAAACATTTACGTGACAATGTTAATTTCCTAATATTATTTAAACAAGACGATTTAAATTTAAAACATGTGTATAACAATCATGTGGGAAATGATTTTTCATTTAACCAATTTAGAAATCTCTGCCATCAATGCTGGGATAGGTCTAAATATGGCTTTTTTGTAATAGACAAGGAAAGGCCAAAGAATAATGGGAAATATAGATTTATGTTTGACCAATTTTATAATGACCAAGGGCAAGAGTGTTGATGCCATCCAGAATAAACCTCTTGTCGTCATCAAAAGAGAGTACCTTTTTGTTCATCGTTAATGTTTGAAGATGGTGGTTTGTGGATTTAATTCTTGTAACATTCTCATAGTAATCTTCCCCGGTTGCAAGACAGTGTAAGTAATGTTGGTGTCTTAAGAGATGTTTAACTGTGGCGTTGTCAGCTCCCTTTGCCTTTTTAACCTCTAGCTCATTTTGATTTTCTTTTTCGTATAACCATTGTAAAGGAATGAAATAGTATAATTTTGGCCTTAAACCACAATATTCATACATAATTTGACCATTTAATTCGTCTTTAAACTTGCCCGTAACTTTTTTATTTTTATCAGAGTATAAGAAATGATCTTTACTATATGCAGAGGTGTCGAAACAGTCCAAGTCACTTTGTATTTCCTTGTAAAAGTCCTCTGTTACTATAGAATAAACAAGGCTGTCTGTGTCTGTCATTAAGAACTTTTTATTCTTAAATTTTGACATATAATTATAGTGGAAATCATACATTATTACTTTACTGATATCCAAAATGGTCATTCCTAAATATATTGGTTTATCAAACTTTACAATTAATTTATTTAAATGCACAGCATGCAAATTGTTATCGAACATTTTGCTACAGTCAAACCTTGGCTTTGTAACGTATTTTGTTAACTTAGACTCGTCTACAAGATGTATATCACGAAACTTGCGTTGGTTCATAATTGTTCGACCAAAGAGACTGTTATTTAACAGTTTGTAAAAGTCTTTTTCAAAATCGTGTTTAGCTTTTTGTCGCTTTTCAATATTAAAATTAATATAGGGCGCAAGCCATTTTGATTGTCTGAATTTTAAAATTCTGTGGTATTTTGTAACTACCAAACCCAGTTCTTCGTATTTTTTTAGTGTTTTATAATGTAAAATATATTTAGTTTTGTCATTTAAATTTGGTATTAATTTTCCATTCATTTTTTCTGGTGCGAGCGGGTAGTCATTATGCAAATCGTGTAAACTTTTATCGTATTTTAAATCAACTTCCAAAATAAATCCAAAGTTTTCATTTTGATTGTATTTATAATCTTTCTCATTTGTCCATCTAAAGCCATCAACAGGCAACGACTCGCACATTGCTGTAGAGTATAGCGAGTTGCAGTCTAAGTATACAAGATAGGTGCTTTCTTGATTTGGGTCATAATGTTCGCCCATGTACTTATTATTGGCTTTAGCGTAGCGCGTGGAAATCATACTTACACCGCCTCTAATGGCGTGTTCTATAAACAAATGCATGTCAACGTCTTGAAATAATTCTAATTTTATGCCGGTCATTCTAAGACACGCCTCCCATGTTAGTCCAGGCAGTGAGTACATGTGGACAGGGTCAAGTTTATAATCCTTTAAACACAAGTCCCTAAATGTCTCAAACACATCAGCCAATAACAACACATCTGTTTTAAGGTATAAATCGTGATATTCTTTTAAATTCTTTATATTAAAATGATTCCATACGTTTTTAGCATGTTCATATTGTGCGGGAGATATACATTCTTTAGTTAGACTGCTGTAAAATGCCTCTATGGGTGGGAGAGGCTCTAAAAACTTTTCTGGTCCTGTCATGTATTCGTACGGAAATTCGCCCTTGTGTTGTAGTAGTGGATTGTCTATAAATCTAAACGCATTTAAATTGGAAGCTAATTTGCTTAAGGGAAGAGACAAAAAGTTGTAGGAATCCAAAAATACCAAATCATCAACAGAGAACGAAATATACTTTTCCATATCTTTGGCTATTCAATTCAATTTGTGGTTAAATTTTCCCAAGTGTTGCATTATTAAATGACCGTCATGGTTTTTAAGATTGTGGAAGAATACTGGAATTTTCTTGGTTACTTTATAGTTTAAATTGCAAGAGTTATGGGAGGGTCCTCTGAACTCGCCTGTTAGGTGGCAGTGGTCGCGCACTTTATCACACAGTAACAGCTGTTGGCATATGTGGCAGTGTGTAGAGTTTTGGAATAACATCTCTTGCTCTGCAGTCATTACAAGGGGAACATATACTCCCATCTGATTTTTAATAAAGTCATAAATTTTAAATAACTTTTCGAAAAACACATCCATCACATTTTCACCGCTGTACAACTCTTCGTAAATAATGTTAGAATCTCTCACCACAACATAAGCAAATCCAGAAGGCGTGTGTTTGCCACAGTTTATAAAACATTCGAAATCTGCATAAATCACAAAGGGAGCTTTAAGTTGATATTTGTAATTCGTAAATTGTAGTGTATCTTTTTTAGACATTTGTACTCTTTGGGCATCAAAGGTTTTACAATATGTTGTGTGACGTTCCAATAAATCTTTGGTGCAAAAATGTTGCAAACAGAACTTGCAAAAATATTTCTTATGGTCATCTTTTGTAGACCGTAGCATTAACTTATCAAAATCACGAATTAAACAGTAATGTGATTTCCGACCCTGTTGTAGAAGCAGCAGGTTGACGTGCGTATTACTGTTTAGTTTAGTTATTCTCAATGGATATATTAATTGTCCTTCAATTCCATATACATTAACACTTATGTTATTTTGTTTTTCAAATTTATCAGTGTCGGATATTTTTACGGGATATTTTATATTTGACATATTCAACTGACCTATGTGGGGTTCGTAGTAAAATACTTGATTTGCATGTTCTCCATGATTCCTTGGATTCAAGCTTGCTAAAACACTCCACACGAAACATTTATTATCACTATTTTTAATATTTAAAACAGCGTGTTTTGATTTTATATTTTCTGGTGTGGGTATGTATGAGTTGGGAGTTAGGGGTTTATACTTGTAAACATGCAGCTGCCAGTATTTAGTATGGTCATATATCCATCCACTGCCTTGGGCTTGATACTTGTGCATGGAGGTATCGATCTTAAAAAGTGCTTCTTTAATTTGAGTTTTTAATTGTGCTTTCTCAATTGATAAAGTAGTTAAACTTCGAAAATCAGCAATACATTCTTTGTCAATGATTAAATCACCATTATTGTCCACCGAGTGTTTGATGAACTTTACCCTCCTAATAAGAATCCATTTGATGGGTAGGGGACAAGATTGAAGAGTGTCTAATACTTCCACAGATTCACCGTTAAAAATATACAACTTGTAAGGTCGTTTGTCACATCGTAGGTGGTGTCGTTTCTTGTCACGAGTGATGACTCTCTTACACACATTACAACTATCATGTTTTTCTAGCATATGCGCTTTAAAATGATTGTTATTATCAAATATTTGATGGCATTTTTTACAAATTTTAGGAATAACTTTGTGAATGTTACGATAGTGTCTGATTAAATTGCTTCTGTTGGAGCAGGGCGTGGAGCAGATTGCACAGGACAACATGTTCGATGTAAATAAATTTTGAGATGACATTACTCTGTTTTTTATAAACAAAAATTACCATTTTTTAATGTTAAATTAGACAAAAATTATGTAAAGATGTGTGAAACCAGCGTTTGGGCTGGATACGTATTCACACTGTACAATATCATTTTATAAATAAAACTGCCAACTATCAATCTACATATTCAATTAGAACAGATAATTTAATATTTAAAGTCTAAAATTCAAAACATATTTTACTTGAGAATTTAATGGAAATCTATTTTAAAATTTGGAAATGCAGTCACATTCGAAATATGATTTACAAATGGATATTTAAATATGGAAACCTTAAAATTTGGAAATGGTGAATTGGAGATTTACAAATATTGGGCTATTTCACAATTTTCGGATGGATTAACAGTTGTGATTGTCCCTGAAGACACCACCTTAGCTACAACTACCGTCGCTAACACTCCCTCACAGCTAACCGGAGTCCTGGGTGTGAGACGTGGAGAGGCCGTGGCGCCGAGACGTCCGGTGGAGAGGTGTGGAGTCCAGTGTGGTGACGTCGTCTGGTGCTGGTGGTGAGGTGTCAGTGGTGAGATGTCGTGTCACTGGTCTTGTAGAACAATAGTGCTGTGTCTTGTGGGTGGCTCCTTATATACACGTCGAGAGGCTGGATTTTTCAATTTAACCAGGAAATTACCTCACATTGGCTGGACTTTCAACCAGGAAATTACCTCTATGGTAAGTGGAAATTCTGGTCAATGTGACGCATGCTTGCACATGACCGACTTTAGTGTGTTAGTATGTCAGTGTGTCAGTGAATGGTGGTGTGGATCGTTGCGTGTGCCGTGGCGTCATGGTTGGTGGGCAGCGATGCGGATCGTTGCGTGTGCAGGCGGTGGTGCGGATCGTTGTGTGTTTTAATTAATCAGTTGGCAGTTCGACCGTGGTTGGGATTTATTAAAACACTACGACAATCATCCAAATTTTAAATCAAGAAGTTGGCGGCAGTATTTTTTTTTTAATTTGGGGGAATTTATTAAAACACCATTAACACATCCAAGTTTTAAATCGGACATAAACACCAGAGATAGTTTTTGAAAATTTTTAAAAAGTATAGAGGGGGATGGGGACAATATATTTAATATAGGCAGGGGTTGGGTATTAATATAGGCCAACAAGGAAACTTGTGTAGGGCGGGATCGGGTGTCGGCGCAAAAACTGATCCCCATAAGAATAACATGGGAAAAAAGCGCCGATTACGGCCCCTCTTTGTGGTTTCTCATCTACTTTCATAACCTGGATGGATAATCCCAAAAGTTGAGTGGTAATGAATCAACGCCTAATTCCTAATTTGTTTGAATTGGTGGGAGGAAATGGTTTAAATGCACACACTCGGTGGCAGCTCTTAGTGTGGACCAGTCATGGTTTATCCACTAAAAAACCTCAACTACGCTTTCCAGCTCTAACTCGGGAAGTGTTTATTTCATAGCTTTATGCTGGCCTAATTTAGGCTTAAGCCCTCAGAGCTTCATCTTTTCCAGCCGAACATACTTACTACGACCTAGCCTGTATCACAGTGTTGGTCTGTCATCTTTGTATGAATCTTGACAAGGTCTAGACATGACACGCAATCCCAGTTGTCCTTATCCTCCCATCACACAGACCGTGTCCACAGACAACACGCCAAGTTGTGTTGAGGCCTCCAGGTATGGACTTTACCCAATGTGGGCAGCAGAAGAAAGAGTGCTTCGCGTTGTTGGGAACGCGCGGGCAGTAAATGCAATCCGGTGAACGAGCCTTGCCCATAGCGTACAGGTTCGACTGAAAATAGCCGTGACTGGACAAGAATCATGAACGGTAAGGTCGCAGGTAGATTAATCATCTCAAATAAAACAGGTAATTCTCTGTGATTTAGATATATAAATAAGGTGATAGTTGATTTTAAAGAAATAATGTTTAATTTAAGACATTACTCAAAGTTAAAGATAATAAGAATTTTCTACTAAACTTCACTAAACATGTCTCAAGCTTTCCTCCTCACAGTTTTGTTGCTAGAGTAAATTTGATTTTCGTTTAATCATATTCTTTTGGTCCAAAGTCTCTCAATTATGTATACTGTATTATTTCCTTAGGAAGTATAAGCACTCATCACACTGAACAGGTAACAGTAGTGAATCCGTCACATGAAAATACACTCATACCAAAAGAGCGTTATTGAATGCAGGCGCTAGTACAATGGTTATGTTTTGACTGCTGTTAGTGTTTTTATGAAGATTAAGTAAGATGGTATATCTCACTTATTAATGAACATACATTAATGAAACTTGTCAGTGGCTTCATATGGCTGTTAGGTGTAAAAGCTTGGTTGTACAAAATTAATACTTTTTTGACAAGTTATCTACTATATAGGGGCATATTTATAATGTCCTTTTCATCTTATAGCCCTTCACAGTTTGTATTTCTTATACACAATCACATTTATACATAAACCTTTTCATTAAAAAAAAAAACTATGTTTACTATATTTCCTTATATAAATCATACTTATTTACAAAATTTACTGTAAAATAGTTTATAAAAAATTACTATGCTTATATTTATGAGCAAGTGCAAACAGAAAGTGTGCTGACCCTCTCATTGCTAACCTGTGCATTGATTTGACTTTAGTAATGTTTGATAAGGCACATCTTCTGGAGAACGCCTGCTAGTGTTTCTCCCACGCATATTGCCTGGATTAAGTGTCTTTGTTGAAAGATAAGAGACTGCTTGTAAGAAAAAGTCAGATTGCTATATACATGTCTTACACTGTGTCAGTGTCTTATTGAGATTTTTAGTATTAGAAGCATGTTTGTTACGAAATCCTTGTGTTTGATATATTTAATGTATTAAGTGTCGTGCCATGTTGTTGTATACATATTGGATATAATGCGGGAGTGAGCAGTTTTAAGTATGTTTTGTTATGTCTTAAAATTGAAAATATTCATTCTAAAAGTTTAACTAAGTTAATTCTTTGCATTTTGATTTATTATAAAGTTAAGGTTTGAGATGTAAACGATTATGAACATACTTGCAGAAATATGTTTTTTTTATGTTCTTATCAAAGATTTTCATTCTAGAAACGTGAATCGCTTCATGGGCAATTTTTCCATATTTAATTAATTAAACCTCATACCCCAAATTAATTATTGGGGATTTATTAATTAATTATTATTTATTATTTATTATTGGTTATTTAATTATTTAACCTCATGTAACCTCATTTAGTTTTCGTATTATTGGGAATGGACCTTTGAATGGTGAACAAAACTTGCCTTTTTATCATTTGGCGATCGTGGCAAATGTATTATAACTTCATCACCTGGTTTTAACTCTATGTTTTTGTTTATTTCTGTAATAATACTTTTTCTGACAACTTTGAGCTTTTTCTAAAATAGATGGTAAAGTTTTTCTGACTTCTTCGATGAATTTGTCTGCTTCAACGATGTTTTGATCCGCTTCTGGATGAAGATAGATGACATCCGTTACCAAAGGTGGCTCCATTCTAAATGTTAGGTAGTATGGGGAAAATCCTGTTGAAATATTCTTTGTTGAGTTATAACTGAACACAATGTGTTGTACATATTTTGACCAATCCGTAGGGTGTTCCTTGACATAATGTGAAATTCCGCGTACTAGAACTCCGTTGAATTTTTCTGTTAAACCTTGGATATGCTGATAATATGCTGGTGCGGCTCTTTGTTCTATGCCTAATGCTTGACAAAAGTCTTTCATTACTTTACTCAAAAAATGTGTTCCTTGATCATAAGTTATAATTGAGAAATATCCAAATGTTGTACAAAAATCTATTAAGTGTTTTGCTACATTTTTTGAGTCAGCTTGCCTGCAAAGATATCCGAATGCCATTCTTGTTGTGGCATCTGTTAATACTAATATATGTTTATATCCATTTGACGAGTTTAATGGTCCTAAGAAGTCAATATTCTGAAGCGTGGTTTTATTGATAGAATTTGAGGTTGCAAAAGACCATAATTTTTGTAAGTTTAAGGATTGTGTTTAGCACATGTCACGCAATTTTTGCAATAGTCATAAACATCTGTAGACATATTTTCCAGTAAAATTTTGACTTAATTTTTGAAAGGGTGCGGAAATAAGAACTGTGAGCACCTGTCTTAAAGTCATTGTGAAATGTTTAATATTTCTGGTTTCAGAGAAGTGGGTAATGCAATAACATTTTTTGATTCGTTGCTGATAAATGTTTTATAATACAAAACATCATCAATCAATTGATAGTTTCTTGATTCACGAGCTATTTGTTTGTTTGTAGAATCTATGTCTGTCAACGCTAATCTGATTTGTTTAAGGTATGGGTCATTCGCTTGAAGCAGTGGCAGATTTACATCTCTTATTACATTAATCGTTTTTTAATTTTGAATCACTCCTGGTTCTATGTATTTATCTACTGGATTTCGACTTAATGCGTCTGCTAAAGTGTTGGGTTTTCCTTGTTTATATTTTATTATCAAATCATAATCTACCAAAGTAAGGGATAAACGGTTCAGTCGAGCTGAAGCATTTTTAAATTGTTTGTAATATTGAAGCCTAGAACAGTCCGTGTACACAGTGTCTTGCCTGTTAAGCGTAAATTCTCTCCAATAATTCACACAGTACGATAAGGCTAGAAGTTCTCTCTCTGCGTTTTCATATCGTATTTCATAGTCTTTAAGTTTGCGAGATACGCTACGATGTATTCCCTGTTATCTGTTGGCTCTATTTGTCCCAAATAACCGCCAATACCATCAAGGCTGCTATCAGTATGAATGAATGTTTCTCGGTCTTCTTTAAAATGTGCTAATATGGGGGGATTAGTTAATGCCTCTTTGATTTTGTTGAAAGCTATTTCACATTTTTCATCCCACGTAAATCTTGTTCCATTGTTACTTGCTTTGATTAACTCTGTTAAGGGATAAGTTATTTTAGAGTACGATTTTATATATTTTCTATAAAACGATGAGAGTCCCAAAAATTGGTGAACTTGTTGGATTGTTTTTGGGCGTTGGAAATCCAAAATCGATTCTACAGTTTTTCTCTGTGGTGTCGTTCCTGATTTTGAGACTGTAAATCCTAGTATATCAATTTTCTCGTACACAAATTTACATTTTGTTGTGTTTAACTTTATGTTTGCTTTATGGAGTTCTTGCAACACAGTATCAATGTTTTGTATAGCTTGTTGTTTTTTATTGCCTGGTAGAACTACATTACCAAGATAAACTAATACTTTTGAATATAAATGTTTGCTTAATGCTTGTGACAGTCTTTTTTGCCTTATGTTTGAGCTTACACTTGAGCCCTTAGGTAGACGTGTATATCGAACTAATTTATCTTGTGTCCGAATTGTTTACAGGTTTAGAGATTTCTCTGCGACTGTGAGTTGATGAAAAGCCATTTTTGCATCTAGTTCTGTGAATAGAGTGCAGTTGTTTAGGCAAGATAGTATAAGATTGATAGGCGGTATTACCGAAATTTCATTATTTAGTGTCTTGTTAATGAATCTGAAATCAGTTACTAATCTTTGATTCTCTTGATTTTTTTGGGGGGTTGGTTTTGAATTTACGATGAAGCAAGGGCTGCAATTTTTTGTGAAGTCGGGAGATTCTTCTAATTTGTCTGCTTTAATCAGTTTATCGATTAGGTGGTTTAGTTCCTGTCTTTCTTTCAGAGATTGTTTATAAGGAGGAAGATTAACTGGTTTTGCTTCTTGTACTTGTTGCAATTTTACAGGAGGAAGATTAGCTGCATCTAAGTCTTCAATTTTTGTTGTAAATATTGTTAAGTATTTTTGAAGGACCTTATCTCGCTTATTGTGTTCCGTGACAATTAAGTGTGGTGATATGTCAAAGGAAACTTCATTTTTGTCACATAACGTTATTTTATCAGGGTGGTTGGGTCTTCACTTTTACTGACGGAGTAGCTCCTTAGGTTAAGCAAATCTTTTTGTTTATCTGGTTGTTTTATATGTCCTAGTAAGGTTACATTTTTTATTCGACAGTTTGAGTTTGAAGCATTGTATACAACTAAATCGTTGCCATTTATTTCCTTATTTTCTGCTAAGTAAACATGACATTTCTTTTGGTTCCTTACATTGTAGTTAGTTTCGAAGGTTTAATGTAGGTTCGAATTTGGTAGAGATTTTATTTTTATATTCTGCTGAGGTGCTACAATTTTTTCTGAGTCAAGATTGATTTCTGTTGAATTTAGGATTTCTGTTTAAGAGATAGAATTTATGTTTGCTAGTTTAAGCATCCAAATTTCATTCATTGGAATTTAATATTCTTTATTTTGCTGAGTGAAGATAATGTTATTTGTTTTGAAGTTTAGAATTACATTATTTCTGAACAGCCATTTGTTTCCTACAGTTAGTGGAGTGTTCATATCACTTGAAACGTAGAATTTATCTGTAATAGTTAATGGTCCTATTTGTAGAGTGACAATGGTGCTTCCCAAAATCGTTTGCTGCTACAACAACAGGTTTATCTTCACTGTTTATTGGCAAATGTTTTGCTAGATCAGATCTTATTAATGCAATATTACAGCCAGTGTCAATGAGTAGAGGTGCAGTTTGTTCAGGGTCTGATTCTTAGTTAACATTTATTGTTAGTGAAGGGATATTTCGTTTGATGGTTTTCTCCTCAAATAATAAGTCATAAATGTTTGTCAAAAGCATATTTTTAAATTTTCTTGGTTGATGAATTCTTTCTGGAGTTAAATGGAGTTTATGTGATATGACTTTAAATCTGAATTTATTTCTTGGAAAAGTGAGTTAGGGTCATAGTCATTAAGTGTAGCGCCATAAACAATGTGATTTCGAGTTATGGTATCATTTTGTAATGTGGGAACTGGATCAGTACTGTTGGTGTTTACTGACTCATGCTTGAGTACAGCAGGGGGAGTAGGAAGGTCACTCCGTGTCAACAGCTGATTGTCACAGTCACATGGACTTGGTACTGAGGTGGAATGTGAGACTCTGACGTCATTGACCAAGTATCATAGAAATAATCTGTAATATTTTCAAAATAATTTAAAATAGTTTTGTAATGAGTTTTTGTTTAAAACGAGTTAAAATTGGTTTAGTATAATTATGATATGGGTTTTTTCAATTATGAAATTGATTACAAATAACTTTGAAAACTTATATTAAAGTCATTTATATATAAGTTTTGATATTATTTTAAATAAATGTTACAAAACTCTTTCAAAATAGTAGAAATAATATTTTAAAATAATTTTAAGATTGTATTAATATAATTTTAAATTATGTTCAGTTATAAAAATTGATGCTTTTTAACATTATGTTAAATCATTTAAAATCATTGTTTCATCAAACAAAAATTATAAAGAAATCATAATAAAAATAAGTTTAACATTAGTTTCAAAATAATTTTAAATCATATTGAAACAACTGTAGCGTATCTTTGAATTAGATTCAAAATAACTTTAAAATATTAATTTAAATTGTTTATATATTGCTTTAAAGTTATATTAAATACATTTTTACTAACTCAATTGAAAATCCTAAATAAACCTTTAAAAATGATTTTAAAATTTATTTAAATAAATAAATTTTAAGAATATGAAATGTTTAAAATTATTAATGTTGTTTTTCAGTGATCAAAATTTAATGAGAAACGTGAATTGATCAACATAGAAGTTCTATATTAGTTTCAAAATTGTTTATCTTTACTTAAATTGAGTTGATGTAGTGATTCGTTTTCAGCATAAACAACTTTTGGATCCCACCTACTTCAGATTGAGTTGAAAATTCAAAGGAATGACCTTTTCGTTCACCCCTTATGGCGGGGTGTGGAAGTGGGGTCCGAGGTGGACCCCCCTTCTATCGCCATTGTTTTACTGTGTTTTCCTCTAACATGAATTTGTAGGACTTTACCTGGGTTAACGTAGCTTATGGGGGGTGAGTTGACTCACTCCACATCGATAATTATGTTCAAAGCATAACAATCATCTTTTTCCTCAAAATTTGCATTCACTATCTGTTTTGTTCATTGAATATGAGTCTGTAAACTAAGTACTAAAAGGAAAACCTAAAGAAGGAGGAGGACGGAAAATAAAATGAATATTTTTTATTCTGAGTACACAACAAGTTTATTAAGAAAAAAGCAAATTTCAAAATTCAATTGGTATACATTTGTACAATGAGTCTTCTGATCAGTGCACCGTTGTGAACAGTAGCAGAGTCTTCATGATTAGGAAGAAAAGTGCAAAGCTTTGAGCATAATCAGCAAGGGGGGTGCGTCAACACACCCCCTTTAACTTCCAATATCAGTCTACCTTCATCAATGAATCTGGATTGTACTCTCTTATTTTGCGCTCTTTGAAACCAGAAGGTAAAGCATTCAAAAGATGGGTTACAAGTGAAGCCTTGGCTTCCATTAGAAAACATGGACAGTATAAACTAAGAAATGAAAACCATCAGTTGCTGCATACTCTAAATCATTCCTTGTAATCCAACCTTCAAACCATAAAAGTCAATCAGCTGCTTGTACCAAGTCACTCTCAGCTAAAAGCATATATTACGGAACTGGAAAAAGAAAAGCAATTCATTATTCAAACATTGATAGGACAGACTCCTAAAGTGGCAGTGCTGCCTGAAGATTCCAATCTGAAACATTTCTTTTGTTTAATTATTAGGGAAACCCTTCGAGAGAAGTATGGAGTTTGTGAATACAAGTGCATTCGAACTCAGAAGATAAATTTCAAACAATCCTTAAATAAAGCAAAGGAAGAAGGATTTGAAATGTGCAGAACTTTAGAGAAAATGTCCCCAACGGTATATGTATTGCAAATAAGGCTAAAAGTGATGAAGAGTTACGGCACGAACATTGACTGCAGATATTAAATTCATATATATTAAACCAATTCACGACAGGATCAGGTATGAAAGTTACTTTAGAATCTTTATATGATAGGTGAACCCTTATTTTGGGACTGTATGAGATTGATAATTCAAAGGGAGTCCCGAATCAGGACTCCCCTTACCCACCCCACCACATTGAATTTTCAACTCAACTGGAAGTAGGATCACCCCAAAGTGGAGTAGACCTATCATATAATGATTCTAAAGTAACTTTTATATCTGAAACAGGATTATATTCATTAGTTTTAAAATCAAACATGCCCATTGCTTTGAAATTTCAAGTTTAGGTCTTTGAAGAAGTTTTACCGTCCATTAGAAAAACATGGAGAGTAAAAATCAGAACTGAGAACCAACAGTTACTACACAATTAAGTCAATCCTTGGAATCCAACCTTCAAATCATAAAAGTCAATGATCAGCTTGTAACCAGTCACACAGTTAAAGGCAGAAAATATGGAAGCAATAAGGAGGAGGAGGTGGTGGACCTAACCCGAGAGAGATATATGACAGATGCAGTTGTGACCCAGACTGGGTCACATTCATTCCGTGTTTCACGCAAAGGGGGGTCAACTCACCCCCCTTTATCTAAGCTAACCCATGTAAAGTCCTACAAATGCATGTAAGTGAAAAATCCAAGTCAACACAAACGGAAGTAGTCTGGCCCATGATTCTAAGGTAACTAGGACAGTTCGAGGACGACCTCCTCCTGCGGGTTTGCCTGCCTATACGATTCAACGATGTCCTGAACAACACTAACATCTAGCGCTGCTACAGTGGGTTTGGAGATCGACTTCGCTTTGTGAAGCTATGTCTAAAGTGTTCAAATAGCAGATCCACACCAATTGAGTTTATGTAAATATGTAAAGCAAGTCTTGAAGAATGTAGGATATGTAAATATCATTGTAAATGTTGATAGTTTTCGTAGTCAATACTTATAGCCACGTTCAGAACATAACCACTGTGTTAATCATTTCACTCAACCCCAACCTCCTTTAGTTGTTTATGATTTAAGTGTGCTAAACTAGTTTAGTATGTCAGTAATGATAGGAAAAACTTCAGCTTTATTAAACAGTTGTGTTTATCAAATCTGTTAGGAGAGAGGTGTAATGCTTCAAATATCAGCAACGAAGGGGGATATATAGAAACATCCCCCTTTATCTTCTAATATCAGTATACCTTCATCAATGAATCTAGATTGTTCTTACTCATTTTGCGTTATTTTAAACCAGAAGCTAAAGCTTTCATAAGAAGGGTTATGATGTAAACAATAACAAACTGGAAAATGGAAATACCTTTGTACATTTCGATAATTTTCGTAAGCAGTAACCACGTTCAGAACATAACCACTGTGTTAATGATTACAATAAACCCTTAACCTGTTTTAGTTATTATGAAAATATATAAACGGTACAGTATCAGGAAACTGACACATACTTTCTCCCTTTTAGCCAAACTTGAATGACAACAATATTTGTTATTTACTAAATATAGAATATTAAGCATAGTTAAATGTACAGAAAATTGTCTAAAATAGTTGTTTTCAGAAATATCCACCCAAATCCCTTTTTGGGATGCACTATAGAGTCCGTTGCTACACACAGTGGTTTTGAGAGGGGAAATGCCCCCTTGCCCCCACCCAGGGTTAAATAGCAACACATTTCGAACATCCTCTGTTGGTAAATGCTAACTTGACCTGCATATCAAATTTTAATGAAATTGATCAGTAAATAAGAGAAAAATAGTTATTTTTGTATTCCCCATAAGAATAACATTGGACAACGTACTGCGTTTACCGCTAAATGAAAATTTCAATTTTCTCCGCAACTAGTAATCGTAGAATAGTAATTTAAAATACTAATTTATTTAGTTTTTTAAGCTCTTTTTAATGGTAAATAGTAATCTTTTTTAACATTTATGATTATTCATGAAAAATCCAAAAAACTGAATTTTGGATGTTTTAAGTCCTGTAATTTCTGAACCCGAATTTTTTTCAGAAATGCGGGTGGTGTCATTTTGTTGGAAATGTAAAGTTCTACAAACCACTAAAGTTTAATCAAAATCGTTATAGCCGTTTTTGATAAATTTGGATTTTTCATGTTTTTTGGCGGTTTTGGGGGATAGTTACCCTTAAAAATCAAAAATTCAAAAAATGAAAAAACACCTGGAGATATCGTGGATTAGTACCTACATACCAAATTTAATAAAAATCGGTCCATAGGTCACTAGCTCTGTACACATCCACACAGAACACACGCACACACACACACACACACACACACACATACATGTATTCGCTCAATTGTGGAAAACACCCAATTGTAGCATCTTTCAGACGAAAGATACTGCGTTATCGACAATACTGTGGACAGTATGTTCCACAACTCACTTTCCCGATACACACCGATTTTAGCCCTTACACACTAGAAAACAATTGTAGCAACGTGCCACAATCGTGCAAACTCCAACTTTCGTGTGTACTCCCCACCACGTCACCCCAGCGCTGTTGCCAGTTCGTGCCGGTGCGGCGGCGCGCGGCGCGGCGGCCAGCTTGGTGGTAACTTGCCTCCACTCCGTGATCTTTGTTGGCTCAGATGTTCGTTTTTAATGCTCTATTGATGCTTTTTGATAATTGGGCTACATGTTGTATATCATAATATATTGTTGAAATCACTGTATGTTAAATTATCTCTGATTTAAAATAGAAACCCATTTTTACGTAAATTGAACAGTAGGCCCTAAAACTAGTTAATATAGTACGGTATATATTATATTATTTAATAATTAAAATCATTGTAGAACTTTTATTTTGTTATTAGTATTCGGTACTTATTTTAGCGAATTTCCCCTATAGGAAAGAAGTTACTACCGAAGTCGGCATGGCAAGATCTAGGCCCGGGACCATAATAACTTTTCGTTTTGAGGTTCCCAGATACCAAAAAAATCGTTTGTTCAAAAATATATTTATGTGTGTACGTGGGTACGATAATTCTAAAAAAATTGTCCGATTTTTACGAAATTTGATACGAACATTTAAAGCAACATTTATGACTTTAAGTTTGAAAACCAGAAAGATCGCTCCATCCAAAGGGGTATTTGGGGAGGGAGGGGATTTGTACCCCATAAATGTTTTTTTGAGTGTTTTATACATAACATTTTAGTTTTGACTATTTAATTCAGCTTACAAAAAAATTTCTATTTTGATAATTTTTCACAAAAGCAGTTTTGTTGCCGATAGTTCTCGTAGCAGAAAACCTGCGTACTCAGCCCCCATGTTATTGTTATGGAGAATAAGTCAAATTTTCTCTCCCTTAATTATTAACATAAATTAATAAAACTTGCTGTGTGACTTTACCTAGTTGAGCTATATTAATATTTGTATAAAAACCCCTTGTTTGTGTTCCTTGTTTCAGCAAACTTGCGTATAAATGTTATAAATCGCTTATTTATGAATGCATATTGATGAAACTTTTTATGTGACTTTATGTAGTATTAAGACACATATATATATGCATTTGTAATTCGCTGAGTTTCCAGGTTTGGTACGACGGGGGTTTGCTACGACATCCATTTATATGATATGGATGTCTTGATATGCATAAGGTGCATTTAAATGCTAAAATATTTTCAATGAGTATTTTCATGAGTAATGAGCGTAAAATTTGAATATAACTCAATAATTGTAAGTAAATAGTAAAACTAGTTTGTTGATTGGTTATCTGATCGCTTTGAGATACCGAAACAAGTTTATAATTCTCATGCCAATAAACAAAGGTGCAAAATGTGTTAACACCGAATGGTACGGATTTGGAAAAAAAATTTCCTCATACTTGATCAAACATTATTAAAAAATATCAAATTAAAACAGATTTGATTAACTTTGGAAACTCTGATCAAGCAAGCTAAACAAGTCAGTTTAATCAAACTTGATCGACTGTCTTGATCAGGCCTGATAAAATGTGTCCCGATCTAACCTTAGGGGATCTAACCCCAGGCATTGTTAAACTCCCCATGTTATTCTAACTGTATAATAGAAATCAATTAAATTGGATATGTAAACGGATGTCAATAAAAAAACAGTACAAAACAGGATAAATACGGGATTTTGATTTTGTTTTCGCCTTTAGGGCGCTCTGCCTCACGGGTGATCATGGGATGAGCATGGTCCCCAAGCTAAACTTATGGATATTAATGTTTACTCAACTGTTTAAGCTAAAATTTGTTAGTTGATTAGTAGTTGCTATTATTACTGACATAAACCTTCAAAATATCTAAAAAAAATCTCTTAGGACTTCTCCCATTGCCTTTGAAGATTAGTTATTACTGAGGCCATTGAGATGACATATTGGGAGGGAGGTAAGTAGTACAGTTATGAATGACATATAATTACTCACAATTTAAGTAATTTAGGGCTCCGTCCCACTGGTTTAAAAGTTCTCAAATTAGGAACTACTGAACCAATTGGGTTGCAATTCTGGAGGGAGATTGGTGTTAGAATAATCATACTCACACAAATCCGCTCATGACCTAAGTGCCCTTTTGGGCTCCGCCACACTAGCTTTGGAAATTATCAAATTAAGGATTACTGAACCAATTGAGCTGAAACTTGGGACGGAGATAGAACTGATACATACAAACTGACTCATTCTAAAACTAATTCATTGTAATTAATTCATTGTTGGTGATGGCGAGGTCATGTTATTTCAGGAGTTATTGCAGATATTTTCAATCACTTACTAGTAAATGAAAATTGTGAACTGTAAAAACGAGTTAGAAATTAAGTATGTGTTAGTTTCCTGATTCAATTTATTTAGTTTAGACGCGACTATGTTCGTGTCCTTGAATTGTCCCCCAATCTACATACTGTTATGTCCATGCTATCTTAATATATAAAATTGAATCTATGTTCCCTATGGACTATTAAGCCACTCAACTGAATTTAATGACATTTTCATTATTAATGTAGCATTGGGTCGGGATGGTTCCTGGAAAGTGTATTAAAAATGTAATAAAAAATATAATACAACAAACATTTTTTGTAAATCTCATAAGAAATACACAGCAGCGTACGCCAGTTACCACTAGTCAATAATAAAATAGCTAACATGAAATGAACGCCAAATAAAACTTGAAAGTGAAATAAAAATAACATTAACTAAACTAAAGAGAACGTGAGAATCTAATCAATAATGATCTCCTACCAGTGGCTGTCAGTCAAAGCAGAGCCTAAAACGGTGGGTCTTGATGACTGAACTGTAGCACACATGTACTTTACTTAATATACATGAGCACTAATGATTTCAAGAAATTTCCATAGTGCTTCACCCTATCGATTGTCAAATTTTAAAAGTTATTCTTACGGACATTCATGTTAATTGACTACTTAATAGCGTAAGAAATATTACATCTTTGGAGTTGTTCATTATGTTAACGATAGAATACAGCACAGCATACACCTGTTCATGTGCCTAGTTCTTTGATAATCTTAATTTTAAATGAAAATAACTGATGGATAGAGAAGTTCACATCTTGTAGCCTTGAAAACTATTGTTTAATAAACTTGTAGCCCGTCGCGGCTTCGCTCGCGATCACAGTACAGTGTTATGTTTTAGATGTCAGTTCCATTTGTTAAAGCACCTGGAGGACCCAGGTTTGTTCGAATAGCCAGTCAGTTTGTTAAAAATGCCTAGAGTACTTATATTCACGATTCCTCTCCAAGGCGTGCGTATTTGCTTTGCTTATTGCGTATTGCTCGTTTCTTTTCATTTTGGGCATGTCCGTTTTATATTAAATCTTCAGTTTGAATAGTGCTCACAATATATAAATAACCTAATCATGTATATTTAAAGTTATGTACTCATTGGTTCTGATCTCTATTCCTACAAAAACCACATTATACTTTACCAAGTGATTGTTATTTTTACAATTGAATGGTTGATTTTGAACAGTTGGTATGATTCTTTTATTTTTATTTACAAATCTTAACCATAACTCCAATGTTAGTTTTTTAATATATTTCTATACAATACTATATTTTTCTATGGATGAGATCTAATTAGAACACATTTATTAACCCATAAATTTGATAGTTTTAACATTTGGTAAAGATATTTTGGAGCAGGAGTAGGCAAAGGTTTTATTCTGATATATTAACTATTCTCCTAACTATTCTGAAGTTAGGATAAAAAAATAATCATAACTAGAGTTAGGATAAATAATCCTATGTCCAATCGGTTTAGTTAACTACTTACATTAGTGATGAATAAATTACAATTTTAAAAGCCGACAGAGCAGATAAGTCCCAAAGGGCATACTGGATGAAATTTTAGGCCTGTTTCTGACTAAAGTGTATTGCCTGCTGTCTTTCTACAAAATATACGCTCAATCGGTCTAGTAAGTACATAATTAACATGGAAATGTTGAAGGGTGTTAGGGCCTAGCCTCATTGGAACGAGAATTAGCCCAATCTTTTTTGGGATGAACCCGTCTCTTCCAAATATCTGCTCAATAACTCCTGTAGTTTGTTAAACTTATTGAAAGTGGGCTTAAAAACATAAAATATTCGATATTATAATCACAATGGCTACTTAGACAAACTGAGCTTTAATAAATACCATGTAAAGCTTACGTGTTCTGTATAGCCAATGATTTATTACCATGCCGTTATTTTAAATGATTTAGTATACCTATGTAGAGTAGTAAAATATCCATTCTTGTTTTCTTCATTCCGTGATAAAATATAATTAGCTGACTAAATGCTGATTATAACAAATACGGTGCAAGCTGTAGTGAAATATTAAGTAACCTGTACCCCTAGGATCGACTTTGTAGCAGTGCCGGTCAAAGGGGCGTAACCCTAATTACTTACCATGATTTAAAACAGCCAAAAGAGATTCCTCCTCTACACGAAAACAGGCAAGTTATTTAATTTCATTGAGTAAATTTTTTTGTGAAGCGCAGAAAAAATCTGGCTTATAAACTGACAGACGGATAAACAAATGTTTAAAACAAATTAAATATCTCCGTAGCATACAACATTTCACTGCTCAAAACGATGTAGAAAAATAACTTATTTAATTTATATAGATAAATTAATTCTTTACTTGTATAATCGGGTTTTCTAATAACCTGTCCATAATGTACTAACAGCTGCAATTCAAATCAAAATATTCCTCATGTTAATCTTATGGGATAAAAACGAACTATGAAAGCTCGTGGGGCGAAGCCCCGTGGTCGAGAGTGTATGGAAACCCTACAAGACACATCTAGAGAGTAAGAGCTTTCGATTAATACGAAATATGTATATGAAATATTATTTTTAAGGGTTGAAAATCGCCTAACAAAAGTCAAGATATTCTTTTAATAATATAGATTATTGAATGTAGAAATTATATATCTTTAGCGGAACACATGTCTGATGAAATATTTGCTTTATATAGATTAAAACTAGTGGCTTGAAGGGGCCATAGCCCCTAACCTTGCTCCAAGTAGGAACACATGTCAGATTGTAAACAAAGTAGACACTCAATCACATGTGTTATTGTAAACAAAGCAGACGATTTAAATTCCCATAATTTTCTTATGGAGGGTGTTTTACGTTATTTATCGTTTGCTCCTAAATGTTTGGAAATACAGCTGTTTTTCCCGAGTCCCTGGGATCAAGACCTTTAATTTGAACCGTCTCCCATCATCCTTCGATTTTCCAAATTCCCACAATTTTGACGTAAAATATTTCGCATACAGAATTATATATAACTAGGCTTATCGCCGTTGGAGGCTTCGCCCCCAAACCCCCTTTCGGAGTTCGCTTCGCTCACTTGCATTCCTCAGTCAACTCAAGTTTAAATCAAACTCGTAGTTCATTAACCAAAGAAAAACTACAAAACAATGACCTTTGGTGAGCACCTACACCAGCGCTCCCGTATCGTTTCGGTATCGAAACATTTTATCAACCGGCTGCTTGTTCGTTTTATCGAATGAACTCCCGATTACGATGGTTGTTTCGAGGTGTATAAAAGCAAAAAAAGTACTCACTCAATCATAGTCAATCGGATATAAATAAAAAGTTGTGGTTACAATGTTAAATTGGAGTTCTACAAATGGATTTACGTGTAAAATATAACAACAAATTAGACTTCAGTTCACGACAAAATGATAGTAACCTAACCTAACCTAACTCCACAGAGCGCTGTACGGTAGCTGATCGTTGAGCAACATAATTACAAATAAATAAATTTGTAAAAACAAAATAAAGTCAAATAAACATAAATTGCAGACCTCAAAAAGTAAGCCTCAAAAGTAGGATTCAAACCCGTGACCACTGATCTTGAATCATCTGACAACATATCCACTGGGCTATTGGGCTAAATTCATTCCATAGAACCGGTAGAATCGGTTTGATTACATTTTCCATTCTCGCAACAAACGATATTCGCGATACTGAACCTCCTGTGTAATGTGCTTACCATATTTTGTAACAGCTGATTTATATACACCTCATGTGAGAAAATTAGTATCGCCTACACTACTAAATAAATCAGCTATTGTTTATTTAAATCAGCTGATACAAAAATGTGGTATTAGCCAAAGGTAGTGTTCTTTCATTTAAACAGCTTTCCAAAACTGTACACATTTAAATGGACCAAAATACTCAAAATTCCTCCTTCTACGATAAATTGCGGCTAAACAGATGATCGGATCTTAAATCTGACGAAATATCGTCAGTTGGAAATTAAATTGTATACAACTTTTGTATTTAACATTTTTTGCCATCTCTTACCGTTTCCGTATAAAACGCGCTCAAAGTGGAAAAATTGAAAAAGTGGAATTTTCCCCGCCCCATAAATGCCTTAAAAACTCAAAAACGTTAACCTTTAGCAACATTTCTGTCAGTTTCTCGTCAAGAGCTTTAACTCAAGTATGATGTTGAGGGAGGTTAGATTACGGGAAGTGCCTCATAGTTTATGTCAGGGAATGAGTGAACCCGTCTAGTTTTATATATTATAATATTTATATATAAAGACTAGTTTATTTTAATGACGAGGATGATATGTACTCTATGTTCAGAGTGATTCAGTGGCGTAACTTATTAATTTCAACCAGGGAGGTTTATTGTATAACTGGAGGTAACACTGCTTAACGATTTTGGTCAAAAACGCGAGCCGGTGATTTTGTCAGGTTGGTACACTTGGTGAGGTAAAAATGTATCCGTTCTTTGAACTATCCTGATTGGTTGTTTTATTCCAATAAGTGAATCTACTCATGAAAATCATTGGAATAAAAGTAATAAGAGTTGAAGTAAATTCATATTTTCGTTTGATTTATGTATCTAATCTTTCCGTGAAACATAATGTATTATGAGGAAATAAACAAATACAAGTATATTGTGTTTAAAATCTGGGATAGGTACTTGTTTGATTCACTTTGTCGACTCGTCCGATTTCAGCGAGTATAGTTCTTTGCTTCACCAAAATTTTGAAAAAACGGCTCGCAGGTTTGTTCATCAGTGTTACCTCCAGTTATACAATAAACCACCCTCATTTCAACCTTAGGTGCGCTGAAGCGAATTAAAGGTTTCAGTCAGAGCGCTCCGAGTAATAATTTATTTATTTGTTAGGACTTTATTCTTCGGATGGCAACTTGTGTCATAAATAACTCATGCTCCACTGAAAAAATCAAGAATTTGATCAACAGTGTACTTAGATAAATAACTTCTAATAATTCATGCCTCAACTATAACTTGGCTTTTAATGCTTAGGGAGTAGAGAACAAAATTGATTAAAAAATGAATTTTAAGTAGACAAGTTTGAGTTAGCCAATTCCCTTTTATATATATATATATATGAAATAGTATATACCTATATGTAAAATAAAAACAACTAAAGTATAATAATTGTATTTGTAAAACACAGGTGATGTTTGCAAAATCCTGCAAACAAAGATAGTAAATAATTATGCCCCAATTAATTGCAATAATATCGTTCTATTAAAACAAATCTTTCAGTTTCCTGTTTTGTAGCCTGACATACATAATTAGGGTGATACAACAGTAAAGTAATATGACAAAAAAAACAATATAAGCAGAGTCTTCTAACAGTAAAAACCAACCAGCAACGGACGCCGCGAACATGAAATAACGTAGCGGCAACACCGCACGACCTTGCCACTAGTTATACGCTGCTCCGCTAGGATCGCTAGTGGACGATAAGCCGGCGAAATGCCACAATCCAGTGAATTTCGGTGTTTCTTACACACATGATGGAAACTCAAAAGTGGCAACTTGAGTTAATTTGACTTATTTTGACATTTTAACCTCAAAATTATCGATAAAAATTGTAGCATCGTGTGTAAGATGCCACAATTGGATCACGATGCCACAGTGTGGTTGTGTGCATGTCCATGATGCTACAATTGAGTAAATACAAACACACACACACACACACAAACACACACACACACACACACACACACACACACACAACACACACACACACACACTCTCACACACACACACACACACACACACACACACACACACACACACACACACTCACACACACACACACACACACACACACACACACACACACACACACACACACACACACTCACACACACACACACACACACACACACACACACACACACACACACACACACACACGGACACACACACACACACACACACACACACAGACAGACATCACGTAAAAACCACTTTTTTGGGTTCAGGGAGCACCAAAACGAATATTTCCACTAACAACTCAAATTCGAAAATTTTTACGAAAACAATACTTTCTCCATATACATCCATATAGGGGGAGAAAGTAAAAATAAAAACCAGACTTATCAAAAAAATATATTTATTGAATCTGAAACTGCAAACTAAGTACTAAAGGAAAACGTAAAAAAGTAAACAGTATAGTTTTTGAGTAATCAAATAGTTCATTAAGAGAAAATTCAATTGCAATAACCAACAAACAAAAATCAATAGGTATACATTTGTAGAAAGAGTCTTATGATCAGTGAATCGTCGTGAACCAAATCCAATTGGTATACATCTGTAGAAAGAGTCTTTTGATCAGTGAATCGATATGACTCGGAAAGAATTAGTCAAAGAGCTGCGCAAAGTCCATCATCTTCATGTCGTAGTGAGTGCGACAGTTTGTGAGCGCGGACAGTGCTGCAACCAGGTCCTGAGCAACACCGACATCGAGCACTACAATAATGGGTTTGGAGATCGATTTCGCTTGGTGAAGCATAGTCGAAGGGTTTTAAATAGTAGATTCACATCGTTGGAGTTTATTTAAAGATGTAAACCAAGTGTTGAAGAATATGCAAATACCGTTCTAAATGTTGTTAGTTTTCGTAGTCAATACTTATAGCCACGTTCAGAACATAACAACTGTGTTAATCATTACACTCAACTCCAACCTCCTTTAGTTGTATGTTTATGATTTAAGTGTGCTAAACTAGTTTAGAATGTCAGTAATGATAGGGGGAAAATCCAGGATCTTATCAAACAGATTTGTTCGTCAAAGAGCTGCACAAAGTCCAAAATCTTCATGTCGTAGTGAGTGCGGCCGTACAGGTGTACAGGACATCATTGACCACAAACCAGCGTGTTGTCACTTTGAAGGCAATGCTCGTTGCACAAGTAGCGACTCAGGAATCTTCGGCAGAACTGTAGATAAGGATGTTGACAATAACTGACAAAGAATTTATTTTCCCCCAGTGACGTTTAGAACATTTTCAATATTTCGCTTGAACAAGGGTGAGGATGCAGCCAAAAATCTCCATAGGAAGAAGGGTGATCTGATTTGGATCTCCCTTTGAATTATCAATCACATATAGTATACATAAATGCACCTGGTTTATACGAATTAATATTTTCCTCCAAACTACCGGTTGCTGAGAAATTTCAAGACTATGCCTTTAAAGAAGTTTCGTCATCGTTATAAGGGAAAATATGTCGGATTTAGGTGTGATCTACATTGGGTCACACCATATTTCATATAGAATTCATTCTAAGATTGGGTCACACCATATTTCATATAGAATTAATTCTACTGCATCGATACCGATAGTAGCAACAGTAGTAGTACTACTAGCAGTAGGGTCATTGACGCATCGATCACTCTTCTTGATTCAGTCACAATGTATCATTATGGTGTACGTGAAAACTGATACTAACCGAGATTGAAATAAACTGAACAGATGTTTTGTGATACGTCTTGTCACGCCAGATGTACGTTAGATGTAATTTCTCATTCAACTTAAATTAGAATTCTATGAGTAATCTAATTTCATCTATTTTGATATTAGTACACATTAACTGTTGTACATACTTGCGCGATTCGTAAGTGTAATGAGTATTTTGTTTTGCATTAAATGTAACGGATTTTTTTTTATTTTTGTTTTCTTCATGATGCTAACGTTTTATTATGCTGGTGTACATGATGATTAGTACTAATAGCTCTTAAAGGAAACTGCGTACCTCACAGTGTGCGGACGTTGTTTGGATTTTAAATATTCAACTCAACAGTTATGATGTATCAACTTCTCATTCAAAATCAATTACAATTTCTTCATGATGCTGTCGCTTAAAATGGAATCCACTCTCAAAAAACCCGAATCTCGTTCCTTCTAGCACTAGCTTGACTGCGAACATTTATCGTCTGTTAATTCCTTTAAAACGTAACTTATTCGTTGACGCATCGATCACTCTTCTTGCTTCAGTCACAATGCACATTATTTTTCAAACAAGCCTTGAAAAAGCAAAGAAAGAAGGATTTTAAATGTGTTACTTTAGAGAAAATGTTCCCAACGGTATAATTATTGTAAATAAAGCAATCGTCACTTGCATTGTAACACACGCGTTTGGTAACCAGTCCGTGCTTTTGATATTTTTGCACACGAATAACAATTCCATTAACCGAGGTTTGAAGAAGTTTGTACGTCGATAAAAAATTCCAAGAAAACGATTTTTCAAGAAGTTTGTGTTTTCATTAACACACAAGCCACAATATTGGGATGTCAACCCCCTAAAATGAAAACCATCAGCATCACGTCGTTGTGTTGAGTTACGATTGGTATAGTTAGGTTTATTAAGACAAGACGGTTTCCAGTTAGAAATGGGAAACATGCAGAGACATATCTCGTCGTTGGGTTAGAATATGCAGAGTTAAGTCAGGTTCATGCATAGCAATAGGAAACGCAGTCAGTTGTATCTCATCGTTTTGTTATGTTATGTACTGTTAAGTTAGGTTTGTGAATAGAAATATGATACATCGTCAGTCGTATCTCGTTTTTAGGTAGGTTATGCTCTGTTGAGTAAGGTTTAACGACGAATATTTCAAAAAATCTGTAAGCTTTACGTCAGCGCACCGAGAAATGTATCTTCTTTGATGACATTTAAAGCATTACGCTTCTCTCCTCACAGATTTGATAAACAAATCTGTTTAATAAATTAGTACAAACTATATTCATTGATGAACGTAGACTGATATTAGAAGATAGAGGGGGGTGTATCTATACATCCCCCTTCGTTGCTGATATTTAAAGTATTACAGTTCTCTCCTAACAGATTTGATAAACACATCTGTTTAATAAGGCTGGAGTTTTCCCTATCATTACTGACATACTAAACTAGTTTAGCACACTTTAACCATAAACATTCAACTAAAGGAGGTTGGGGTTGAGTGAAATGATTTACACAGTGGTTATATTCTGGACGTGGCTATAAGTATTGACTACGAAAACTCTCAACATTTACAATGATATTTACATATTTTACATTCTTCAAAACTTGCTTTACATATTTACATAAACTACATCGGTGTGGATCTGCTATTTGAACACTTTAGACATTGCTTAACCAAGCGAAGTCAATCTCCAAACCTACAGTTGCAGCGCTCGATGTTAGTGTTGTTCAGGACCTCGTTGAATCGTATAGGGGGGGCAGACCCGCAGGAGGAATTCATCCTCGACCAGTCCTAGTTACTTTAGAATCATGGCCCCAATTACTTCCGTTTGGGTTGACTTGTATTTTTTCACTTACAAGCATTTGTAGGACTTTACCCGGGTTAGCTTAGCTAAAGAGGGGTGGGTCGACCCACCCCCCTTCGCGTGAAACGTGGAATGAATGTGACCCAGTCTGGGTCACAACTACATCTGTCATATATCTCTCTCGGGTAGGGTCCACCACTTCCACCACCTTATCGTTCCTCCTGAGCGTTGCCTCATAGATAATACAAGGCTAAGAGGGCATAGCTTGAAACGCGGAATGAATGTGACCCAGTCTGGGTCACAACTGCATCTGTCATATATCTCTCTCGGGTTAGGTCCACCACCTCCTCCACCTTATTGCTTCCATATTTTCTGCCTTTAACTGTGTGTGACTGGTTACAAGCTGATCATTGACTTTTATGATTTGAAGGTTGGATTCCAAGGATTGATTTAAAGTGTGCAGTGACTGTTGGTTCTCAGTTCTGATTTTATACCCTCCATGTTTTCTAATGGACGGTAAGACTTCTTCAAAGACAAAATCTTGAAATTTCTCAGCAATGGGCATGTTTGATTTTAAAACTAATGAATACAATCCTGGTTTAGATATAAAAGTTACTTTAGAATCATTATAAGATAGGTCTACTCGACTTTGGGGTGGTCCTACTTCCGGTTGAGTTGAAAATTCAATGTGGTGGGGTGGGGAAGGGGAGTACTGATTCGGGACTCCCTTTGAATTATCAATCTCATACAGTCCCAAAATAAGGGTTCACCTATCATATAATGATTCTAAAGTAACTTTCATACCTGATCCTGTCGTGAATTGATTTAATATATATGAATTTAATATCTGCAGTTAATGTTAGTGCTGTAACTCTTCATCACTTCTTTAGTCTTATTTGCAATATATATTCCATTGGGGACATTTTCTCTAAAGATCCGCACATTTTAAATCCTTCTTCCTTTGCTTTATTTAAGGATTGTTTGAAATTTATTTTCTGAGTTCGAATGCACTTGTATTCAAAAACTCCATACTTCTCTAGAAGGGTTTCCCTAATCATTACACAAAAGAAATGTTTCAGATTGGAATCTTCATGCAGCACTGCCACTTTAGGAGTCTGTTCTATCAATGTTTGATTAATGAATTGCTTTTCTTTTTCCAGTTCCGTAATATATGCTTTTAGCTGAGAGTGACTTGGTACAAGCTGCTGATTGACTTTTATGGTTTGAAGGTTGGATTACAAGTAATGATTTAGAGTATGCAGCAACTGATGATTTCATTTCTTAGTTTATACTGTCCATGTTTTCTAATGGAAGGCAAGGCATCACTTGTAACCCATCTTTTTAATGCTTTACCTTCTGGTTTCAAGGAGTGCATATACGAGTGTACAATCCAGATTCATTGATGAAGGTAGACTTATATTGGAAGTTTAAAGGGGTTGTGTTGACGTACCCCCCTTTGCTGAATATGCTCAAACCATAACACTAATCTTCCTCATCATGAAGCCTCTTCTACTGCTCACAACGATGCACTGATCAGAAGACTTTGTACAAATGTATACCAATTGAATTTGTAAATTTGCATTTTTTCTCAATAAACTAGTTGTGTACTCAGTATACAAAAAATAATCTTATTATTTTTATCCTCCTCCTCCTTTAGTATTTACTTTTATCATTTAGTTTACAGATTTATATTCAATGAACAAAACGGATAGTGAATGCAATTTTTGAGGAAAAAGACGATTGTAATGCTTTGAATATAATCATCGAAGGGGGGTGAGTTGACTCACCCCCCATAAGCTACGTTAACCCAGGTAAAGCCCTACAAATGCATGTTAGAGAAAAACACCGCAAAACAATGGCGGTTGAAAGGGGGTCTACATCGGACCCCCTTCCACATCACGCCCCAAGAGGTGAACAAAACGTTAACTCCTTTGAATTTTCAACTCAACCTGAAGTAGGTGGGATCCAAAATGGTACCCACCTCAACCGGAAGTAGATCTACCCCTAAGTGGGGTGTACCTACCATACATTGATTCTAAAGTAACTTTCATATCTGAACCTGTTTTATACGAATTGATATTTTCCTGATGTAATTTATTTATGGACTATATAAGAAAATCTAAAAGTTTCAAATTACAAATGTATAATTTTGTTTGACAATTTTTTTAATTAATTTTGTATCTTAAGACTATTTGGGGAAAAAGGTATACCCAAAATAGAGCGATTAGGGTAATATTTTAATAAATTTTGATTTTACCAAGTGGGCAAGACCACGTTATCAAGAAAAAGGGGCTAGGCTTAGCAGATGTTGTGGGCACTTGGATATTTTAAATAAAAACAGCATTTTGTAGAACATTATATATTGTGAGTCTTCCAAATTATCAAATAAATGAACATATTCTTCTATAATTAATAATCATTTCTTCCTTTTACATGTGATATATATATATATCCTTTAAATAGTTGGCTGTATAAAGTAAATTATATCAATTTATTATCTAAAAGTCCAACACCATAATTATTTAAACAAAGTTATTGGAATGATCTTACTCATTTGATGGAAGACACCTAGAGGCTTTGGGTACGCCAAGACACAGGAACTCGTCTGCGGACATCATATCATACTTAAGGTTAGTTATTAAATAATACAGATTACTTTCATTTTAAAACTTTACAGAGCCAAAATATATTTAATACAAGTCAAGAAATCTGATAGCAAATTAACATGTTCAGTTTTGCAAAAGCAATAATTACCTAACGTATATTAGTGAAAATTAATGAATTTACATTCATCGTTTGACCAGGATTTATCATGAGATAAGAACAATATTATAAATAACTGTGAAATTATACATTGATGGCAAATTGTAGGTTTTGTACAAATTCTAAATTAACTTACAATTTCTACGAGAGTGCCTGGTTGAAGGTGTCGTCCCCAAATGATTATAATTTAATGGTCGCGTCACAACTTTAAATTAGGCGGCCTGCCAACACAACAAAATTAAATCTTCAATTACTGGTGACTCATATACAGGTAATACATTATTTATTTTTATTTTTTTGTATCACAATATAAAACAATCGGTCTAAATTTTCCCTCACTCCAGGTAAAAAAATAAAATAAATAAAACTTGAACTTACAATTTATCATCTTAACAACTAACATCAGAGATGCACTTTACATAAATCATGTTATCTACGACAGTAATTCATACTCCAAACAATGTTTCCCATACCCTAATACTAAAATTACAATAGGAAACAATATAGTGAGTTTGAATTTTGGCGGGCGATTCTATTTACACAGGTTCCTCGTAGTTCCGCAAAACTTCGACAGATATCGCGGCCCTACACTTTCAGACATTTCACATCTATTTTTCATACGGTCTTTTATTTAATTGCATTTTAACATTTTTAATTATCTTATAATTACATGAATCTATTTACAAATCATTTAATTTACCCTCTTTTAATATATCTCAAACCTATTTATAACTGAGCAAATATATTTCGGAATAAATATACATCGTAACAATCAGTAAAATACTGGGTTTTTCCAAACGATAAACATTAACCTAGGATATTATTAGCGTCAATAGTCAGTCGAGTTCAGGACTTCTGAGTGTGCGTGTCGTTTTTCTGTCTTTGTCGTGTTTAATGTGTGTCGTGTTTAAATGTTTTCGTGTGTTTCGTGGGTGTAGTGAAAATCAAGTGTCGTTAAGTGACGTGCAGTGAAATAGTGTGTTAAACCTAAATATTCATACAACATTTATCTCTTCCATACTACATTCGCTAGCTAATCCCACTTATTCGCAGATTCGTTCAATCTTTCGTTCCCCAAATATTCTACCATACATTCGCTTTTTCCCCAAATGTCGTCGACGTTAAAATATCCTATTATTCAATTTTTAAATATTCTTTTTAAAAACAAATTAACACAAGATTTAATAACTTATATAAATATTCCTCAATACAAATGCTCATTTCGTGTTGATACAATCCCTTTCAATAACCAGTTGTATCCGGTTTATGGCGTATACAATGAACTGAGGAATGCCGGCTGGATACAATGTTTACTAGTTGAACCACTTAAACTTTGTCTACTTTCAGGTCACAAATGTGTAACTTTCTAACATCTAAATAGTTATTTACATTTTGTACAAGCACAGTGGCATCCGTTACAAAATAAATTATTCTATACGGTCCCCCATGTATTTCAATGCTAATTTCTTACTAAGATTATTTATTTTTGAACTCAAGATATGTGTTTTGATGTACACGCGGTTTGATTCAGCTGAAATGGGTGTTTGTTCCGAGGATCTTGATACTTGTTTCTTCGCCTATTTTGCAATACACTTTTCTTGACATTATTTAGCGCTCTTCTTACATTTTCTTTCTTCTGTTCGACATTAATAGCGTTAGTAACAAAGTCTTGAATATTCCATAAATTAGATAGAGCGTTGTTACATTCGTGGCTGAACATTATTTGAAAAGCTGTAGATCCGATTGATGAATTTTTGGCAGTGTTTAGACTAATTTGTACATAGTTTATTTCTTGGTCCCAATTAGCTTGCTGATCGTGATAAAAACAACAAAGGATAGTACTAACTGATTTGATATATCTCTCGCTACGATTTCCGTTAGCTCGATATGCCGCAATTCTACGATGCTGAAAAAAATTCTTGAATAAAAATAACTTAAATTCCTTAGATACAAAGTAGCTTGCGTTGTCGGGTACTATTATTCTGGGCGTGGAAAAATTCGCAAATACATTTTCGAGCTTTTCAATTATTAGCCTGGAATTACAGTCACGTAATGCGTATAACCAAGTATAACGGCTGAAACCATCTACAATCACAAGTAGATATTTATTTCCTTTTTTAGATCTCGGGAGTGGTCCCAGTATATCTATAAATATGGTGGTCATGCTTTGTTCGACCGGTATGGATATTAATTTCCCTTCGTACTTTTGTTGACTTGTTTTTGACATGAGACAGATTTTGCATGCATTTACTTTTTCTTTAACTATATTATCTAGCCTTGGGTTGAAAAAGTATTCATTTATCTTACTTTGCGTTCTAGCAATGCCTAAATGACCCCCAAAAGTTGTATTGTGAAAAAATGTGAATACTAAATTTATTAGTTTGTCAGGCAAGTAAATTCGGGCTTTTCCTTTATTATTCTTATACATCAGTAAATCATTCTTCAGGAAATAACATAGCTGATTTTTATCATCATTTATGCTTTTAATTATTTCTCTACATTTCTCATCTTCCTGCTGGTGCGTTTTCAGGTCCGTGAAAGCCAATGGAATTTCGGTTATTAAATTCCAAAAATAATTTTTCTCAAATTTTTCCTTGTTCTCAGAACTTAAATTACTATTTACATTATTTACATATAGTTTTGATACATTTGCTTTATGGCTCATCGGTAATTCGGGATTTACAGGAATATTATTTATTTCCGGTTTCGTTACCTCAGTGTTTGTTAGATAATTCTCCTCCTTTTGCGGGTTTTCATCGTATAATCGAGATAAGGTATCCGCCAAAATATTTTCGCTTCCACGACGATGTTCAACAGTGAAAGGTAAGCTCAAAAGTCGTTCAGCCCACTTCGACAATCTCGTCCTACCTATCTTGTGTTGAGATTTCAAAATGCAACTTAAAGCTAAATTATCTGTAATTAGTGTGAAAGGCTGCACTTCCAGTTACTCGTGCCATTTTTCAATACACAGGATCACACTGTAGGCTTCCTTTTCATATACGCTGTATTTTAATTCTGCATCTGTAAATGTTTTAGAGTAATAAGCTATAGGCATCAGATCTTGATTTTCATTATACTGGAGCAAAATTCCGCCGGCACCTAGCATAGATGCGTCCGTCTGAAGGACAAAGCTTTTTCGGAAATCAGCTAGCTGTAAAATAGGCGGGTTCGAGATGGCTTTAAGTATGACCCTCACTTATCCTCACTTAACCCTCACTTAACCCTCACTTTCAAATGAGTTAGCTTGGCATTTATTTTCACAATTTGAAGATGACTAGAATCATCCTTACATCCCTCCACCAATAATTCTAAGGTAGATATTTTATTTTTAATGGTGTCGAATTCTTCATTCACAGTTACTTTACCACTTAAGTAGTTTACTTGCCCTGGTGTATCATAACAAGATCTAAGTTGCTTCCTGAGTAGTTCAACACTATTGCCCTTTCGGTCTCGATTTCTTATCATTAACTCATATATTAATTCTTCTTTAGTTAAATAGTTCAAATTAAAATTAACCATTTTGCCGATTTGTTAATTTTAACCCCAAAATGTTGCGTTTCCCTGTAGTTTATCACTACTACCAACACTGTTTTAAAACACCCTATTTATCTCAAGTGCCATTTCCCAGAATGCTTGCCCATAGCCAATATATTGTTTTTTTTCTTGATTTGGTAAATTAGCAGAGTTGCGCAATTTGAATACCCAAAATAGACCGATTAGGGTAACATTTTAATAAATTTTGATTTTACCAAGTGGGCAAGACCACGTTATCAAGAAAAAGGGGCTAGGCTTAGCAGATGTTGTGGGCACTTGGATATTTTAAATAAAAACAGCATTTTGTAGAACATTATATATTGTGAGTCTTCCAAATTATCAAATAAATGAACATATTCTTCTATAATTAATAATCATTTCTTCCTTTTACATGTGATATATATATCCTTTAAATAGTTGGCTGGATAAAGTAAATTATATCAATTTATTATCTAAAAGTCCAACACCATAATTATTTAAACAAAGTTATTGGAATGATCTTACTCATTTGATGGGAGACACCTAGAGGCTTTGGGTACGCCAAGACACAGGAACTCGTCTGCGGACATCATATCATACTTAAGGTTAGTTATTAAATAATACAGATTACTTTCATTTTAAAACTTTACAGAGCCAAAATATATTTAATACAAGTTAAGAAATCTGATAGCAAATTAACATGTTCAGTTTTGCAAAAGCAATAATTACCTAACGTATATTAGTGAAAATTAATGAATTTACATTCATCGTTTGACCAGGATTTATCATGAGATAAGAACAATATTATAAATAACTGTGAAATTATACATTGATGGCAAATTGTAGGTTTTGTACAAATTCTAAATTAACTTACAATTTCTACGAGAGTGCCTGATTGAAGGTGTCGTCCCCAAATGATTATAATTTAACGGTCGCGTCACAACTTTAAATTAGGCGGCCTGCCAACACAACAAAACTAAATCTTCAATTACTGGTGACTCATATACAGGTAATACATTATTTATTTTATTTTTTTGTATCACAATATAAAACAATCGGTATAAAGGCGAATATATATACCAACAATTTGACTATTTATTTACACACCTTATAGATATTTTACATCGAGTATGTACTTTTGAACATTTGTGTGTGTGAATAGCAAAACGAGACTCGATACAAACTAATGACTAGAAAAAGATAAAATGAGTACATTTCTACGTTTTTACGAGACTCGATACAAACTAATGACTAGATATTTCAGAATAATATGCAAATCAAATCAGGGTCTTTGGTGTTGTCAAAACCACTCAATACTCCTCCTCCTCCTCCTTCTCATCATCTCGAGGGTTGGCTTTGGGCTGAGGTGGGATGTCTATATGGCCCTATAGTAGGGTGTTGACACAGTCCGGAAGGATGTAGCGCTTGTCATCGTTGTAGCTCAAGGATAGCTTCTCAACTTGAACGGTGAAGACGCGGTGGTTGCGAGACTGGAAACTGGTGTTGATAGTTCTCTTAAGAAAACCGTTGATTAGGCATTCCCTATAGTCATTAGAGGTGAGTTTCTTTTCTCTGACATGGCCTCTGATTGATCTTTTGGGTTGCCACCTTATGACTCCTCATGGCATACCCGCAGGTGGTTCATTTGTCCTCAGGCACTGGGGAGTCTCGAATCAAGACTCCCTTGTGGGCGGGGGAGAGCGGGAGTTTATGATTTAAAGGTGGGGCCATATCGGACCCCCATTCTTCAGGCCCCAACTTGAAGTGCTAAGGTGGTCCTGAGATGGTCTGATATCCCAAAAAAGAGCCGATTTGTAACCGAAGAAGGAGGAGGAAGAGGTCAAGGAAAAATGTTTATTTTTATTATTGAAAAATGTTGGGATTTCGTCGGGGTTATGTTCATCAGTTTATTAGTTCCACCACATGTTGACAAGCATCATGTACTTCTGTTTTTACTCAATACCCTTAATGTGCTACTATTCTATGGGTTAGAACTTCATTTTGTTGTCCATGTCCCGTTGCCAATATTCCCATTTCATGTCGTCTAACGGGCAATAGTTCCACATGCTGTTATTTCCTCGGATTTTTTAGAGCAGCTCGTCTCCCAGTTCTTGGATGGTTGAGCATATTTGTTGTTAATGTGCGTGCTTGAACGTATTGTTAATTGTGCCATAGTCTCTTCTTATGAAAATGTTTCAAGGCGCAATCATCGTCATCTTTTTTACTATAGAGTTCGTCACCTTCAAAGTAATCGTCATCATCTTCATCGGCTAGTAGTCTCTTCTTGTTGTTATCAATTGATGACTCTGCCTCGATGCATGCCTCCTCCAACTCGGTGTCGGTGATGTCACAATTCCACTCAATGTTGGACATGATCTTTCTCTCTTCGTAGCTGTTGATTTTTCTAAACTCCAGACTAAACTGAATTTTGAGTCGTTGATGCTAGTGAAGACTGTGTGGGGGTTGGCTGTTGGTTTGATGGGGATGATGCAGCTGTTATGTGCAGGTGTCCACAAAAAAACTCCCCCTCTGTCGGAGAAAAAAAGCCAACCTCCTCTACTGGCATTCGGAGAAGGGACCAATGTTTATGGCCACCTTCTGGGCTATAAACTACCCTCCTATAATGGAATTTGGAGAAGGGTCCTTTGTTGGTGATTGCCGCCAGGCAATAAATCTCATCTGCTGTCTGGGAATTCGGAGAAGGGTCCTTTGTCCCAAGATCGTTATCATCAATTACTGTCATGGTCAAGATTGCCGCCGGGGGGAAGGGGGGGGGCTCCTCCTGATTAGACAATAGAGCGAAAAAAGGTCAAGAGTGTGGTGCGTGCCTCTAGGTAAAAAGGTCAAGAGTGTAATGCGGGCCCCTAGGCAAAAATGTCAAAAGTGTGGTGCGGGACCGTAGGTAAAAGTGTCACAGGCGAAACCTGGAGGGGGGTGACTCCTCCTGATAGGTGCGTTAGACATTAGAGTGGAAATACATTTTTTTGTCAGGGGGGCTCCTCCTGATATGTGCGTTAGACATTAGGAGCGGGAAAAAATATTTGTCGGGGAGGGAGGGTGTACACTATAGTATAGTAAAAAAATTTGTAAGTTGAAGACCTAGATCAGGGGGGGCACCTCCTGCATCGGGTGAAGATAAAATAGTGTTTTTCATTACTATGACCAAATTGAAGCTTTTCAATTCGAGGTCAAATTTAAGTTAAAGTGTGCGATGATTGAAAAACCACTTTTGGTCTTAGTGATGAACTATATTTTCCGTCCTTCAGTTAACAATACAGTAGTAAGTTACACATTTCACAAAATCTAAAGTTGTATTACCTGTTTACCTTCTAAAGTTGCTTCCTCGTTGATCTTGCTACTCTAAACAAACAGCTATTACACGAGTCACACTGCTGTGCAGTCAGCTGATTAAGAAATCGATTGCAGGATTGATACTCTGGAATTCAACAACTAACCAAAAGAAATAGAATCAGTTATTTAAATCAATAGTATCAGTTATTTTACCAATTATTTACAATGATTGCATAATTAGATCAAATCACATTGGGAAGTATCAGTTGATGACCTCAACCACAAAGTGTTATCAAATTATGTTTTTTGACTTAGGACGAAAATTATCCTTAGAATAGTTATTTTTTAGTCGAAGGAATAAAATTAACAACTTTATCATCTCAGTGCATGTGTTAACAACAGCTGTTTTTGAAACAGTATGACGAAAATTTTATATATATACCCCCGTTACAGCAAGCCTGTATACTCAGGGAATTTGTAATGGTACTTCACTACGTCTCTAAGCCATTTACCAAGTTTCATCAAATCATATTTAATAAATAAGCGAGATATGACAATTTATTCATTCTCCATAGTAAAAACATTAGGACTGAGTACGAGGTTTACTAAATCGAAGACCACAAAAATTGAGGTCTATTGATATGCAAATATCAATAGACCCATGTAGGAGACTTTTAATTTACCTTAAATATTTTCCCTTACAATTTCCAACCAAACTAATAAATCTTTCCTTCCTCGGACTTTAACCTTTTTAAGAACAAATTCCTTTCTCACACAATAGATCAAGTAAACCTATGCCTTTTGACCCTGACCCCTATCACCATGAGATCCATCCACATTGCACAGTACCCGTGAGAAATGCTGATCCAATACTCATTCAAACTAAAGACCTCCCCATCTCAAATTGAAGTGTCGGTGTACTGAAAAATCTGGATAACCTAAAAATGTAAGTAACTTTTTTAAATTGAATTAAAACCCTTATATAAATGAACTGGTTTATTTAGTAATCACCTCAGGTTTCCAATATTTTAAATTAATATATGTTTTGAGTATAGTGCTGAAAATACAAAACAAATCTATTATATTTGCATCTTATTTTAGATAGTTTGTTTAGGTAACATAAAACTCACATAAGTGTAATACAATTTATAATCATAAGAATAATGTTTCAAAAGCAAACATTCATTAACTTGCATTTTAATTAGACAGTTTACTTTAAAGATAAATTTAACTTTTATTCATAAGTATATAAAATATTTGTAATAGTTAATTCATTGATGAAGGAAAGATATTTTAAAATCCTAATACCAATCTAATTATCTCTAAAAATATTCATAGGAGTCATAATTATCAAATTATTGTAACTGTATATTTTTATTTATATTATGCTTTTTATTGATCAGAAACGTAGCATTAAATGTTTTTCTGTTCCTAAACTCTCCAATCAAATGATTAGTCGTAAACCTCTCACTATTGCCAAGTGCTCTCAATTTTATTTCTATATTTTCTTTCAGTATTAATTTTGTACAACCGAGCGAACATCTTACATGGTGGACAGGCGCAAAAAAAAATATTTGGAGAGTCTAGGTAAAGAATATATTATGAAACTAATATTTCAGGCAATCCCTGGCGGAAGATATTAAGAAAAATATGTTATAGAGACATTAATTATTCATAGTGTATTTACAAATACTTCTAGAAACCAGTTCTGTTTTAAGTTGATAATTTATACTTTAAACAGTTTCTATCTTTATTAATCTGCAATCTATTTCAAATAAATATATATCAAATAATAATAATAATAATTAGCCTCAAACTCAGTTTTCCTCAACATAAAACCTCCCACCAAATTGAAACAGAAGGAAGCCTTAAAAATATATTACCTTTATAAGTAAATTACTTCAAGACGGCAACAGAAGATAAAACACCTCATCCTATCTCTGCATAAATAGGTCAGCACACTAAAAGATAATAAAAAGTTAAAGTTTATTTTTAACTACTGTCAAAAGCACATCCCCCATATCCAAGGCTTAGCACCATTAGTTTAATGTAGCCATTACTGGTCTTTATTAAGATAAATAATCATAAAATGAGCAAACAATGTAGTTTAAGGCACTGAGAAATATTGCAAAGATATTACATAATCAATATCCTATATAAATAATACTAATATCGCCTTGATAATTATAAATAGTCCGGCTCATAGATAAGTCACAATGACAGAAAAGCTACCTCTAATATTGGCACGGCATTTTAGTGGACAACAATCAAAGTACCCCCTTGACTTCATTGAAAAATATGAGATAGTACCTAAAGCAAACCAATGGACAAATGAAACTAAACTAAGATTACTCCTATAGTATAGTAAACAAATTGAAAATTGAAGACCCAAATCAGGGGGGACTCCTCCTGTTCCTCCTGGGCAGAAACCCCCAAACACCCCTACTAGCGGTTCATATCCATACTAATGTGGGTATCCTGGGCATTGAACCCGTGACATATTGAACCGAAGTCCGATAAGCTAACCGTTAAGCTAGAGAGACTCCCAATTTGTTGTAGTACTTACTTACTTACTTATTTCTTGAAATCGACCCATATACTGTGTTTCGCCCTGAAACCAGTCAGTGTTCCTTATCGTCTATGTTTTTTACTAAGTCCAAAAAACCAGGTCATTAGGCAAATTGGATGAAGTTTCAGGTTAGGCAAGGTCTCTGGTGGGATAGTGGTAACAATTATTTATCAAGAATATTTTGAGTTTTCCTTTAAATTTATTCAAGCAGCAGATTTCCTGTATTTCAGTTGGCAGAGGGGAGAAAAATTTAAATAATACATATTCTGGGTTTTGCTCAAAAAGTTTTAGATTGTGTTGCATGGATGGGTTTATCGTCCGATTTATAGTGTTGTAATCGTGCCTATGCTATGGCACCAGATTATTTAATTTTACATAACAGACAGTTTCGAAAATAAGCAGAGACGGAACGATTAATATTTCTAAATTTTGAAAATGTTTGCGACAAGAATCTGTAGGTTTAAGGCCTATTAAACTTCTACCTACCCAGTTCTGAATTATAAAAATTCTATTAAAATTTGTTTTACTTGAGAATCCTCAAAGCACAATATCTAGCGAAGCGATGAGAGCTGGCACCTGCAGAAAAATGTCAGCCATGGACACATCCATCACATCGTGTCGCGCCCCCAGTACTGTATTCTCAACTGCTCTGGTTCCTAAGCCTTAGGCCGTAAAACAAACGAATTCTATCACCCCAATTGATTCGACAAATTAGCCTAACCGAGGCCACACCAACTGCGATGCTAACTGCTTTGTTCCTGGCTATTTCCTACTGCACCGGTTTGATTTATGGAGCTGTTATATCTGGAAGTATCATTTAACGACCCATACTCGCTCCACCAATGGAGGGGGCAGGGAGTCACCTAGCGGGCTTCAAGGTGTTGCAACCGGTTTTATAAAAGTGACCTAATAGAAACGCAGTTTAAAATTTATAACCACTCTCAAACATCTGGGACAGTTCTGTGATCACGTTTTTAGTACTAATTCAGGCTAATGCAAAAGTCTGATAGTCTAACAAAACATAGGTTGGTAGACTAGTTTTATCAGATAAATCTACACTCAAACAGGATAAAATAAACTATATTATTTCTAGGCTTATCATAACAATCCAAAAAGTTTAAATCCAAATCGATTTCAGGTCCGTAGACTCATCATCAGTGGATGTATAGGAAACCAAGTGTTTTAAAAGTTATCATCATTGACTGGATTTTGTCTAGATTTCACACACACATATATATATATATATATATATATATATATATAAACATAATTTTAGATACTGAATAGACATTTAGCCACATTTTTGTGTTTTTGTATTTATATGTGTGAAATCTAGACGAAATCCAGTCAAGGTTGATAACTTTTTAAACAATTGGTTTCCTATACATCCACTGATGATGAGTTTACAGACCTGAAATCGATTTGGATTTAAACTTGTTGGAAACAATCCAACAAGGTAAGCCTAGAAATAATATAAATAAAAATTCCAGAGGCTGCATATACTATGACTAAAATAAACCACATCATTACGCCTTCACGCGAAACTTCAGTTCAATAACTCAGTAGGTTAAGAGGTTTATGCGTTAAAAGGAAGCACATTATGATGGACTGACACCACTTTACTTTTACAATATGGGTTAAGAAAAATGTAAACATTGTATTAGAAGAAAAGACATCTTTGTAAAAAAATAATGTATTTTATATTGTTAGCCTGATTTTAGTCATAAAAACCTCTTTGGAGGGTGCTCCAGTCACGAACATTTCGCAAGTCTATCTGCTTTCCCCATAAGTCCACTGTTAACTTTCAAAGCTTGACCCTTCTTAACGGATTATCAGATATCTTTATGGCTCATTTTAAACAGCAACAAATACCTAGCGATTTCAGTGAGCAAAATGTCTAAATCACAAATAATAATCGTTGAACAATATTCGAAAATGTACAATATTTACGATTTATTAATGCGTGAACTATTTATGATATCAAAATTCTACCCACTAAAATCGCTAGATATATTTTTGCTCTTTAAAATGAACCATAAATCAACGATATCGGATAATCCGTTGAGGAGGGACGGACTTTGAAGGTTAATATTGGTCTTATGGGGGAAGCAGGTACACGAAGAGAACTGGAGCCCCCTCTAAACCTCGTATCAATAAATGTCTGTAATTCCAGGTTATTGGTGTCCAGAAATTAAGGACACCCAATGTATACTCCAAGAATCCATTGACAATCCAATACTACTTATAGCTTTGTTGGCTACCAGACTTCCCAATTTAGCTTTATAAATCTGGGGTTTTACAGTTTTGTCCACTTAAATGTACAATTTATGAACTGCAAAATGTGAAAATAGGTTTTTACACAAATACAAAAGTGATTTGTTCCAACTCTTTTATTATTAAATAATAATTTTAGCATAAATTCCAACCTTTCCCAAAATATTGGCTTTTTTGGGAACTATCCACGTTGTAAATAGGTGGAAACGTTAAAACACCGGAGATAATCATTTATGGATAATCACTTGCGTAAGGCTTTCTTGTACCATCGAATGAGTAAAACAACAAGAAAGAGTCACCCGACAAGCCACTCTTGTTGCGTACGTAACAGCTGCGTACGCTCCACGATCCACGTATTCAGTGCAGGCGCGGCGGAAGTGGTGTTTCAGTTGTTGTGCGCCAAACCACTTCCTGCAAATCAGCTGATTTAAAGTCAGCTGTTCGTAACAGTGAGTCGGTGAGCTGTGACGCGACAGTATTTCCACTCCAGGGGCTTCCATCCCATTGCAGGGAATTTTAACATCTGTTGGTATTAGAAGTGGTTATTGATATGTTTTGGACAATCTTCGTGATTCCTAGCGTACCCAACTGAGTTTAGTTTTTTTTTAAGAAATATATTTCAGCTTTAACTTTTTATTACGTAATAAAGTATGAAGGTGAGTTCGTTAAGGAAGTATAGCAGTGGAATATTCCAGACAATGTTGAACACAATTATATTTAATATATAATCCAATACGTACTAACCCTATGCCAAGCCGCGCTGCCCGTGAAAGTTATACTATACCACAACACCTGTGAAGGTAACACTATACCAAGCCGTGAGGTCCGTGACGGTGACACTATACTAAGCCGTGTCCCCCGTGATGGTAACACTATACCCAGCCGTGCGCCCCGTGATGGTAACACTATACCAAGCCACGCAACCTCGTGACGGAAACTTTACACCAAGCCGCGTGACATTTCCAATAGATGATTTACTGCTGCATACCTCAGTCGCCTGGGCACTGGCGTAGACCTCACTCGCTTAAGATGACGAGTGCGTTCTCAATTTTAATCTTGCAATCTTTGCAACGTATTGCGTCAAAAATGGTTTGAACATGTGACTAACATTACAACAGACTTCGCTGTCTTTACATCACCAATAACTAGTCTAGAATAAATTACAGGTTAGGTTGTTTGTATTTTACAAATATGTCAATGTTTTATTTCATAAGGTAACAATAGATATAGTTTAAAGTCCATGTAATAAAATTTTCAAGCCCTAATGTTTTGTTGTTGGATTCATAGAATAAATTTCTAGTCTTATTCATTGTTGCATATGGTGAGTTTATGATCATTAAAAATTATTACGGGCATTTGCCATCAATGAAGAGACATGGAGCGTTTTTCGACGAAGGTGAGATATTTTATGAAACAACTAACACCAGCTTGTGATAGAGGACATAGAGAACATGTTGGACATAGAGGGAAGCTGGACATATAGGGATGTCGGACATAGTGGGATGTTGGACATAGAGGGATGTTGGACATAAAGGGATGTTTGACATAAAGGGATGTTTGACACATGGACACACAGCTTGTGATGAAGCAGCGTGTCACCAGCTCAAACACCTTGTTCTAGTTTGTTTCGTCTTGATGTGTGCTGAGCCACTATCAGCAAACGTATCAAAACAAGCTAAGGTTTAAGAGGGGGCTCCAGTCCTCTCCGTCCTCCTGCTTCTCCCATACCAATGTTAAATTCCAAAGCCAGTCCCTCAATAGATTATCCGGAATCGATGATTTATGGTTTATTTTAAAGAACCAAAAGTACCTAGCAATTTCAGTGAGTATGATTTCGATATGATAAATAGTTCACCCATAACAAATCTTAAATATTGAATCTTTTGGAATTGTATTAAAAGATTATTGTTTGTTATATTAAAGTGAAACGGCTAGGAATTTTCTTCTCTTAAAAACGAGTCATAAACAAACGATATTGGAGGAGGAACGGGTTTTGTAAGTTGATATTGGCCTTATGGGGGCAGCAGGTATAAACGCGAAAGGTTTTGCCATCTTAATACATAATTTAATTCCCTATACAAGAAGATAAACATCACGTTTTTACTTAAAAGTGTAACAGTAGGGTATATTAGCCGATTCTGTGTGTGGTGGGTGTCGTGGGTCGAGGGGGACTAATTTGTTTGCGTTTTTCTTTTGTCCCCCTCCACTTTTTTGCGTTTTTTTGCCCCCCCCTCCGAGGTTTCGTCTCCGACATTTTGCCCCCTCCCAACAATTTTCCCCCCGAGGTTTCGTCTCCGACATTTTGCCCCCCCCCCCGCCAACACATTGACCATGATAGTGATTGATAGTGATATATTGACAAAGGAGCCACCCCAATATTCCTAGACATGGGGTTGTTTCGACACACACACACACACACACACACACACACACACACACACACACACACACACACACCATGACAGTGACCGATGATAATAGTATATCGACAAAGGAGCAATCCCAACATTCCCAGACATGGCGTTGTTTTAATTGACACGTCATTTCGTTTCGAACCTCTGACAAAATGTCAATTATAGGATGGGTGATTAACGCCACATACGTTGTAGACTGTGAGAAACAAACCGATCATCGCTTCCCAAGTTAACATCATTATGTGTTATTAACATTCTCAGACTGACAGTTGTTTTTTTTGTCGTAACACCAACGACGCAGCTCCCCCTCAACCTGCTCCGCGTCCAATCCTGGCTCATTCGTAGTCTGAAAATCGTTGCGTGTAGTCACATCATAGTTTTGCTCCGCTTCTGTGTGTACTGCTTCTTGGATTATTAATAGTAAGTAACATTTATTCTTATTATTATTATTAGTTGTAATTTAGAAGAATATTAAATTTTATAAATCATTTTTATAAGAAAGTAATCATCAATTCATGATGTAATATTCTTGACATACTGTTTTATAATAATGACAGAGAACATCTCAAGAAGCACTAAAGAGGATTACGTATTGATAATGAGTTTTAGTAAATATTGTTTTAGATTTCAGTATAAAAACTCAAATAATTTTCTATTATCTTAAAATAGCAATATCATGATAGAGTCACTACCATTATTTTGTCCCATTTGCTATTCACTGCCAGTTTTGTATAATAATAGTTTAGGATTTGAGTTGTATCTTTAGCATTAAACCAGATTTTTATTTTTTATTTTAAAGAGTGTTGGTTTATACTTTATGTATAAAAAACTTATAATATTTTTATTTCTATTAACATAAAAGAACAACATCACGCATGAGTTGCAATCTTTGTTTAGTCTATATTATTCCTAATTGTTGAGAGTCAGTTAATAATGACAAATTTATATAATTAGTGACTTATTCGAATATTAAATACATATGATGTTGATTAAGATATGTTAAAACCAAACAATGTCATCCTTAATCCCATTTTCTATTTTCGGTGACCCTCCCCCCTCACATCATAATTTCATTTCTTATTTTCTGTGACCCCCACTTTTAACATCATTATTTAGACTCATATGCAACCCGTTAAAAAACAGTTTCAACAATTATGTTTTTCTATTTACAGATCATGCATGTTGACGGCCCCTTCACTTGTGCCGTATGTAGCGCTGCCTATTGCTGAAAGGCCCACGTCGTCCGACACGCCGTACAGCACACAGAGGGGATCAGCTAGTCTGCCCGGAGCCTGGATGAGACACTCGCTTCAGCACGGCAGATCTGCTTCAGCGTCACATTATGACAATACATCGACCAACACCACCACAACCAGACAAACCCGCTTTCCGCCCTGGTTATTATTATGTGGTTATTCATTTACTTAAATTAACCAATATAATACAAAGTGACATCAATGTACTTTTTTTCAAGACATTAAATAAACCTGTAAATAATAACAACATTGTTTAGTATCTAAAAAAAGGTTCAAAGTTACTGATTGTCTTTTATCATTTGAAGAATGGATTGTAAGGAACGATTTAGACTTTGCAACAACTGATGGTTCTCAGTTCTGAGTTTATACTGTCCATGCTTTCAAATAGAGGGAAAGACTTCACTTGTAATCCATCTTTTGAATGATTTAGCTTCTGGTTTCAAGGAGCACAAAATAAAAGAGTACAATCCAGATTTATTGATGGATGTAGACTGATATTGGAAGTTAAATGGGGGGGGGGGGTGCCTCGACACACCACACTTTGCTGATTATGCTCAAAGCATTACAATTATTTTCTTCATCGACATTAACACGCACTGCCTTTTTGACATCTCGATAACCTAGTATTTGAGCAATTTCTTTACCCTTGCAAGTAATATCATAGATTAGTCCTTAAATTGAATCATAATTGTTTATCCTCTTATGTGCCCCAACCATCATAAAAAATTGCACTTTTTTGTATTACTGTAGATTGATACTATCGTTTTCTTATTTCAGATGTCACTGTGCCTAGACCCGCAGATGCGCCGCATAGACCAGCAGATGCTTCTCACATCCCTGGCCAGGAACCTGTCACTAACCCAAGAGGTAAGAACCAAATAATTTACAACACAGCTTTCTCATTTTCATCTATCTAAAATTATATTAATATTGATTAGACTCTTATACATTCCAAAATAGTATTTCATTTTAGAACATCATTAAATTTGTTACTAATTATAGCTAACAGAAGTTACATCTATCTTTCCAGGGTACCATTATTTTCATATAACATTATATTAGTATTGTTTAACCACATATGTACCCAAAAAACAATTTATATTAATTTAAAACCTCTTTCAATTTGTCACTGCTCATAGCTAACCAAAGTTATAACCTCTTTTTAAGGGTTCCTATGCGTCCAATGTAATCGCGTTTATTCAAGGATGGACGCACTGGCTTGGCATATGCGCTACGTATGTCGAGGGTGTCAGGAGAGAGCGGTCCCAGTGGATCTCAAGGCTGCAGGACCGAGTGGGATACAACCACCTTCACCAGCACCGTCATCATCGTTGAGTGGCAGTAGCAGCGATCATCACGATGATTCGATAGTGCTACTTGAAGGTTTGACTCCCGAAGGTTTCGAAGAATTCCAAACTTCGTTTCTTGGTAGATTGAAATCATACCGCTTACTAGAACCCACAGATCACCAAATAACGTTGTTGGAATTCCTTGGTACGATTCGGGAGCGTGTGGTATCTCTCATGCGTCGCGTACTTGAACAAATATACGCCATTAAGATAAACATTTGGGTTAGCTGTGAGTTTGCGAAAGTACATGACGATACGTGTGAACGAAACTTCAAGACAGAGAATGTCCCCATTTTCCGCACGCCTGATCGGGATGGAATATGCTCAGATTTCTTTCAGAGCTTACTTGCGGAAAAGGAGGCGTGTCAGATGAAGGGTTCTGGGTGGAGCTTCATGAGGGTGCTAGATATACAGTTAAGAGTCAATGTCTACCGTCCTCTCGGAGGAAGTTCATTCATTCCACCACCATAAGATATCGTTTTGAAAAAACCGTGGTTAGTGTGCTCAATGATCAGGACGAACGTTGCTTCAAATACTCTATCCGAACGAAGTACATTAATGACCTGGGTAACCGAGGTTAAAACCAATTAATTTCAATGCAGAACTTCGATCCCGGGTCAATTTGAACTTTGATGGCCTTCGCTTCTCCGTTAGGATAGAGCAGATTCGCACGTTTGAGCGCAAAAATCCCGTAGTAAGCGTAAACATGTACCGTTTGGACAAAAATAAAGATAAGCGAGATGGGCAGTTCCACAACATAGTATATCCACTTCGTGTGTCAAAACGGGAACTGCCCAATCATTTTGATCTATTGTTCCTGACAAACGAAGACACAACCCATTATGCGTATGGAAAAAAGTTGAGAGGTTGGTTGGATGTCAGTAGACTCGACGTGGTCACAGACTATTCATCTGCAAGAGATGCTTTGCCACGTTTGACAATCAACCGACAAAATTAGGTCGGCGCGGGGAGCAACGCCTTGAAGAACATAAACGTTATTGCTATGACCATGCTCCTCTGCGTACAGATCTATCAGAAGATGCGGACATCAGATTTTCCAGACCGGAGCGATCACATTGTAGTCGATTCACTATCTACGCTTAATTTGAGAGCAAATCAACCAAGAAGAACCTCTCGACCCTCCTCCAACGATTCAACCACCAACATGGGATTCTGCAACCAACAGAAAAGTTGGAGGAAGGGGAAAACGCGATGGAATTGGGTCCAAGAATGTCAGAACATTAAATGTCCACACACCGTACAGTTTTGTTTACTACATTCGCGAAAACAAACGAAGCGCATAAGAGGGAGACAACGGCGACAACGAGGATCCAGCGTTGTGTGACACATTTTCAAAATTGCGCTTGTACAGGGGTAAGGACGCTGCCTAAAATGTAATCAATATGCTGTGGGACGATTACAAGTAGATTGGTGACATGCTATATGGCAAACGTCAAGCAGGAAACCGCCCGCAGCTTACAGATAAAGAGGAGGCAGCATTCCAACAGGAGACCTATTGTCATATCTGTTGACAAGAGTTTATCCGGGGTGATGTGGCTGATTTGAAGGTGAGAGACTCCCAACACTCTCCCCCATACAAGTACAGAGGGGCGGCACATAGTTCCTGTAAACTTCGCTTTAAAGAGCAGGACACTGTTAATGTGTAACTCCACAAGCTGTCAAACTACGATGGATATTTCATCATCAGGGAGCTCGCAGTTGACAGAGGAGATATTGATGTGCTAGCAAACTCCGAGGAGAAATACATTACATCCTCCAAACACTTTAAATATCCCGGAGCGGGCCGGCGCAACCCCATCAAACTACAATTTGTCGACTCGTACAGATTCCAGCTAAAGTCACTAGCGAAATTACCATCAATCTTACCAGTCGGCAAAAAGAAAATATGCCGAGCTCGATTCACAGACCCGGAAGAGTTTGTATTGCTACAACGTAAGGGAGTATTTCCTTATGAGCACATAACGTCGCAAAAGGTACTGAATGAAAATGTGTTACGCCAATTGGAAACTTTGGAGATGACGTCAAAGAGGAAGCCTACGCACACGCCCAAAGCGTCTGGACCAAGTTCGGTTATAAACACTCGGAGACTATTCAGATATATATCTTCTAACAGATGGAATGCTATTGTCTGATGTTTTAGAGTGTTTAGAGATATGTGCATTACACACTACAACTTGGATACTGCACATTATCTGACGCTACCATCATACGTATGGGACGTGATGTTGTTCAAGACAAGAGTGGTCCTCGATACTCTACAGGATAGATCAATATATGTTTTTTTCAGAAGGGTATTTGAGGCGGACTAGTCCAGCGTGTAACCCGACACGTCGCTGCCAATTACAAATATACAAGAGGAACATGTGGCGATCGAAACGGTCAGGTTGCATCTACAAGTAGAGATGGCGTCAAGAATGATGAAGATACATATTTAATGTATTACGACACCAATAATATGTACGGTTGGGCAATGTATGAGCCACACCCCTATGGGGGATTTGAGTGGTTATCACAGGCATAATGCGACGACTTGAACGTAGAAATTCTCCCTGCCGATGGTGAGTACGGATATGTTTTAGAGATGGATCTTGAGTACCCTATAGATCCAACGCTCTATGATAAACACCGTGGCTTACCTTTTTGTCCCGAGGTTAGAAGAGCGCCAGCAGACCGACTCCCATACACACCAGTTGAACATCTGATGAGCGGCGTGGGAAAGTTAAAAAACTAATGGCCACCCTGATGGGTAAGGAAGGATACGTAATCCACTACCGCTGTCTACAACACGCGTTGGCCAATAGATTACGAATTCAATGAATCCACCGGGTAATGCGATTCAAGCAATCAACATGGTTGAAGCCATACGTGACTATGAATACCGAACTGAGACAGCAGGCCAGAAACAAGTTTGAAGTACAGTTGTTTAAGCTAATGGTCAATGCTGTCTACGGTATGAGTCTCCAAAATGTTCTAAAACATCTGAACGTTAAATTAGCGTCCTCCCGCAAAATCTACACAAAGTATGTTGCCAAGGTAAATTCCACCGATCGCATCAGGTACAACGAGAACTTCGCCCTTCTTCTGATGGCAAAAGTGTGGGTGGTCTTGAGCAAGCCAGTTTATGTAGGCATGAGCATTTTGGACCACAGCAAACGGTGGATGTATGACTTCCACTATGACATGGTAGAACGATATGGATTAGATAGGATTAGAATGGCGTACATGGACACCGATGGTATCATTTACGCGATACGTACTAGAGACACCTACCATGACATGTTGCAGATCCTGGACGAATTCGCAAAACACCCAGAATCACATCTGCTACAGCGGTCAGAATGACAGGGTTCTGGGGAAGTTCAAGGATGAAGCTGCGGGGTGGTCATTAGGACATTCATAGACCTGATGGCAAAGCTATACGTAGTGTATGGCGGAATGACACGCAGTATTGATAATGGAGATGCAAATTAAATTGATGCACCGCCGCCCACGAAGATGGTGAAGGGTTTTAATCGTGCCGTAATGGAAAAAGGTTTACTGTGGCTGACTATGAGCATTGTTTGTTTCAGCACACAGTCAAAATCAATTAAAATAAACACTTCCAGAGCCGTCACCACATCATTTACACCGTTGTATTGACAAAGCGTTCGTTAGCACCATTCGACAACAAGCGTTATGTCGTGCCGGAGGAAGGTGTTAACACTCTTCCCTGGGGACATTATCTTATACCCCCAGCGGCACCACCATTATAAACTGTACCGTTCCTTCCGCCAACGCCAACACAACCGTCTTCAAATATTCCTTCAACATCACCGCCAGCAGTGTTGATGGAGATTGAAGACGACCTTGACTAAGTGTGTAGTAGTGAGTGCGTGCGTGTGTGACGCATGAGAGTAAATACAAAATTGCGGGGTGACACTTGTGAGCAGTGAGGTTTAAGTTTCAAATGGGTTAAATTCTAATTATTTTTTATTTTTTCGAATGTATATACTTTAAATTCTAGTCATTTGTAAAGTGGTGTATATAAATCATATAACATGTGGAAAATACATCTTTAATTTTTCATCATTGATGTTTGGTAGTAAATCAATCTAGTCACTTTTATTCTTGTTATGGTTTTTCCCCAAACTAGTCTTAAGTTAGACATAGTTGATAGACTCACTATCATACTCGGTTTTTTCATTGGATATTACTATTCATTGGATATTGATATTAAACTAAAGTAAATGAGGAAAATAAAAAGAATTATTCTGAATATACATTTTTCTTGAGAAACAGTAATTATTTCAAAAATTCGATTGGCAAACATTTGTACAAAGAGTCTTCTAATCAGTGCATCATTGTGAGCAGTAGAAGATCCATCAAAGAGCTGAACAAAGTCCATCATCTTCATGCCGTAATGGATGCGTCAGTTAGGTGTACAAGGCAGTAGTGGCCACAGACCAGTTTGTTGTCACTTTGAAGGCGATGCTTGATGTACAGGTAGCGACGAGCGTTGCGTCTCAGGAATCCTTGGTAAAATTGAAGATGTAGAGGTTAACCATAGCTGTCAAAGAATTCAATTCATCCTCCTTTGTTCAGGTAGAAAGCCACCCAGTGAGTGCCATCTTCATTGCGTGGATCAGTATTCACAATCATAGCAGTTGATGGTGAGATATAATGTGGTAAATTATCCGCAGCGTAGACACCAACTTTCTGTACAGGCAGTTTATACAGATACTTTTGGATCTCTATGGTATTCATGCTACTGTATCGATACCGTCAGCAGCAGAAGTAGTACTAGTAGTAAAACAGAAGCAGGAACTGTTATCATCGATATTTGTACTTAGATATAACCAACCACGTAATGTGATACAAATGGTTAGGGTGCATCATGTGTGAGCTGTCTTGTTATATCTACACCGCACCACCCTTTTTGATAGTAGATTGTTGATTGACGATAGCTATCCACAACCAATATCGTTGATATCAATGACATTAGAAGTACAGTGATCTGTGATTAATTTGCAGTGCACATATTATTTTTTCTCAACACCTTTGACATAGATAATCGGGCTTTTGGCGGTACATGTGCGTAACTTTTCCTCTAGCACATGATACCAGATATCACCTTGATCCCATTCCAATCCGTGAAAGGTTTAGTGAGCCAATAGCTTTCACGTAGTTTCTCATGGTCCAAGGACTATCTTAAAACTGGTCTATACTAGTTTTGAGACTGACATTGGGTACAGCAAATGAAGTTGTCATTACATATGGTGAGCCTTTTGGCTGTCCATTATGACAAACTTCCGTTTCACCTTTGGTCCCTCCATTTGCAGCGGTTAGGGACAGAATCTCCGGGTTTGGTCCCCACCTGCCAACCTGAGAATGAATGGTCCCTGGCTGTTGTACATGGATACCCTGTCAGTTGAGTTGACCAGCTGGAGGGCATAATGTGGGTCCCCTATTTGAGAGCCTCATCCCAGCTGTCACAGGGGCACGGGAGTTAGCCCTCTGAAGAGTCGATTTGGCTGCCGTCCTATCCCACTCTTTCCTTTCCTGCTATATGCTATCTTTCCAGTAACCTGCGCAATATTCCCGATTGTGGAAGATGTGACTAGCAGCTATGCTGGGGTTTCCTAATCTGCAACAATGATGAATGATGATGAGTGTACCACTGTCCAATTCCAAGACACACACTTCCTTCAGAAGGTAGTCATTATTGTTGTCCTTGAAACATTGAAAATCCAAAATAATAGGAGATGCTAAATTTTTACGCGGTACTCTGCATAAACGATCCATCTTGTATGAGTGTTGATCACTGACTGACCAAAGTCCACATTTACATTGTGATGTCGATCAATTTCGATAACGTTGTCAAACTCTGCGTATACCATACAGTTGACAGTCTCTGCTAGCGCCGTGTCGAAACCAATCTATATACGTACACTGCCATTACGCACTAGGTTCCAATGTGTAAAGTCGCTTGCTGACATATCAGGTGTTAGATCGAATACCATCAGACAATATCCATCATCGTAATCATCTCTATTTATGAGATTACCAGCATCGCTAAAGTGTATACCGGAGCCTGAAACAGACAGTGATACACCTTTACATATTTGCCCTTATCAGTCTCATAGTGTGGTTGTATCGGTTTGGACGGCACTTGTTCACCATCCTCGTACAGCGAGAAGAAATTGGTTTTGAAATTTTAAAAAATTATATGGATTATTTTTTATATCACCATTATAAGCAGCGTTGGTGACTAAACCAACAATAATTCTTTTCGGCACTTAACCTAGAAACATATTGTCTAAAGTTTTGCTCCTTTCGCCAAACGGTAGTGTGAATGTTTTCAATTCTACTCAGGTGATTGGGTATTTAGCTGTGCCGGTCTGAAGCGTCTTGCTGTGCGCCAACAGTACAGGGAGGCTAACCTTACATCTTCGTATCCAGAGATTTGCATCAAGAATATGCACCTTGTATTCACCCTCATCCACCATAATAGAGAAAGAATCTTTTGATGTGATTAATTTAAAACACAGTTCCACAACAGTCAACAGGAACTTGTTCTCATTACACATGTCCAGATGTAGATAACCAACCATATCGATTTCACGACTTTTATTCGTCATTTTTCGTCTCTCCTTTCGTCCGTAATTAGCGCCCAGAGTATCATCTATATGACCAGCATCGTCTGATTGCCATAGACCACATGTTAAATTTAATTTCCTTGCATCAAAGCCGTAATTCATTACGGTTTCAATATACGCCCAATAAGCATAATTGTTGTTTTGTGGTGTAACTAGTTTCTGATTCACACACATATCCACTTGACTAAATAACGTATGTAACCAATTGTTGAATGGACCAATTTTTCCCCTTCATCGCCATCTCTGATTGCCACTCCTGTCAATTTGACAATAGACGCTGTAATTTCCAACATTATCTGCGAAATATCAGTGTATTCTTCACCTTTGCTTGGCACTACAAAGTCAATGGGCGACTCATCAGTCAGTGTGGAGATTGGTTTGTACTGAACCCATTTACCACTCTCGATACTGGTCTGTGTAGACGGAAGGGATAATAAGTAAAATTCAGTCTTGACACATTCACAAGACTTTTGATGTAGAAACGACATTGTTAGTGTTAATTGAATATATCTCGTACGGATGTTCTCGTCTTCACTTTATTCCTTCTAACTCTCCTGCTACTCTTCTTGGATGGCATTCTTCCTCGAAGGAGTTTCGTCAAAGACTGTGGTGTGACATGAGTGCCGCTGCACATTGCGCACCTCTCGGTACTCTTACGCGAAGCTCTCCCGTAATACGTTCGCGCAGGATTATCGTGTCAGTGTTTCGCGTTATTATTTCGCGTTGCGCGTCTGCGTTTCGAGCTAGCGCCGGCGCTATCGATGCCACCACCGCCCCTTATCACACTTTGAAGTTTGCCATCCGCCTTGCGTTTCAGCGAGTCGGTAAATTGGTTGAAACGATCTTTAGCGGCTTCTTAAGGATCCCGCGTGGTCATGTCAACCAAGAATCCAACACCGGATCTTAACGCCTATTTGGCCACAACCGCAGCTCCCGACTTGAGTAGCGGTGTGGTGGTGCGGAACAAACTGCCTAATAAACTGCCAATTCCATGGCCGCACTGGTGAAATGCACTGTCTTATGTGCACCGTGTACATAGTAATCTCTGTCAATATTGATGATCTTCAAAAGCGGTGCTGTAGTGTCGCCAATAATCTGCGGTTTGATCAGATCACAATTCACGTACATGTGTGTCGTCGGTCCCATAGTCAGATTAGACGACCATAACGCCATAAGCTTATTTACCAATTCATTTTCGTACGGATCGAAGCCCAACTGCAGAGACAGTGCGTCACTGAAATGTAAATCTGATATACCATCTACCATTGTCGTTATCTTGACTCTGTCTAGCTTTTTATCATACTCAAAGTATAAATACTCAGTCACATCCTTAGTAGTGTTTATAATTTGCAATAATTCATTTATGTTCTTGTAATATCCGTGTTTAATCTTTAGCATGATTTGTTCAGCACTAACTGGAATAGGAATACCTGGTAGAATTAGTTTATACTCAAGCCAAATAAAAGCTTCATCACTCACAATCATAAACGAACATGGATAATGTGCTTCTACCAAAGCCATCTCCCTTTTGCCATCTAATCTGATTTGTCTCGGCAGATGTGTAGTAGAATTGGACACTGTGTTTTTTGGAAAATAATCCTTTGAGCTGTTGCTGGGCAGTGTTAAATAGAATTGGCTATTAGGCATTTTGCAAGTCTTGCAGTTTGGCTTCGTACCAAAGGACTGAACTCGTCTCCGTAACCTTCCAACTTGACGAAATAGCGCTTACTGCAACTTCATCCCTTAGTGTCTAGTATTTTATCAATTTTTAACAGATGGTCATTGTATATTGTCACTTTTTGTAATTCGTATTCGTAAAACTGCCAACCACTTGTTCACCTTTGAGATCTGCCAACGTGTACATTGGCAGTGGCATCAATGTGTTTACATGTCGCACAACAAACACTTCTTTACTCCAAATAGTTTCGTAACCTTTTGCGAATGTACCTTTCTCCTTATATATGCGCATTGTAGCGCCAACGTTCAGTTTTGGCTTAACACAATGCGGTATCTTACTGTACATGTTGCACCATATCTGATACAATACTCGTTTATTGGTAGCAGTCACATCAACTGGGCGTATTCTGTTGCCCAGACTATGGTGCACGCTGTTATTGTAAGCATTAACCAGTTTGTCCAACACATCTACATAACGATATGTGTTCTTGGAAGTAAAATATTGCCACATGCGTGTTTTCAAAGTGCGATTCACACGTTCCACTACAGCTGCTTTAACATCTGGATTTTGTGTAGTGAAATAGATGATTCCATATTGTTTGAATAATTTTTTGTCTTGGCACCAGTGAATTCAGTACCTTTATCAGTTTGCAAACAGCCAGGTGTCTTGGTCGCTTCTGCAAATGTCTCCTCGAAAGCGTTGGCCACTTCAGCTCCTTCTTTCCTCTTTAACGCCCTCACATACAGGTGTTTGCTAAACACATGTATTACAGTCAATAAGTAGTTGACACCATCGTTGTGTTTACTAAGACCACGCATATCATTCAAAGCAGCTTGCCACAATTTAAATAGACCGAATACTATGTAAGGATTGTGCGGGAAAAGTTTACGTGCCGGTTTGTAGCCATTCAATCACTTTGCGTTTTGAAACTGGTTTTGCAGCTCGCGCTAAAGGAGCTACACCGCCATTAGACGCTAGTTCGCTCGGATTGTAATACAAACTTTCCATGATGAAAACATATCCTGTGTACCGTTCCCACTTGTCTAAATTTGACAGCGGTTTGTTTCGATTTAAAAATCAAACTCTCCTGTCACTGGTGTAGATGTTTCGCGTTTTCCTCTAGCCGATCGTAATCGATTTATATTTGGTGTTCGCAGTATTTATTGAGGTGAAGTGGCTTCTTCTTCATCATCTGATTCTCCTGTGAATTATGATCGATATTCAGCTTTTATTTATTTTATCGATCTTATATTATTCATATAGTTCTTTGGCACATTCATCGCTTTCAATGCATTTAGCACTTCGCACCATCCTGGCGGTGTGTAATCACGCATACGCCTTTTTACTGTGCAATTTAATATATCCACTAGATTTTAATCTGGTATTTGTTCACCATTAATGTACACTGAATAGCTCCTGTACCAACTGATTAAACTACCATCACGTTTAATTAAACATAGAAGATTGCGGGTGTCAGATCTGTAAGTTACGGAACACGGTTCCACAATCTCTTCCACTGGACCACCTTCCACAGCGGTGAGCATTCGACGACTATGTTCATTCCCTCCCGTCTCCACGATTGGTATGCTAATCGGTTGGAGTTTATTCTCTGCAATATGCAAGAAGCGATTTAACGCCTGTTTGTTTAATTTTCACTTTTCACTATCATCCATATGTTTGTTATCCAATAAAAACGCAAAAAAATTGGTTCCATCCCGACCCTCCACACCCACCACACACAGAATCGGATAATGTACCCTACTTGCAACTGAACACCTTTAGAAATAGGTGTGAACTTGGACATTGGCCCTGTACTTTTAAGCCTCCTACAATGAAATAAAACCCAAATCCTTAATAATTCAAAAAACGGTGTTAGATTTTTTAAATTTTCAACTGTCTATGGTAAAATTACATATATAGTACATCTTACTTTCCTCCCCTAGGAGCCTTATAAAAACTCTCTCTAGTTCAGATTTGACAAGAGGGTTACATGAGGAATGATTGAGACACAGGTTCACAGGTTCATGGTGTCGCAGCCACGAGCCGGGTGAAGGTCGCGGGGCTCCGCCCTACAAGCAAGGTCAGACCACTCTCACTCGCACGATACATGACCAACTGTGCTGCGAACAAACAAGAAAAAGTGCTATAGAAAACCCACGAAAAAATCATGCCCATTGAGACCCACGCCAATGCGTATTGAGATCGTAGACATAATGCATGGGTTTCATGTAATTCGTTTTTTCATTATTAGGGGGTATATAATAATAATGTGCCTTAAGAGATTATTGTGCGAATTTTCTATCGCCGAACTCGTTTTATACAAAATGGACCTACACTAATCTCCAAACAAATTAAAGTGTTTATAATTAAAGATCTGGGTTGAATGTTCCAAACGAGAACATATTCAAGAGTTGAAAGGGTCGAACTTCCTTTCACTCACAAGCTAATCAGTTGTGTATGACAGTTTGATCATAACTTTATTATTTTTATTTTATTTTGTATATTAGAGTTCTGCTTTGACGGTAAACAGAACGTTTATTTTTCCAGAACGTTAAGTTATCAAACTGAAGCTAGAGGGACCTTATATCAATATTACGGTTAACAAATTTACACTCATTTGCGAAAATATGACGTGTAACTGATATATGTTCTGTTATGGTAAATATATACAGAAACCCACTTTAAAGCTACCAACTTCTCTCTAAAAGTAATTCCATGTGTGTACAGAATATGAACTTAAAAGGTTGTCAATATATGATACATCTCAGAGTATACTTGGATAATGAAGGAGTTTGAGCCAAGATATTGTTTTTTAGCGAATTTCCCCTATAGAGAAGAAGCTATCACCGTAGTCGGCATAGTAAGACCAAGGCCCGGGACCATGATAACTTTTCGTTTTGAGGTCCCCAGACCACAAAAAAACCGTTCGTTTGAAACTGTATATATATATATATATATATATATATATATATATATATATATATATATATGTCCGTGGGTGCAATAACTCTGGTAAAAAAGGTCCGATTTTCATGAAATTTGGTACAAACGTGTAAAGCAGCATTTATGACTTTAAGTTCGAAAACCAGTAGGATCGAGCTATCCGAAGGGGTATTTTGGGGGGTTTTGTACCCCAAAAATGTTTTTTTTTGAGTTTTTTACATAAACTTTTTGTAAAAGTAAAATTTTATTTTTTCCCATTGGAATCAGCTTAAAAATACACACAATTTGATGTTTTAATCATGGCTCTACGTCAATTGGTTACTGAGATATTGAAAGTGTTAAACACAGTACGTTGTCCTATGTTATTCTTATGGAGGATAAGAACAATTGTATATCTCGCTTATTTATCAACTTATCCTGACGAAACTTGGTATATTGCTTCATTTAATTTTGGTCTATTGATATTTGCACAAAATCCCATTTTTTACCGATAGTTCCAGTAGCAGCAAACCTGCATACTCAGCCCCATGTTATTCTTATGGAGAATAAGTAACGTGTTATCTCCTTTAATTATGAACATAAATTAATAGAACTTGTTATGTGGCTTTACCTAGTTGAGTTTTATTGATATGTGTATAAAACCCCATTTTTAGTGTTCCTTATTTCAGCAAACCTGCATACTCAGCCGCCGTGTTACTCTTATGGAGAATAATTAAAATGTCATAAATCGTTTATTTATGAAAGTATATTGATGAAACTTGGTATGTGGCTTTATGTGGTATTAAGATAAATTAATGTGCATTGGAAATTCGCTGAGTATGCAGGTTTGCTGCTACGGTGGTATTTTTTATTTCGATTATCAAATTATATTTTTAACAAATGTTGATTATTACAAATATCTTAAAACCATCAAAGTTTCTACAATAAGACATTTTCTAAGAATTTTTGATGTGCTAAGTTTAAGTAATACATATTTAAAATGGCCTAAAATCTGCATTAAGTCTTTAGGAGTAACGAATAATAGAGTGACAAGTTTGTCATAACCTACTGTGTTTTGTAAGGCTCAGAGAAACATTTTAAGGCATAAGAAAATCACTTAGGCCACCTGTTATAAACTTGGTGCGAGTCTAACTATATTTCATAGCAGTTTAAATAAATTATATATAATACAATTATAACGCGAGACAATATATTCTTGCATTAGTAACATAATGTAAATTATTTTAAAACCTAATCAATTTATTAAATAGTCCTTGATCGTGCACATGATTGACACATTGTAATTACATTTCGTATATTATGAGTATTACTCTGAAAATGTCTTGTGTCATAAGAGCGTATTTCATCAATCGAATATAAAACTGACACCGTCACTTTGATCTCAGTATAAAGTATCGTGGCAAAAACAAATGTAGGTAAATTAATCCGTAACAATTGACACAAAATAAATAAATAAATCTCTATTTTTCTACACAATGAGACATAAGTACATATTACAAAATTACAAATCATTAAATTCAACCTAAACAATACACCCAGGCTGACCCATAAAATCTCAAATTTGTACCAAAAAATAGGACCCCTAAGACACAATGTCCGTCTAGAAGTTTATTTAGAAAGTTTAAGAGCCACAACAAACCTGCATTAATTTCTATTTACTGGTAGGCCTAATGAATACTATTGAATCTTGTGCTTGATATAAACACTGGATAGAGTAATAATACGCTTGAATAAATTATAACTAGTGATCATAAAACATATAAATTAAACTCTAAATGTGTTCTGTAAACTTCTAAACAATGTATTTAGTCACATGGAACTGAGTTACATTGGCTAAATCGCGTTTCAGAATGTGTCATTAAGACGCGTCTCATGTGCAGTGCTATCAGGTATTTTATTTATGAATCTGGCATTTATTATAAGTTCAAAAAGACAGATTCAAGACTAGATTTTACTAAGGACTCGTAGCTAATTAATAAACATTTTTTAACTCATTACAAAGAGTTTGATACGAATAGAAACTATTCGTACTGCTACAAGGAAAACAGTGGTGGATATTTTGAGACTCAGCTGGAAATAATTGTTCAACTCCCATACTCGAGTTTCTTCCAAATCAGATATTATGCAATGTTTGTTCGAAGAAGGAAAATGTTTTCGTATTCTCAAGGGCAGTCTTTAATCTTGAGGACGTGACAACTTGCAAGTGTTAACCCGGAAAATTGTAAATTAATTTAAAGTTTTTTGGTACCATGCTGTATCAAATGATAAACTAACTATTCGAGTTGAAACAAAAAAACAATTAGCTATGGAAAACGCGGGAATTAATTTGTATCCATCTTAAAGTTCTTAAACCCAAAAGATAAAAGTTCCGTTTACGCAAAGCACTAAAATCTTCAATTTATTCCACCTGCACTTTACGTTTAGCCTGCAAAAATTTATTTAAGGAAATTTATTTATTTACGGTACAACCATTTTATAATGTTTGTCATTAATTGTATGCTCACGAATTCGTACAAGATATTATTAATACATAGTAACTCTTAATTAATATAGATAACAACAATACAATATATACATAAGATTCAAATTTAAATATACAATAAACTATACAATAGTAAATATACAATAATCATAAACTATATGATTAACAGAATGAACAATATGTAATAAATAATAGACAACAACAACAAATATACAACTCAACATAAGGCTTCAACCAGACGCCTGACACTCTGCTCACAATTTATTAATTAATAATAAATGTAATATTAATTAGTTGATATTTGGGATTTTATGTAAAAAATAAGTATCAAATTAGATAAATTTACAATAGTAAATAAATTAAGCCGTCAATAGACTCAACAAAACTTTAACATCCATTAGGTGGTTTTGTGCGACATTTAAAATCAAATACAAGGTGGTAACGGGAGCGGAAGTCGATTCGTCTTTATGAAAGATAAACAAACGGAAACGTAGCGAATTCGATGCCTATGAAATGAGAAAGTTAATTTGTAAAACGTTTAAACAAATATCTAAAAAAGCGACATGATTAGATTTTAATCTGATTACAAAGAACAACCGGTATCCACTGCTTGCCCCCCTAGGCAACCGGTTGCGGCTGGACAATTGTCCTGCATTTACAAGTTGCGTAACATACAAACCACATGCGTTGTGCGTTTGTTGTAGCCGTGGGAGGGATCTAGTGGCTGCTTTATACTTTCTTCGGGAACATCATATTCCACTTCCACTTGACCATATGTGTCTGTCTGTAGATGTAAAACAAAGACTCAATGATAATAATTGCTGTAATTGCTCGTTAGCCATTATTATTCTCACATAAGTATCACCAGTGTGACACTATTGTACGGATTTGTTCTGTGGTCCAATAAAGAGATTTTATTTTAATTCAGCGGACTAAGAATGATGGAAAATATCTCTTAATATTTCTCGCGGGTTTTAAGGGGGTTTACTTGTGCCTTAACGAACCTAGGTTTAAACAGGTTGTCAACACTGAAGAATATCTGGAAACATCCGATATCTGGAAGTAAGTAAAGATTTTGGGACAGACATTTAGAAGGAAGGCCTTCTTGGAGGTAACGTTACCGCTAACAAACCTTACCTGCCAGAAGGGATCCCGTTTAATAGCGTTTGATAAATGGTTTATTGTGGGGGAAATATTATAAACATGACGAGTTATGTCTAGACTGTCATTCCGTTATAGAAACGTGCGTATGAATCGACACTACTCTTACTTGCAATGGTGTCACAAAGAAAATAAAACGATTTTATACCCCTCCAAACCAGAAGGTTCGTTATTTAAATGTGCAATTATCGAAAAGAATTTACAAATCCTAATTAATAAACAACCTGGCTTAGTCCGTTGTACCATTGCTATAGAAATACCAGATACCGTAGGCAGTATGTACCGAATCTTTTTCGACCTCAACTGCCTGTCGCCAAAGGCCAATAGGCTTGTATGGTGATCCAAAGACATTTGAGGTACCTCAGGGGCACTTTTTGCTTTCTTGTCTATGCCAGTGGTATTTTTACCAAAGCTCCTAGAGGGCAACGGTCCAAAGCTTTCATAGTCTTGTACATATTTTTGCAATTGCAAGGGAGGCATGGCCGCAGAAACATAGTATAGAAAGCTAAACGTATAACAAATGGAAATAGAGATTGAATTATATGTCATTAAATGGTGCGGTGAAGACTCCTAAACTCAGCCAATGAATTATACTCTCAACATATCGTCATGTATTTACCGTAAAAAATTCAGTAAAGAAGTAAAGTCAATTGAGAACCCTCCGTTCTCTTATTTTGACCCTTATATTTAACAGAAAGTAATGTGAAGTCTTGAAATAGGAAACACTGTCATTTTTATTTCAAACTTTTGCTAAGTACAGCCAACGTATTTAGTGCACTCGTTTAAACTAATCTCTCTCTATTATTTATTACATTTTGGGTCGAGCTTGAATCACTAAGAATCCATGAGTGAATGACTAAGAATCATATTCGAGTGATTTTCTGTATCTTGGAACTTTCTGGTAAATGTCTACAGTCGTGTTTGTTTAAAACTAATGTCCAATATCAAAACAACAATATGACTAAGACAGTTGGCCAGGGAAACATCAACCGGTCTGGCAAGTAAAATTTATGATCACTGGGAAGAATTAAGTGATTAGCCGATTTAAAGAAAATCAGTATGATTGTAATAAATTGTTCATAAGAAATGGGTATAAATTTCACAAAAGAATCTCCTTACGTAGTTGTATTTTTTATAGGCTCATGTTGAGTCACGTAATGCACTAATGTTTCATTTTTATGAGGAACTTATAAAATATTAAACTAATTTTAGTGTTCTATTTCGTATAGCGTAATATGTGTTTTGAACCATTACAAATTTATTTTGATTCCACAATTTTCTTTATTTCTAGACTCAGAGATAGCCAACAATTTGTTTCCAAACACAGCCGCAACGTCATATTTTTAATTTTCTACGTGATATTCAAAATCATTATATGAGACGTAATTGTATTAAATCACTACTATTGTAGTACTACTATTGTAGTGTGTTGTACTATTTAAATCATTATATCGAAAATTGTATTAAATTTGCAAGCCATTTGTATGTGTCCTAATGTGTTGCGGATCTGGAAGCTGGTCATAACACATAATATATCAGTGAATTTATAATAAATCCTTCCAGAACATATGACACAAGTCTCTTAGCGAATTTCCCCTATACGGAAGAAGCTATTACCGCAGTCGGCATGGTAAGACCTAGGCCCGGGACCATGATAACTTTTCGTTTTGAGGTCCCAGACCCCAAAAACACCATTCGTTCAAAACTGTTCTCATAATAATAGTAAAATTAATATATATATATATATATACATGTGTCCGTGAGCACGATAACTCTCGTAAAAATGATCCGATTTTAACGAAATTTGGTATAAATGTGTAAAGCAGCATTTGTGACTTTATGTTCGAAAACCAGACATATCGACTTATCCGAAGGGGGGGTTTTGTACTCCAAAAATGTTTTTTTTGAGTTTTTTACATATAATTTTTGAAAAACTCAAATTTTATTTTTTCCATTAGAATCAGCTTGAAAAGACGCATAATTTGGTGTTTTGATCATCGCTCTACGTCAAATGGTTACAGATATTGAAAGTGCTAAACACAGTACGTTGTCCAATGTTAAAAATTGTATATCTCGCTTATTTATCAACTTATCCTAATGAAACTTGGTATATTGCTTCATATCACTGTGGTCTATTGATATTTGCACTAAAAAACATTTTTTGGCCGATAGTTCCCGTAGCAGCAAACCTGCGTACTCAGCTCCCATGTTATTCTTTTGAAGATTTAAGTAACATGTTATCTCCCTTAATTATGAACATAAATTAATAAAATTTGGTATGTGGCTTTACCTACTTGAGTTATATTGATATTTGTATAAAACCTCATTTTTTTGTTCCTTGCCTCAGCAAACCTGCGTACTAGCCGCCATGTTATTCTTATGGAGAATAATTAAAATGTCATAAATCGTTTATGTATGAATATACATTGATGAAACTTGGTATGTAGCTTTATATGGTATTAAGTTACATATATATGCTTTGGAAATTCACTGAGTACGCAGGTTTGCTGCTACGGGGGAATTTTATTTATGTGTATTTGCAGTTTTGTTTATTACGTCATACAAAATAAAAAGTGACGCATATATGTAGTCTAGTACTTGCTCAAATACTTTCTAGACTGCACTAAAAGAACTTTTGATACAGTAGACTTGAATAAACCCAGGGCCTAATAAATAGTGCATATTAAATAGTGGAATAGGTTAGTGCCAATTAAATGGAAGTACTAGAGTATATCTTCATGTTTAGCTCATAATCGAGAGCTAATTAAAGAAATACGTTGACTTACCTCTCATGTGTTGTTCATTATCTCGTAACACGCAATGCACTAAAAGAACAATGCGCATAGATTGCGATTTTGTCGATAACATGTAGCAAATTCCGTATCACTAGGAAACTAGAGAGGATCTTGTATAATAGGGTCTATAAGGTGTTAAAAATGTACATACCGGAGATGGAAACTGCTAATTATCCATCAGCATTGACCTAATTCAAAAAGTCTTGTTCAAGAGAAATGCAAATATTATGTCTCTCTTTGGTATGGTGAAAAGTCCGTACCTATTTCTTGTTTAGTAAGCTTAGACTTTGTACACTTGTTATAAAGACTGCCTACACCAAAGCAGGGAAGTTTCCCAGTTTTGTTTGTGTTTTTCCCAATAAAATGTTGTTTTAAAATAATTTTTTGACTGGGGTTGAAAAAATCCTTCCCGTCTTACTAATAAACATAAAAACTATGAAATGTGTAAATTTATATATATCACTATACTAAGTATCAGCTCTACCATAAACTTTATTAGGCTAAATACAACTATTTCCTTGTTTATATTTTCCTATTTAAAATATTTCAGCTTCTTAAGTACACAAAATTCATGGACGTTACACAATTTCAAAACTTAAACTGATTCGCATAATTTGTTCACGACTTTAACCTTGTACAAAATAAATATATAGTTATGATAGTCGGTGTGAGCGATCGAAATCTATTGTCTTGTACCATCTCTTGTGTATTTACCGTCTTGTATGTAAATACAGTATGCATGTGGGTATGTTTTGAAGTGCTGTAAGACTTTTTTTTAACAAAATGCCATAAATTATAACAATTCGTACAATTCTAATCTAAAAGTCGTATAGTAAAATACATCTTGACATTGAACACACGATTCCCCACCTGGGTATTTTCCTAGACGGGGGTTTCTAATCCTTATTCCATGTCATAGGCGTTATAATTTCTTACAAACTCCTCCAGTAGATATATAAGATATCCAAGATCGTTTGCTGTTGGCCAGTTTATGCATAATAACCGATAATGATCTACAAAACCACATTAACCTGATCTAGTTACACCTCTTATTCCCGCCAGTTGCGTATAATTCTCTATTGCAATATATCTGTTGTAAGATCATATTATGTTTTCATATTTCCTTAAAATGTATTGTTAGTAAGCGCTATAACTCGACGATAACATACGTCCTTATCTCCATATGTCCAACTTTGCTCGCTTTCTGTTGTTAAAGTTATTATTTTTCCCCCCGGTTTTACTTTAACGTCCATAAATCTACAAGGTATAAGTGCGATTTGAACGTGATAAACACTTTACTTTTTTAATAATGCAGCAAAGGTTACAGTGACGGTAAATGCACACGTGATATGTTATATGGTTTTTGCTATACCCTTAGATTATAGCCAGACAAATAAGAAGGTTGGCCCTTACGTTGCTGTGAACTAGTGCATGATGTTATACAAGACTGTAATTCAAGACTGGGAATACAAAGCCGAAACTTGACACTGCGTGCGCTGTGAGCCGCTCCGTTATATCAGTCCCGCCTCGGCGCGGGGTCTGCCCATGGGTCTGCCTTGTCCTAGAGAAAGGCTGTTGGGCTTTGTTGAGTTATGCGTTGACTCCGTCTGGGTTACGCAAGTCGGAAGGTATTAGTGCAATTCAAGAGAATCCGTCGAAGGATGTATGAATTGTGGAATATCCAGTATGACAAATTTTCTTTTCTTCGTAGTTTCTCTAGTTTGTGTGAAGTGTGGATGAGCAGTTAATTAGAAAAGGAGTCTAAAAGGCTTAAACTTTCTGCCCCTACTTTTTCCCTGCAGGTTATTTGTTCACATGCCGCTCACGATAATTCACGATAATTTCGTCATTCCTACTCAATTCACGTACACTTTGGTCATGAATGCAACATTTCAGGTGCGACAATGAACTGGCTGTTCACCAATTAGATGAACTCATCTGGAAAAATATTTCCTTCAGTGTTTCCCCAAAATGTTCTTGAATCCAACATCCAGTCCCACTTATATTCAGGAGAACCAGTCCCTAACGGGATTCACTTAATGTTTAAGCAGGGGAACCACCACATCTTCTTTTCATGGGAACCAACGGAGCGTGTCATGTAGAATCTCATGAATAAATATACTATGTAGAAGCAGTAGAAATAAGAAAAGGAAACTTGCCACATAAAATATTTTTGTATTATACCTTGTTTCTTGTTGTTCTGATTGTTCCAACATCAAACCTGTATATCCCAAACGAAAGGCCCTTCCTTGGATCGATACCTTTTTTCTCTAATATGAGAGTTTAAAAGCAATACGTTTTTTGGAAAATAACCTATACCAGTCATGCGTTTATGTACCGATTTCAATTGGATTGTAAATTTTTACGCTTCTAATTATCATAAATAACAAACATACGCAATTATAAATGTCATCCCCAAACGTGTCTAATTGAATATGTTTACATACTATTACATAAACCGGAAGAAAACGCGGTAATATATACACATGAAAGTTTAAGCATGGTATTATTAATCAGTTTGGTAGGTTTATTATTGCACTCTCGTTAGTTCATCACGACGTGACGACGATAAGCGTAGCGGATTCGCGTAAAACGCTGTTCATGAGGCATCGAGTTGAGTGGAGGCCCACCCATTATGTTAGAATCAGGTTAAAATGAATGAGCGAAGTGAGCCCCTTGCTGATGCAGCGTGCTGGCGTGCTATTTCACACGCGTGCCAGGGTCAAAGTTGTCCACTCCCCTACTACCGAATGATGCAAGCACAGCAGCTACGGAAAATAGGATAACGTAGGATATTTTGGACGATATACTAATGATTTTCCATCGTTACGCCAATAACAAATCGTTTAGCATTTAATAGTTAACCATGCATAGTTTGTTTTCTTGACGGCCATCAAATCAAACTTAATAAAGTATTATTCTTAAAGTACAGGTTCAGGTTCATGGTGGTTTACATTTTTTTAAATAGTCTAGGCTAGTACCGAGAACTAAGAGTTTAGTGATTCTAACAAAATTTTGTAGCTTTGACGTAGACAGTTTTGTGAATCGAGAAAAAGTAGTATTATCAAAAAAACTAATTACACCCCTAGTCAAATAAAACTTACTAGGCCTGATTATCCCAATTACACCGGGAAGATCCATGGAAAGCGAAAAACGTTTGTGCTAAAATCTGTGGAGTAACTGATGAACTTTACGACTATATACATATTTATATAACAACCTGACCATAAACATGACAATTGTCAAGTTCAATGGGGCGAAGCCTAGTGGGAATTTCAGACAACTTATAAATTTAAACACATGCAGCAATCCTACCAAACGATTTTGTATGCACTATGTTAGTGGTTTGTCACAATAAAACCATCAAATTTGGCAATGCGGATTTTCCATTTTATTACATGCGTTTCAAATTTAGTGTTTTAAACATAGATGTACCATAAAGAGACGAGTTTTTACTCAAATTTTTATTCAAATAAATAATCCCAGACCATGCCATTTACACTAAATGGTTTTAAAGTCATTTTGGTTATAAACAAACCAATGTAAAGTAAGCAGTATTGATACAAACTGTGGGAGAGGTGTGGGATATTTTGAGGGTTATTTGTAAATGGAACGAATGATAAAATGACAAATGATCTTTTGACGAATCGTGTAAGATATATTTATTGTGAAGTGGATGCACTGATAACAACGACATAACATAACACCTCTTCCACTGCTTTACCGCTTACATTCATGTAATTCCACTCAATATGCATCGTTGTATTGCGAGCTGGTTTAGTCTAGTCCCGTGCAGTGCGTTTTATATCACATCTTCCATACCACCAGTTTCCAACAATCCAAAAATTACTTTGTGTTTCGAATCTATATATATATATATATATATATATATATATATATATATATATATATATATATATATATATATATATGTGTGTGTGTGTGTGTGTGTGTGTGTGTGTGTGTGTGTGTGTGTGTGTGTGTGTGTGTGTGTGTGTCCGTGGGTGCGAGAACTCTCGTAAAAACGGTCCGATTTTGATGAAATTTGGTACAAACGTGGAAAGCAGCATTTATGACTTTAAGTTCGAAAACCAGACAGATCGACCTATCCGAAGGGGTATTTTTGGGGGGGGGGGGGGTTTGTACCACAAAAATGAGTTTTTTACAAATCATTTTGAAAAAGCAAAATTTTAGTTTTTTCATTGGAATCAGCTTAAAAATACGCACAATTTGGTGTTTTAATCATTGCTCTACGTCAGTTGGTTACTGAGATATTGAAAGTGTTAAACACAGTACGTTGTCCTATGTTATTCTTATGGAGGATAAGAACAATTGTATATCTCGCTTATTTATCAACTTATCCTGACGAAACTTGGTACATTGCTTCATTTCATTGATATTTGCACAAAAACCCATTTTTTGGCCCATAGCTTCCGTAGCAGCAAACCTGCATACTCAGCCCCATGTTATTCTTATGGAGAATAAGTAACGTGTTATCTCATTTAATTACGAACTTAAATTAATAGAACTTGGTATGTGGCTTTCCCTAGTTGAGTTATATTGATATTTGTATAAAAACCCATTTTTAGTGTTCCTTATTTCAGCAAACCTGCATACTCAGCCGCCATGTTATTCTTATGGAGAATAATTAAAATTACATAAATCGTTTATTTATGAATGTATATTGATAACACTTGGTATGTGGCTTTATGTGGTATTAAGATAAATGTATATGCATTGGAAATTCGCTGAGTATGCAGGTTTGCTGCTACGGGGTATTTATGTGATGGGACATAGTTGGTGCAAAATTACATTTACGGTTAGTTTATATTGATTGCATTGATGGCAAGTTTGCGTATGTATAATACTTTTGAAAACATTAATCTGGGCCTAACCTTGTTAAACAAGATGTCACTGAACGTTGCTAATTATGAAAATGTAACCAATAGTATAAAACGGGCTCTACTCTCTCGAAAACGTGTTAAGGGCAACGGGTTTGTACAATAAGGGAACATATTGTAACGGCATAGTAATGCTAGAACGTCAGACATTCCTTTGAGCGGTCAATAATAGAGACGTTATTCCTTGTAAGGTGACGATCCACAATGTCGGCAGAAGCAGAATGTTCCCTTCCCGGCAATTTCTCAGATTTAATCACAGGTCAGTACTATTCACATGTATTACATGGTTAATCATGAAATGGAAGACAAAGTTTACCATGGTAAAATACACAGAAATTAAAAAAAAATCTCATTAATCTATTTTTCCGAGGTCCAGAATGTGGCGTTGTATAATAATATACCAGACATTTAAAGTATGTATAGTTAAACATACGATCACCATAACACGCATAAGACCTCCGTTAATCATTTGATAAATTACTTTTACTATTTGAAATGTACCCTATAACAAATCTTTAATTTTTCAAGACTTGGATATCCCTGATTGTCCTGTAGATGACAATGACGGCTTGGAGTCTGTCAAAATAATATAATCTATTCTCCAGATGCTTGCCATAAGGAGGGGAAGTTTCAAGTGCCATTTACAACTACATTTACTGTATTATAGGAGGAGTGGGGGCGAGTAGTATGTGAAAACCATCCAGATTGTAAAAGGTTTGTTGTCAAGGAATTTCATCTTAGCTTAGTCAAATTGGTTTAATCCTGGATTTCCACAGATTATTTTGTAAGCGTCCTATATCTAAAATCTTTCCCCTTGGTAACTGCGTTTGTTCTCAAATGTATTGAGTTTGTAGCACACTAATGCTTTATTTTCTCTGAATCTCATATTGTAATTATGAGTTGCTGGAAAACTGATTAGATTTGTAATTTTTGCATTTTTAGTCATTGCGAAAATAAATAGGGATGAGTAATAAACAATTACTCACAGTACAGGATCTATGCAACGATCTCTATATTTGAGACTAAAGAAGCCCCAGAGAATAATTGAGTATAGCAAATTGCTTTGATTAGGTATAATTTACTGTATAATTCCAAAAGGTAAAATATTTCTAAAGCCATACAAACCAGCCAACAGCTAAGTCTGAAGCTGTCCAATGCGTTCTGGTCAATCCAGACCGCTATGCAGCATGGCGCCTATACGAATTTTATACAGTCAAGCTATCCTGTTGCTTGTCTCCTATTACGAAGTGAGCGAATTTGGAAAACATATGGAATGTTGAGGCTGTCAAGTATAAGTGTATATCTAGTTTGGTCCAGGGTTATCGCTGGATTCTGGTCTTGAAAGTATTAAGGGTTGGTTTATTTCAATTCCAAAAGAAGAACAAACAAACAAACAAAGTAACAAATAAAGAGTATTTTAATAAAACAAATGTATCTTGTAAAATTGTATTTTTTTGTCAAAAAGTATAAATAAATTATATATACAATAGCTATGTATAAATATAATCCTATTTTCTAAAAGTTTGCTGTAGGTTATGATGTAGGACATGGTTCTAATTAATCCTTATCAGTACAGAATGTCCTGATCGTAAAGATCGCAGTTAGTAACCGGACTAAGTAGCCTCACAGCCTTCTGGACCTCCAAACTCTTCACCTGTAACCTGCTGCATCCTGTTCGCCGGAAGTGAGCACGTCACAGTTCGTCCCTCAGTCAGGGCCTCACCAGGGGGTGGAGGAGGACACTCGCCCCCAGGCTACCCGTCATGTTACTGACGTAGTCTTGGAAGTTGCTCTCCAGTATCCAGAGAAGACCTCCGTAGCCTAGAGCGACCTGTAAAAGAACAGTTATAGCTGATGTTGTTTAGCGTACTAATATTAACAACACAATCCGGAAAAACAGAGTAGAGCAGAGTGCCTTTTAAGGAGTTTGGATGACAGCAGCTGGAAAGAGGGAGAGGGAAAAGCTGTGAGCAAGGTCAATGGAAATATAATTTTCCTTTTGGGAAAAATCGGACTTAGTGAGAAGTAAATCCGAAGTGCAGGATGAGACAGTAGGACTGAAGATGTGCGGACAACTCAATTGGTATGGCGGTCAGTGTTGACCCATGCGAAAGGGACGAATAAGGCTTCATTACAGACTAGGTTGGAACCACCTCGAAACCTTACAGGACGATTGGTCCGGTATCTCCATGAAAAGCCGAGGAAACCTAATAAATCTATTTGTGCAACATATCAAAACTCGCCATGGAATAACCTTTCATAAATATGATCCATTAATTCTTCAATACTTATGAACAGAAGTAGAATGCAGAACTAATATAAAAGTGTGTAGTATTTTAAAACCTGATTTTAACCCTTGTTTAAGTATTTTTGTAATTTCTAAGATTCCACCCCCTCCCCCTGCGTCAGCTCCCCTTGGTCACCTGAGGATTAGTGTTTTGCATATTTTAGGATAACAATGTTGCGGTAATTAATATTGAGGTTACCAGAGAATGGGTGCAAAATAAAATTATTAAGTGATTATTTAAGAAACAAATGACAACAGGTATATGCAATTGTTAAAAGCATTATGCAAACGCAAACAATATTATGAAAAAAAAAAAACTGAGAAAAATATCCTACAACACTCCATGCAATAGTTCGGTGGGGTGAAGAAAAGTCGGCAGAAGTCTTGCCGTACCATTTGAGATGTTCTTAGTTCTGAAACTAATTCTACCCCTTTCGCTTTACTGCACTTTGACTTGACCGCCGTACTGAGTTACGCCCGAAGATGTAGGATTTCAAGAACCCACCATAACTAAGGAAGTAATTTATTTATAATGTACTAACAAAAACAGAGATCTAACTTTCCTTTCACTTAATAATTACCATTTTCAACTATAATATATTTTAACTACCTATTTAGTACTGCTCTAAACAAATGTCCTAATTTAGAAAGTCAGTTTCTATTTTTGTTTTAACCAAGTTCTAAAGCATTACGTACACGTTTTTCCACGTAGAAATATACACTGATAACGTTTAGATGTAAACAGTATTCAGTTTTAAGGTAAACTAACATATAATTGTAATGATGCGGATTAGTGTGATAATTTTACAGCACTAAATTACTTAGAATATTTTAATTAGTACACTTAATTATTGAAATTTATTTATTGTAAGTTTTTAATATAACTTCCCCATGTTTGAGCTGTGCCTTGTTTGAAACAGATAAATGGAGACTGGTAATTAATATGTTCGCTTAGGATTATTCGACCAACTCTAATTAATTGTATTAACAATGCCGGAAACTCGCTCTACGGTGCGTTGATTAAGGTCAGCTTTCCAGCGTATTGCTGTATTAAGTTTATTCTGATGGCCTTCAATTGTTTTTAGACTTCCTGTACAACTTTCCTTATAATCTCTGGACCTTTAACGGACAATATATACACTTTAAAAATATGAATGACTTCCTTGCTAAACTACAACTTTCCATACCATAAACATCATGTGAAAATTCACCTACCAAAGGTGTAAAAAACAAACACATATTAACGTATTAAATTTTTTAAACTTAGATGTAACAACATGAATTCATACTCAATCAATGAATTCATACTCTATCCGAGGTCTTAGATTCTTTGATTATCTGAGTAGAGAATCTACTCGATTGATAATTACAGATAATTCACTAAATATTTCTGACCACCGATTAACTGAATAATTAAGTTACTCGTTATGTCCTGTGTTACTGGTTACCGATAAACAAATAAATGACCATCCACTTTTGATGCTGACTACTGATTTACTCGTGTAGCGAATCTACTCTTTGATTATTACCAGTCTCTAATTGCTGAATATAAATAATAGATCCGTTACAAATTCTGACTACTGATACCTGAATAGTGAATCTATTCTTAAAGCATACCATTATCTTTTGATTACTTATTAGTGATTTGCTGGTGACTGATGATTTGCTTGGTTCTTATTGGTTTCTGGTTTCTGACCAATCAGTACCTGGGTATCGAGTCATTAATCGTCAGTTACTGAGTAACCACTACCGACTGCTGACTACCTACTGATTACTGACTGCTACTGCTGATTACCTGAGTGGCCAGGCGGCCATCCTGAGCCTCCTGTACCGGGATGAGGTTAGCCTCTCGCAGAGTGGAGTCCACTGGCCACATCAACACCTCGGGTCGACCACGATACCTGAGCAACAACCCAACATAATCTTATGGATTTAGAAATCGACCTGGATTTACTGGTTCCCCCTCTTAAGTGGGCACTCCAGTAATAACAAAAATTTCGCGTTTCTACCTGCTTCTCGCATAAGGCAAAAGTTAACTTTCAAAGCCCGTCCCTCCTCAACGGATTATTCGATATTGTTGATTTACGGCTTAGTCATTAAATCAAAATCCAAAATATTTAATACTTACGACTTTTATATCGATAAACTGTTTGCGATACCGAAGTTTTCTCACTGAAATCGATAAGTTTTGTATTTTTATTTTTGTTATAAGACATAAATGAATGGTTTCAGATAATTTGTTGAAAATATATGGGCTTTGAAAATTAATATTGGCCTAATGGGAGAAGCAGGATGGGAGAAGCCGGTGACTGGAGCCCCCTCTTTAGTCTTTAAGGTACAATTATTCTGGGATATAATTTCTACGTTTTAAACACTGACTAAAGCTTGGGCTCCAGATACAGTGACCATAAATATATAAGACTAAAGACACTCAATTTTGTAATGTGAATATTTCAATATTTGTAGAAAGATGAGTCAGTTCAGCTTGGAACTATATTATTCTGAGTATAATTTACACATGTTCATACTTAATTGAAGATTAAGTTTCAAATCCTCAAACAGAATTTTCATAATTTATTTTTGGTTTAAGAAATGTAATAACAACATGTTTTGAAATGATAGACAATCCTATGCATAGGCTAATTGTTCAATAGGCTGGTTTTAATAGTAGTTGTTTTAGGTTTAACACTCAAAGCGTTTCATTAATATAACTTTCTTTTTGAAAAAAATTTCCAGACTCAAACAAGAATTGTTTAAATAATGCTATCCAATATTTCCTTTTCAATGTATATCCGATTCCAATACCAACGCACTGCTTAGAAAATGTACTTGTTTGTCATGACCACTTCATAACTCACAGCAATGAAAAGCGTCACCGGTAAATAAGTAGGGTAACAGAATGCACAAATGCACTTTGTATCATTATTGTACAACTTTCCGAGCGTTGAACGTTTCAAATGCAACGTTGTCATTTGGATAATTTTTCTTTGTCTTATGTAACTCTTTTATCAAATGTTTAGCTTCAACCAGCTAACATTTATCTTTTTAGGTACTTATTATTGAAATATACTAACTACGGTATGCGTATTAGCGAAATTTGCGCTGTGTGTTCGGTACAAAAGACTCCTCGTTGTAAAACAATTATTTTTAGGCATGTTTAAAGAAATATAAAAACCACTGAATGTATTATAAAACTAAAATAGGACGTTATTGAGGTATAAGAGTTTAATTTAGAGAATTATTAGTATTAAAAACGCTCATGTATTTTTATAAATGTATTGAGTTAGTGAACAAGGCTACTCTAGGCATTTCATAATAAATTTGTATTAGGCTTATCATCTTGTGTTTAAGCGTCTCAAATAGTTAGTTAGTAATATAACAGTAAACAATTTACTCTTTCCCCAAGTCTTTCGACTGCTGTGAACTGTTGTTCGACTTTGAAACTTACCTAAGGAAGAGGTTGGAGTCTGCAGTACCCAGGGCGACCATTGGGAACGGCTTGTGACCCTCGTCAACGACCGACCCTTGGTGCTCAGGATACCTCAGGTCCTCCGTCAACATAGAGAACATCCTGTGGCGAAGGATAGTAAAGAAAGTTAAAATTACATCAAATATTGAAAATAGTAAATTGTAAAAATAGCGGCAAATCCTTAAATAATTTTTGTTTAGTTGTATTTATAGTGATACATATATGCATACATATCCCAAGTAGCCTTTAGTGACTGCTTGATTTGCAGCTGGTTCAAAAATGTTCTCGTCCTCAAGAAGTGAGATTGTCGTCGAGAGATAAATTGAGTTTGAATTTAAGACTAAGGCAAGGATACCCGGAAAAAGGCTCTTGGTGGAGAATTCTTTGATAAAAATAAGGAGCAGATTAGTATGAGGGAGTGTTTTTTTTATTTTATTAAGGAAACAAATGAATCTGATGTCATAGCAGTACCATAATCCAAAAGATTATTAAATATTGCTTAAAGCCTCATAAAGACCTAGGTCATCTTTATCCATGTCATCTTTACTGGCACAAAGATATTTTACAATATTCTGGTAATTCCGGAATAAAACTGGTAATTGTAAAATACATTTTATTTTAAAACTAAATCTATTCTAAACAAAATCATAATGTTAGATCAAGTTAAATTACAATTTAGGAAGGTTACAAATATTGTAATCCTATAAAATGAGTGTGTTTAATCCGTGCTTGAATGTAGATTAGGTAGCAACATATATCAGAGACATTTGTGTACCGGGTGTATGAAACAAACCTGAGAACACTGTGTAATATTATGAACCTAAATTTTCTCTCAGTTGAGCAGATATTTTATATGGGTTTTTGTACACATTTTGATGTATTCATCACTCATAAGGGTAAATTCTATATTTCTGTCATATACTATATTTTTCCTTAAAGTTCAGAGTGTTTATTTTAAAACGGAGCCCAATTTACAAGTAACAAAATTCAATTGGATCAATACAAATTCAAAAGTAGCATCCGTGATATCTTTATTCAATCTCCACAAGATGGTTTTCATTATTGCAATCTTGTTTGTTTTATTTACTTTTATTTTGAGATCATCATATATATTTATATACATTTTTTATGAATGTGGTCTGTTTGAGCATATATTTACAAAATACATAAATTATTTCCAATTATACATGTATGGAAATTAATCATTAAATAAAACAAAACAAAGCAATGCAAAATAGTTTAGTTATGTCAATTATATGTATATTTAATTTTGATTGCGTCAACATTTCAAGCATTTCACTTCCCCTACAGCCTGCGGTAATGGCTCATTTTAAAGCGTGAGAGCCAAGGACGGTGTCAAAAATATCAGAAATGTCAAAAATTACTTGGGTACGCACCGATGGACTTAAAAGATCCAATGATTTTCTTATGGAAATAGCATTACAGTGTTTTTATTAATAAGCAAAACATGAGCTTTGATTAGCTGTGATTATTTATAATGTGATTTAAGCTTCTACTTTGTTTATCTAGGTATCACGTGTTCATACTCCCCTAAAGATTTATTTTCCTTATCATGCAAAAAGTAAATTAAAACCAAATTTTATGGGCTATTGCCCCTACAAGCCACTAGTTTTATTTCTACTTCTGCTTGCCATTACTATTGTCAAGCGAAGTATAAAACAAATCAAGTTTAAAGATTCCATTACAGTGGTAAAAATAGGAACTACGATATTGCCCAGCATACCTGTTGCTCGATAGGTAACTGAAGTAGACCCTGGAAGGCTTGTCTACCCTCCGGATTAAGGAGAGGTAGAGGACGTCGCGGGGGCCCTGGGGCTCCACCACGTCTGGCAGGACCACGCGGTGACCCTTCCCCCGGGCCACGTCGTAGACAAGGATGGTGCGAGAGGCGGCGTCGCTGATGAAGACCCAGGGGGTGTTGGTACGGGGGCAGAAGTCGACGACCAACTGTTGGAGGTGGGACCCGGGGCAGGACAAGCGGGAGAGGTCGATGACGTGGAGTACCTGGGGACAGCATGAGGCATGCATGCATCAGGCCATTTACATATACTAGCAAATCCAGCTGCTCTAATTAGAGCAAATACGGTTCTTTTAGTTTAAATTATAATGCCACTCCAGAATTTAGCTTAGAACAGCTGATCTTGCTCCCGTAATAGGTTTTTTTACCTTCTGCAGCTGACAAATTCCCGATGAATGTCAAAAGATTAACGTTGCAGCTTTGAAGGATTGTCGGGCGTAGCGCTCAGAACAGATCTAAAGTTTAATGATTTTCTACAAACCATCGAGACTAATAAGATAAAAGGAAAACTTAAGGGTTGTACCTGGGTAGCTTGCATAATTATTTGAATTAAATGTATGCAGTGTCAGAATTCGAAATCCCAGAACATAAGCTATTCTCTCAGTCCAGGTTAACATTGGTTCAGCAGTTTATGCTGAAAGAATCTGTAATATTTGTCCTCCGTAAATAACAAAAAAAGAGTTAAGCTTTGAAAATGGTGACACAATGGAGTTTTCCTCACGAAAACATTGATCCTTACTTGCATATATGACATGGAATGTTACTTAGTTTGACTAATCGTTTATTATGCTTCCGCAGACTCAATTTCATTTACTAATGCAAATTGTTTTGCTACCGAAAAGAATAGCTTAATATTTTGAAAATCAAATATTTGCTATTTTTGTTCATTTGTAAATCTTATCATTGAGCTATCTAAACTTTTTTTCTTTAAAAATGGAGTGAAAGAAATCCCAAACGGGATCTTATCTTATGGAATGTTTAAATTATTGTTTAGTATTAAACTAAATTAATTTGGTTTTAAGTAGCATTAAATCTTTTCTTGTTTACTATTTAATTGTACTTAGTTACTGATAATGTACTTAGGCTATTATATTATTATTTAACTCATCATGTGTGTAGTGTGTAAACAATCTGTATTTGTTTATGGCAAAATAAATATATTTTATATTTTACTTGAAAGTATAGTAATTCATGCCTGTATATGCTTTTTTGCTTCTAAACTATCATTTATTCATAGAGCTTCGCCCTGGTGGCCTTCCCAGTTTCCTTATGGTAATCTTACGAAGATATTTTTCTGATCAGAGAATTATTTAAACATGTGTGCTAATGAGTTTCAACGTTTTTCCAGATAACATTGCAGAAAATATACAAATTTACATGCGATTGTTAACACTGGTACAATTCATGATTACACATATTTTCAACTGGGGATTTTCACATTTATATGAATATATATGAACATAATAAATAATTAACGAAAAAGTATAATATGTAAGATTAAATGGGCAGATTATTTGTAAGAGTATTGAAGGAAAAAATAAAAGAAGATGGAAAAACTAGAATCCAAAATGTTAGACGAGCCAGCTATACGAGCTAATTTAACCGTTTTAAACTAGTTTAATATTCTTTTCAGTGTACTAGAATACTTTTCTTCATAGAACAATTATTTTATCATGTATCACTAACATCCTACTCCTACACAAATTAACCCCCAACAACCATAACATTTATGAAGCCAAGGAATAGTTAATATTAAAGTAAAATAGTACTGCATTTCTTCCTTTCATTTTCTTGTTTTATGTATGAGTTATAATTGAAAACCTAGCTTCGTTATAGACGTAACTAATTGGCTGTTTTTTGTCCCAGGGAATGCAGTTAGGATGCGGTTACCCAAGATGTGTGTGGTGTAATAATTTAGATGTGATGTCTGTGGATGCGTCGTGTATAGATGTGTGCGGTGTGTATATTTGTAGCGTGTAGATTCGTGGTGTGCATATTCGTAGTGTGTTGATGTGTGATATGTAGTTTCGTGGTGTATAGATGAGTAGTGTGTAGATGTGGGGTGCAGATGCGTGGTGTTCAGCGAGCACTAAAGACCAATTGGTCTTTAGTGCTCGCTCTAAAGACCAATTGGTCTTTAGTGCTCGCTGGTGGTGTGTAGATGTGATCATAGACTGTTGAAGGACCTAATGCACGACTGTGATTTGTAAATGTGACATCCTGACCATGTGTAATGCCCGCGCGTGCTTTGTTGGGTACATTTTTTGTTAGTCTTAGCTAATTTTTCTGAATAAACATGTTTTCAAATGTTTGAAATATGTTGATTTAAGTTAAATAAATAATCTATGATAATTCGACTATACCTTTTTGGTGAGAACGTCGAAGGCCAAAACTCTAGGCGGTGCTTTGACCTCTGCGTCCGTAAGAGTTTTTTCCACCCCGATGTCCATGACCCAGAGATGATCCTGGGTGTCTACAAAGATGTCGACTACGTTGTAGAGGACGAAGTCCCAGGAGGGGAAGGGCTGGATGCAGGGGAAGCCTCGCTGGAGAAGGTCGAAGCGGCCAAGAGTGAAGGGAACACCAGGTCTCAGAGAAGGGGTGCACACGAACACTTGGTCCCTCCACCACTGGAATCTGAAAGAACACATTAATTTATACTACAAATGAGTTGGTTACTCTTGAGTCTTATGTGTTACAGTATACAGATGTGTGGTGTGAATGGGGTAGAAGTAGTGTCTGTAGATGGGTGGTGTGTAGATGCGTGATGTGTATATTCGTAGTGTGTGATGTGTTTGGTGTGCAGATTCAACCGATTTTTGTTTAATTTTTACTGAAAATATGAGACAACCTTTTCTCAAGCCTTTCTATTTAAAATTTTATGTGACGATAAGTTGAAAAAATATTATCAGTTCCACTTGATTTCTACTATTATGAGAACCGCAGTAGCATTGATGGCAAATTTGAATTTCATATACATAATGTAATATATATATGAGTATTACACTATGTAACACGGACTAACATTATGTCATATACTCATATTACATAATGTTAGATTATTAAACTGTACAGTTTAAGGCATTTATTGTTTTTCATGCTGCGGATTTTTTAAAGGAGGGCAGAAAATGAATTGTCTCGCGTAGATTTATAGTGATTAGGATATACTCTTGGTATAAAATACAGGGAAATAACTCTAACAAGTTTTTTTTATTCTCCCTGCCAGAGGCCTTATTGGTTGTACAGACACATTTCGGTATTATTAATAATTTAAATAGTTGGTAGCAGATGGTGTAATAATTGAATCCGACATTACTGCAACGAATCAACAAGAGTTTTAACTCATTGCATAAACGATAAAAAATAACCAAAGAACATCGAAGTATAAAATACTCACCAGAAATAATTTATCTTTTATAAGAAATGCAATTGCAATTTACTGCGAAAAAGCGGCAACGCTTATAATTTTTTGTTCTTTCTAGTAATCCCATAAATAGTTTTATGATAGTAACTTCTGCCATATACATTTACAGTTAATAATAATAAGCGGGTTAAAAGCAGGGAATAATAAATTATGAAGTCCTAATGATCACATAAAGATGACTTCGTTAGCAGTCATGACTGATTTATAATATAAATAAACTAAAAGCAATATTATCCCGTGCAGAGGCACGCTTGTACGTGACTATTTGTCTTATTTTCCTGTAACTTTATGCCAAATATTGTCTGGAAATAAAATTTATTTGTTTTGATTTAATTAGTTTTCAATTAATGGTCCATAAATATTTTGTTATTGTCCATTAAATATGTATCTAAAAAAAATAAATACAGGAATTTTTTATTTTAATCAGAACCCAATTCCTCCCCGGAATCCTTTTTTAGGATAGGACACGTTTTTTATGAAAAAAAAAAACGCTAAAGCTACTATTTAGTCTACGGACTCGCTTCAATTAATTCAATTTAAAACATATCAAACTAAAAAAACACGAAAGCACACTCCGATCGATAAACTTTACACAGTAACCATAGATTTAAATCAATTTTTCACAAAGCTCTTCCTGCTTTAAATTTTCCAGTTTTTATGATAGTTTGGAAATTATTTTTTTTAAGTAAACTTCAAGCTGACAACTTTACCACGTGATTATCAAAAACAAATTCTTGGCTTAAACAATACTTTAACGTAATTTAAATAATTGCATGATATTTAAATTAATGTTATTTAGAAAATAAATCATGTTTTTGCAGTACATTTAATTATGATTGTTATACTTCGTAAATGTTTTGTAAGATAAAACTAATCAATACAGATTATAAAATCTCAACTGGAAGAGATCAGGGTTTGGATGTAATCAGTTGGATGTGCCTAACAAATCGCGGACAACAAGGTTTTGTTGTCATGCATGCAACTACTTCAGCGAAAGATGAAGGCATATAGGCAGTTTACCTTATTCCTAAATAAGCTCGAATACCCTTCTTACATAACGTGCTATATCTGTTCTACGAGTTTGAATAAATCGTTTTTATTTGTATTTGTGATACTTGTTCTTACAGTGATTACGATTGTTGTGTATTCTCGATCTAAAAAATCAGAACAATTTTACGAATTGCTTAAATAATTAAATATATGTCCTACAGTATTAAAACTCAAGTTACATTAGTCGATTAAAATTACCGTTGAAAAGGATCCCACCATGTTTCCTTTTACTTTCATTTGAAAAATTAATTATTTAGTTCACCTGGTAACAATGACATTCTGCGGAATGTCCTTTCCGTGTTGGGTGTAGTTGGCTCTGAACTCTTCGCTGGGCCAACACACGCTGTGACCCGTCAGGCGAAAACACAGGTCCTGGAAGTACTGGTTGTCCCTAACCAGGGAGGAGCAGTGGAGGGCGAGTGTCAAGAAGAGGAGGGTGACGGTGGAGCCGTTGCTCGCCATGGTGTGCCGAGGGCAGGCCAGGGGGGCGGTCATATAGACAGCCTAGAGGTCGAACGTGAGGCTCGCAACGAACGTGGAGTCCGAGGAAAACATCACTTTCGTGTTGCATCGGGGAAAATTACGTCATCCGTTTACGGTGCTGCGCAAACAACTTCGTGATTTATCGGGGATCGGCAATGTTAGTTTTTTGGTTTATGAGAATAATATTTTTAATTTGTTTAAGACCTTCGCCGGTATTTTATACATCACTTTCATTTTTGAAACATTTTTGGAAATATTATTCTTTGAAACAAGCTTAGTTATTGCCCGCTGGAAATTGTCACGCCTGTCAACGGAGGACTCCGCGTGTCGCCGTTGTCGCTGTTATTCAAGCTGTTATGCGAGTTTCGTTGAGCCAGCGTGCGCATATTAAAACACCGTTTTGGTGGATCGGTTTGGACATTGATTACAAGGTTAGATCCAGCTCCCTCAATATCAGTGAAATAGTTGTATGTTCGAATTTTAATTGGTTTCTTTTACCTAAGAACATCGAGGTATCGTTTTCATAAAAAAAATACAAGTTCAAAGCTGGACGTAAGGGTGCATAACGACATCCGACGGATGGAAACGTAAAAGCTTCTATCTACATAGCTGATCGAATAAGACCAGGTAAAAATTGGCACCATTTGCATGCCAATCGTTTGGATTCTAAGGTAAGAACTTAACTATATTCTCATATATCTTCTTTTGATCCTATCATTACCCGTAGAACTTTGGTTATGGATTCTAAAATATTTATACACTCTGATTTCATAAACCCACACGGAATGAATAAAACAATTAGTGATTTAGGCTTATGAAACCATTATTGCTGAATCCCTTTAGCAATTAACTTAGTAATACAGAAAAAGATTTTGATTTAATCATGGTCTAAATGAATCAAAATTAATTTGATAATTGACACTCGGTCAACAGGGTCCAATTTTATTTATGTTACATATTGTTGATCACACTGGGTGTCTTTTTATTGTTTCTTAACATCAGCTAGAATTTTAAAGTAAAAACTATACATATTTGACGTAACTAAAATATATGTTATTCCTTTTGGCGTTTGCTAAAATTAAAAATTTTAAAATATTTTGTTTGGACTAAATTTTTGTTGGACTACCTTTAGCATTTATGTAACAGTCCAAACTTTTGGAGACTTTTACAAAACATACTTGTGTAATTTCACGACTTTAAAATAACATCAGATACAATTATCAATATCGCTACAATTTAAACTGACAGAAAGAGAATAACGTAAGTGTGGGGGCAAACCTAAGGACTTCTATTGATCTTAAAGGCTTTTGGTACATGAAAATTGGTTTGCGTTAAAAAATGCCTTAAGGCCATATCATAAGGTTTTTTCTTGGCAGAAACAGTATTATAATTTGTCAAGTAATTACTCTAACTACCTTTGCAGTTAAAAAATAAAATGTTTTCTTTCCTGGAACTAAAGTCTTTATCAAATAACACGTTAAAGTAAAATGATTACGATAAATGTTTTAAAATGCTATAAACAAATTTAATTTTCGCCTCTTGATTAATTTTTGCTTTCGAGTACATGAGGTTCTGTACTAGGACTTAATCTTTCTTCATTATGATCAACGTCCAAGAATAACGTATGTTAGAACCTGGCAACCGTAATAGAAATTGGATCAATCCGAAACACCTCTGACAGTAACTGAGTTTGCCAAAATATGGTTTATTGCAAAAATATTTCTTTTAAAAGAGGTCAAAACCAAACAGAAACAACTTGTGGCTTCGTCTTTGAGAAAAACGAGTTGGAGAAAATGTATTTCTAAATCATAATTTGTGACTAAAAAATCCATTGTTAATGAAAACGTTTGGCCAAAGCAACAAACTTAAATATGATTTCACACTTCAATGTAAAATTTTACCCAGACCTCTCAGCTTAAAATAGTAACAAAAATTGTCTGCTGTCGTCGAATATCAAGGGGTGGAAACTGGCATGATATCGTATCACGGTAACATGATATCGTTTATAATATTAAGAATACATATATAGGAATTTTTAACTTACAGAAGGAATTGTAAACTTTACATTTAAAGGGCTGAATTATTACAAGGCTTTGAGCTTAATTATTTTATGGTAGTCTATAGGTGCAAAAATAAATTTTTGATTTTATATATTTTTCTTGTTGTGAATGGGCTAAAAACTATAAATATACTGATTTTTAGCCGAAATGATTTTTTGCATTAAAAAATAACAATAAAAAATAAAAAAAATGTATGGTAGAGGTGCACAAAAAAATCTTAGATTTTATATATTTTCTTTTAGTAATTGGGCTAAAAACTATAAATATACTGATTTTTTAGCCGAAATATATATTGTTTTTTATAAAAATAAATAAAAAAAAAAAAATATAAATTGTTTAAATAATTTTTTAAAAATATTGTTATTTACAAAATGGAGTGCTTTAAACAAAGATTTACACGGTTATACAATAAAAAAATCAGTATCGTTTTTGTGTTTGTTATTTTAGACGGATATATCCGTCTTAATCCCAGAAAAATTGTACTAATAGACGGGTATATCCGTCGATAGCCCTTTAAGGGTTTTAATAGATGAATATATAATTTTTGTATAGACTGGATCTTAAAATGTAGGCCCTACTTTCAATGAAGATTTTATTTTTTATAGCTTAATTCAAAATATCGTAAGTTGCTTGGAATGACGAAGAACTGGGATGTAATTAATTACATTTACAACATTCATTGTTGTGTGAGAGGTTTGTCTGGAATTTGTTTCACCAGAAATGGACTTCAAACAGAGGAATTGCATTATATTATTTATATCCAATATTTATACTCGGGACAAAAGAGAGAAATGATAAATAAGATTTTGTTGTAAACTGATATTTCTCATTTATATAGGGTATCCCTTAAATACGTTGCAAGTGTGCTGCATAAGGTTTTATGGATGAAAATAAGTAAAAAGTGCCTGTTAACATGGGTCCTAAAATTCGTCATTTTCTGTTATGACGTGTGTGTTTTTAAAAAATACGTCATATTCTAGGAACCACTTGAGATTTTGCCTTGAATGCTTGCACATGTCTTATCCATATTTAAAGATAATTTCCATTACAGTTTGAAACTTCTACCTTTAAAGTTTTAAAATGGTGAACATTCCAAAACGGCAAATTTTTGGAAAGTATATATATATATACACACATGTATTCCCATTTGTTGTTATTTTTACACTATCGTCTACACCACAAAACTATGTGCTTTTTGTATCTAGATAAAGTTTTAAAGCATTTGCTGTTTTTTCATATATTTATCTTTGAAAATTTAAAATGAAGACCGTTTTGAAACCGTCAAATCTATAAACTCAAATGCCATGCCAAATTATATTTTTATATGGAAAATACATGTTCCTCGTGTCAAGTCAATATCTTAAGTCGTTCCTAAAATATGAAGTATTTATACATCAATATGTATTTTATACCCAGAACGACAGACCGATAATTAAACTTTTTAGGACCTAAATTTCTTGGTAGCGTTTTACTTACTTCGACCCGTGAACCTTTATGCATCATTTGTTTATTATATCTGAGACACCTTGAATATACTTCCACGCTAAAATAGAAAGAATGAAAAATCCGTTATTTTGATCGAATGGATTAGGTGTTCACTCCGAAAGAATGAATATCCACTCTCAATAAATGGAAAAATTTCATCTTTTTAAAAAGAGTGAAAATTTCGTTCATTAAAAGATGACACTTTCATTCTTTAAAAATACGAGTTCATAATTCTTCATTCGAGTGGCTTTGATGGGAAGTCTCAACGAGAGTTCCGCCATATTGGTTTGGTTTTGTTATTAGTTTTGAGGTTATGTGATGCTCATTACCAAGCAACCGGACCAACGAGGTTGGTTTCATAATGCATAATGGAAGAAAGCAAGGTAAGTTAGTTAAAATAAATTGTTATTATAAGAAATATGTAATTCATACCGGCTATAGCATAGTGGTTGGACTTCATCTAGGTAAGTTAAGTTACTGGTGTATTAATGTTTTCACAAAATGCGTGCAAAGTCTTAAGGCTCAATAAGCTATACAAGGGTTATCTTACTGTAGGTATTACTTGAATTGAGTACAGTATGAAAAGCGCCCACCAAAAAGTAAATTTATTTCTTATATTTGGTAACAGTACTATACAGGATAAAGGTATTTAACTGTTCGATAGCAAAACTAGTTAGGCCTACCCCCTCCAATTTGCATGCACTGTTTATTAGTTATTAGTTATAGTAATAAACCAATAAACTATAAATGAAACCTAATGGTGTTTAACAATCAGGTGTGATAAATTATTGCGGTAAGAAACAGTCACTCATTCCAATGGAGTAACTAAGGAAGGATTTTGATGAGGAGTAACGTTCCCCTCACCACCTTGTTTAACATACTACAGCTGGCCATCAAGTCATCTTCGTTCAGTCCTAAGTTTAATCCATTCAAATTAGCCTATAACCTCTAAACATAGGCCTAATGACCTGTGTGTAGCCAATTAGGGCCTACAACGACTATCTTACTGGTAGCCAACACAGGAGTATGGGCGTTGGAGTAATCAAATATAGGCTTAGTTATTTTAATGTTTATTTTTCAAACGTTAAATACCTTATTTCAATATAAATTATATACCATGAAATTTGTCAAAATGTATTAACAAATTAAAGAATGTCACAAACTATGGTCTCCTCATTCGCAAAACAAGCACAAGGATCATTTAAATCAATAGGGCTGCAATTGCAGATTGGTTATCGTTTTCCAGGGAGGTCCGTTTAAATTGGTTGGTTTATTTATTCATTCCTGTTTTGATTAATTTGGTTTAATTTTATTAAATATTCTTTTATCTTTTGTTAGAGTCATGATATTTTTATTTATAAGCTTAAATACAACTTGTGTTTACAATTTGTGCGATATAAAACAGCTGATAATAACCGATACTTCTTAATAACGATATTTTCAATCGTCAGTAGTTCGATCATATCGATATTTTTAATCGAGAATTTCTATCGAATGAATGTGGGCCGTAAACTAAACTGTAGCCGTAAAACTCCTGCAGCTCGTCAATGCAAGTATGTATGTTACCCTAGCAAAGTCCTTGCCACGGTTTCTGTAGGTATGCGTGATTAGGATATACTTACGCAATCTGGAACAGATGTAGGCATATGAGTACGGTTTCATATATGCAGTTTGATTATTTACAACTGATATTTTATGAAGCAATACCAGTAGCCTATAACATTTCACTATTGGAGGTCGCCCTTACCTAATCCATTGCCTACCGGTACTGAAAATATTTTTCTTTGTAATAGGCTAATACAATTTGTTTGTTTTCATGTACCCTACACTGCGGTGGTGACAGGCCAGTTTAAGTTCATTGATCAGCAAAACCACAGATCAGAGAACAACTTGTAACAGGGAATTCACGTTGTCGTGAACTACCATTGAGAACATCAGTAACACCCCTCCACGTGACATAGGCCTATTGAAATTTTTCCGTCGAAAGGAGAAAATCTTCGTTCCGAGTCCTACAGTAGATATTTCATAAAAAGTGATACGTGTTTAGTGAAAAAATGAACTGGTGAGAATATAGCAGTATTATAAGTGAAGTGTTTGTGCCATCATCATACATTTAAAGTAAGAAGTTTTACTTTCAAATTTGTAATCATTGTTGTAAGGTCTAGTTTCCATGGTAACAAATACAGATGTCAGTAGTCAGTAACAGTTTCTGTCCGATTCAACTATGAACCGTGTACAAACAAAATGTGCAAGTTACTGATACGAATATTGTACAATGGTAGGAGCTGACCCCCCCATGCGAACAGCAATATCTTCATAGCCTACCCCATCCCGCGCCATAGCAATGTTTTTCAATTGATTAAAGTCAAAATATGGGCTGGTCCCTAACATACACATAATTTTCTGTTAGGCCTACCTAAACTTGTAAAGAATAGATTTGTGTAAAAATAGTTCCTAACATTTGTATCTTATGCGAATGAGATGCCTGGCAATAACTTCACAACCTACCCCATCACGCATCAAGGAATATTATCTCGATTTATAGGTTAAATATAATAGCAGACTGGCGGGAGTCAGTTGTCTGCTAAAAGGTGGGGAAGTCCTTTTGAGGTTATGATGCTGCAGCTATTTTTTTGTTATCTAACAGCTGAACATGTGACGTCATAGTTTAAATACCACATTGTGGGGATTTAAAAATCTGTGGATATTCTGTTGCCAGTTTCACGTTGATCTCTCTTTTCTGCAGTGGATATTCTGTAATGGGTAATGTTAACAGGTTGGCCAACCTCAATATTTGCACAATCTTATGTAGGCTATGCAATTAATTTCATAGCGATATCGCGATACGATACCGGTACAACATAAATAAACGGTATCAGGAAACTGACACATACTTTCTCCCTTTTAGCCCAAATTTAATGAATGAATTACTTTTTAGCGAATTTCCCCTATAGGGAAGAAGCTATTACCGTAGGTCTCATGGTAATACTTAAGCCCGAGACCATGATAACTTTTCGTTTTGAGGTCCCTAGATGCCAAAAACACCATTCGTTAAAATTTTTATATATGTATATATATATGTGTCCGTAAGCCCGATAACTCTCGTAAAAAAAGTCCGATCTTAATAAAATTTGGTACAAATATGTAAAGTACCATTTATTTGAACGAGTTCGAAAACCAGACAAATCGCACCATCCGAAGGGGGGTTTTTGGGGGGTTTTGTACCCCAAAAATGGGTGTTTTGGGGTTTTCACATGTAATTTTGATTTAAATCAAATTTTAATTCATACCATTGAATTCAGCTTAAAAAACAAACAATTTGGTATTTTGATCATTGCTCTACGTCAATTGGTTACTGAGATATTATAAGTGCTAAACACAGTACGTTGTCCAATGTTATTCTTATGCAGAAAAAGACAAATTTTATATCTCGGTTATTTATGAACATAAACTGACGAAACTTGGTATATCGCTTCATCTGGTTGTGGTTTGTTGATGTTTGAACAAAAAAATTTTTCGCTTATGGTTCCCGAAGCAGCAAACCTAGGTACTCGGTCCCCATGTTATTCTTATGGAGAATAATAAAAATGTTATATATCGCTTATTTATGAATGTATATGGATGAAACTTGGTATGTGACTTGACTTAGATGAGTTCTATTGATATTTGTATAAAGATCCATTATTTTTTGTTCCTTTTTGCAGCAAACCTGCGTACTCATCCCTAATGTTATTCTTACGGAGAATAATGAATATTTTAAATATCGCTTATTTATGAATGTATTTCTTATGAATTCTGGTAAGAGGCTTGGTGTAAGATTAAGACATATATATTCATTGGAAATTCACTGAGTACGCAGGTTTGCTGCGACGGGGGTATTATTTACTAAATATAGAATACAAAGTACGGTTGAATGTACAGAAAATCTTGTAAACAAATTGTTTTCAAAAATATCTACCCAAATCCATGTTTAGGAGGCACTACAGAATCCATCGCTACACACGTGGTTTTAAGAGGGGGAATTCCCCCTATTCCCCCCCCCTCAGGGTTATTAAGGGGCAACTGTATTTCGAAATTACTCTGTTGGTCAATGCTAACTTAACAATCATATCAAGTTTGAACGAAATTGATCAATAAATAAAAGAGAAATAGTAATTTTTGTATTCCCCATAAGAATAACATTGGACAACGTACTGTGTTTGCCGCAAAATGAAAATTTAAATTTTCTCCGCAACCAGTAATCGTAGAATAGTAATTCAAAATATTAAATTATTTAGTTTTTGAGCTCTTTTTAATGGTGAATAGTAATATTTTTTATATTTATGTTTTTTATATAACAAATCCCAAAAACTGAATTTTTGATATTTTAAGTCTTGTAATTTCTGAACCCGAATTTTTACAGAAATGCAGCTGATGTTATTTTGTTTGAAAACTAAAGTTCTACAAACTATTAAAGTAGAATCAAAATCGTTAGAGCCGTATTTGAGAAATCGTGATTTTTCATGTTTTTTGACGGTTTTTGGGGGATAATTACCTCTAAAAATAAAAAATTTAAAAAATTTAAAAACTCCTGGAGATATCGTGGAATAGTACCTTCATACCAAATTTCATAAAAATCTGACCATAGGTTAGGGCTCTAGCTCTGTACACATCCATGCAGACAGACAGACAGACAGACAGCCAGTCACACAGACATAATGTAAAAATCCCTTTTTTGGGTTCAGGGAGCACCAAAACGAATATTTCCACTAACAACTCAAATTCGAAAATTTTTACGAAAACAATACTTTCTCCATATACTATATATAAGGGGGAGTAAGTAAAAATCATGCTGCCATTTTATATTGCGAGATGTACCTACATCGCTTCTATTGTGTCGTTTTTCTCACTATTCCCATAGGAGCGGGGTTGTGCGTATTGCTTTCGAACCTCCCAATAAAACAGTTGTTGAGGTAGGCTATTGTGTCATGTGAGTTGCAACTTTTATTTATTAAGATCATGTACTTTCAATTACTTATCTGATTGATTATTTATTTGGCGTCAGCAGGTATATTCACAGGCATGGCTGGCCTCGGTAAACTGTAGGCTACTTGGAATGGCCAAACTAAAATCAATGCTCCAGACCACACCGTATAATAAACCGTATAAAACCCGAGATACTTAACGTTAATTAGTAACTTACTTATGTCAACCTCACCAACCAACCACCCGAACCTATTTATTTTTGCCTCATACTCCTAATTAGGTTAGATTTGGTTAGTTTATCGTAGTTAAAATAAAGTGTAATTTTCATTAATAAATCGGCAAATCCATCCTACCATTATATTGACCTTACTCTGTTTATTTGTATTCACAGAGAGCACCGATTTAATTTACTACTTGGGCCGTAATCTGGTCAAGTAATTTAAAAGTCTAAAACAAATAGCTGTTTTATGATGTCGCATCCTGCTCATTCATTCGATAATGTGATCAGCAGTGTGTATTTGCAATAGCCTACAGCGATGTGATTGTGACATGGCGATGCTTATTCATGGTTCACACTTTCTGGAAAGTCTGGGAAAATGTTGAGAAAATGCTTGATATTTTATACAAGTCAGGGAAAGCATTTAATTGATTTAATTGTAAAAAACGCAAAGCAATACTGTGCGAAAATCAAAACTTAACATATTAGTTTTTTGTTAATTAGGTTTTTATGGTGCAACGAAGAGGAAGTGAAAAAGGTAAGGCAATAAATAGCCTAAATGTATTGGACAACAACAAACTGTAGACATTCAAATAAGCTATAAAAATAAACAGGAGAGAGTTGGACAGCTCTGGGGAAGGTGAAGGCCGATAACAAATTATTTAGAAAAAACAACCTATTGTTAATAAAGTGCGAAAAATTAACTTTTTTGGCCAGGGAATTCATTAACCAAATAAAAGTGTGAACCATGTTGGAATCGTCCACCTTTTGAATAGGCTACTATTTTTTTTTATGTTCGTGTTTCCATTCAAAACCATGTTTCTGAGAGAAATGAGGATTAGCCAACGCATTTGCAGGTCAAAATTTGTATGCTAATTTAAGAATAGAAATCTGTTTTACCCACCGATCAATACAAAACTATAAGGCAACTAACGTACAGAAGTAGATAAGACATGCAAACGGTTCAAGACAAGTGCAAGTCAGAAGTCAGTTTGACAGAGAAAAAAAGTACCAGATACAACTGTCGTGCGAGCTAGCCTAGATTCTTCATTACCCATTATTAATGTTTATCCCAAATTAATAATCTAATCAACAGTTTTATAATGTTGTTTGCTTCAATAGATGTTTTATTTAGGCTTGACAAAATCCTTGAGTTTTATTCCTTTATTACTTTTATCTCTAGCCAATCGAAGTTTGAAGTTGGTAAGCCTTCAGACAATTAATTGTTGTTTATCTGTTTTGTTTTACTATAGAACGATTGAAAATAACAAAGTTTACAAATTAAAAATAACTTTGCGTGAACCTTTTAGCTGTCCCGGGGCCTTTAGGCTATAACTTACCATGTTGGGGTTTAGTATAAGGTATTGTTGGCAAACATTTTGGTTTATGTACAGATACTTAGTAAACACAGATACTTATAAAACTTAGTGTTTTGATAAAATTAAAGATTTTGGAGGAGGGATGTGCTTTGAAAATTAACATTGTCATTATGGGAGAAGCGGGCTGAAGCTGGTGACTGGAGGCCCCTCTTAACCCCACCCGCGTTTTTGTTGGCGTAGCCCAAATGTCCAGGGGTATGTGCGACAGCGTTCTTACTAAGTTATATTAAAATTGTAAAACTTTGTTATTTTCAATGAAATAATAACTCGCCATCATGGCATCTTACACACAGATTAAGATCAACATGTTTAAAAACTCATTTCAAATGTACTCGATTGTCGAAATAATCAAAATATCTCTCACATACGAAGATTCGATGTCCTCGACGAGTCAACTGACTAGTTACCAACCTCTCAAAATCCTGGGCTTAATGGGATGTCCTCTTATTGGTTAGGAACAGAAAGTCGAAGTGGTTTGCAAACTCTTGATCCACGACTCGAAGAGGGTATGCGATGTGCTAATCTTCATGGTTGGTTTCGTTCCTCTTCTTCTTCTTCTTCTTCTTCTTATCCAGACCATACACATTTACGATTACGCCGGGATTGTTGCGCTCGAACGTGCGGTTTTGTTGTAAACAAACGGGAAAAGTAAGGTTATCAAAATTTAAATTGGTTTGTGCTTGGAGCTCTGCAGTGATGAGCTCTGAACTGTCTTTGAAAGGGATTTACAATCAATTTGGAGAGAATCGCATATACAAAACACTGATTATCCGCATCGTTCTGTACATTAATCACGATTTTTTCATGGCGATCTTGCGGCAGCGGGATGAAGGGGCTACCTCTGAGAAGGTAATAAACATCTACTCTCATTTCCTTGTCTAACAACCTAACAAAACTCCATCCCGAACCCTTCAATTCACACGTCTCCTTTTCCAGCATAATTGCCTGGAGGAATTGCTGGCATATTTCCTCAACCTCTGTTGTTTGGTAAAGGGGTACTTATATTGTTTTGAAGTTCCGCTCACAAGATTCGCCATACACGTTCGCGAATTCTTAGAGTTCACTTGGTTCAGAGCAGGCAGACACTGAACACCTGCTCGGAGCAAGAGCAACCCTCGTTTTTCGGCAGGCACTGGCCAGCACCACAGCCAGCCATAAAAAGTAATGAGAGTCCTCCAAGGAAATACTCAGCACTGTAGGGTAGCGAACGATCTTCTGTCTCAGTTAGTCTTGGAAAAAATATCGATCTGCTTATTATTAGTGAGCGGTACCGTGACAGCGATCGATCCAATTGGTACACAGTCGGGACTGCTGCCATTTGGATCCCGAATACAAATGTTTTTGTCAGATGTCACGGTAGGGTGAACGGGCTCATTAGGGTGACTACGAAGCAAATTTTGTTAGCTGCTACTTCTCACCCAACGAGAACATGTTAGATTTCCAGGACCGTCTGGATCAACTCGAGGATCTTCTCCGCTCCCTTAGTGGAACCCTGATCGTAGCCGGCAATTTCATTGCTAGGGCTATGGATTTGGGTATGCCACGAACAGACCTAAGAGGACGGAAAATTCTGGAGTTGGCGGCAAGGATTGGACTGGCTATGGTGAACGTGGAACACTCACCCATCTTCAGGCGCCCAGGTTATGGACCTACCTTTCCGGATGTGACTTTTACGTCGGAAAACGTTTCGAGACGGATCGCAGACTGGAGAGATATCTAAGACTATTCTGGCTCCGATCACCAGTACAACAGTCTTGCTAGAAGCAGATTTAAGCCAAGGAATCTGAATTGGATGCCAGGCTTGAACGTTTTGGACTCGATTCAGTGGCATAGTCCTTGGCGATTGACGAGTGAAAGACCACTGTTTTGGAATCTTCGGGAACCACGGGGGAGGTGTAACGAGGATTGGTGACTCCATTTTCCAGCTGCAGTAGATCCGGAAACTTCGGCTGGAGTCGACTGTGTCCGAGCGCACGGTGGTTGACCAGTCCTCTTCTCCGGTGGTGACGGAAGGAGGATAGAGAAAACGGGCAAAGCCAGAGTCAGTCCCCATCGAAGTCACATCGGCTGGTTCTCCTATGAGTGTCAGCGGCGTAACTGCGAACAGGGAGCCAGAATACCCGACTCTCCGAGAAGGAAATTCTGACCGGCCGTTGCCAGCGACACAGACGACGGAAGACACCCGCTCTCGTGAACTTCCTTTACAATAGCAACGAGGTGCCAAGAGAAGGAAGAAGAAATAGAAAAATAGGCTGTGAAAGCTGAAACAAAGAAAGCGGAGACGTGTAAGGAGCAGGGGAAAACGCTCTCGTCCAAGCTCAAGTTCACAGCACGAAGCGGGAAGCCGCGACCCTACGCAATCCTCATACTTCCGACAGCTGGAAAGTCGTATGCGGATTTGCTGAAGGAAATCCGGGGTGGGGTGAAGCCGGAAGAGTCGGGTGCCGAAATCAGTACAATTTGGCAAACGCGCAGTGGTGGAGTCCTTGTGGAACTTGGAGCAAACACCACGAACAAGGACGAGTTCAGATCTGCACTGAAGAGAGCCGTTGGCGAAAATGTCATGAACCTGGAATCGAGAGTTTCACTGGAGATTAGGGATCTTGACAGTTTGACGTCCGAAAGCGAAGTCAAGGAGGCCATCGAAAGAGACCTCGGAGTGCGAGCGGGGGAGCTTAAGGTTTCCTTAACCTGACCCAACTGCAGAGAGCAGAATCTCGCAATTGTCTCTCTGTCAGAACGTGGAGCGAATTAACTCCAGAAAATAGCGAGGATAAAGGTGGGCTGGGTCAATGCCAGGATTCCCCGCAAGGTGGAAGTAACCAATGCTTAAGGTGTTTTGGTTATGGCAACCTTCAAACAGATTGCAAAGGTCCAGACCGACAATCCATGAATCTGTGCCGGAAGTGTGGTGAAAGTGGTCTCAAGCGGGATGCTTGTACTGCAAAGGCCAAGTGTTGTCAGTGCGCCGCCCTTGGTTCAGAGCAGGCAGACACTGAACACCTTCCCAGAGCAAGAGCATGCCTCGTTTTTCGTCAGGCTCTTGCCTGTGCAACAGCCAGTCATAAAAATTAATAAGAGTCCTCCAAGGAAATACTCAGCACTGTAGGGTAGCGAACAATTTCATGTCTCAGATAGTACTGGGAAAATATCTATCTACTTTTTATTAGTGAGCAATACCGTGACAGATATGGATCCAATTGGTACCCAGACACAGTCAGGACTGCCATTTGGATCCCCAAAACAAATGTATTTGTCGAAAGTCACATTAGGGCAAACGGGCTCGTTTGCGTGACTACCAGCGAAGCAAATTTTGTTAGCTGCTACTTCTCGCCCAACGAGAACGTGGAAGATTTTCGGAACCGTCTGAACCGACCCCAGGACCTTCTTTGCTCCCTCAGTGGAGCCCTAATCTTAGCCGGTGATTTTAATGCTAGGGCTACAGATTGGGTTATGCCATGAACAGACATAAGAGGTCAGAAAACTTTGGAGATGGCGGCAAGGATTGGACTGGCTGTGGCGAACGTGAAAGACTCACCCACGAATGTGACTTTTATGTCAGAAAACGTTTCGAGACGTATCACAGACTGGAGACTGATCGAAGACTATACTGGCTCCGATCACCAGTACATCACCTTCAGTCTTGCTACAAACAGCTTTGAGCCAAGGAACTTTAATTGGACGCCAGGCTGAAAAGTTTCGAGACTCGATTCAGTGGCATTGTCCTCGGCGATTGACGAGGGGAAGACCACTGTTTTGGAATCTTCGGGAACCACGGGGGAGATCGTGGATGCCACAATGAGGCTCATCTAGCGTAGTTGTGATGCTGCTATACCCCGCAAAGTGCAACCAAGAATAAACCGAAGATTGGCATACTGGTAGACAGAGGATATTGCTGTGCGGCGGAGAGAGTGCCTTAAACTCAGACGAAAGTTCATCCGCAGTAGGAGAAGGGGTGGCGTGGTGCCTGAAACACTCATGCAAGAATTCAGGGCGGGCAGACAAGAACTGAAGTGCGCTATCGCCACGAGTAAAGCCTTTAAATGGAAAGCTCTGACGGAGGACCTCAACAACGATCCTTGGGGATTGAGTTACCGGGTGGTTATACAACGTCTCGGTGCCCAATCAGCTAACCCTATCTTGAGCACCATCCAGTTGAAGGCAATCGTTGATGCTTTGTTTCTGGCCCACCAGATCAGGCCGCATGGAGAGGTTGCTGAGGTTCCCGAACAAATACCTTTAATCACCGAACAAGAACCGTCAAGTTCCATTGGCTCTTTGCGCTGCCGAAAGGCTCCTGGTCCCGATGGAATTCCAACGGAAATGCTGAAGGTAGTAGGTCTGGATTTTCACGGCCTGCCACTAAACTTGTACAACCGCTTCTTCTTGGAAGGCTTGTTTTCTCTGCGATGGAAAGTTCAACGCCTCGTGTTGATCGGCAAAGGCAAAGGAGATCCCGAAACCCCGTCTGCATACAGACATCTGTGTATGCTAGACACGGCAGGGAAGCTTTTTGAGCGACACCTGAAGCCAAGGCTCACACAGGCAGTAGATGCGGCAGGTGGAATTTCCGATCGTCGATACGGCTTTCAAGCGGGTCGATCAACGATTGGAGCCGTCGGTGAAGTGATCAGGACTTTTGAGGCTGTTCAGCAGGCGAACCCCAGATCACGAAGGTTAGTCATGTTGGCTACGCTGGATGTGAGAAATGCGTCTAACTCAGCCAGGTTGGCTGGCATGCTGGGCGTCTTCAAGACAGATTTCGCAATCCCCGTACCTGTAAAGGATGCTGCAGAGCCACTTACATGATCAGAAGTTGGTTTTCAACACGCCGGATGGACCGCGGTGGAGAGATGTAACAGCGGGTGTCGCTCAGGGCTCGATTCGTGGACCGGACCTCTGGAACATCGCCTACGATGGGATACTCCGAATGGAAATACCTCGGTAGACTTTCGTCGTCGGTTATGCGGACGATATTGCCGTAATTCTAACCGCGAGGGATTCCAGTAAGCTACAGAGGCTGTTGCCGTTGGCCATGGGCCAAGTGATAGGATGGATGGGTGACCACGGCGTGTCCTTGGCGACGGAGAAGACCAATACCGTGCTTCTCACCAGACGGAGGATCAATCCCATTGTACAGCTCGCGGTTGACCGGAAGAGATTGTCACTAAACCCGTTGTCAAGTACCTGTGTATGAGACTGGATTTTCACTCACATTCTGGGTACAGATCACTTTTGCGACGGAGAAAGCTGAAAAGATTGTGGCCAACTTGAGCAGATTGATGAAGAATGTCGGCGGACCAATTGGTAGCAAGCGGTAGGTGCTGATGTCTGTGGTTCACTCCGTTCTTCTTTTCGGGTGTGAGACATTGGCAGAGGCCCTTCGGAAACGACTGAGGGGAAAGATGGCAGTGGTCCAAAGGAGAGGCGCTCTTCGTATTGCTTCGGCGTACCGCAAAGTGTCGGATCCAGCCGTTCTCGAAGTTGCTGGGGTGATTCCCATCAATTTTCTTGCTTTCGAGCGGAAGCGGATCTTCGATGGGAAAGGTCCTCTGAACCGTGCCGAAGCCCGAGAACGCACTATGGAGGACTGGTGAAATCACTGGGAGGAGGACGGACGAGGAAGATGGACGGTGAGACTCATTGGGGATCTCCGAGAGTGGGTAGAGTGGGGGCACGGGGAGGTAGATTTTTATCTCACCCAGCTCCTCACCGGACACGGTTGTTTCAGGGCCTACCTTCACAAGATGGGAAAGTCAGTGAGCGCTGAATGTCAGGGCGGTGACTCAAACTACGACGATGTCCTGCACACCTTCTTCCATTGCGTGAGGTGGGAAGTGCTCAGAAGAAAACTCAAAACGGCCGTTGGTCCGATCTTGCCGGACACACTCGTTTGTCGGATGTTTTCCAGTCCCGAATCGTGGAACTCTGTTTCTGCATTCTACAGGAGGATGCTAAAAGAAAAGAGAACAGAACGTCTGTGATGCACCGACACAGATAAATCCGGTGGAACATCACGGTTATATTGCCATCTTTGGTGTACGAAGGCACCCTATTGAAGTATTGCGAACAGCGTTTCCGAGAGGGCTTCCATTACCTGGACCAATAGGTTTTCAGTGGGTGAGAGTCCTAAACGCCGGGGTAAACACCAGCCCTTGACGGTGCATTTTCCTATCGTAAAAAACTACTATTACTACTAGTACTACTACTACTATTACTACTACTTCGCTCAGGGTTAGTTGGTTGTCAACTGCACGGGAGGCCCCTCTCTTGCTTGTCTAGGGGAGGGCTGGTCACCCCGGGGTACCCTAGCCAAACTGTGAGATTTCTTCCGCTCACAGTCCTTCCAAGAGCCAAGGCCTTTCTTCCACATTGTAGGTCTTAAGCAGTCTTTTTTTCTTTTCTGGGCTAACCTTGCCTATCTCTTCTCTTTCTTCGAACCCATCTGGGTGTCTTTCGCAATTTTCCTTCTTCCAGTTGGCACTATTTTCTGGCTCCCTGGGAGTGCTCCTTAACCAGTCCGGTTTGTCACTGAGCTGGAGCGGGGGCTGTTGTGAGCTTTGTCTACCGAGGGGAGTCTGGGAGGAAGTGTCAGAGGCAAGCCACTTTGGGCCCTGACCAGGGAGTACGGCATGGATGCATGGTGTCAGACCAGCATTGCCACGGGTGACCCCGGCACGTACGGTTACCGGTGCCGGGAAAACGGAGGCAAGGCCTCCGGGAACTGGGGTAGGGGCGACGTCCCCGAGGGTATACCCGTTCCTGGCTATTCCGGGCCGCCCCATGCCGCACGATGTGCTAGTAATACCAATTGTTTGGATACCATCGTCAATTTGACTGTTAAGATGGAGCAGGGCACGGGGAATCGCTTTTCCCGTAGTTCAAGACTATTGAGGTCGCCACCTGCGACCATGAAGGCATGAAAGGCACCATTTGGGGTGTTATCAACTTCCTCCCCTAAACTGAACCACCTGCAGAACCTAGAGGCGACACAGGCGAGAGTGTGAATACCCTGAATTCTGATAAAACTCAAGTCGCAAACCAGGAAGAGGAAACGGGGTCGCAGCTACTACCGAAACACTTTGACTCAGCCAAGGTACAGGTGAAGACTTCACTGAACCCGTTTCGACAAGTCGACAAGAAGAAATCAACAAAAGATGACCTCTCGATTACTCCGAGGAGAGACGGTGGTGGTCTCTGTCACCTCAGTAGTCAGAACGACGATGCAATCGTAGTGGAAGGAGAACAGCTCGACCTTATTGCTAACGCTCTAGGCGAGCTGGAGGCCCTTTTCAAGAACAACCACCATGTTCCTAAGGGGGTAAAGGATGGCATGAGGAGCATCGGCAAATGCTTTTTCCAGCTGCAGTCGATCCGGAAGATTTGGCTGGCATCGACTGCGTCCAAGCGCAGGGTAGTGGACCTGTCATCTTCTCCGGTGGTGACGGAAGGAGGGAAGAGAAAACGGGCAAAGCCGGAGTCAGTCCCCGTCGAAGTCACAACGGTCGGTTCTCCAATGAGCGTCAGCGACGAAACTGCAAACAGGCAGCCAGAATCCCCGACTCCCCGAGAAGGAAATTCTGAGCGGCCATTGCCGCCGACACAGACAGCGGAAGACACCCGTTCTCGTGAATCTACTTGGCAGGTGCAATGAGGTGCAAAGAGAAGGAAGAAGAAAAAGGAAAAATAGGTTGCGATAACTGAAATAAAGAAAGTGGAGACGGGTAAGGAGCAGGGGAAAACGCTCTCGTCCAAGCCAAAGTCCACAGCACGAAGCAGGAAGCCGTGACCCGACGCAATCCTCATACGTCCAACCTCTGGAAAGTCATATGCGGATTTTCTGAAGGAAATCCGGGGTGAGTTGAAGCCGGAAGAATCGAGTGCAAAAATCAGTGTTATTCGGCAAACGCGCACCGGTGGAGTCCTTGTGGAACTTTGAGCAAACACCACGAAGGACGAGTTCAGTTCTGCACTGAAGAGAGCCGTTGGCGAAAATGGAACTGTCAAGAACCTGAAATTGAGAGTTTCTCTGGAGATTAGGGATCTTGACAGTTTCACCTCTGAAAGCGAAGTCAATCAAAGAAACCTCGGAGCGCGAGCGGGGGAGGTTAAAGTTTCTTTAACCTGACCCAATAGCAGAGAGCAGAAGCTCGCGATTGTATGTCTGTCAGAACGCGGAGCGAATGAATTCCTGAAAAAAGCAAGGATAAAGGTGAGCTGGGTCAATGCCAGGATTCGCCGCAGGATGGAAGTAACCAAATGCTTCAAGTGTTTTGGTAACAGCCATCTTCAGGCCGATATTAAAGGCCCGGACCGACGGTCAATGAATCTGTGCCTGAAGTGTGGTGAGAGTGGTGACAAGCGGGACGATTGCACTGCAACACCCAAATGCTGTCTGTGTGCTGCCCTGATTACACAGCAGGCAGACACTTAACACCTTCCCGGAGCAAGAGCATGCCTCGTTTTTCGTCAGGCTCTTGCCTGTGCCATAGCCAGTCATAAAAAGTAATGAGAGTCCTCCAAGGAAATACTCAGCACTGTAGGGTAGCGAACGATCTTCTGTCTCAGATAGTCCTGGAAAAAAATATCGACCTGTTATTTATTAGTCAGCAATACCGTGACAGGGATGGATCCAATTGGTAACCGGACACAGTCGGGACTGCTGCCATTTGGATCCCGAATACAAATGTATTTGTCAGTAGTCACGGTAAGGCGAGCGGGCTCGTTTGGGTGACTACCAGCGAAGCAAATTTTGTTAGCTGCTACTTCTCACCCAACGAGAACGTGGCTGATTTCCAGGACCGTCTGGACCGACTCGAGGACCTTCTTTGCTCCCTCAGTGGAGCCCTGATCTTGGCCGGTGATTTTAATGCTAGGGCTATAGATTGGGGTATGCCAAGAAAAGACTTAAGAGGACGGTAAATTTTGGAGATCCTATGCCATGCCCTGGAAAAAAGACTGAGGGGGGAGATGGAAGCGGTCCAGAGGATAGGTGCTCTTCGGATCGCTTCGGCATACCGAACAGTGTCGGAGCCAGCCGTCCTCGTAGTTGCTTGGGTGATTCCCATCGATTTTCTTGCTTTTGTGAGGAACTTTCCCTGCAAGAAACAAAACCAGTCGTGGTTAACATTTAAGTTTCTTGGGGAGAGCGAGCTCACATAAATAAGAGTTTTCGGATTCGCTCAGAACGGTTTTGGATTTTATTCCAAGGTCCTAATAACCTATACGCTCTCCTCATTAGAACATCCCTGAAGGAACGGCCTCAAAACAACTGAACGATTGCAGGGTACTCCATCAAACCATAAGGCGCCATTTTAGTCGGTGTCTGAATTTCGGCATATGGCAAAAAAATCACAAGTCGAGTAAGGTCTGAGCACCCAGTTATCGACGAGGTGGGTTAGACCCTTGTGTGTCGACGAAGGTCCGAGTACCCTGGCATAGGCGAGCCTGGTTAGAACCCCGTAAGCGTGTCATAAAATCGATATGGTGGCCCACCATGGAGAACTATCGAATTTGGTCGACGGAGTCCTTAACACAAGTATTCGTTAATCTTGGGTTTCATTTTTTAAAACAATGCGTTAAACGTAACACAACGCCGTATCGCACCAAAGCGTCAAATGACAGCGTAGGGCTTGTCAACGTCCGGGAATCGTATACTCCGATAAATAATAACAGTATAACTAAAAACGCCGAACCGGCTAATCCCGGACGGTGGGTATTCCTGCAGAGGGTGTATTCCCAGACAGGGAGTATTTCCGGACAGCGCAGACATAGTTGGAATAAGGTGTTCGGATTTAACCCGTATTACGGTACGTAAATAGTTTACTAATTCGGCATTACCGCTAAGTCATATACTAGTCCCATGATATAAAAATCAACTAGGGACCGTATATGTCACTCCCAGTTGCGCTAGGGCCCAAGGGGTTCACACTAGTCCCGGTCTAAACGTTGTCCGCAAATATTACTGCTAATTTATTACGTCTTACACAACCTACACCAGGGTTTATTCCCGAATCCTGATAGATTAAAGAATTAAATCCATTAATGATCCTAATAAAACACGAAAACCGAATAAAATAACGATTCAGTATCCTTGGAAAATATTTTCCACCGATCCACCAGGCGTTTACGCTTCACCCAGGGCACTCAAGTCAGCCTGGTGTTCATGTCCAACCTAACCTAACTACCCTGACGGTTCATCGCCTAAGTCCAAATCAGATACACCCTATGGCCGAGGGTTTAACTCTAGGTTCATCGTGCCGCCATAATTTTATTATAAAATCACCGTTATTAAATACAATTACTAAGTCAGCACGAGTCCACCATGTTCTAATAAATTACAGAAAATATACACAACCCAATGTGTAGGCATAACCGACAACTAAATCAAATTAACCGCAAGGCCCTTGAATAAGCTAACAACAGCAACAATACGCAATCATGCACTAGATTTCTAAGCCACATCATGAAAATTTGTGATTATATTCTATTCACAGATAATTAAATTGGTTATATTCGCCTAGTAGATTCTCAAGGTGGCTAGCGATCAAATGGCAAACGTGAGCCTCACCCTAGGGTTCGTAGAGATTCACCCATAGGTTTATACTACATAAAACCCTAAACACTATATCTTGTTCGTAAAATAAAAATAAAAATCCTAACTCGTGTTACCGGTACCTCATACTAAAATCCTAACATACTAACGTTTATCGCACCCAGGGATAAATACCAACTGAAATTTAATATTACATCGACCGTCACTGATCCCCTGTCTAAGTGGGGTCTAAGTTACTTCACGCTCAGATAAAAGTCGCTCGCTGTAGTCAGGACTACTAATTCTGTATAGTTACAGCAGCGAGCAGGGCCCATACGTCGACACATTAACCATAACTGTGAGTGCACTAAAACTAAATAGGTTAAACGTCTATACATGCACATGGTACGATTACAAAATTCATAGTGTTCCCTCCTACAAGCAGTGCTACCATGAGGCCAGTGTGAAATAACATGCTCTAACACCCAGCACTAGTGCAACTATCAAAAGCAATAACAATCTTAAAATACAAGCACCAAATAGTACAAGGCTAATTTATACAGCCAATCGATTATTAACAATACTCAATAAAACCATACAGTACCATACTCCATACCATACTCAGTGCAACGATTAGGCCAAACAGATCAGCCGCCACACGGGCCTCAGGCATAGACTTGTACCCTTCCAGACACCCGCACGCCAACGCCCACTCGGGTTTATCACTCGGCCACCTTAAAACAGTAGCTTAAATTTCTAATTGTTATAATAAACGTCGTAAACAGCATTTAGCTATATGGCAGTGGTATATGGCAGAAGCCCAGTGATAATTGCAATAATTAACATCCAATCATGTCCATACATAACAGCAGAATAAATAAATAAGTTCATTAATAAAATAATATTCGGGCAAATAATCTTTACATGAGACCTGGAAATCGTTTTACTAACAAGCTGGCTCGTAAACTTATAATGATCACCTACACGCCTAGGCGCACTCGGGTTTATGATATAAATCAAATAAATTTTCACTCGGGACAATTCAAATAAATTCAGTAAAATAAACTCATAAACTCTCCGTACCAACATATAATTGAATTTCTAATTAATAAATAAACATTCAGGCCTTTGCTTTCCTAAACCAAGCTCTTGAGCATCGAACCTGTGCATGCTTGCAGGAAACCTGTTCACATCATGTTCAAAACCAGGGTTCAGTCACCCCAGAACGCTAAAATTTAATAAAAACGACCTTCAAAATAATTAATACAGTAAACTACTATCGCTGCCATTATTATTTACTCTTTTATGCGAAACAATCAAATTGAAATACGGATTACCAACTTCGTCTGAACTTGTAAAAACCAGGCCTAGCCTGTCACTTTTGCACACAATTCGCTATCACATTAAACAATTATTAAATCTCAGCATCGTCACTTCATTCCTGTTCTAAAACATCTTTTTATATCCCCTACGGTTTATACTTTCATCTGGAAATTAAATTAACTTTACTTACTAAGTTTTACGTCACGCCGTTACCGCACACGAAGGTTAACTGTCTTATGTCCGTTGCCGATGAAATCTGGTGAACGAATCAATTCAACTTCTTCGAGGGGGAGTAATCCGCCAGATGTGGTCTGGGTTGGAGGCTATCTCGGATCAGCTGTTCAATCATTACAAAGTGGAGCCCCTCTTTACTTGATCAGCGAGGAGGAAGAAGAAAGCTACGTCACCCTGAAGTTTGTAAACATGTCTGCTAAAGAGGGTTATGTTAATGTAACGAACCCAAATATGAGTCCATACGTCGCTTTACCCATGTTATAATGGTCATTACATCTGTGAGCGGCCGTTTAATAGTCTTCTATAACTTGTTTATGACGTTTCCCGTCAGACTTCACCTTTATGGTAAAACTAGGCTTTGACCGATTGAAAATCGCCGATCGACTCCAAGTGTATAGTGGTGATTTTAAGACTCGTTGAATAGGTTTACTAAATTAATAAAACGTATTATCCCCAGTTTCCCACCTCAAATCCTTGATCCTTAACCAATAGCCTATATCTGAAGGTTAGCTTAGACTCTGCTGCAGCCTAGGGCTAGCCTAAATCTTTATCCCACTAAAAGATAAGCTCATCGCACTTTCGAGGGGAAGCGGATCTTCGATCAGAACGGTGCTTTGAGCCTTGCCGAAGCCCGAGAACGCACTATGGAGGATTGGCAAGACCACTGGGAGGGGGACGAACGAGGAAGATGGACAGTGAGACTCATTGGGGATCTCCGAGAGTGGGATGAGCGAGTGCACGGGGAGGTATATTTTTATCTCATCCAGTTCCTCACCAGACACGGTTGTTTCGGGGCCTACCTTCACAAAATGGGAAAGTCAGTGAGCCCGAAATGTCAGGACGGTGACTCCGACTACGACGATGTCCTGCACACCTTCTTCCATTGCGTGAGGTGGGAAGCGGACAGAAGGGAACTCGAAACGGCCGTTGGCCCGATCTTGCCGGACACACTCGTTCGTCGGATGTAGTCCAGTCCCGAATCGTGGAACTCTGTTTCTGCATTCTCCAGGAGAGTGCTAAAAGAAAAGAGAACTGAACGGCTGTGATGCACCAACACAGCTACACCCGACGGAACATCGCGGTTGTAATGCCATCTTTGGCGTACGAAGGCACCCTCTTCAAGCATTGCAAACAGCGTTTCCGAGAGGGCTTCCATTGCCTGGGGCGATAGGTTTTTAGTGGGTGAGAGTCCTACACACCGGGGTAAACACCAGACCCTGACGGTGCATTATGCGTTTTCCTATCGTAAAAAAAACTATTACAACTACAATTACTACCAGTCCAATGGGAATAGCCGGAGTCAGGTTCCGTCGTAGTCGCATCGGCCGGTTTTCCCATGAGTGTCGGTGGAGAAACTGCGAATAGGCAGCCAGAACTTGGCAGGAGCAACGAGGTGCCAAGAGAAGGAAGAAGAAAAATTAAAAACAGGCTGCGAAAGCTGAACCAAAGAAATTGGAGACGGGTAAGGAGTAGGGGAAAACGCTCTAGTCCAAGCCCAAGTTACAGCATGAAGCAGGAAGCCGTGACCCGTCGCAATCTTAATACGTCCGACCACTGGAAAGTCGTATGCGGATTTGCTGAAGGATATCGGGGTGGGGTGAAGCCGGAAGAGTAGGGTGCCGAAATCAGTGAGATTCGGCAAACGCGCACATGTGGAGTCCTTGTAGAACTTGGATTGAATACCAAGAATAAAGAAGAAGTCAGGTCCGCGCTGAAGAGAACCTTTGGGAAAAATGGAACTGTAGAGGACCTACAACCGATAGATTCTCTGGAAATTAGGAATCTTGATAGTTTCACCTCCGAAAATGAAGGAGGCCATCGTAGGAGACCTCGGAGCGCGAGCCGACCAAACAGCAAAGATCAGAAGCTTGTGAATCGTCTCTCTGCCAGAACGTGGCGCAAATGAGCTCCTTAAAACTTAATGCCAGGATTCGTCGGAGGGTGAAATTAACCAAATGCTTCAAGTGTTTTTGTTACGGACATCTTCAAGTAGATTGCAAAGGCCCAGACCGACGGTCAATGAATCTGTGCCTGAAATGCGGTGAGAGAGGCCACAAGCGGGATGCTTGTACTGGAATTAGACAAGTGTTGTCTATGCGTGCGCCGCCTTAATTTCAGAGCAGGCAAACACTGAACACCTGTTTGGAGCGAAAGCATGCCTCGTTTTTCGACAGTCTCTGGCCCATGCCACAGCCAGTCATAAAACGTAATGAGAGTCCTCCAAGGAAATACTCAGCACTGTAGGGTAGCGATCGATCTTCTATCTCAGATAGTCCTGGAAAAAAATATCGACCTACTATTTATTAGTGAGCAATACCGTAACAGGGATGGATCCAATTGGTACCCAGACACAGTTGGGACTGCTGCCATTTGGATCCCGAAAACAAATGTATTTGTCAGAAGTCACGGTAGGGCGAACGGGCTCGTTTGGGTGACTACCAGCGAAGCAAATTTTGTTAGCTGCTACTTCTCAACCAACTAGAACGTGGCAATTTCCAGGACCGTCTGGACCGACTCGAGGACCTTCTTCGCTCCCTCAGTGGAGCCCTGATCTTGGCCGGTGATTTTAATGCTAGGGCTATAGATTGGGGTGTGCCAAGAAAAAACTTAAGCGGACGGAAAACTTTGGAGATGGTGGCAAGGATTGGACTGGCTGTGGCAAACGTGGGAGGCTCACCCAATTTCAGGCGTCCAGGTTATGGACCAACAATCCCGGATGTGACTTTTACGTCGGAAAACGTTTCGAGACGGATCGCAGACTGGAGAGTGAACGAAGACTATACTGGCTCCGATCACCAGTACATCGACTTCAGTCTTGCTACAAACAGCTTTGAGTGAAGGAACCTTAATTGGACGCCAGGCTGGAACGTTTCAAGACTCGATTCAGTGATTTTTTCCTCGGCGATTGACGAGGGGATTACCACTGTTTTGGAATCTTCGGGAACCACGGGGGAGATCATGGAGGCCACAATGAGGCTCATCGAGCGTACTTTTGATGCCGCCACGCCCCGGAAAGTGTAACCAAGAATAAACCAAAAATCAGCATACCGGTGGAAGGAGGACATTGCTGTTTGGCGGAGAGAGTGCCTTAAACTCAGACGAAAGGTCACCTGCAGTATGAGAAGGGGTGGCGTGGTGCCTGAAACACTCAAGCAAGAGTTCAGGGCAGCCAGACAAGAACTGAAGCTCGCGATCTCCGCAATTAAAGCCTCCAAATGGAAAGCTCTGACGGAGGACCTCAACAACGATCCTTGGGGATTAGATTACGGAGTAGTTATGCAACGGCTCGGTGCCCAATCAGCTAACCCTATCTTGAGCACCGTCCAGTTGGAGGCAATCGTAGATGCTTTGTTTCCGGCCCACCAGATCAGGCCACATGAAGTGATTGATGTGGTTCCCGAACAAGTACCTTTGTTCAGCGAGCAAGAACTGTCAAGTGCCATTGGCTCTTTGCGCTGCCGAAAGGCTCCTGGTCCCGATGAAATTCCAACGGAAGTGCTAAAGGTGGTAGGTGTGGACCTTCCAGGCCTGCTGATGAACAATTACCACCGCTTCTTGTTGGAAGGCTTGTTTCCTCTGCGATGGTAAGTTCAACTTCTCGTGTTGATCGGCAAAGGCAAAGGAGATCCCAAAACCCCGTCTGTATACAGACCTCTGTGTATGCTAGGCACGGTAGAGAAGCTTATTGAGTGACTCCTGAAGCCAAATCTCACACAGGAAGTAGAAGCGGCAGGTGGACATTCCGATCGTCAGTACGGCTTTCGAGCGGGCCGATAAACGATTGGAGCTGTCGGTGATGTGATAAAGACTTTTGAGGCTGTTCAGCAGGTGAACCACAGATTACGAATGCTGGTCATGTTGGCTGCGCTGGACCTGAGAAATGCGTTTAACACAGCCAGGTTGGCTGACATGCTGGGCACATTGAATACGGATTTTGTAATCGACCTGCTATTTATTAGTGAGCAATACCGTGACAGGGATGAATCCAATTGGTACCCAGACACAGTCGGGACTGCTGCCATTTGGAGCCTGAATACAAATGTATTTGTCAGAACCTACGGTAGGGCGAACGGGCTCGTTTGGGTGACCACCAGCGAAGCAAACTTTGTTAGCTGCTACTTCTCACCCAACTAGAACGTGGCAGATTTCCAGGACCGTCTGGACCGACTCGAGGACCTTCTTCACTTTCTCAGTGGAAACCTCATCTTAGACGGCGATTTTAAATCTAGGGCTATAGATTGGGGTATGCCAAGAACAGATTTAAGAGGACGGAACATTTTGGAGATGGCGGCAAGAATTGCACTGGCTGTGGGCGAATGTGGGAGACTCACCCACCTTCAGGCTTTTAGGTTACGGACCAAAAATACAGAATGTGACTTTTACGTCATAAAACTTTTCGAGACAAAATTAAATAATAAGGTAGGAAGGGGGATATGGAATTATTAAGGACGTCATTTGGATATAATATTATTTATTTAAGAACCTATGTATTTCATATTCGCATAAGTCACTAATTATGATATCTAAATTTACCATTATTAACTGACTCTCCATAGTGAGTAGTAAAATAGACTAAACAAAGATGGTAACTCATGCATGATGTTTCTATTTTACGTTAAGTGAAATACAAATATTTAAAGTTTTTAATAAATGAAGTATAAACCGACACTATATGATAACAAATAAAAACCTAGTTGAAAGCTAAAGATGTAACTCAAATCCTAAACTATTATGATACAAAACTAACGTGAATACCAAAGGAGACTAAGCATAGATAGTGGCTCTAGCATGATGTTGCTATTTTAAGATAATAGAAATTACTTGAGTGTTTAAAATTAAGTCTAAAACGATATTCATTAAATAATTAAAAATCATTTAGATATTTACTCTTTAGAGTATTATCGATACATAATCCTCATTAGTGCTTATTGAGATGTTCTCTGTCATTGTTATGAAGCACTATGTAAAGAATATTACATCATGAGGCATATGATGACTTTCTTATAAAATTATTTATAAAATTTGATATTCTTGTACATTACAACTAATAGTAATAAGAAGAATGAATGTTACTACCGATTAATAATCCAAGAAGAAGGACACAATTCATAGAACAGCATACACAGAAGCAGAGCAAGACTGAGACACAACTACACACAGTGAAGTCCAGACCAAGATTGAGCCAGGAGTCGACGCTGAGCGGATTTGTGGGTAGTGCGTGGCGTGTCGGTTCTCAAGGGAGGCCGCAGGTGTTGCGACATAAAACTTACTCTCTGTCTGAGAATGCTAATAAAAACATAATAAGAGTCGTAGGTTAGGAAGATCTCGGCGGGGTGTTTCCCACAGGCTGGCGCATCTGCAGCGCAGGTGTTGAACCAAAAAACCAACCTTCTCTAATTAATTCGGAGAAGAGTCCGTTGTTAATGACCATCCGCTGGGTAAAAACCACCCTACTCTAATAGAAATCTGTGAAGGGTCCGTTGTTAATGACCACAGCTGGCCAAAAAAACTACCCTCCTATAATGGAATTCGGGGAAGGGTCCTTTAATGGTGAGTACCGCCGGTTGATAAAAGTCACCCTCTGTCTAGGAATGCGGATGGAGGGCCATTTGCCACAAGGAAGTTATCATCAATCACTGTCATGGCCAAGATGGCCGACGGGGGTATTATGCCAATGATGTCTAATTACCTTAAATTATGCGCAATTGATGTAATTATTTATTAATGAATAGTTATTAGATCAATTGCAGTTATGAATATTAGTTAAGGTAATTAGATTTATGAATATTAATTAAAGTAATTAAAAAATAAAAATAAATCGGGGGGGGGGTTATTATGAAAATGTTTAACCCGCCACACCCACCACCACCAGAACCGGCTAATATACCCTACTACTGTCACACTAACAAATCTTATATTTACAACTATTACTATAAAAACAAGACAACTATAACTAAAACTAGGCTGTGGTTATAGGCCTTAAGTGGTGACGAGGCCCGACAACGGATCTTGCATAAACTCATCCAGCGATTAATAGTTTTTTAAGAACTTCATTATATCAACAACAAATTAATAGCTTGTTCTTGAATGTCAAAAGACTTTCCTAGTACATTTCTTAGTAATCATAAATAATCATACCGTATGAGACAACCTCCATCAAGACCGTCATTTTGGGCCCGAAGAGTCGAAAACAAGTTTTCCAAGAAATTGTTGTTTAAAGTCAATAACGATCATTTTACCTATATCGTACAAGTTGCATGGAAAGGAAAACTTTAAAAAAAATCAACCTCGTTCACTAATACTCAGCAACATATAAGTTATTCCATCACAGGTGGATAGTTGCAATTTCCACTTCCTATTATACGTGTTTAAATTCTTTGATCGCGTTTAAACGATAATCTGATTCAAGTACCGTTTTCTTTCGTAACCGCTAAATATGCATACAGTAACGGCAAAACAGTTTTCGAGTTCAATTAACTGTTGCAACACCAAATATATTCAAGGCTGCCAAGTTTTCATAAGGCAATTAGCAGGGGGTGTCGGAGTCCAGCAGGGTTTGGACGGTTTCTCGTTGAGTAAGATCGGAATCCGGTTTGGTCGTTCGCAACTGGACCAGTTTGGACTGAGGCTTTTTATTAAGATTACTCAATATATTGTCAAAATTAATGAGGACAAGTGACTCAGGTCAATAATGAAGGTTTTATACCGGGTGACATGAAAGTGGGTTGCGTTGGTCAGGTTGTTGACCAAGGAAAACGAACTGTGCACCTGTGTGGATTTCCGGTATGGGAGGGGATCTAACTAGCTGATTAACTTATCTATTTCTTAAAATATCACCCTTAAACTGTAAAATTATGAATTTAGGCAGAGGAATATTTTCAAAACTTAAACTAACAAATGAATAAGGACTTAATTTTAAGCGGTTTTTATAGACATAATAATTTTTATAATAAATCGAATTATTTACACTTCCGGTTCATTTGCATACGTCTCAGGTATTTTCTAGAAGAGGGGCATCTCTTTTGACAAATGTTTATGTACGACCATCCAGCGCTCTGCGGAGTTAGGTGAAGTCAGTTTATAATAAATAAATACATATATATTTCTGTTAAATGATTTGTTTTATGATAGTATCAGAGAAAATAATTTTGAAAAATTAAAAAAAATCCAATGATATTTTACAAATTATACGATTTACTGTATGAGCAATTTGTTCTCTAATAGTAAGGCTACATTTAACATTTGATTAATAATAAATAATTTTAGTAAGTACAATTTTATTATTGTTTTTGTGTTTGTCTTTGTTGAAAACAAAATAACTAGTAATTGATGTAATATGATTTTGTCTTATAGTTTTATTTTTTGATTTGGTAAACTAACATAACCTAACCCCTCACAGCAGTGATGGCCTTCTTCTAGAAAAGAGCACCAACACCCACCGCGGCATGCACTTGTGATGTGTTCAAATTATCTTATACCACAGACAAGCTCATTTTCTAGTCTCGCTCTATCTTTTCCAGATATAATATCTCTGATCAAAGACCTATTAAATTTAAGGACAGTTAAAAGTACAGACCCACTTTTTATCTATTTTATATTATTTTTTTACACCTTGTGATCGAGTACACGGCAGTGATGTTGTTTGCCTATCTTGTAGCAAGATCTTACATCCTCGTGTGATTTTTCATATCACCACATAGGCTTGAGAATAACGTATATTGCATGAACGTAACAGTAAATAATATACAAATTATTGTTACCTATCAGAAAGGTGCATTTCTAGTTTATATCTAAACTAATCAGTCTTGGTCAACAAGCTGAAAAAGTAAATAATCACACAAGAAAGGTTCATATTAGCAATTAAGTTACTTCATGTTTAGTGTTAAATTATTATTACAGTAGTAAGTCGTACCGTGTGAATTTATAGATTTACAGATTATATATATTTTGTAAAGAAGGCATTCCTAATTATTTATTTGATTTTTTCTTGAATTATGGAATGGTCGTAGACTGATTGTGTGCTGAGAAATGCTTGTTCTACCTACAGTCATGCTAGCAGCCTCTATAATATTGTGTTTTCAAGTTTGATTCTTGGGATATTGGGTGATGTGAATAAAAAATAGCAAGCGCTTTTACTCAATGCTAATTAAATGGGAAAAACAAATGCAATTTGTTTTATTCATATCACCCATTATGCTCTTTCCAGCCCAATATACCTTGTGCTCCTGCGTGAAGACATAATTTCCTCTTAGTGCTTATCTATGCTACTTTTATCCGCAACTCTCGTTTACACTGTCTTCGAAATTTTGTCTTGCTCAGGAATTTCAGACTATAATCTTTTGAGGAATCAGTTTTGATCCTAACCTATCTGTTGATTCCTCTTTCTGATTTACCTTTAATATACGATATAGTTACTGTGCAAGCTGGGTTTTCTTGTTTTTTATAACTATGTCTGTCTGGTACAAGGTTTTTACAAGCATTTTTTCATATTAACAACGGGTAGTAATTCTTTTTTATTCTTCATATACGGTTTCTCTCTTTATTTCTTGATTCCTCGGTAGTATAAAGTATGTTTAAATAATCTAGTTACACCACTAATGATTCATACTGCAACCAATAAAAATTGTGCATCTTCATATCAAAAGTGAAGTAAAAACTAGCCACAGACCTTGTGTATACGAGTAGTTTGCACATTTATTGAATTCAACCTCTAATGTTTCAACATACCGGTATCGTTGTAGTCAATGCACTTTCAAAGGCTGTGGAGCCATTTGGTGGGCCTGTCTCGCTTTTACTTTCCGAACCAATAAAACTGGTTCAAAAGCAAGTTCAAAATTTCTACTTCAATTTGACCACTCCTGTCATGGTCATGAGCAATCCCCAGGAGATAAAAAAACTGGTTTTTAACTGATCGAGTCTTTATGTTGATTTTATGTGACCTAATTTATATGCATCCATTTTAATGCAGTCTGTAAAATTAATCAGGTTATAATAAGTAAAAAATATTAACGACAGTAAAACAAAAAACATATGTCTAGCTTAGGTTTTTACTTTGTTTTAACAATCGAATAATATACTCGACAAACGACACTATCGAATCTATTTGATTGAATGTCCTTGAGCACCATGCACGTTGCAATATAGAGATAACGTGGAACATGAGTGATCTAAAGCTTACCCGGACACCTCGTGCTTAAATTACCTCGATAAATGGTGTAATTTAGAACTACAATGGAACCTCGATAACTCGAACCTTAGCGGTACTATAAACAAATTATAGTAATCGAATATTTCGAAAAACCGAGGTTCGACTTATCAAGGTGTTCTTCCACTGAGGATCAAGCGTGAATCATTCTGTATTTTTTATGCAATGCATCATAATTAATCATCCCACAATAATTGAAAAACATCATTCAATGATCATGTTGTACAGTAGGAATGTAAACAAACAGTGACTCACATTTTTGCTAGTTCATGATATTTTGCCATTTCGACAACTTTCTGTCTTTTGTTAATCCATTATTGCTCTCTTCTTGAATGATAGATGCTGAAATGTGTCATCTATCTGTAATCTAACTAACTGTTTTTATGGAACCCTAACCAACAAGTAAAAATTTTCACTTTAGAGGTTGCTCAGTTAACACTTCGACTTATAGAGAGAGGTACGGTGACTTTACAGGTTCTAGTTGTAGAGGTTTTACAATTAAAACTTCCAGTTGTAGAGGAGCGGTGGTTCAAGGAGAATGATAAAACACCGATTCATCCAGGAATTATTGAAGTTCGAGTTATTGATGTTCCACTGTATCAACTGAAACTATAACAAGGTATATAACATTAAACAAACTAGGAACTCATAGAGTAGTTATTTTAGCTAACATACCATTATTAATACATATATTTATTTCCTTTAATTCTATTGAAGTTTTTCGATTGTTACTGGTGATATTGGTTACAAATCAGTATTTGAAAAATGTCGCAATGCTTAAGTAAATAACCACCCCCCCCTGTCATTTTTATTCCAGCCCCCCCTATTTTTAAGTGACGCAATTTATGTTACAGTTCCTAAAGTTCAACAGGTGGTATCACTGGTGGCTACCATAGCAACCGGGAGACGCTCTGCGCGCGACACTGCCTCTCCCACGTTACCCCTCAAATATCTCTCCTCGCGCAGCCCAAGGTAAAAATAAACACAGTATAGACACCCGTTTGGCCCAAGACAAGGTACTTCTGTTTAATACTTCTATGGGTTAGGGCCTATAAAAATAAAACATATAAAAATAGAACATTGAACAGTTTACGCAGGATTGCTGTAACAAGGACGAAAATGGGGATTTAATGCAAATATACCAGAACCAAATAAAGGCAAATAACAATTTCCATCAAAATATATTCATAAATAAGGCAGATGTAGGCTTGTGTTTATTTTACATAAGAATAACATGTTATAGCACAATGTCCATAGTAGTGGCGAAAGGGGACTTCTGGCTCACTTGATTGACAGCTTCCGGTCACGTGACCGGAAGCTCTGCGTCATGAAATACGTCATCTGAGGCTGAGCCAGTGACGTAGGCGGTTTTGTGACGTAATGAGGGAAAGTTTAAAGGTCAAGGTCACGGGGAGGTAATTTTAAAAAAGTACTACCTCGCACACATAAAATCCGATTGTGATTCGATAGTTTTCATTTGATAAAAATATCGAATGAAAACAATCGAATAAAGCAATCGAACGATACGAGTGCGAGGTAGTACTATTTCATTTAGTACTTTATTTTATTTACAATAATCCATGTTTACAATAGTTCCCCGTTGTTCGTTGTCATCGATGTTGTTGATCCGGACGAGTTGCGGACATCACTTCGCTTTCTGATGAAAGACGGTAGGTACTTCGATTCCTGCGCAGAGTCCATGTTGTTTTTTGATGCGTAAAGTTCCAAAGATAAATCGTAGCCGGACGCAATGAGAAGTCTTAACTCTTCATTAAAAACCTCGAGGTCTTGGAAAGTCGCCAGATGAATAGAGTCATAATGAATACACCTAATTTTGATGGACATTTCAACAGAGAGCTCGATGTACACTGGTCAAGAGCCGGAGGTGTACTGACTATTCGCTAGCTAGCGTTTTGGTATCAAACAAAATGGTGGGGGTAAAAGTGTGGTGGGGCGGAGCAGATGGCGGACGGCAGATGGCAGGCGGCAGGTGGCAGCTGGTGCGAGGCAAATGGTTACTACTACATCCACCATCATTAGTCAAACCCTATTAGGGATAATATTATTGCTTCTGCATCAGAAGATATTGTGCTAGAAACTTCATGTACTTGTATTTCATCATTTGTATTGTCAGCTTGCTCAATATTAAAAGACGAACATGTGGAAGAAACAGTAGTGCCTTGTATTTGCGAATCCATGTGAACTATGCTAGAGCCGCAGGTATACTGAAGTGATACAAGCATGTAGGATAGGCACTCGCCTTTACCCTCCACCACACCAGTTTCCCCCACCAAGTTTTCACATCGCACAATAACTACGGGACATGCATTAGTTAGGGTCTAGCTCTGACTCTGTGAGGATCGGAGCTCCGTAACTGAAAACATTAACAATTCTTGCTCGACACTGTTTTTGCGCAATCATAACAGTCACTGTGATCTAATTTATTGCATGTACTCATATGATGCATCTTGCGTAGCAGACAACTTGCTAAGAATGTTTCAGCCTGGAGTATTCTACGGCGAAATCACTCACAATCCACTAACAGCGTAGACCTTCTATCTTCACAGTCGGAGAAGTAGAAGGTGGTGGCAGGCGGACTGTTGAAGGACACCTTCGTCATATTTCTGTAAAACTGTGACATCTTTAGAATAACATAAACTCTATAGGTAGATGTTAATCCTGCAAGAGCTGAAGGTATAATGATATAGCGCTAGCGTGTATGATACCCACCCGACCTAACCGCACCACAACGTTACCTCGGTATACTTTAAACTATAAATAACTTGTCGTAGTTTAATCCATAAACAAAGTATTTATTTATGTCAGGCCTTGAAAGTGTTGTTTTCGCGCTATTTCTTCCCTACTCTCAGTCGGATCTGAATTCTATTCGCACCATCTTGTTCGTCTAATTAACCCGCGTAATTTGAGTACCCACTCGCTATACTTTAACTCAATAATAAAGAAGTTATTAATATGTAACCTCGAAAACATTGTTTTTTTCGCTATTTCTGCTATACCGTTGGTCGGATCTGAATTCGGTTTGCACCATCTTGTTCGTCTGATTATTCCGCGTAATTTGAGTACCGACTCGCTGTACTTTAACCCAATAATAAAGAAGTTATTAGTATGTAACCTCGAAAACATTGTTTTTTTCGCTATGTCTGCTATACCGTTGATCGGATCTGAATTCCGCTTGCATCATCTTGTTTGTCTGATCAATTCGCGTAATTTGAGTACCCACATGACATACTTTGGACAAACTTTGTACTTTTTCGCTTCTGCTGCTATACCCTTGGGTGGATCAAAATTCTGTTTGCACCTCCTTGTTCGTCTGATCAATTCGCGTAATTTGAGTACCCACATGACATACTTTGGAAAAACTTTGTACCCCCCCCAACATGGGTCATGTTCAAGGTCAAGGTCAAGTTCAAGGACCTTGGGACTTAGAAATTTTCACAAAGTGGACTGTACTCAAACCGGAGATTAACAAAATCTCCTGCCTATGTACAGGCCAAGTCCCTAATTTGAAATGCTTAGGGTGGTCCTGAAAAGGACCGTTTGTGGAGGGAGGGTGGGATGGTAAGGGATTTTACTTTACAGTCCACTTCACTCTACTCTCTTCTTTAACCAAGGACAAGGTCTGCTTGTATGACACTTCTGGTGGTGCCGGAATTGATCGTGGCAATTCCACCTCAAAGAGAACTTCACCGGCAGTTAAGTAGTAGGTGCTTCCGTTCTTCAGCACCGCTCTGTACGGGAAGTTTCTTCTCAAATGTCTGAATTTTGTTTTGGTAACTTCAATGGGAGATACCACTTCGTCTTCCGTTAAGGTATTCATCTTCTGCAACACGTGCAGATGATCCCGTGTGGCAGAGTGTCGTTCCGTTGTTGATGAAGAAGTCGAACCAGAAGAACCTTGTTTGTAGTAAAGAGGGTGGTTTTTAAAATCCCTCTTTAGCCTCATTCTGAGGGAAGAAGGTTGTTTAAATCCGCTTGTCTTTGGAGCCGTCTTCTTCAAGGATCCCTTAATCCTTTTCAGCTTCTCGTTGGTTATCGGCGAAGTCATTTTGTAAGAAGAGAGAGAGCGAGAGCTGTGAAGTGTACCAGTCAATGGTTGAAGCTGGAATGAGGTGGCGGAAGGAGTAAATCGAGTCGCGTTAGAAAGCTGAGTCTCCTTCAAACGTTGCAGTTTCTCGGGTGTGATGGGAGAAGACATAGCGCAGAGGTGTATACAGTTCGCAAGGCAAAGCTGGAATGAGGTACCAGACGGAGCAAAGCGGGTCGTCAAGTGTAACCGTGACATTTCCATATACGGGTAGAAAGCTAAAGACCGGTCTACATCCTGTTCCCCTTCCACCGTGACGACACCTCCCCCCCTTGACGTCACGGGGAGGAGCCCCCCCCCCCGACGTCACGGGGAGGAGCCCCCCGCCTTGACGTAACCCCCCCCCCCGACGTCACGGGGAGGAGCCCCCCCTTGACGTAACACCCCCGATTTGGGTCATGTTCAAGGTCACCCCCCCCTTCAACCTCCCCCCTTCCGCTTCGGTGACGTCACTTTGCCTTTATAAGCGGGAGCAGTCCGCAGTCTCGTCGCAGTAGCTTGCCGCCCGTTGTTTGGATATACGTCCCAGTGGGTTGCACTCTGCTGCAGCGTAGGTCTGTTAAGTGTGCGTTGGGCCCGACGCGCAATTAAGAGATCCGCGCCCTTGCATGTTTAGTTAGTTTGTTTAAGCATGTTAGATAACGCTTGTAGTTTGCTGCTAGGTAATGTAGTTAGTATAATATATATGTTAGTGTGTGGTATTGGTTTGAAGTGTTTTATTTACTAATAACATATGTACTCCCGGCCCTACAGGTCCCTCAACAACCTTGGTCAAAACTTGGGTTCGCAGCAGCCTGACGCCGGGTGTTTGGGTCTACGTCCCACCGGGTTTCAGTGATACTGTTGACCTTTGCAAAACCGACCTCGGCTGTTTTTGTAAAAGTAACGTTAACTGATTAATTTGTTTCTTTTACATAGTTGCTGGTAAAGTCTTTATTTTCAAAGTAATGTATCTTGTTTCTCATCCTTTTCCTAAACCCCTGACAATAAGGTTCGGCCCTGAAAACCGGCCTTGTCAATAAGATCAATACGGCCATGCAAACCGGTTGACACCACCTATCTCACCCATGAGAAACGTTTGTGAAATATAAAATCAGTCTCTTGTTTAAAATCAGTCTCTTGTTTGTTGTCTTTTGTCCCCTTCCCCAATACAGAGCGGGGAATAGAGCAGTATGTTATGCTCTATTCCCCGCTTTGGCATTATGTCAGATGACCTTGACCTACTGACGGGACTTAGAAAAACCGTCGTTTGATCAAATATTGGAAGAAATGTGGACTTAGAGATATTTCATGCGGACAAGGTTGACACAAAAATGTTGTATTAAAAATAAAAACTGGAGGGGGAAATGTTTTATATACTGCAACAGCGTGGTAAAAATCATCATATCGCTATGGAAGCTGTAGGTGTAAACACTTGGCTTGTTCCTTCCGAGCTTGCTATTTCAGAAGCCTTTCTGTCCATCCTTACTTATGAGTTCCGAGGCATTAAATTAAAAGTAAAGATAGAGCTGAGACCGTTGCATAGAAATGATATGCATTGTATTTTGGTGGAATGGGAATCGCCCTCCGGCATTAATCTTTTCCATTTTATCAAAAGATCGTGCAAGGAGTTTTATGTAAAACGGATAATAGTCTCCCTTGTTTAAACGTAGTACAGCTTGCTTCCAAAGTAAAATGGCAAAGGTAACACCTTTGCTATTTTACAAAATATTTTAACGTGTCCTTGACCCAGTTACCGGACTTGGAGCAATTCAGAGTATGCGATACAGTGTTGGAACAAACTACTGTCGAAGTCCTTGCCCCCCCCCCATGATATATTCCTATAAAAGCGGGAGCAGCCCGCAGAGGGTTCGCAGTCGCAGGCCGACAGCCTAGCTAGCTGTTTGCCCGCGCTGTCCGCAATAGTATCTCTAGTATAGAGTTGGTACCACTGTATATTAAAGATGCTACCTTAGCTTAAGGCATGTCTGTTTATTATTAAGCATGTTAGAATAACGCTTGTAGTTTGCTGCTAGTAAATGTAGTTAGTTTAACTGTAGTTAGTTTGGTGTTGGTTTTAAAGTGTCTTTGAAGTGTTTTTATTTACTAATGAAATATGTACTTTTCTTTCACGTTTTAAAACTGATCTTGGTCAAAACTTTGGTTCGCAGTTGCCTGGCGCCCGTTACTGACCAACGTCCGACTGGGTTTCAGGATGTTGTAGACCTTTGTAAAACCGACCTTGGTTGGTATGTCCTTTTCTTACACGCTATAACTAACCTTGGTCAAAACTTTGGTTCACAGTTGCCTGGCGCCCGTTACTGACCAACGTCCGACTGGGTTTCAGGATGCTGTTGACCTTTGTAAAACCGACCTTGGTTGGTCTTTGTAAAATTAACTTTAACTGATCAGTATGTTTCTCATCCTTTTCCTAACCCCTTACAAAAAGGTATGGCACGAAAACCGACCTTTGTCAATATGGCACGAAAACCGATTGACATTACCCATCTTACCCTCGAGAAACTTTTGAAAATACTCCCTGCAAACCATTTGTAACTTCCTTTTGTTTGGATAAATTAATAAAAGGTTCTGTTATCAGGTTTATTGCCTATAACTGTGACCTTTCTTCAAAATTCACTTCCCTAATACAGAGCGGGGAATAGAGCAGTTTGTGGTCCAAGTGGGAATCACTTACTGCTCTATTCCCCGTTTTGGCAACATGTTCAGATGACCTTGACCCACTTCGGGACTTAGAAAATCTTTGTTTGGTAAGATATTGGAAGATGTATTTATTTCTTACAACAAACCCCCCCCCCTACTCAAGGTCAGAACCATTTGGGTGGGGGCTCAACTAGTTTGGCTGACTCGGGTATAAAAGAAGTTCCCCATCACTGGTAAAATCATTCTGCTGATTGTGCTTGCTCACACAGGATCATGGCGCATATCAGAAAACAGACCAAACCGATGAAATTTAACGTGAAGAAAACGCCGCTGGTTTTACCCACTACCTCTTCAGCACCAACTTCTTCTGCCCCGTCTATACTCCGCCAGGTTTTATCATCGCCTCCTTCTACATCATCCTTCGGCCCTTCAGATATACTCCGCCAGTCATTATTATTATCTTTAATTCTTCCGGAGAAGATGACTGATTCACCGCACGATTCTACATCAAAGTATTCGCAGTCTTCTCCATCAAAGTTTTCGCCATCTTCTCCATCAAAGTCTTCGCCATCTTCCCCATCACCAAGGTCAAGGTCTTCTTCTTCATCGAGTTCGAGGTCATATTGTTCATCACCAAGGTCAAGATCTTCTTCATCTTCATCTTCATCGATTTCGAGGTCATCTTGTTCATCATCAAGCTCAGGGTCTTCTTCGACATCGAGCTCAAAGATATCTACAACACCCACCAAGCCTTTAACTACTGGACCAAAAATCATTTCTCCAATCGTCACTCCACCTTCTACAAGTCTTCGTCCTTCAGTAATTTGCACAAGTATTAACCGTCCTTCAGAAAGATTTAATGAGCTAAAATCGTTGAGGAGGAAGTGTATGCTTCCTGCACAACAATGTGGTTATGTATTTAAAAAAGGTGCAAAGAAAGGTCAACGTTGTGCTAAATCCTGTGTCTTAAATGAGGAAGTGTGCGGTTCTCATTTAAAACACAATGCTAACGTTTCTCTTTCTTCACCACACCTAACAGTGAAACCATCCAAGATTCGGATTAATAGGCTTATTAAAAATAAACAATACTACTTTGTTAAAACAATGGGCTTTGCAAAAGTACTTTTAAAGTGTGGAGATCAACGCTACATTTTAAAATTACCTAGAGGCATGTTTCATCCTCCACGCCCAACCAAAAAAGACTATTTAATCCGAGTTGATTCGGGGACCGACATCAAATTTTAATAACTGTTGGGAAGTAATAAGTAAATATCAAAATCTCTCTGAGAATTACATTGACAATTTTAAAGATAAACTAGACTGGGATGTGTTATTCAATTACCAACGATTAAGTGGCAAGTTTCTAAGGGAACATGACAACTATTTAAAGTTTATTCATTTTACCGAAGACAACAATACCATAACCAGCGGAGAAACATCTGGAACATCTTCAATTACACCTTATTTCTATTTTTACTACTTTTATTTAATATGTCTACATTTAATTAATAAATCCATTTCTATATAATAAATGGATTTTAAACAGTATATAATACAAGAAACCAAAACTGATATTACATTCATTGTAAAACATTTATAGAGTGCACCTACTGATTGTAGGTTTTGCTATAAATAGTCATGTCGAGGGTTAAACGCATCAGTCATAATCGAGAGAGATTACAGAGAGGAAGGGGAATAGCATCAACAGCATTTTCTCTATTGAGTAAACCGGTTGGAGCTATAGTTAACAAGGCGATTGATTTATTACCTGTGGAATTAGATTTACCTGGAGGATATCAATATTGTGGTCCTGGAACCAAATTAGAGAAACGTCTTGCTAGAGGAGATCCTGGAATAAATAAGCTCGATCAGGCTTGTAAACAGCACGATATAGCGTATTCCAAATTTGGTGATACTAAAAATAGATCAATAGCGGATAAAGCACTTGCTGAGAAAGCTTGGCAAAGAGTAAAATCTAGTGACGCGAGTATTGGTGAAAAAGCAGCGTCTTTAGCAGTAACTGCAGCAATGAAAGCAAAAACTACGTTTGGAGGAGGAAAGAGAAGAAGGCGTGGGAAAAACCCCGCTAAGAAACAAGGAGGTAATATCAGAAGAAAACGTCGATCTACCAGTGGTAAAGCTAAAAAGAAACCAACAATATGGTCAATGATAAAAAAGGGAGGAGGATTATACCTAAGACCGTATCGGGTGTATTAAATAAGAAAGAGCAATTAATAATTAAAAACAAAGAATTGACCAATGAAGAACTGATTACATATGCTTCTTGTTTGAAAATCCCATTTTTTAGAGGGGTATTTATGAAAGATGAATTACCGGTTAAAATGTGGAAAAATGAGACTGGTATTGTAAATTTGGATAATAGTGAAGGATTAGGCACTCATTGGGTGTGTTACAAGAAACTTGGTAAAACCATTTATTATTTCGACAGTTTTGGAGACCTTCCACCACCAAAAGAACTTCAACAATACTTTCGTGCGGCAGAACATGTTTTTTACAATCGTACAAGAAAACAACCTGATGATACATCCATTTGCGGTCATTTATGTTTAGACTTTTTAGCTAAAAGTGTTAGTCAACTTTAAGATGTCTTCGTATACAGTGTCATTAACCGGTAACTCATGTACTTTGCGCAGTATTCTGTTTCCAGCGCTACGTTTGCAAAAAGGAAGACTATGGGAAGCCGCATTATTGGATTTAACAACATATAACTCTATTCCAAACGTTAGTGAAGGAATTAATAACAAAATACATTATTACAAGACAAAAGATGATAAAGGAAAGTATTCAGCTTTGGAAGAATTCAGTTTACCAACAGGAGTTTATGAAATTGATAATATAAATGAAGTTATACAAAAACATATGGGAAAAGAAAATATAACGATAAAAGGCAATAACAATACAATGAAAGCCGAAATTACGTCTAAGTATTATATTGATTTTAGTCAAGAACATTCAATTGGTAGTTTATTGGGGTTTTCTAAGGAAACAAAAGTATTAGAACCTAATAAAACTCATTCTGGGAATAAAACTGTGACGATCATCAAAGTTAATAGCATAGACATTACATGTAACATTATATAAGGATCCTACAGAGATGGAGAAAATCGTCATATATTACACACATTCTACCCATCAGTTGCACCAGGTTTCAAGATAGTAGAAAAGCCTCAAAACCTTGTGTACCTACCGTTAAACACCAGTTTCATTTCAGACATCGTGCTGAACATAGTGGATCAAGACGGAAACCTTATTGACTTTAGAGGAGAAGCTATTACTGTAAGAATACATATAAAATCATCCGCTTAGACAATGGGGTTATCATTTAGAAAGAGAGAGCCAACCAGCAAAGAGGTCAGTAGCTCATCAGCTGTAGAAGGATTAACAAGTGACAACATTCGTTTTCTAGAAGAAATTGGATTAAAGGTCATTAACAATGGATATACTGGATATAGCGCAGGGTCCAACATTCGACGAGACCTTATGGGAAAAGGAATATCACACGCACAACCCTTACGCTTCGTCCAAATTAAACAATAACGATGAAATAAGGATTCCTATACAACAACAAGACATTTATACTCTTCCATGCGAAAGTTATTTATATATTGAAGGAAAAGTAACAAAAACTGATGGTTCCTCTTGGAACCACTGTTCCGTTCATAAATAATCCTATGGCATTTTTGTTTGACGAGATTAGATATGAAATTTCAGGAGTTACAGTCGATTCAACAAAAAAGGTTGGAATTTCCAGTACATTGAAAGGATTAGCGTCTTTAACACCAAATGAGAAGAATCTGTTAGCTGTTGCAGGATGGGTTGCACCAGACAAAAGTACAATCGCTCCTGACTCTTCGGGAAACTTTGATTTCTACGTACCTTTAAGATTACTCCTAGGATTTGCTGAAGACTACAGAAGAATAATAATAAATGTAAAACAAGAACTAGTTTTATTAAGATCATCAAACGATAATGATATTATTAAAGCAGCTGCTGGAACAACTGATGCCAATTTAGACTGGAAATTAACATTAGACAAGATTGTTTGGAGAGTACCACATGTGCGACTAAATGATGAACACAGGATTACATTACAGTAGAACCTCGATAGTTCGACACTCGATAGTTCGACAGTGTGTACCCTTCGACATAAGCCGTGACGATATGACATGACAGTAGCGGCGATCGATAGTGTCCTTGACGGGTTCACCCTTCCTTGATCCAATAAACGGGCGAGTCCTTGATGGGAGCTCGCTTAGTGTTTTCACGAACAAGCGCTACCGCCTTTTCTATAAATTACTTCCTTCTTACCCCCTACCCCGTCCTATCATCCCCCTTCCCCGCCCTTTCCGGTAAGTATAGGTCAAGTCAGTTCGCTCGAGGCGCTACGGGAGTTAAACACGTTTTTGATACTTTTGTGATACGCTATTATTGTTTTTCTGATCATAATACTCCCTGTGTTAAAATGTTCCATATACTCCCTATAGTTCGACATTTCGATAGTTCGACACCCCTTTAGTCCACAAAGTGTCGGACTATCGAGGTTCTACTGTATTAAGAAAGTTAAAATCAGATCGAGACATTGTAATGCCATTCAGAAGCTGGGAGTTTCATGAATACCCCGTTTTACCTACAACACAACGGCATACATGGACTGTCAAAACTTCTACTCATTTGGAAAAAGCGAGATATGTAATATTTGGATTACAAACGAAGAAGAAAAGTATAATAACTGAAAATGCTGGTGAATTTGACCATTGTAAATTAACAAACTGTAAAGTGTTCCTGAATTCACAATTGTTTCCCTACGTCAACTTTAATATTTCTTTTGATAAAAAAAGATACAGTGTTTTATACGACATGTACGCTAGGTTCCAAAATTCATATTACGGCAAAACAAATACACCTCTACTATCTCCCGTACAGTTTGAATCGAAAGCTCCGATTGTTGTAATTGATTGTTCCAAACAAAATGAATCTGTAAAATCGTCTAGTGTTGATATAAAAATAGAAATGGAATTTCAAAAAAACGTACCTGCAAATACATCTGCGTATTGTTTAATTTTGCACGATAAAATTGTTACATACACACCGTTGACCGGTATTGTAAAGACAGTATTTTAAAACGTTGTACCACCACCGGCACCGCCACTGTCGCTAACCTATAAATAGCGGAGCAGCAATGCAGGTCTTCAGTTGATCGTCTATCGGCGCATAGGTAACATCTTCTACAAAATGAGTTCTCCATCTGTTGTACAAGGTGATGCAGAGGTAGCACCGTTATTGGAACGTGATAATACTAGTGAAGCAGAAATCATCAAGGAAATAACTGCATTTTTAAAGTTTGGTAAAAGAGATAGAGAGGAGGAAATTAATGCAGACCCATCAAAGGTAGTACCAAAGAGGAAGAAGAAAGTTGAAGAAAATATTCCTCCTCACATTTTAACTGAAGTTTTTCTGCGAATCTTTTACCCCATCTCAGCATGCATCAGTAAAAGTGTATCAGTTGGATTGATGAAATCATTGGATTATTCCCCTACAGTAATACTACACCATGGAACAAAAAAGGTTTTATTTTCGCAAAATGCTTGGGAATCATTTTTGAAACATGTACATTTAATAGAATGTTATTTAACTAACAGTTTGTGTGGAAGGAAAACACATATTCGACTTTTGGATTGTGACAATGAAATCGATATTGTTAAACATCGCGGACAACTACAAGTGCGAATTAGAGACTTGACCCAACATAAAAATAAGATTCTACTCTCACGTGAAGAATTCTACGTTTTAAACTACGCAACAGAACCTATTACAAGGTACATGAGACAGTTGGTATTTGCAAGCGCTATTATTAAAGAATATTTGGTCGATACTTTGGAAAAACAACCTGATAGCACCATCGTGTACGGACCTGTGGATACATCTATTTTTAATAGAATACCTCATGAAGTTTGCATGTGGAGAAAGTTAAAGGATTTTGAACCACTTGTAGAAATCGCTACAGAAGCTACAGAAGAAACAACACAGGAAGAAGAAGAAACGGAGAAACAAGAAGAAGAAGAAAACGAAACACAAGAAGAAGAAGTTAAAAAAGACTAAAGTTTGACTTAGTAAAGAAGAACACACGTGGGGTAGGCCTATTGGGGACGGTGCCCACGTTAAATATACACCAACGCGCCTGCAACTGTACGGCCTGGTATTTAACCTACCGTGGTGTGGAAAACAGTTTAGTTGATCGCTAGGTGCCATGATGAGCGGAGGGGATGAAGAAGTGAGTGTAAAGCCTTGTGTAATAGAATTTCAAGCATTTCGAAATAATGATGATAGGTTTATTATCAAGGAATTAGTAATTTTAGACTTGCTTACATTTGTAGCCTACCCATTCACGTTTGAAGCTCCTTTTTCCTTTAACAAACTTAACACCAAAGCGAAAAGTACAAACAAATGGATAACAAACTACTTTCATCACATACATTGGTATGAAGGATTTATAAGCTACAGTAATCTGCACAGTATTATGTTTAACTTTTGCAAACAATATTCACATATATACACAAGAGGATTAGAAAAAAAGAACTGGATACAAAAGTACACGCACGGCAATGTTTTCGATATAACTATCAGTAAGGACTTTAACATTAATCTCGGTAATATTTGTGTCGCTGCAAAAGATTTTAAACACGGTCAAACAAACTGTGCATTGTACAACACATATCGTTTGGCTGCTTACTTGAAACAAACGCAGGAATGTGGTGGGGGTAGCGGAGAACAGAAATGTGGTGGGGGTAGCGGGGCCTATAAATACGAGGAGACAACACCGCTCCAGCACGAGTATTATTCGAGACTCCGAAGAGGCAACATCACAGAAGACACCACAACCACCACTGACGAAGATGGCATCACAACAGTTTCTACAAACACTGGTTGATCAATTCAACACTCATTCAAAATCCGACCTTCTGCTAACTAAAAAGTGTTCAGAACTAAAAGAACAAAAACACTACATTATTCATAACATCAAGAAAGTGGAAACCACACATGGAGAAGCAATTCTAGTTTCATTGAGCGAAGGACCTTTCACTCCAGGAGATGAGCCGAAGTTTCAAGTATTTCTTCCAAAACGATTTGTTCAACTGCTACAAAATGAAGATTTGCGAGATATTCAACCGGGGACGTTGTATTTGGTACCACACGGTGTAAGCGGCAACAACTCTACGGAACTCACTCTGCACATCACGCATATTTGTACATAATGTCTCTGTTTGTATTTCTCTGTTTGTATTTCTAGTCATTAATGTTAGACTTAAGCTTATTGTATTGTAAGATGTTTGTTTAATAAAGAAAAGAAAAAAAAAGAAAAAAAGAAAAACAGCAACACAGCAGTATATTATTTTATATACTGCTGTGTTGCTTTTTTTAAATTCAAATGGGTGACCTTGAACTTTCATTCAGGGTTAACTTATGCAGAGGTATAAAAGAGAGGGAGCAGTGAAGTTAGTCTCAGTCTTGTCTAACACACGCTGCAGCTAACATGTCGGTGCCACCTATGAACAATTTATTTTTCGATAACAATTTGAAGACATATTGTTGCGAGTTACAATGTTTTAAAATACCAGGCGATCAAGTTGACGGGAAAGCTTGTCGTAAGTGCAAGTGTTTTAGCTATTGCATATGTAGATGTAAAACGTATCAAATGAACCGACAAGATAAAATACAAGAATTACGCCGACGGCTTGCATTACTTTGGCGGCGAATGGAGTAGCAACCATCTGCCGCGCACTTGCCACCTGCCGCCTACCATCTGCCGCCTGCCATCTGCCGTCCGCCATCTGCTCCGCCCCACCACACTTTTACCCCCACCATTTAGTACGAATACAACGCTAGCTTGTGAATAGTCAGTACACCTCCGGCTCTCGACCGGTGAACATCGAGCTCTTCACAAAATAACAATATCGCTCGCCCCGACTGTGTGTTCCCTGCGGTCACAAAATAGGCAAGGAACACACAGTCGGGATGGGCCGATTGGACAAACAAGCGCAACACTTGAAGACTGCGTCTGACGGCTGCGACTCCGGATCAACAACATCGATGACGACAAACAACGGGGAACTATTGTAAACATAAATTATTGTAAACATAACTTATTGTAAATAAAAAGAAAAGTAAAAATAAAGTTAAATGAAATAGTACTACCTCGCACTCGTATAGTTCGATTGCTTCATTCGATTGTTTTCATTCGATATTTTTATCAAATGAAAACTATCGAATCACAATCGGATTTTACGCGTGCGAGGTAGTACTTTTTTTAAATTACCTCCCCGTGACCTTGACCTTTAAACTTTCCCTCATTACGTCACAAAACCGCCTACGTCACTGGCTCAGCCTCAGATAACGTATTTCATGACGCAGCGCTTCCGGTCACGTGACCGGAAGCTGTCAATCAAGTGAGCCAGAAGTCCCCTTTCGCCACTACTGTCCATATTTACATAGGAATAAGTATGCAGGTTTGCTGCTGCAGTGAATTCATGCGGATATTAATAAATCTAAACCAAATTAAGCCATATATTAAGTTTTGTCAATTACGTTCATAATTAGTCAAGATATATTTACTTATTCTCTATAAGAATAACATTAGACAACGTACTGTTTTTAGCACTATCAATATCTCAGTCACCAATTGACGTAGATCACTGATCTAAACGCCATTGTTTGATTGTTTAAGCTGAATCCAATGGTGTAAACGAAAATTTGATTTAAAAAATATATATATAAATGGGGAAAATATTTTTGAGATATAACTCCACTTAAAACCCATTAAGTGCTTACGCACGCAAATACATATAGAAAAAATGGTGTTTTTTTATATCTAGGGGCCTCAAAATGAAAATTTATCATGGTCTTGGCTTAAGTATTGGCTTAAGTCTAACCTACAGTAATAGCTTATCCCTATAGGGGAAATAGTGTTGGACATATCAGTTATTCTTTGGTAACAGTGAAAACCGATATGGTTATTGTGAAATATCAGTGTTTGTATCAGTGAAATTCGGTGATTTCTCTTACCAGTATTAGTATACGGTTCCAGTGAATATGTTGAGCCATGACATTGTTTCACCGATCTTTCTGGCGGTGATTTCTGTTCATAATCCCAGTTTACGGGTCTGGTGATCGTGTACCCGAGCCATTACATTGTTCAGAGTCGGATTAAGTATAGGCTACATAGGCACTTGCCTAGAGGGTTCGTAACGCAGGTTGAACCTAAAGGCCTACAAATCCTACAAACGGCCCTGAATTGTTTCACTGTCCTCGCTGACCCTTTTAAATATTGAAATGTAGCTTACAGTTTAAAACCAGTTTATTACTTTGTTACTGTTAAACTAAAAGGTCAATTTGGTTAAAACAAACTTATGTATTGTATTAAACTATTTATTACTTTACAATATTATGATATTACTTAACCAACATAATTATTAGCCAATATTATTGAATGTAGTGTAAACTTTAGATAATAACAATAGTCAAGCTACTATAGTGGTCTTTGCTGCTATCCCCTGTCATTTACTGCAATTAAAAACGTCGAAATTGTTTTTTAAGGATTTATTTATTGTAAGTAAACACTAACCCTGGCAGATGACAGATATACAATACGGTTATACGGGATATAATAAACGGTGGGAAACAAAAACGACCCACCCAATCGTCTGTAGTACCAACATTGGCCACTCAGCAATGTCTGGTGGTGGCTGTACCAGACATTAGCGCCGTAGCGTCAGATATCAGGTATGGCGTTTGGTGCGGTACAACAATCACCGATCACCGAAAATCACTGATACCGCAAACTTTCCAGTCACAGTTCTTTCGGTGATTGTGGAATATGAGTAAAAAATATCAATTCTGTTATTTAAGGCCCTTCACTAAGGAGAACCACGCTAAAATAAAACTGATGGGTTGGTTTACCGGCCACTCCCATCCATACACACAGAGTCGGTTTTCGGGGCACTCTCTACATGAACAGGAACCTGTTTGCTGGCCATGCTCCAATAAGGAGAGGTTTCAACATTCATTTGACACAGTTTAAAAATATTACCTGATTCCCGGACTTCGGAAACCAAACCAAAAACTTTGTGATTGTTTAGATTTTAGATTTATTCCGAAAACATGTCTCCCTATCTTGCATCTATTCATGCGCCCAATGTTTTGAGCTGCGATAGAGTGAGTACGAAGCTCTCCGGTCATATAGGCCTAGGACTTTTGAAGTATTGGTTTCATTGAAATTAAATGAATAATGAAAAATGAAATGAATAAATTTTTTATTTTTGTACAGCATATTTACAACAAGTTAACTTACACAACCCTATTCCAGAGAAACCAAAGATTAACTTTTTCTTAAATATAAATATAGTCTTTCAGAAAGAATAGACTTATAAATAACTTATAAACTCACTTATAACTTCGACTAAGACTTTATTCGCTTTATTTAAACTCGTATATATTAGGTTAACAAATTTGCCGTTACTTTTTATTGGCACACCTATAAATACACATTGTTAATGTTACTTGTCATAAATAAAATGCAAATAAAGAAATATTATAACAAATTACATTAATTTAAAATCATACCTCTTATATCAGGGTCCACCTGTACTGCCAAGCTTCCTGTGAAACTTTGCTAACCGTAACCAGTCCTTACCATAAGATAAGCAAACAAATACTCACTAGACAATTCCGCTATTTAAACCATTTCTAACGAACATACTTAGTTACTGGACAAATGGCTTTTAAATTAAAAAGTCCTCTGTTACGTTTTTGTTACATAAAGAACATAAACAATTGTTATCAACTAACCAAGGCTACTTATCAGCTAAGCAACTTATAGTTCAACCAAATCCCCCCTACACTTCAAATCACGCCTAATTGAATTTATGTCTAATTCCTTATAGTCCAGTAGAATTGTACTCTTGTCATGCAAAAGATAAATTAGTTTTGATTTTTAGGTATGTTATATGTATCGACCCCGTGATGAAAAATCCAAGTTTTCGACCTCGTAGCCCTTGTGCTTTTTCCGTCATCTTGAACAATCGTCTAAGAATTGTACTTTTTTTACTATTTCCTTAATAACTCGCTTACAATGTGTCGTAGGCTAAAGTACATTCGCACCATTTTTAAAGATTATAAAGTTTCCTACAAGATGAATGTATGATTTTGGGCAATCTTGAATACATGGGAGTGAAAAATTATACGTTTTAAATGAGTAAACAAATTTAAAAAAGGTAAAAAACTGGAACTTATCTCCTTCCAGTTCAACTAACTAATTTTTTATGAGTTCTAGGGTAAAATGGGTAAGAGGTTAATTTGTAGGAAACAAAATTTCCCATAATCTACATGTAATATAATGTAAAATATGTCCAACAGATGCATAGAAACAAAGGGTCTAAATTTAAATAAAAAGTTAAAATATTGAAAAAGCATCATTTAAGCCCGGATTTATTAAATACCTATTGTTGCTTACGTTTAACGTTGGATGTGTTATTGATAAGTCTTAGTCAACATGTTACATACTGAATTAAAAAACAAATTGCTTCTGGCTTAAGAATATTAAGAAAAAATATGTTAAAGTACGTTAAGTAAAATATTTAACGTTCAAATTAAGTTAGAATAATACTATATCGATCCGTATAGTCAATGGTAAAACTAAGAAATCACTATATGGTTGATGATAATCTGTGAAAAACATTACTAGTTAGACTGTATTACTTTAAAAACAAATTATTTATCGCATTGCAAATTTCAGCACAATTTTTGTTTACATCGGTATATATTAATTGTACCTTTATTTGTATACAAACTAATATTAGCTACATAATAATATTAAATTAATCCACCAATAAAAAGTAACAAATTAATCTAATTAAAAATGCTTAAATATTTCAACATAAATAAACACAAACACACACATGCGTTAATTCAACACAAACAATTTACGTTTCACAATATTACCCTTATGTCTAATTAAAGATTTTCACAGATTAAGTTAAAACAAAGTTCATTCTTACTTGACAACAAGTGTTATGTACCCAAAAACAAAATATATATAAAATATCAATTTAGTCGGAACTTGTAAAATAAAGAAAATAATTATATATTTATATTATTAGATTAAGGACAAATCTTCCAGAGAACCCTTTTTTAAATTTTTATGACACAACGTGTTTTTGCTATTATATAATCTGCCAGGTGTATAAAAATCACATAGAATCTCGCCCAAACCAATACGAATTTCGTCGAAGGCAGCGATAGGTATTCGCGGCTGACGTAGAGAGCCACGGCGGGAAATGGTTGCGCCCAAACCCAAACGTGAAAAATTCACAGCGGGCAAGCTTAATGGAAGCGGGACTGTTTTTGGCCGTTGTCCGACCGGTCGGAGATCAGAGGATACTTTGACATTCTGTGAGTGGTGAGGTTTGTTGTTTACAACCGTGTATTGTTTAGCTGAAATTTGTTTAGAAATTTTGTATATTATATACTTTATTCTGTATGACGTTGGTAATAAAGATTTAAAAAATCTGAAGAAAATGGACAACATTTGGAAATAACATTTGAAGATAGGAACATAAGAAAGGACAAAGGAAGAGATTTGAATGCTTAAGATTACATAATAGTTAACATAATATGTTAACATAACATAATAGTTAAAGTTAAAGTATGATATTAAAGAGAAAAATATTATGTACAAATCTACCTTTTTACTTTTTCTAACTGAGTTGCATTTACAAGCCAATGTACAAAAAAAGAGCTTTTTCAAACTACAACAACTTAACGACAGAAATATTACGACGTAAACATTATTTTGAAATTCTAAAAACGAGCAAGAGTAGAACTAACTTTCTTCTGTCAAATCCTGTTTATAGTATGTTGATAACATAACTATCTATCTTAGCTGCAAAAAGGGATCCTGCGGATCTCCGCAACGCACCTTTTCCCTATCTTAACAATGTCTTTTCACTCGGCGGCGCAGATTTTTTCGTAGGGTAGACCGGAGCCTTAATGTTTTAAATTTGTTTTTTAATTATGTTGTAATGTCTTTTTAGTATGTTTAATTAATATGTAAAATATTTCTAAAGTTGCATCATTCCCTTGGCCGAATATAGATGAGCAAGGATTGACGGGACGGATTGGCAATAGTGTGGATGGTTAGTTCTCTAACGCTCATATTATTACGGCTGATTATTTGAGTTTTGAAAATAAAACAACTAGGTACTTGCCTGGATTCTTCCAAGGCTTGGAGAAATAATACAACGTGTTATAATGCTTTTCGCAGATTATGATCAACCATATAGTAATTTCTTAGTATTACCATTGACTATACGGATCGATATAGTAGGCCTACTAACTTAATTTGAGTATTAGCTATTGAATATCAGTTCAATCATAACAGAGGTTATAATCTCGAAATATCGAGTTTATAATGAAAGATGAATACTCCAAATAGCTTATATTCATCTCTTGTAGACAGCAAGCCTCAATTCAATAAACTTCATTTCGTTTGAGAATTCATCCTACTGCTGACAAGGATTAAAGGGAAAAGCCCTTTTGTGCGGTAATAGTGTTTTGAAATAAATTTAATTGGGGATCTCTTATACATTTTCCTCATTCATAAACTAAACAGGAGCTACATTTTAAGATTAACTATAATTAATTTGATATGGCGTTTGAGGTGAATATTCTTTTAAGTCGAAGGACCTTTGAATATGATTAAAAGTATGATATCACCGAAAGGTAATTTAATCACTCAAAATCATATTTATTCATTTTTTCAAATTAAACTGTTTTTTGAATAATGTTGCTAAAACTGTGGCGGAGACAGAAGTCTAAGAAGTGGATTATAGGCTACTATTTATATACAACAAATTAATGGATGTTTACCTAAAATATAGTTTGTACCAATGAACACCAACAGATAGGTTTTGCAAGAAAGGTTTACGGGTTATCAATAGTGTGTTGGTGTGAAACAGCTACCCAGCAGATCTGACGTTTTTTTAAAGGGGCTGCACTTCTTTGTTAATTTATTTATATTTTATAATTTTGAGATCAGTTTATCGTATTTGGCTATAATTAGCAGAAATACATAATATTAATATTTACGTACATTGTGCGTACTGTGCTCTTTACATTCTTAGTTGCTTTTTAAATGAGAATTATAAGGCAGTAAAATGTATAAAGAAAGTAAAAAAATTAAAAAAGGCACCCATCTAACATGTTCTTTTCTTTTTCCCGTTAATTTTAATTTGAGTTACAAAGGTCGGGAGCGTCATAACTTCTCTTGAATAAACTAGATTTCAACTGATTTTGTTTTGTTAGGTTTTGTGTAGCTTAATGAGGTTAAGTTTTGAAAATCAGACTAATTTTGTTTCGAAAATTCATTAAAACGGTAAAACTGTTTTGCATCAAAATTAATTTTGTCTACATTTTAAGCTATTTCAGTCCATCTGATAGGAACTACAACATTTTGCAACATAGTTTTCCGTAATTTATTTTACTTGTAAACTATTTATCAGGTGTATTGTCATTTGTTTCACCACATAAATTTACCCAGCAATACATGTCGTTAGCAATGTCTACCTAGGGTTCTGGGTTCTAGGCTTCTAGGCTAAACAGTTAAGAGGATTTACGTGCCGTGTTGCATCTGCCATTAGAATTTCAATGTCAGTGGCTTATAGTGTCTAGTTGGAGACCAAGCTGAACGTGAGCTCGACACAAACATCAGCAACTGGGTCAGCAGTTCCCACCTCAGCGGGTTTTGCTGATATCGATATCAATCACTTCTACCCCGACTAAACACTCTAACACACACGACCTAGAACCCTAGAGGACAAGGTAAGAATCATTTGGCCTTTAATACCAATTAACACGTGAACCTCGTGAAGTTAAATTAATGTTTAGTTCAGATATTGTTATAAAGTGTATTTTAATTTTTATTCATAAAAACATTTGAGTCGTATTTAAAGGTAGAAAACAACTTGGCAATGTTTTTAGTTATTATACTTTATATCCTTAATACTTGTATAATATTTTATGTGATACTAGTAAAAGTAAAACACATTATAGATATAAATCTTATTTTTAGGATACGGAAAAAATGTTTTAAACAAACACTTGTTGTCTACATGATGAACTGAATAAACTTTTCTTGTATCTAGGAGTTGCATCAATATGAAGAGTTTTTCAAATGTACCACTTAGACAAGAACTATAACACAAATTAATCTTATGTTGTTATCTTATAATTTGTTTCTGATTGTATCCGTTTATAAGCAAATGGAACTGTACTCAAAACAATTAATTTAGCAGATGTCATAAACTTCACTTTTTATTGGGAGTTTATGACTGACAATTTTAATTAATTCATCAATTCAAATAGTTATATAAATATAAATATTTTGAAGACACAAAAAACACAAAATTATTAGGGAGTGGTTTTAAAACTTAAATTTATAAATTATGTAAACAAATCAAACAGGAAGTTAAACAGACTAATAAACATTATTTATTTCCAAAAACAAATTATTTAAGGTTATTATTAATGTAGAAACTTAGTCAAAGTAAGCTAAATTTACAATATGTTATGTACATCTTATGTTTATTTATATAAGTATCTTGACAGAACTAAGGCACTGTTTCAGTCGGTATTACATCTTGATTGGCTTTAGTACCGTATGCACACTGTACATTGGTTTGGGCTATTATATGAGACATTTACAATAACCTCTATGTTATTAATCACACTAAGCAGTATGTATTTAGGTTCCTATCAGAGAATAAAATTTAATAAATGGTTTTTGTTTTCGTAGCAACAAAAATGTACAATGTGGTGAAAACCCCGCAGCTTCTTCTTTCACTTCTTTGTTTACTTTCCGTTAATTTAATTAAAGACTGTTTTGCATTAAAAGGATTACTGATGAAGATTGCTTCCCTTTATAAAATTATCTCTCACAATTTTACTTTGACATAATTCCCCTTTCATAAGCAGTGGTGACTAAACAAAATGTATGTTTGGGTATTAAAAAAATCAGAACAGTTAGTACACAAATCTGAGATTTTTGTAGAATAGTATTTTGTTTCTGTTACACCGCAGTGCCAAATGTCTCGAAACGCTGACTTTCTTATTACTAATTATAGTATTTTTAAAAGTTAATCTCAGTAGAAGTATTATAATATGTAACACTATGCCACGAAGAATCAGCTGCGAAACACTCACTGACTGCTAGACCTTGCTAGGCACTAAACAGTGTTAAGACTTGACTGACTATGAGTCTTTGCCAGGTGCAACATTAGTACAGAGCGAACAGTCTAACTTTCTGGCGTGACTTAATGTTATTAAACGTTGTCTAAAGAACTAGAGATGAATTTTCTTGTGAGTTTCTGAGAGTGTAGCTTACAAACACGTTTTCAAAGAATATATTAAGTTATAACCTCTATGATATTTCTATACTGATAAACTTCTGGATCAATAACTTCGTACTATGACTAGTTTGATAAATTCCTGCGTAAATGGATCTATAAACTACAAACTTCTTAAGAGAACGTTCTACTTAAGAGTAAAATACAAATGGAGGTTCCCAATTAAACCCGAATTAACGCCACATTATTCGTTCTTAATACAATTTATTTATTCTAAATGTATGGATAAACTACGTCGAAAGTGTACAGTGGAGAGTACAGATAGAGTTCTCCACGCTAATGGTACCTATATTTTTTAATTTTCTAGTTGGGTGAAGCTTTCACTTAAGGTGGGTTCCGAACCACCTGACCGCGGCATTAACAGAGAGCTAAGCCATTGGTGAAGCGAAAATCAGCCTTGTAATCACAGCCTCGCGTTCTAACTAGTACATCAGTCCAACGTGCCCATTCGACCATATTTTTTAAACAGTCTCGATTCTTGTGTTCCGGATGATTCGGAAGGGCATTCGGTTCGACCAAAAAACCCTTAAGCTGGGTTTTCCTAGGCGCGGAATTTTTCGGCAGCGGAGAGCGGAACGCGGAAAGCGGAGAACGCTGGCCTTTCCTCGTCATGAAATAAAATGGCGCTGTTTTCCTAGGCAGCGGAATTGTTCCGCGCCGCGCCGCGGATTAACTTTGTCTGCTCCCGGAGCAGAGGAGTCCGCTCTACGCCGCGGAATAGTGTTGAGGTTAAACTGGTGTCCTGTGATTTTGTGTTGACAGAGTGAGTTCGGATAAATTTATGGCGTCAGATGACGAGAAATTTGTTGAATGAATACAAGGTCATACAACTATCTGGAGTACGACAGGTATCATAACCAAAATTAAATCATTACAAAAATAAACGTACTTATAAAATAACATAACACTTGTTATGTACAGTACATAATAATGTACTATTGTTTTAGCTTAAATAGTAGACAGTTTTATTGTGTTTTAAAAGTAAAATCTCAATTGTTTAAAACTGAAAAACAAGTTATAACCTTTTATTTCTGATCTTTTACATATTATTGCTACACGGCAATTGGTTGAGGAGTTATTGAAAATACTAAACACAGTACGTTGTCTGTTGAAAAAGACCTACGTTAAGAACATGTCATTTTATTTTATTGCCCTTGGTGTTATCTCCTTAACAGTCACAACCAAAATGAGCTAGGTTATTCCGCAAAATTGAAAAAGTCTGCGTCTAGGAAAATAGAATTCCGCAACGAGCGGAAAATCTCCGCGATCCACGCTTCGCTGCCGAAAAGTTCCGCGCCTTAGAAACCCTAGTTTTATTGTGTTTAGTAGGGGGAATAGTTTGAGGCGTCCTGGAAGAGTTGAACTTGTAACCACCGAGTTACCGCCTCCAGATGATGCTTATGCTCCTGCTGTGCTGTGCCCTGGGGGTGAGTGCCTCGGACTACCCTCCTCCCCGGGAGCTCTACACCCTCTCCTGGACCGGCGCCCCTATGGTGTGGCCCAGCGAGGCGGCCAGGTCGCTGTACAAGTCCGCGGGCAACTTCGACCCTAGCCACATGGTGGGCACAAGGTTCGCCCTGCTCAGGGATCAGGTAACAATCGCCGTAGTTCAGACTTGTTAATTAGTTTGTAGTCGTATTGCTAAAACATATGCATTACTATTGCAGTCAACTGCACACTGTTAAATAAATTTTATATTTCTGTCAGAAAGTAAGTTGCTGTTGTTTTGTTTTCGTCTTGATTATCTAGAATAAGTATATGTTAGATTTCGACAGCACAGCTTTTAAATTATAATGTAATTTTCTTTAGAATAAGAGGAATATGTTATCACGATTTTAATTTTGATGTAGTTATAAATATGTTTTTAATGACAGTTTTGGCAATTTTATGATATCTAATGAATCATTTGTATGTCTGCTGAAAAGTAAAATTCCCGAATCTTGAATCAATGGCAACTGACACAACTAAGTTAGACTTTGTAATACCCTTTATCCTTAATATCCTTAAAAATACAAACGTTAATCAGTGCAGGAATTAAATTAATAAAAATACACTTATTTTGGATGACTGTTTAAGATGGTTAAACATATCGTAACAGTGTTGCTTGGGTTTCTTCGAGTAAATTGTATTTAAAAAGTATACAAATTCGTTTTCCGTAACTTGCCGTATAATTAGCGACCTATAACTCTGTTCGGGAGGTCGTGTTTCAATCCCCGAAAGTTCTACTACTGTATGAGTTGGGACCGGTTTCCCTTAAGCGTGTAAGGGATACTCTAAATAACAAAAAAGCCTCTTGCTTAGATAGACAAGAAATCAATGTTGAGATGCTGTTGGGCATCTCGCTAGCCTATCGGTTAGTGACTTGGACTTTGGTTAAACGGGTCAGGTGTCAAACCCTAGGATGTCCACAGCAATTTGAGGGCGTGGACCTCTTTCCCTAAAAGAGTTTGTGTGCTCTAATAACAAAAATGAAGTTGGCGTTTGGATAAAAAAAATCTACACCAACCGACTGTTTTCAACATGCTATCTTCCACTATTCCAGGTGTTCATCGCATTCCCACGTTACCTGGACGGGGTGTGCGCCACCCTGGCTCGCAGCTCCCTCATCAGTCCCACCGGGGAGCCCAGCTGGGACCCCTTCCCCTCCTGGGAGGCCCAGACGAAGGGAGACCCAAAGGCGCTGCAAAACGTTGTGGATGTGGTGCTGGAGACAGGTCCAAAGGAGGTCTTGTGGGCTCTAGACACAGGGATAACCCAGAGTCTGAGCTCACCTGTGGTTCACTGTGGCCCAAAGATAGTTGGGTTCGATCCTACAAGTGGCAAGGTAAGATTGAAACCCGTGTTGAAAAACTTAATTCTTCTCTAGCTGTAAATCGAGTTGCTTTGTTGTCCGAACAAATAGTGTAGAAAATTTCGGACAAGCTCAAATGCCGATTTCAACTGTCAATGACTGATTTTATTTACATAAAACTGGTTTTATACTCATTGCATTTTTAATATAATTCACATCGATTCTTTTTTTGACACGTATACAAAAAATTCGTCGCCTTATTCATAGATAATATAAAGCACTAATGAGTTATTTTTTTCACTACGTTTTTTACAACATTAAATCATAGAGGGAATCATAAAAAAAGTATTTCTTATAAAAACTGTGATTAAAATAATATTTTTCCTTAAGATATCATTGGCACTCTTAAACTCTATGAATCTAAGAAGAAAGACGAAACATTGAAAGTAACAAGTACAAACATCTTGATATATAATCACCAGTTTAAAAAAAATGTCCGATGAAATTTTCTCAGAAACCAGAAAATCCCAGATTACAATAGTTAAAACATAAATAGTTCGTATGTCATAGAAGTGCAGGAATATGTTTTGAAGTCCAATATCAAAGGCCATGTAATGAAAAATATGAATTTAAATTAGCGATTTCGTTATTAAGAATAACATGAAACCTATGTTTTTAATGTTCTCGTTTTAAACAATTAACATTTTCTGAGAGTTTTTTGCTTATGCATATTAAAATGTTAGGACTCTTCCAAGTTATTCATTATTGTTTAGCTAAATTGTAAAGTTAATCCCTCTGTCATCGTAACCTAGTTGCAACACCGACCCTTAGATTACCCACCTGGATCCTCCCAGCTGAAGCAGGGGAACAAAGGACATATTATCGTTTCACTTAAGTTACTAAATCCCAGATAATGTGAGCGATGTCCAAATACAAACGGAATAAAGGTAATGAGCTATCTTTGCGCAAGAAATGATGACAGGGCGTACCTCCCGAAATGTCCGTCGTCCATCTGTCCTGTCATGGTGACCTTTGTCGAGGTGAGGAAACGTCGGTCGTGGGGACTTAGAGTTCACTCGTTACACGGTCTTTGTAAGCAGACCAGAGCTCTGGGTCATCAGAGGTCAACTACACTATGTACTTTTGAAGCTCGTGACTCCAATGGCTTTGTTCTTAATATGAATTAAAGAAAACTGCCAGGAAGACATGAGTTCTTTGTTTATGTTATTTAAAAAATTATTTTACATCAATGATTGGTAAAAACAGGTTTAATAAAAATTCACTCATTGATTTGAGTGAACTTTTAGTAAGTTTGTGCTACTAATTCACGTCACCCTTGAAGATGGATATTGTGATATCGGAAACGTCGGCCACCAACTTCGTCGACAACTACACGGACTACACAAACACCGGAAATTAACTACAGGAATGCATCTTCGGACCGTGGACGCCTCCACAATAGTAATACTACAAGATATGAGTAAAGTCCTAAAATATGTTAATGTAGAGAGGTAAAAGGTATTTTTGGGGAAAAAACATATTACTATATAAGAATGTATTTGGAAATTCGTTGAAAGTAGACTAAAGTTTGAAATATATGATGTTTATCTTAGGTATACAGTAATTTTATAACAACAATGAAGATAGTCTTAATTAAAGAGTATGATATTAATTATATCGAGCAGAATAAAATATATTTTAAATTTGCGCATGATTTTAATGTCTCGCTACTGAAGGAAGGAAGAGCATAGTTTATATTTTTGATCAAGTAACATGTTAGCTAGGTATGTTTGGTCATATTCTTCTTCAAAATCAGGTTAAACTTCAAAATTAATCACCATTAAAGTTATTATAAAAAACTATATACTGAGGGAAGTTATTTTGAATTGATGAATATAATTTATGTTTGACATTCACCAAGCTGTAAAGGGGAAAAGAAACTTTATGTTCTAGTGTCTTTAGTCCCCTTTTTAAGGCAATCAAGTAATATTATATCTATCGTTATAAGTATCTGTATACATGTTGGCTAGTACAGATATATATCTCGTATAGTTAGGATTTCTTCTCTAACTTGACGCCCCAACTGTAAATTTACATTTTGCACAGTGTTCAAGACATTTTATTTCATACATACAAAATAATATTTAGTTATAACCCTACCACATCCAATTAAGAATATTTTGTGTCTTCAAGTTTAAAAATTAATGTTTGCCACAGTATCGATTTTCATGTCTGGAATTCAAAGTCATTCTCAGTATTCATGGGAACTATTACGAACGAGTAACTTCGTTGAGACTTGGGTAACCGAAAATGCTGAAAACATTTGTGGCGTTTTTATAAAGTTTTAATAGAATACTAGTTTGCGAAATGGTAATATTACAAATTACTCTAAGCTGATTCAAAATTATACGAATGATCAGTTTAACTCATGGTTGCGAAATATTCGTTTAGTTAAAGGTCTTGTTTCGTTATTTTTTTAATAGCTGAGATCCTGATTTATGGCCCGAATTTTTCGGACGGTAGAAACTGGATCAAAAGATTTGATAGGTGTTGGGTTTGATACCAGCAACGTTTTCGAAAACCAGTTCACCTTGAAGTGACAGGCGAAAGTTTTGCGCTGACGAAGCGGGTGTAATAAGTTAAGTAAAATCATTGCCATGCTAAAATAGTTCCCTTCCCTTTTAATCTAAGCTATAACACCAAGCTTAGTTAGTGAGAGGATCAGCTGACTGGGTGGCGTAGGGGTTAGAGCGCTCTCCTTGTAATCTGGGGTTCGCCGGATCGATTCAGAGCAACCTTGCAAATCTGTGCAGGTCAAAACTGGGTCTGGCTGCCCTTTGACGTTAGCCTATTAATAACTTGCTTTCAAGTCAAGGTCAACCTGTGGTAACAACATAGACGAGGTTCAGGGGGTTTCATTTTAACACGTTAAGATAGGCCATTGGCGTGAAACTTGTACTTAAAAACAAACTATTGAAGAACCATGGGCAGTTAAATAATGCATTGTAGCGTTGTGGCATTGATTTATTTTGAGCTACGTAATAGTTAAAAAGTAATAGTAAATATTTGCTGTCGTACCACCTCGAAATCAGCTGTTTAACACATGCACTGAGATGCTAAAGTTGTTAAATTCATAGCTTGGACATAAACATATTTTTTATCACCTTTTAGTCCTAGGACGAAAAAAAAATAATGTTGTGACACTTGTGGGTCTTGGTCATCATGTGTTAAATATTAACTAGTGGTCCTGTTGCTCGAATCCGAGCAAGCTTTTTACCCAAGGAAAGAGTTCGTCAGTTAAAGTTCGTTGGCCTCCTCCTCTTGGCCGTCCTGGTCGACGTCTTATAGTCTCCATTATGTCGAACTTTTTTTGGTTATGTTTTGATTTTGTGCAAATAAAAACTGGTGTTTTGTTGCCAGCTGTACGTTCAATAACCATTTTTCAGGGTCAGATTTTATTTGTTTAACCACTTCCTTAAATAAACAGCTGATTTCTCGATCGTTGGTTTGTAACTGCATATTATGTCTATGGGGAAAATCGCGACTTTGACCCCATATTTTCCCATGTCCACAGTGACTTTTATAATTTTTTTTAATTGATTGCAAAACTACATGCTAAGACCTTTCTAACGACACCTTGAACATAGTGATCGGTAGTACCACCGCTCCAAAACAATTATGACAAAAATATGCCTAGCGTATTAAAAATATAGATTGAACGAATTATTTAACTTTTAAACAGTAAAAATACCGCTGTGTAACCGCTGTTTTTTTAGAGTAGCAAATAAATTTAGTTTTTGTGAAATTCTTATCTTAATAATGTTTGAAGTGTGTCAAAAAATATAGTTCCATCACTAGGACCAAAAGTGGATTTTCAATCCTCATTCGTTTTCCTTGAACTCGTATTGTAAAGCTGTTGTCCTAGTGATGAAATATACTACTGTACAGTGTGTGTACAAAATAAAGCACATTTTTCGAAGGCAACTCACATAGTAAATATACGAAGTCTGTGATAACACGATGTATCTATTAGCTCGGTAGGTCCCCTGCCTGTTGACTTCCACTCCGTTTCTTTTTTTATATTATTTTATTGATGTAAAAATACACTTGTGCAGGACTAATGCAGCTAATTCTTTAATTTTCAGTCTCACACTGGAGTAAATGTTGTATTGATCATTATTGCTACTTTTTTCATAATGGTATACTTATTTCTCTAACAAAACTCTGTTTACCTGTTCCTCACATCCTCTGTCTTGCTCAGAGACTGCACACGGTGGAGTTGTTGGACTACGTGACTCCCAAGTCCAGACTCCAGTACCTCGCCGTGGACGTTGACGCCAGTGGGCAGACGACCCTGTTCGTCAGCGACGCTGGAGAGAATGCCATCATCGTCTACAACCTCGAAAAGGACTCTGGGTAATATCTAAAATCAGTTACTCGCTTTACCTTTTACGACTGTTAAGTTAGACTAAATATTTGATACCCGTGAATTTTTCCACAACAAGTTATTAAAGCTGTGGATATAAACGCTTTTGATTTTGACATGTTTGCTAGATACATGTTTGCTACATGTTTTTTTGATATGCTAAACTCCACCAAAGTTTAGCTCTAAACATAGGCGACGCGTCAGTCCGGCCTATACTAATGTCCGACCCTTGCCTATATTAAATAATTTTTTCCAAAACCCAATCCGTCCCCTATATTTTTTAGAATGAATTGTCAAAATCAGGCTAAAAACTAACTTTAGTGTTTATGGTTTGATTTGTTTAAAATTTATATATGTTATTGTTCTAGGCTAGTGTATATGTACACACCACCTACTTTTCCCAAATTCACTATAACGGTCAAATTTAAAAAAATTGGAAAAATACTGCCAATTGCCAACTTGTTTATTTACTGTACGATTTAATTGGTTTTCGGATATGTTATAGGTAACATAACCACACTTCTATACTTTCCGCTAACCCTATAATACAGTCGACATTTTGTTTGTTTATTTTGCTGTAAAAACTAACTTTGGTGTTTATGGTCCGATTTGTCTGCAATTTGGATATGTTATTGTCCTAAGCTAATGCATTAGTAAATGCCACCAATCATTTACGAATAAACAATATTTTGTAAATTACTGCCAAATGCCAAATTATTTATTTACCGATTTATTTTCGGATATATTATGGCCTTCAACTATTATATAAACAACTTTTTTATTAGCATATTACGTGTTGTTATTACTTACGGGATGTAATAAAAGACGTCTTACAACACTTACGATATATTTACACTTATACTGATTAACATACAGACGGTAAACATATATAAAAGATGGTACTAGGCTATCGATTTCGACCAGTCACACCAGTCATCATCAGGCCAATGAGAGAACTGACAGAATCAAAATGGCGTCCTTGCTTATATCCTATTGGCTACCGGAAGTTCCGTATACAGGTTCCTAAATGTGCCACCAGAGTCGAAGTTAACTTGTCCGTTAATCAATTTATCTCTATTTTTACATTTTTCTTTAAATATAAACAATTCTTCCCATGCATTCATTTCATTTCCTTTTTTACAATTCTTGAGGATGCTGAGGTTTTCTTCTATTTTCCCTATGGTGTGGCCATTTGCTAAAAGATGTTTTGCTACGTTTGCAAATTAATTGTAATAATTGTGATCACTTTTATATTGGCCAAACTGTTAATTGTATTAAAAGATTTAAGAACCATGTATCAGCTTGGAAGAACAGGAAACCCGAAAGATCAAACGTAGCAAAACATCTTTTAGAAAATGGCCACACCATAGGGAAAATAGAAGAAAACCTCAGCATCCTCAAGAATTGTAAAAAAGGAAATGAAATGAATGCATGGGAAGAAGAGTTTATATTTAAAGAAAAATGTAAAAATAGAGATAAATTGATCAACGAACAAGTTAACTTCGACTCTGGTGGCACATTTAGAAACCTGTATACGGAACTTCCGGTAGCCAATAGGATATAAGCAAGGACGCCATTTTGATTCTGTCAGTTCCCTCATTGGCCTGATGATGACTGCTGTGACTGGTCGAAATCGATAGCCTAGTACCATCTTTTATATATGTTTACCGTCTGTATGTTAATCAGTATAAGTGTAAATATATCGTAAGTGTTGTAAGACGTCTCTTATTACATCCCGTAACTATTATATTTAAAATTATATTATTTGCAAATTAAATTCTTTGTATAATTTATATAAATAAATTAACGTTTGTATTTGTGGTTCGATTTGTCTGCAATTTGGATATGTTACTGGCTGGGGCTAGTGCATAAGTAAATTGAACCTATAATCTCGAAATTTAAACAATATTTTGTAAATTACAATAGTGCTAAATGCCGATTTCTTTACTTACCGATTTAACTTATTTTCGGATATGTTATTGCCCCCCCACCACCTACTATTATATGTAAACTTATATTATTTTCAAATTCGATACTCAGTATAATTTATATAAATACATTAGCCAATAATTAACTTTGGTATTTGTGGTCCGATTTGTTTGACACTTGGATATGTTACTGTTTTAGGCTATTGAATAAATGAACCTATAATTCCCAAATGTAATTTAAGTAATATTTTGTATATTACTATAATGCCTATTGCCAACTTATTTATTTACCGATTTAACTTGGATATGTTGGTCTCAAACTATTATTTATAAATTATATTACTTCATAATCAATACTTTGTATAATTTATATATTATATAACCAGAAAATACCAACTTTTGTGTTTATGGATTTGTCTGCAATTTGGATATGTTATTGTCCTAATGCATTAGTAAATTCTAACTATAATTCCCAAATTTAAACAATATTTTGTAAATACTGCAAATTGACAACTTCTTTATTACCCATTTAACTTATTTTCCAATATGTTTTTGCCACCAACAATTATATGTAAAATGATACCCCCGTCGCAGCAAACTGCATTCTCAGAGAATTTCCAATGCATATATATGTGACTCACTACTACATAGAGCTATTTACCAAGTTTCACAAAAATACATCCATAAATAAGTGATATATAGCATTTTATTTATTCTCCATAAGAATAACATTAGGGTTGAGGACGCAGGTTTGCTGCAACGAAGAAGATAAGTAATGTGTTTTTTTGCAATTCTCAAAACAACTGAACCAGGTGAAGCTACATACCAAGTTCTCTTAATGTAGGTTCATAATTAAGGGAGATATTGAAGTTTACTTATTCTCCATATGAATAACATGGGGGCCGAGTATGCAGGTTTGCTGCTACGGGGACTATCAACAAAAAACTTGTTTTTTGTGCTAATATCAATATACCACAACTAGTTTAAGCCACATACCAAGTTTCATCAATATACATTCATAAATAATCGAGATATAGAATTGTATTTATTCTCCATAAGGATAACATTGGACAACGTACTGTGTTTAGCACTTTGAAGATCTCTGCAATGGTTGGACGTAGAACAACGATTAAAGCACCAAAATGTTTTTTTTGTTGAGCTAAACACATTAATAGACAGAAATGTGAAGTTTTTAGTAGAACTATCTGAGAAAAATCTAAAAACCTTTTTCCCATAAGATTAACATGGGACACGTTTTTTTGGATTTTCTCCAGAACCACTTAACCTAGGGTAATGATTCAAAATACAAAATTATTTGTTTTTTAAGCTCTATAAAATGGCTATAACCAAAATTGAGTGGTTTTAACATTTTGGGGTCAAATTTGCAAAAAACCGATTTTTGGAAAATTGTAAACCCCATAAAACCCCCTTCCTATAGTGCGATCGATCTGGTTTTTGAACTTAAAGTCATAAATGCTACTCTCCACATTTTTGGCAAATTTCATCAAAATCGGGTGTTTCTTTCAAAAGTAATCGCGGTAACGGACACACACACACACACACACATATATATATATATATATATATATATATACCCCCGTCGCAGCAAACCTGCGTACTCAGCGAATTTCCAATGCATATATATGTGACTCACTACTACATAGAGCTACTTACCAAGTTACACAAAAATACATCCATAAATAAGTGATATATAGCATTTTATTTATTCTCCATAAGAATAACATTAGGGTTGAGGACGCAGGTTTGCTGCAACGAGGAAGATAAGTAATATGTTTTTTTTTGCAATTATAAATATAACTGAACCGGGTGAAGCTATATACCAAGTTTTATTAATTTAGGTTCATAATTAAGGGAGATATACAACTATACTTATTCTCCATATGAATAACATGGGGGCCGAGTATGCAGGTTTGCTGCTACGGGGACTATCAACAAAAAACTATGAATATACATTCGAGATAATCGAGATATAGAATTTTATTTATTCCCCATAAGGATAACATTGGACAACGTACTGTGTTTAGCACTTTGAATATCTCTGCAACGGTTGGACGTAGAACAACGATTAAAACACCAAAATGTTTGTTTTGATGAGCTAAACACATTAATAAACAGAAATGTGAAGTTTTTAGTAAAACTATCTGAGAAAAATCTAAAAACCTTTTTCCCATAAGATTAACATGGGACACGTTTTTTTGGATTTTCTCCGCAACCACTTAACCTAGGTTAATGATTCAAAATACTAAATTATTTGTTCTTTTAAGCTCTATAAAATGGCTATAACCAAAATTGAGTATTTTTAACATTTTGGGATCAAATTTGCAAAAAACCGATTTTTGGAAAATTGTAAACCACCATAAAACCCCCTTCCCATAGTGCGATCGATCTGGTTTTCGAACTTAGTCATAAATGCTACTCTCCACATTTGTGCCAAATTTCATCAAAATCGGGTGTTTCTTTCAAAAGTTATCGCGGTATCAGATACATATTTATATATATATATATATATATATATATACTTATATATATATATATATATATATATGTATACATATATATATACATATATATATATATTTATATGTATATTTATAAATTTGAACGAATAGTGTTTTTAGCATCTGGGTACCTCAAAACGAAAAGTTATCATGGTCTTGGGCTTAAGTCTTCCCATGCCACCTACGGTAATAGCTTCTTCCCTATAGGGGAAATTCGCTAATATTATTTTCAATACATTGTATAATTTATGTATCCAAAAAATATTAACTTTTGTGTTTATGAAATTGTCAACAATTTGAATATGTAACTGTCCTAAGCTAATGCATAAGTAAACATTATCCCAAATTTAAATAATATTTTGTAAATTACTATGTGACAAATTCCAACTTATTTACCAAACAGAAAGTGCCCTTAATTGGATATGTATAATCACCATATATTATTTCAAATTCGAAGTAAAAATATATGTTTACAAAGTACTTTGGTGTTAATTATTGGATATGTTGTTGTACTTTGTGTAAATACATATAATTACAATTCCATCTCATATTTATAAAGTGCCTAATGTCAACTACTGTTCGATGCCACAATACTTTGCGATTTGCAACAATACTATGCTGTACAACTAATATGCAAAAAATTAAATCCAAAACAACTACACACAAAACACCAACCTTTTTTTCTGCTTGTTCGAAGTAGTCATTATTTTATCCAGCTTAATTCTAATTTTTTAGTTAAAATCAAACATTCCACTATCTAGCCCATTTTCCAACCAATAGTTGGAGAGATAAAGGTTACGAATAATTTCGAATTCTAATATATTCCTTTTTCTACCCCTATGCTGGACTTGTTTAATAGCGCTTATTAATAGTTCCGTGCCATCTTCCAAGTCCTCCAATCTAGTAAATTCTTTAAATTTAATATTACCTTTAATATCCTGCATTAGACATCTCTATATCTTCTTGCCTAACAACGGTATCCCACACACTATAATGGAAACTTAAGTTTTCTATTTTCGGAAAGGAATTACCGTAAAATGTTGCGGTTCCATTGGTACTAAAGCTTGCAAGTGGCTCGTTGGTAGGTAGGTTAATAATGTCCAAATCGCCAGTGTATGGCAATACGCTATAACCTTTTCTATTCTTATTCATCTCTATAAACAAAGTTTTACAGGCACCTTTAACATAGTATACATCCATTTGTCCATCTTTTTCTGCCAACACCCGCACAAACATGATTTTATTGTTTACTACAAACGCATATACTATGTAATGTCCATAATGTTCTAGATCCTCCTAACGCCGCAGGAAGTTACCTTTAAATTGATCCTCTCATTCCCTTTATTTACTGTTCTTTAGCCAACTGTGCTTTGTATTCCTCTTTAACTGCAACAATCTTCTCCGCATATTCCAATTTACGCTTATTACTGTCTATGTCTTCTAATTCCAATTTCCTCTTTTTGGAACACTTCTCTAAGAAAGGTTTGGAAAGTGGTTCTATTTCTTTAATAGTGTATGGGTACAGTTTATTGGTCCAACTTCTTAAAATGTAGGGAGTAAGGTTAGGACTTTCCACTAAGCCTAATTCTTCTAAATTTATGTGCTTGGGTATAGTAGATAAAGGTGTATTTGATTTTCGTAAAATATGTGTCCCCAGATTTTATGTGACAGTTATGCTCTACACTTGTAGTATCTGGAAATTCCTCTATTACCTCAACATAGTTGGTAAACAGTTAAAGCTAAATACCGATAGAGCATACTTTATTAAATTCTCCCTCTGTGTACTATCTTCTGGCAGTTTTAGTTGTACTCCAGTTATCTTCTTCTTATTACTACTACCTCAATATGCGTATTGTAATAAATCGTTAAACCCTAGACAAAAACTGTTTTGTAATTGATTAACAACTTTCGTCCACTTCTTATGCAGGGGTACAGCATAGAATGGAGCATTTTGGAAGTATCTTTTGTTGTCTTCTATTAGGCTTAAACAATCTCTTAAAGGTTCAAACTCTTTAACAAATCCTCTACAATAGTTATAGATCGTTGCCTCCAACCTGGTTATTCCAATCTCTCTAGCTAGTTTGGACGAAAATGTTTCTTTTAGTCTCATATCTGAACAGTTTAACAAGTTTATTATATGATTTCCTATACTTTGAAATACCCCAGGCCTTGTAATCTGGCATATATATTGTTTATATATTTTTACCCTGCTATTTACATTAAACCATGTTAAACAGTCTTTACTAACATGTGCATTATTATCTACAATAACATTATACCCATTTTAGTGAATTCCCCCTATAGAGAAGAAGCTATTACCGTAGGTGGCATGGTAAGACTTAAGACCGAGACCATGATAACTTTTTGTTTTGAGGTCTCCAGATGCCAAAAACACTATTCGTTCAAATTTATATATATATGTATATATACATATATGAATGTGTGTGTGTATATATATATATGTGTGTGTGTGTGTGTGTGTGTGTGTGTGTGTGTGTGTGTGTCCGTTACCGCCATAACTTTTGAAAGAAACACCCGATTTTGATGAAATTCTGCACAAATGTGTAGAGTAAGATTTATGACTTTCACTTCGAAAACCAGATCGATCGGACTATGGGAAGAGAATTTTACGGAGGTTTTAAATTTTCCAAAAATCAGTTTTTTGAATTTTTCTCTAGAAAATTTAAAGACACTTAATTTTAGTTATATCCATTTTATAGAGCTTAAAATAACGAATAATTTGGTATTTTGAATCATTAACCTAGGTTAAGTGGTTGTAGAGAAAAGTCAATAAACGCGTCCATAAAATTTTCCATGTTATTCTTATGGGAAAGTGGTTTTTTTGGATTTTCCTCGGATAATTTTACTAAAAACATCACATTTATTTTAACCAATCAGTTTAGCTCTACAAAAAATCATTTTGGTGATTTAATTGTTGTTCTCTGTCCAACCGTTGCAGAGATATTCAAAGTGCTAAACACAGTACGTTATCCAATGTTATCCTAAAGGGGGATAAACAAAATTTGATATCTACATTATTTATGAATGTATATTGATGAAAATTGGTATGTGGCTTCAACTAGTTGTGGTATATTGATATTTACACAAAAATGTTTTTTTTTTTATTCTCCTCGTAGCAGCAAACCTGCATACTCGGCCCTCATGTTTTTCATATGGAGAATAAGTAAAGTTGTATACCTCCCTTAGTTATGAACCTAAATTAATTTAACTTGGTATGTAACTTCACCTGGTTGAGTTATATTGATAATTGCAAAAATACATATTTTTATCTTCCTCGTTGCAGCAAACCTGTGAACTCAGCCCTAATGTTATTCTTATGGAGAATAAATAAAATGCTATATATCACTTATTTATGAATGTATTTTTGTGAAAATTGGTAAGTGGCTATTTTGTTGAAATTGGTTGTGAGACACATTTATATGCATTGGAAATTCGCTGAGTACGCAGGTTTGCTGCAACGGGGGTATTTGTACTCCCCAAATGTTTCTGTTAGATATCGACACATTTCCTCTTTATTAAATATTCCAGCAAAAAATAGTGTTATATCTAAATCCATAAGATAGTTCATTTATTTTTCCTGATCTTGCAGTATCTTGGAAGGTCTTCCAACAAATCCTTAATTTTAACATTTGCAAGCTCTATTTTGTAGGGAATTGCTATAGGATCTTCGTATTTTTGTCTAATTTTCTCAATATCATTCTTTATTATTTGTAAAACACCCTCGCTCCGAACCCCAGAGGACATCTCCAGGGAGAATGGTAGCTTGGCCACAACACTATGTAGAGCCAAAGAGAACTTTTTTAAATATGTATCTTAAATAGCTATTAAATGAGCCACACATTTCCTTTTTAAAATTAAACTTATTCCGAACATCCCCATCACCATCCGTAACATTGTTTATCTTAACTAATATTATATTATCACACAACGCATCTGTTATCGGTGTTAAGTTATTTAATTTTGGTTTGCCCTCGCAATAGATTACATTACCAATGTCTGTAAGAAGATTATTACGGATTACCCGAAGTACTGTCTAGGTGATCCCACTTACTTATTTACCATTATACTTTAGCAATTATAACGAATATGCCTTACACTCTCCTGTGTTTGTATAATGCATTTAGATTTATATGTTAATTATCTTTATATCAACCCATACTAAATGGTACAGCTATAATGTGTGGATTATGTCCAATATCGCACATATTTATACTATGGGAACCCTCTATGTACTGTTCTTAAATATTCTTCGTGTATTTACATGTTTCCGCAAATTTGTTCTATATATAATAAATGTACTCTGTTAGCCATTTATTGGGAAATAGAATTAAACCTACTAATAAGAGATTTGGTCTATGGTTTTTATTAGAAAATCTCCGTAATAATAACCTTCTTACAGACATTGGTAATACAAACTATTGCGAGGGCGACCCAAAATTAAATAACTTAACACCGATAACAGATGCGTTTTGTGATAATATAATGTTAGTTAAGATACCTAATTTTACGGATTGTGATGGGGATGTTCGGAATAAGTTTAATATTAAAAAGTAAATGTGTGGCTCGTTTAATAGTAATTTAAGAGACATATTTAAAAAGTTCTCTTTGGCTCGACATAGTGTTGTGGCCAAGCTACCATTCTCCCTGGAGACGTCCCCTGGGGTCCGGAGCGAGGGTGTGTTACAAATAATAAACAAAGATATTGAGAAAATTAGACAAAAATACGAAGATCCTATAGCAATTCCCTACAAAATAGAGCATGTAAATGTAAAAATTAAAGATTTGTTGGAAGACCTTCCCAAGATACTGCAAAATCTGGAAAAAGAAATTTACTATCTTATGGATTTAGATATAACACTAGATTTGGCTGTAATATTTAATACAGAGGAAATGTGCCAATATCTTACAGAAAACTTTGACTTTTGCTACCAAGGAGTGTACAAGAATGGATATAATGTTATTGTAGATAATTTCCATGTCAGTAAAGACTGTTTAACATGGTTTAATGTAAATAGCAGGGTAAAAATATATAAACTTTATATATGCCAGATTACAAGCCCTGGGGTACTTCAAAGTATAGGAAATCATATAATAAACTTATTAAACTGTTCAGATATGAGACTAAAAGAAACATTTTCGTCAAAACTAGCTAGAGATAATGGAATAACCAGGTTGGAGGCAACGATCTATAACTATTGTAGAGGTTTTGGTGAAGAGTTTGAACCTTTAAGAGATTATTTAAGCCTAATACAAGACAACAAAAGAAACTTCCAAAGTGCTCCATTCTATGCTGTACCCCAACATAAGATGTGGACGAAAGTTGTTAATCAAATACAAAACACTTGTTGTCTAGGGTTTAACGATTTATTACAATACGCATATTGGTGTGATAGTAATACGAAGAAGATAACTGGAGTACAACTAAAACTGCCAGAAGATAGTACACAGAGGGAGAATTTAATAAAGTATGCTCTATCGGTATTTAGCTTTAACTGTTTACCAACTAACTACGTTGAGTTAATAGAGGAATTTCCAGATACTATAAATGTAGAGCATAAGTGTCACATAAAATCTGGGGGCACATATTTTACGAAAATCAAATACACTTTTATCTACTATACCCAAGCACATAAATTTAGAAGAATTAGGCTTAGTGGAAAGTCCTAACCTTACTCCCTACATTTTAAGAAGTTGGACCAATAAACTGTACCCATACACTATTAAAGAAATAGAACCACTTTCCAAACCTTTCTTAGAGAAGTGTTCCAAAAAGAGGAAATTGGAATTAGAAAACATAGACAGTAATAAGCGTAAATTGGAATATGTGGAGAAGACTGTTGAAGAAGATATAGAGATGTCTAATGCAGGATATTAAAGGTAATATTAAATTTAAAGAATTTACTGATTGGAGGACTTGGAAGATGGCACGGAACTATTAATAAGCGCTATTAAACAAGTCCAGCATAGGGGTAGAAAAAGGTATATAGTACAATTCGAAAATTTTCGTAACCTTTATGTCTCCAACTATTGGTTGGAAAACGGGCTGGATAGTGGAATGTTTGATTTTAACTACAACATTAAAATTAAGCTGGATAAAATAATGACTACTCCGAACAAGCACAAAGAAAGGTTGGTGTTTTGTGTGTAGTTTTTTGGATTTAATTCTTTTTGCATATTAGTTGTACAGCATAAAATATTGCAAAGTAATGTGGCATCGAACAGTAGTTGACATTTGGCACTTTATAAATATAAGATGGAATTGTAATTATATGTATTTACACAAAGTACAACAACATATCCAATAATTAACACTAAAGTATTTTGCAAACATATATATTTACATCGAACTTGGAATAATATATGGTGATTATACATGTCCAATTAAGGGCATTTTCTGTTAATTTGCAAAATATTATTTAAATTTGGGATGACGTTTACTAATACATTAGCTTTGGGCAATAACATATTCAAATTGTAGACAAATCCATAAACACAAAATTTAATATTGTATGGATATATAAATTATACAATGTATTTGAAATAATATAATTTTACATATAATAGTTTTTGGCAAAATTATATTCGAAAATAAGTTAAATCGGTAATAAAGAAGTTGTCAATTTGCAGTAGTTTACCAAATATTGTTTAAATTTGGGATTTATAGTTAGAATTTACCAATGCATTAGGACAATAACATATCCAAATTGCAGACAAATCCATAAACACAAATTTTGGTATGCTTTGGTTTTATTATATATAAATTATACAAAGTATTGATTTTGGAAATAATATAATTTTAAGTATAATAGTTGGAGACCAACACATCCAAGTTAAATCGGTAAATAAAGAAGTTGACAATTTGCATTATAGTAATTTACAAAATATTATTTAAATTCAATTTGGGAATTTTAGGTTAATTTATACAATAGCCTAAGACATTAACATATCCAAGTGTCAAACAAATCGGACCACAAATCCTAAAGTTAATTTATTGGCTAATGTATTTATATCAATTACACAGAGTATCGAATTGGGAAATAATATAAGTTTACATATAATAGTAGGGGGGGAATAACAAATCCGAAAATAGGTTAAATCGGTTAATAAAGAAATCAGCATTTGGCAGTAATTTACAAAATATTGATAGTATTTAATTTGTAAATGATTGGTGGAATTTAGTAATGCATTAGCTTAGGACAATATCATATCCAAATTGCAGACAAATCGGACCATGATCACCAAAGTTAGTTTTTGCGTGCTTCAAAATAAACAAACAACATATCAACTGTATTATAGGGTTATTGGAAATAATATAATTTTAGATATAATAATTGGGCGGCATATCCACAAATAAATCAAATCGGACAGTAAATAAAGAAGTTGGAAATTGGACGGAATTTACAAAATATTGTTTAAATTGACAGAAATATTGAATGTGGAAATTGTGGGCGGTATTTACTTATGCACTAGCTTAGGACAATAACTTATCCAAATTGAAGACAAATCGGACCATAAACACCAAAGTTAGTTTTTACAGCAAAATAAACAAACAAAATATCGACTGTATTATAGGGTTAGCGGAAAGTATAGTAGTGTGGTTATGTTACCTATAACATTTCCGAAAACCAATTAAATCGGACAGTAAATAAACAAGTTGGAAATTGGCAGTATTTTTCCAAATTTTGTTTAATTCGACCGTTGTAGTGAATTTGGGAAAAGTAAGTGGTGTGTACATATACACTAGCCTAGATCAATAATATATACATACATTTTAAACAAATCTGACCATAAACACTAAAGTTAGTTTTTAGCCTGATGTTGACGAGTAATTTTAAAAAATATATGGGACGTTTCGGGTTTGGAAAAATTATTTAATATAGGCAAGGATCAGACAATAATATAGGCCAAAAAGGAAATTTGTGTAGGCCGGGAGCCGGCAAGTGTGCAAAACCAGCTCCCCATGTTATTGTTATGGGTAAAATGTATTAAAATAGGCCCCACCTTGCCATATACCCTCTACTAATGTTGGGGCAAAGCCATTTATTCTAAAAGTTTTTTTTATAGTATGCAAATTTTGTTCACTGTGTAAAGAGCCAAAATTTGAGGGTGGTATACATTCGCTACACAAGGAATATAATCTGTCTAACTAGGTCTATAATTAGCTGTTAAGGCTACCTGGCATAGCCATGAGCCTAGGTCCTTACCAGTAGGCTTAGGCCCAGCACAGCCGCAATCCTTTTACCAACATAGCCTAGGCTTCAGAACATTCACTTTTGGCTATTACTTCACTTTTAGATCTGGAGCACAAAAAGGGGTGAAATAATTAACTAGTGGTTCGATAATTAATGCACGAGACGATTAAATAACCCCATGGCTAGTTTAACCTCGGTAATTAACCGGCGACCCCAGAAACACTAGTGTTGAATAGGTTGACGGATACAACTTTTCCAAACACTGGTGTAAACTCCATTAAGCGAATTTATCACCTCTAACACGGTTACATTTGACATAGTACGATATCAAGAGTTGTACGAACATTGAAAACGTATGTTTGTGAACAACAAACATTTTCCTCCCCACTCGCAGTTGCAGCCACCTGTGGCGTTGAGTTTTAAACGCCACCCAGACAGCTGATCAGTGGTGACGTTGATTTCTCCAAAGTTCTCGCATGGAGGATTTTGAAAACCTGATGACTCGAGAGCTTTACTCTGGAAATGCGACTTCGGCTTTTGATCAAGTGTCACTTTCTAGCAGGCTCTATAATAGAGGGTCGGGCCATGAATTTGCATCAGTATGCAACTTAGTTAGGAAATGTAATTTGAGATTCGATGGGAGAACAGATCCTTTCTCATCCCTTGAACTGTTCGAGGAGCTCATAGAGACGTCCTCCTTAACGGCTGAGGATGTCTTGAGAGCGTTGCCGGAACTCCTGCAAGGGGAGGCTCTTCTGTGGTACCATAACTGGAAAGGTACTTGGGCAAGTTTCGAGGACTTTAGAGTTGATTTTGAAACTCAGTTCTTCCCACCCGGTTACCACCGTAACCTTGACGAGGAGATTCGAAAGTGGACTCAGGGTGGAAATGAATCCTTCCGCAGTTACCTAACCACTATCTCAACTCTGATCCGGCGTAGCGGTGACTTTTCTCCTCGGCAGAAATTGTATCTGGTCTACACGAACATGAGACCAGATTATAAGCTCTTGGTGCGACGTAGTGATTTTGCTACGATTCCTGAACTGACACGTCAGGCCGAAGAAGTACGAGACCTACATTCGGGACCGAAGTAGTTTCCGTCCCCCGCCTCCTCCGGCACTGGCGTTGACTCCTGAGACCGCTTATGTGCATAAGCGAAGACATGACCGAGCCTTGGACAACGCTGCTGTTGAACCCGTTTTTGAGAAAAACAGCGGTGTGACTGGCCAAGGAGAACCTGTTGCCTTCGTTTCTGCTCGGTGGGAGGAGAATACGGGCAGTAAGGGGCCAGCTGTTCAGCGGGGTGTCCAACCAAGATACTGTCGATCAGATCCTGTGCCACCAGCTACCAACGGCAGCCAGTAAACCCTGGTAGGGGTGATTGGTTTTGTTGGAACTGCAACCGTCGTGGCCATCGTGACAGGCACTGTCCAGAACCAAAGAGGTTGCGGTTTTATCACTGCAAGAAGGAGGGTGTTACTACAACCTGGTGTGACTGTCGGGCGGGAAACGGCGGCCGGACTCAGAACACGGGAGGTCGACTGAGTCTGGGACCGCAACACGACGTACGACCCTCCAACGAGTGGATCCTCTGGCTTGACCAGGTAAAGAGTTTTACTGGAGCCGTAGAAGGAGGCCATGGGGGTGACGTGAGATGCTTTGTGGAGGTGGACCTGTTTCACGAAACCTTCCGGGCTCTTGCCGACAACGGAGCCTGCGTGAACTTGATTGATTCTCGAGTAAAGAAAATTCTGGCTGAGCAAGGTGTCGAACCTGAGCAAGTTTATGTTACGATGAGGATGGCTGATGGCTCGAGCCGCGAGGCTGGATTCTTATACCGGCTTTCTGGTGAAGTGGGTGGTACAACTCACTCTTGGGAGGCTTATTACATACCAAATCTGTCGTATGACTTGATTCTGGGTATGCGGGGCCTAGAGGAGCTGGACCTGGTCCGTATTGATTGAAAGGCGATTTTACCTCTCACTCAAACCCATTAGGGGGAAACCACAGTCAGTGCCTTTGATTCTCTGTCGCCTGAGGATGATCGTGGGCTAGCGAAGTTCTTAGATAAATAACTGCCGAAATTTGATGCTGTTGGAGGAAAGACTACTCTGCTTGAGCACCGGAAACGGCTCAAGGAGAATGTTGTGCCCGTAAAACAGTGTTATTATCCTCGGAACCCGGCGATGCAAGCTGTCATAAACCAGGAAGTTGGTGAGATCCTGCAACAAGGGGTGATTGAACCCTCCACGAGTCCTTGGAGCTTACCGGTGGTGTTAATTAAGAAAACCACGGGAAAGTTCCGGTTTTGGTTTGATATGAGATCTGTCAATGATTTGTCAATCAAAGAGGTATTATACATGAGCCTAGGTCCTTACCAGTAGGCTTAGGCCCAGCACAGCCGCAATCCTTTTACCAACATAGCCTAGGCTTCAGAACATTCACTTTTGGCTATCACTTCACTTTTAGATCTGGAACACAAAAAGGGGTAAAATAATTAAATAGTGGTTCGACAATTAATGCACTAGACGATTAAATAACCCCTTGGCTAGGTTAACCTCGGTAATTCACCGGCGACCTCAGGAACACTAGTGTTGAATAGGTTGACGGATACAACTTTTCTAAACACTGGTTTAAACTCCCATAAGCGAATTTATCACCTCTAACACGGTTGCATAGGACGTAGCACGATATTAAGAGTTGTACGAAGATTAAAAACGTATGTTTGTAAACAACAAACATAACCTCCCCACTCGCAGTTGCAGACAGCCTACTGGCTGTTTTAACGCCACCCAGACAGCTGATCAGCGGTGACGTTGATTTCTCCAAACGAAAGCAAACCGCTGGAAATTATGAACAGCTGTTTATCCTTTCCCCTCGGAGGGGGAGGAATGGAGGGTTGGTTGATAAGGTAACGGCGAGGAGATTCGTGTCTGAGGTTTTGTGCGGACAGGACAGGTTGCGTTTAGTGGTGATACCCAGTGTAGTGCGTACTACCATTAACTGTGATTACAGGTACGTACACGCTTCCTTATATTGTAATTAAATTTAACAGCATAAAATTTTGATTCGTGAATTGTATTTTTTTTGGTCAAATTATTAGTGCCGTCTCGCACTTGGCTTTATTCAGGACATTAACTTTGTGCCGTATCGCACGTATTAACTTACGCCAACTCCCAATACAGATTCTTTACGGGGTGTTTCGAGTTTACTATTGATTAGATTAAATTTCGAGATATTTAGCTGTACTAACGATTGGGATTTGTGTTGTCAAAACCGCCAGTTGTGAGCCAACGAGGTGACCTTTCTGCTTGGGTGTCACAGGCACGTCACAACAGGTCGGAACAAACCCATTCCTGCAGTAGTAGTTGGTTCAAACATCCTACTTCTAAATGATTTTTGTTATAAATTTAAATTTGTTTTATTTTAATTGACAATACCTGCAGGTGTGAGCAATGATGATGGTACAGCATCGTTGTGATTGCCGGTACTGAGTTCGCACCTGATTTTAAGTTATATATTTGATTTTTTGTATTAATTAATCTAAACCTGTACCATAACTAAATTTCATTTTAAAGAACCCTGGACAGACCCAGCACGCCAGACTCGAGCAAATCCGCTGGCTAGGTCTGAGACGGCTTTCTCTCGGCTTGAAGAAAAGATTTTTTGTTTCTTTTTCGAGAAAGTCGTCACAACTGTGCTTGGCTCAAGATAGGTTTGGTGGATCAGTTAAATGAAAACACAATTTGCGTCAATTATAGATGTTCGGTACCAACACGTTTCAAGTATTAAGAGTAGAAGAAGTATTATAACAATTGTGTTCAAAGTTCAGTTAATATTGCCATCGTATTCTTTGAAGGTGTGTCCACGAGACATTCAGCGAAACATTGTGCAAAGTAAGTAGTTGGGCTGATTAATGAAAAATTTCGATTGGATATGGACATGCCGGACAAAAGCACTAATTTTGGTTTACATGCTAGAAATATCATAAGCATTGAGTTTTGAGTAGGATCCACTCAATTCCTTCACCTGTATAGCGCCATCTTTAAATATACAGGATGAGTATACCATACCCGTCTAGCATGTATAACGGGAGAACGGTTTGGTCTAAAGTCATCAAACATAATGTTTCCGAACTAAAACGCATATGGGCAATCTATTAAATCTATTTTCATCAAAATCTATATACAGGGTGCTCCAAAACTGAAGTTCACGGGTTCGAATAAAAAAATACTTTTTTGAACATAGGGCCTATTATTCATCATTTTAAATGTATTGTTAAAAGAAATATTTTGACGAAAATAGAATTAATTTATCTATATCCGTTTCAAAATGGCGGACATTTATGTGTGATAAATTGACATTTACAGAATATCCTGTATTTTCTAAACTCATATATTTGTTTTCGATTCAATTTTCTCACTCCTGATTAACTCAGCTTTACTCGGGTATGCTACATTACATGGTTAGAAAAAACCTTTTCAATGGTATGCTTTTTGACATACACGGCCATTTGACTTTTTTGAATTTTGGGTATAAGCATATATTATAAGCATTTAAAAAAATTATTGAAATATTTTTTTTTAATCATATCATGTGGCAGTCATAGCTGAGTGGTTTGAGTTCTGATCTACCACCCAAAAGACCTGGATTCAATTCCCGGCGAAATCCAGATGACTTTTGCAATCCAGACTGTCGCCGTTGGTCCAAACTACTTAGGTAGTCGAAAGGTCATGTCAGAGGCACTAGTACGACCTGAAAACTCTGGCAGCAGACTTGATCCAGAAGGTTACACGAACTTTACTTTACTTGTTTTCTAATATAGAATTTGTTGTTTTTTTCCCTAGTGACTGGGCAAAACCGCAGTTACGACAAAGTCAAGCTTGATGTAATTTGTTTTAGTTACCGAGCAGCTCTTCCCAACGTCATTTCCCAGGGATGCAAAGACGGTGCGGGAGACATCCTCTATCTCGCGTCTGTCAAGAACAAGCCCGGGGTTACCAAGCTCTACCTGACCTACGCCTGCGGGGACGGCATCTATTCTCTCAGCGCGTCCGACCTACGGACCGGCACAACCGAGGGCACGCTGGAGATTATATCTGAGAAGAAACCGCGGAAAATGGTCATCATAGGGACGGATCCCCCCAGAGGAGTCGTGTACTTCCGGTACGACGGGGACCCTAACGTATACTCCTGGAACGTCGACACGGAACTCACCTCCGAGAACATCAAGGTGGTTCATGACGGGGACTCCTCCCTTCTGGCGACCCATGCCGTTTTCGATCCTCTTCGGGGCAAACTAAGGATCCTCCTGAGTAACTTCTTGGACTTCCTTAAAGGATCGGTGGGAGTGGGTGCCGTCCAGGTCCTCAGAGCCGTCGATTAACCTTGTAATTCTGTTAGACTCCAGGTTATTTCTTAGTATTATCTTATCACTTAACTACGCTTTTCGTTCTGTATACCTTATACACATACATTATTAGGAAGTTAGAGTTTTTTTATAGTCGAGGGGAGTTTTATGGTAATAAATAAATATTTATACTTTATACTCACCTCTTCGCATTTTATTTCCTTGACCTAATACTACCTAAATAGCTCGACAGGCGTCCTCGCTAGTTTCCACACTCTGAGTCACACCCACATATAACCCATTCCTCCTTCTTGACTGGACTGGTTTTTCACAACAATGTAAGTCCTGATTGACACGTATGTTCTCAATGCACTCTGTGTCACTCGCTGGAATCTATCTCCACAATTCTTGATTTCGTGGTTTAATAGTTGTAATGTATATTTCATGAGCAAAACAAACAGGCAATGTTTTTCTTTAATGTTGTAAAAAACAAAAATTAAGCCAATTTAACGCTTGTTATACCAGTAATTAACGAAAAGAAATGACACACATCATGAAGTGGTGTTCGAAATTGGCAGTCTTATTATGGAAAGGAACGACAAATAATGATAGACTTGTGTGATAGGCTTACCTGTAAACCGTCTGTAGAATACAAACCGTGAAGTAAGAGCTCATTACTCAATACCACTTATCAATTTTAGACACGTATAACTCTACCTCATTTGCTTATTTCTCATTTTAGTTTAGCTAAACATATTCTACCCTTTTATTTGTTATTATTGGGTTTTATGAATGTGTGGTGAGGGACTAGCCGATGGAAGACATGCATTTTGAGAAATTTTCTATTTTATGTTGTCTTGAATTTTCACTATTTTACAATCCACTAAACGAAACTGAAAGTTTTTAGAAATTAAGTGACTATCTTGAGTATTCCGTTACCTGAAAGCTGTTTGACTATTTTAGTCCCTTTCCCCAAATTTTGTTTTTTATCCGAACATGAATTAAACCCGTAAACATTCATTATTCATTAATAATACTCGAGATTCCATTGTTTCATTTCCATTCATATCGATGATTATTCCTTCACTTTTAGCAAATTTCCCCGATAGGGAAGAATCTATTACCGTAGTCGGCATGGTAAGACCTAGGCCCGGGACCATGATAGGATTTCGTCTTGAGATCCCCAACTGACAAAAACACCATCCGTTCAAACTTGTATATATGTTTGTCCGTGGGTGCGATAACTCTCGTAAAAAGGTCCGATTTTGATGAAATTTGGTACAAACGTGTAAAGCAACATTTATGACTTAAGTTCGAAAAGCAGGCAGATTGTACCAGGCAGATACGAAGTACTCCAAAAATGTTTTCTTTTCTTTTGTACATATAATATGTTTAAAACTAAAATTTTAGTGTTTACCATTGGATTCATTTAAAACACACAATTTGATATTTTTATAATTTCTCTACGTCAATTGGTTACCAAGATATTGAAAGTGCTAAATACAGTATGTTGTCCAATATTAATCTTATAGAGAATAAGAACAGTTTTATATATCGCTTATTTATATGAACGTATACTGCCGAAACTTAGTAAACGGCTTCATCTGGTTGTGGTTTATTACTATTTGCACATGGTTATAAACCATTTTTACCGATGTTTTCCTAACAGCAAACCTGCGTACTCAGTCCTATGTTATCCTTATGGAGAATAAGTTTAATATTATGGCTCCCTTAATAGTTAACATAAATTAATACAAATTGATATTTGGCTTCATATAGTTTTGTTAAATGTAAATTTCCATAAAAACTCAATTTTTGTATTCCTTGGAGCAGCAAACCTGCGTATTCAACTCCCTTTCTAACCTTAAGGAAAGTAATTAAAATGTTATGTATTGCTTATTTATGAATGTAAATTGAGGAAACTTGGTATGTAGCCTCACCTAGTTGAGTAATAATTCAATTTTCATAAAAAACCTATTTTTTGTGTTCCTTGTTTTCAGCAAACCTACTTACTCGTCTCCCATGTTATTGTTATGGAGGATAATTAAAATGTTATATCGCTTTTTTGTGAATATATTGTTATGGAACTTGGTAAGTGGCTTTATGTGGTATTAAGATATATGAATGAATTGTAAATTCGCTGAGTACGCAGGTTTGCTGCGACGGGGGTAATTTACCTTTTTGAGGGCTCTATGTATAAGTGCTGTAGATATTCTTCATCTGAGTTTGGTGATGGATTTATCTGACTTATTCCTGTTTTAAGCCGGTCGAAGCTTTATATTTGACCGATAAGATATGTTAACATTACACCTATCTTATACTCATTGATGCACTGATACAGGTGTTGTATGAGATAAAGGAAATAATAGAATATGAGAAACAAAGTCCTTTTTTTCAATATCAGATATGTATATGACTTCAACTATATGTTAAATTACCACACACAGAACAGATTAGCTTTAATAACAATGCTGAGTACCATTTAACAGTAACACAGTTGTATTATAAATTTACAAATAGAAGCAGGCCGTAATTAAATATACCGGTTTATTTCAAAACTACCGGTAATTTGTTTTTATTTTAAATTTGTATGAGCGATCATTAATACGAATTGACGGTTCTAAATATTTTAGAGGCCAATAGGGAAATAATAAATAGAAACCCAGTAACCTTTCTCATAGTGTATATATAAATAAGGTCTTCTTTTTCATCAAAATTTCCTATCGTTCAAATTTATCACAATATTCGGTTTGTGGAACACATTAAAATGTTTATCTGAGCTGTGGTATTTACATTTTTAGAAGCATCTCCTCGTTCCTAGGTGAATGCAGTTGAGGTGCGGGTTTATGAAAACTTCATAACTAAGTTCATATTCAGACTTCAAAAGCAAGAAATCAGGGCAGTTTTCAAGAAGCCTTAACAATTTTCTTGTGAAAATATTTTTCAGAAAAATAATATCCTAACTTTTCCCTCTTTTCACATATTTAATCCTGTCATGTGTGTTTGCAATAACCCAGATATTTTTCAGAATTGTTCAATTCAAACTCATTCTTACAGTCTTCGTTCAAATTAAAATTTAAGAATCCTACAGCTTCTACAAAAAGCAAATTCCATATAGTTGCATAAAACTCCTCAACGCACTATCGAACATGTTAAAATCTGAGGGAAGTGTGAGGAAATTTGAAAAAGAACTTAAATTTCTTATGCTTCAGGGAGCTTATTATACTGAAAAGGAATTTCTCAGTGACCCCAAGTAACTGTAAGTTGTTATAGGTTTAAGAAATGTAACTGAATTTTGTAACGTATTAGTTAGATAGACAGATAAGAGATTTTATTGTTTGCTTAGTGAACATGAATGTACTTTTATTTATAACAGTAGTGATCTGTATTTTACGCTACTAAGCAACCTTTTGTTGTTTTACCATACAGCATTTATGAGTTCTGAGTTAAGCTAAATCTTAGTTGTCATAACTATATTTCTATGTTGAAACTTACAAAAACTTCAAAACAAAACATAGCTTATGGCCCCAAAACTGGCAAAGTCTAATCCAAGCGATAACGCCAGCCGGATGGTGCGGTTGCAGGCAAGCGATATATAATTCAGTCCGCCCACAAACAAGCATTAGAAACCACCGCTCGCCCCCTTTTACTTTTCGAGGCCAAAGTTTGGGAAGGCAATAATTCAGAAATAATTACGAATCGGGTGTGGCCCGTTGCGGGCGAGACCTACCGACTCTATGTTTCTTTTGCGGTATACACGCTAATACTAGTTTAATATATTTTACATGATTCCTATTGGAAACTATTTACATATTATCTCATTATTGTATTTTATGACTTAGCTGTGATGTTTACAGAGAGTACAGAATGAGGTTTTTTACCCAATGATCATTTATTTGCTCGTGCGAATGATACAGTTCTCGCTGTAGTTGTGATTGTACTTCCAGGATCTGGAAACGGCTGTGGAAAAGGAAAAGGATCGTGTTCAAATATACGACTGTCCGGCCTCAGAGATGAACGATATATAGTTAGAGGGGGAGAGAGGTAGAGAGAAAGAGGGAGAGAGAAAGAGGGAGAGAGAAAAGGGAGAGAGAGAAAGAGGGAGAGAGGGAGGTTGATAGAGAGAAAACATACAGTCACATACATGTGGCGATCAAATGGTCCAATCAATGTCGTCTAATTTGTACTTCTGGTTCATGTTGCAATCATAAAATTATTAGTTTGACTTAAAATATTATAACAAAATAGAGAGTGTTCTGTAGGTTGAATCGTATGTTCTGTCCTACTTCTGTACTTCTGTACTTTTGAATGTAGAGTACAAATATGTTAAAACCTATGCGGAGAAATTTTCCGATGTAACTTGTAATAAAAACGTAAATATTTATTTTTAATTAATAAACTTGTCTTTGTATAGTGATCAATTTTTGAAATGGTAATTATATGACAGACAAATTGAAATTATCTCTATCGCTCAAAAATGAGTATGTTATGGAATGTTCTACCAGCTTAAAAAAGCGTATTTTATTATAGCCAAACTCCTCATGACATCAGAGTTGTATTCGTCGAATGTTTTCTCTAGCTCTTAAACAGGTCGAACGTATAGTTTAGTTTATCACTGGCCTATAAATCAATATTTACCAATGAAAGTGTGTTCTGCATTGTTCAGCAACTAAGAAACTAATATTAAACAGTTAATTCATTCCACGAAACATTGCCCGTAAATATCGCTGTACGAAACTAGTGTCTGCGTAATCAACTAGACGTTCCTCTGCAAAACCTTCAAGACTTTCGACTCTCCTCTCTTAAGTGTGACCCGTTTTGTCTTTGAGTTACGGGACCATTTCTATGTCAACAAAATATGTTACCACATTAGGAATAGTACAAGCCATGCATGTCCTATTTAAATAGGTAATGAGATAATGAAAGATTAGCTTAAGTGATTTCATAGCTATTAGCGTGTTCTACAACAATATCAAGAAAAACCTGTGTGCAACAAACGATTGACTTTGTAAATAATGAATCATAATATATGTAACTTGGATTCTTCGCAATCTGAAAAGATCAGAAGGCCACCCTTCACTTTTATTTGCACGTCTATCATTAGTATTTAAAAACAATATAAAACCAGCATCAGGAAAATCCACGTATACATATCGATCCACGTGATGAGGGTGATGACGAGGAGACTTGATATGACCTTGAAACGTTGGGAAACCGAGGAGTCCTTGAGATCTGGGTGACCGCACGCACTTCCGTGGAGTGCCAAGAGGGTGTTGTCAGTATCCAGTGATGTGATGAAATGTCTTTGGAGTGGAACGAGGAATATTAACACGATGTCTGTAGAGTAAAGCGAGGAATATTGTCCCAGGACAACCTTGAAACTGGTCTATACCAGTTTTAGAGGCTGACATAGGGTACAAAAAATGAAGTTGTCATAACTTATGGTAAGTCTTTTGGCTGTCCATTATGACAAGCTTCCCTTTTAAATTTGGTCCCTCCATTTGCAGCGGCTGGGAACGGAACGTCCGGGTTAATTCCCTGACCTGAGAATGTGGTCCCTGGTTGTTGTACATGGATACCCTGTCAGTTTAGTTGGCCAGTTGGAGGGCAGAACGGGTCTGCCTGCCTGAGCCTGATCACAGCAGTCACAGGAGCATGGACGTTGGCCCCCTAAAATTTGGCTGTCTGCCTGTCCCATCCCACCCTTTCTTTTCCTGCTATATCCTACCCACATAGCAAGAGTCCTTGATTCAAGGGCAGATTTTTCTTGAATTTTCCTCAACGATTCACGGTAAACATTTTCAGCTACAATTAGGATTGTTTCAAGGTCAAAAACGCAACCTGCTCTAGCAGGCCTTGATTTGTGCATGTTTTGACCAAACCGACCAATGAGGCACCATTACGCATTTCTACCCATAGTGCTCTTCGATAGACGCCGTGTCATCCCATCCCCCATCATTCGCCATTTGTAATTGAGATTTCGCGGATAATGCCGAGTGGAGAAAGTTGATGGTTTCGTATTCTGTTTTTAAGTTTATTAAGTATTTTAAGTTTGTAAGAGCATTTTACTTTATAGTTTAAGTTTGATTACTTCGGAAACAGAAGATAGCAGGTAAGTGGATACAACATCTTTACTCATTGTAGTGCACATTACTTTAATAACTTAGTTAAATGTCTGAAATTATCAAGGATGAAGTTCAGGTTGGATCAGTGAATTCCTCTTTGAACCCAAAATGCTACATTTTACACGGACAAGAAACTGTCAGTACCATTGTTTACTAATTGTCATGATTATTATTATTTATTTAGTATAATATTAATATATTTATTCCTTTATATACTCTATTATTAAGGAAGGGTTTAGTCTGAGCCTTGTTATTGAAACTGGTATTCCTGGGCCTAACCTAGCAGCGGTGAATTTTTCCTTCAAACAGTTTTAATATTTTGTTGACTTAAATGCTACAATAGGTGTATCCTAAAAGAAGCTAGCTAGTTTATTTTAAGTTTTAGCCTAATAAGTTTAAGTTTAATCAATTAATAATGGGGTAATAATAGGCGATTAATGATTTAAAATAATTCCTTTTAAATTATTATACAAGACCTGTTGTTTAAACAGCAAACAAAGCTTTACTTAAATATTAGGCATGTTACTGTGACTAAGGCTATGCTGCTTTGGATCTATTGCAACTATTTTGAAACCGTTAAAAGTACAAAGTTACCTATATTTCCTTCTACTATTTTCATCCAATCAGGTTTAGGCCTAAAACCGAATTACCTGAAAAAGTGGTTACCGAAAGTAATAGGTAACGGTTGAGATGAGTTTGTACAAAAATCATGACGGTGTCAAATTATTTTTAAATCATGAAAATTAATAAACAATGGTACTAACAGTTCCTAGTTCATGTAAAATGTAACATTTTGGGTTGAAAGAAGAATTTCCTGATCCAACCTGAACTTCATCCTTGACAATTTCAGACATTTAACTAAGTTATTAAAGTAATGTACACTACAATAAGTAAAGATGTATCCACTTACCTCTTATATTCTGTTTCCGAAGTAACCGAACTTAAAATATAAATTAAAATGCTCTTACAAACTTAAAATAACTTAATAAACTTATAAACAGTCTACGAAACCATCAACTGTGTACAAAATGTTGATAAAATAATGAAAATTTGGTTATTAACAAACTTAAATATCTTAAATTAAAATGAATTGTCAAAATATGCAACCTTTTATTTGATTACACTAAATCAGATCACATTTTAAGCTTTTGAAATTACTTAATGGATTATTTTAGAAGTGTATGTAGCAACAATACTCATTAACTGCTATTTCAACCTTGATTTATTCATAATTTACCCTAAAATGTATCATTATGCTATTTTTAGCCTTGAATTAGTCATTATTATTAGCTTTGATTAATTCCTGATTTAACCTTCAATTAATAATTATTAAGTTTTTATTTAGTTATGATTTAACTCTAAATTAATGCAAATTTAACCCTAAATTAATCCCAATTTAACACTAAATTAATCCTAATTTGACCCTAAATTGCAGTTGTCCCAGGACAACCTTAAAACTGGTCTGTACCAGTTTTGAGGCTGACATTGGGTAAAGCAAATAAAGTTGTCATTACATATGGAAGTCTTTTGGCTGTCCATTATGACGAGTTTCCCTTTCACCTTTGGTTCCTCCATTTGCAGCAACTGGGGACGGAAACTCCGGGTTTTGTCCCCAACCTGAGAATGTGGTCCCTGGCTGTTGTACATGGATACCCTGTCAGTTGAGTTGGCCAGTTGGAGGGCAGATCGGGGTCCGCCTCTTTGAGCCTGAACACAGCTGTCACAGGCACACAGGAGTTGGCCCTCCGAAAGGTCAATTTGGCTGCCTGTCCCATCCCACCCTTTTCTTTCCTGCTATATCCTTCCCTTCCGGTAACCTGCGCAAAATTCCCGCTTTTGGAAGACGTGCCTAGCAGCTAATGCTGGGGTTTCCTAATCCAGCAATAACAACAATAAAAACCTCAAATTAAACCTGGTTTTGCCCCAGTTTGTAATTGCTGCTTCAATTTTTATCCTTGAATCAAGGTAAAATATCTTAGGTTAATTCAAACAGCACAAGTGTAGACTTGAGCTCTTGAAACAAGCCTGATTTTACCTTGATGCCTTGAATTTTTCACCTTAATTCAGGCTTGTTAACTTGAAAGTACAGGGATGATTTAACCTAAAACAAGCAAATTTTGCTATGTGGGTATTCTTCCGGTAACCTGCGCAATATTCCCGCTTGTGGAAGCGTGCCTAGCAGATTAGCTGGGGTTTTCTAATCCAGCAATAACAACAACATAACAACAATGAATAATATCACAATGTCTGTAGAGTAAATCAAAGAATATAAGCACAATGTCTATAAGGGAGACGATGAATATTACCACAGACTCTAAAGTGAAATGAGGAATATTAGCACAATGTCTGTAAAGTGAGACGTACTCTCCAACACGTTTCAAACCTTAAAATTTATTGAGTTCAAAAACAGTTGCTTTAAACACTGCTAAAAGGTACCTTTTTCATGCAGGGATTTATATATAAAGTATAGTTATCACTTTAACGCCAGTGTAACCCGAAGAGCTAGTGCTCTAAATTCATCACTACTTATAATGGACCGGAATGAGTGCAAAAATATGTAGTTATTATTTTAAGTATTACCGATTGGACTTCAATAGTATGTATTCAAATATTTTTTAAATCGTCTTTTCTTTTCTAGTTCGTTGTGCTTTGTAACACAACCCTGTAACCTATTAAGCATATTGCGTTGTTGTATTAGTGTTAACCATTCCCTATGCATTTCATATATTTTTAGTTCATTCTCTTCACACCTATTTACAATAACTAGGGACAGGCTTTTCAATCCTAATGATTCCTGGAATGTAAAGTATAAACCTATATAATGGATATGTAATTAATTTATATATATAATTTTGTTGTTGCTTTCTTTAATAGTGGCCTATACATTTTATAATATAGACAAAATTTATATAGCAAACATATAGAGCGTATTACCAAACACCTTTCTGGAGTTGAGGTAATCTTTGAAATTCATCCCGCTACCAATGAATACATAAGCAGCCTGAGACAGTGAAAGCTGAAAAATTTATTCAAAGACAACACTTTAACTCAACGAGCAGAGCGACGGACCAGAAAGAAAACATCGTGCGATTTGTTCATGAAAATGCGGCGAATTGTTGAATCCTAATGAGGGAGTAAAGGGAAAGTGGCCAAATGCTTGACCTGGTGCCACCCGTAAACCATGGACCCGGTTACGCAATGTGGGGGCTACAGCTGGCCCAAGCCCTGGCAAAATGTTGGCCAAATGCTTGACCTGGAGCTTCCCGTAAACCATGGACCCGGTTACGCAATGTGGGGGCTACAGCTGGCCCAAGCCCTGGCAAAATGTTGGCCAAATGCTTGACCTGGAGCTTCCCGTAAACCATGGACCCGGTTACGCAATGTGGGGGCTACAGCTGGCCTAAGCTCTGGCCGAATGCTTGACCAGGGGCGACCCGTAAAATATGGACCCGGTTACGCAATGTGGAGACTATAACTGGCCTGAGCTCTGGCCGAATTGTGGCCGTATGCTTTACCTGGAACCACTCGTAAAACATAGACCCGATTATACTAGTCCTCTTTGTATTGAATCTTATTTTTCCGTTAAGTTAACGGAAAGAGTTTGCAAACAAATGCTAAAAATACCGGTGCAAGTAAAAATAAAACTGTGGCTTTTTACATTATCGTTCCTTTCTCGCTTTTTTTGGCCCGTTTTGTGCCAGCTTTACACAAAATCTACGTTAATTCAATCTGTCATTAATCTCGTCTACTGGAATTGGCTGGCACTTTATTAATTTCAATCATGTTAAAACCTAACTGGTCATACTGCTTTGGTCATTTGTTGTTTTAATAGCGTATACACTATTATCAAGTGTGTATCGTAGACCATACTTTTGTAGTCTTGTATCGTAAAAACTGCCTGTGTACGAGTGTAATATTAATTAGGACCTGACTCTTAGAAATCTTGAAAACTCAAGAACGAATTTGATCAACAAGCAGGCCTACACCTAATGAAGCAGCATTTGTAAACAAATGTTTGATTCAGGTTTAATTCTAAAGAGGTTCAATGAATCAGTTGATTCATCCAGGTCGTTTTAAATCTGTTTGTTATCTACTTTAAGTTTTATCTTCGAGAAATTTAAATTAAATTAAATTAATATTTAGGAATATACTCTCAGAAGCGACTTAATTTATTATTAGACTCTAACGAAAGCTGATGCACACAAGTTGGTTTTACGTTCCTCGCAGTTATAAGACTCCGAATTTTTTTAAACGCCACATACAACATTAGGCAAATACACTATTTGCAGTTCATCCCGCCTCGGAATATGCCCATTTTTGGTTTCTAGACTCAGTCGACCCGCGATTTAACTGCTGTCTCATCTGGTCAAAATCAAACAAACTAAACAAGCTATGGTATCAGAATGCCGTAGACAAAGAGATTTTTGGCATCAGGCATAGAAGGTCTATTTGACTTCGTTATTAAATACCGCAAAGACATGTATGAAATATTTTCATATTAGAATTTGGTTGCATACTTCTTTCCGACACCATTTCAGTGTAAAATGTGAACTGTTTTTGGATCAATAGAACCATTTTAAAACGCAGTACTCAGCTGACTGTGTTTTGAAAATGATTCTGTTGAACCGAAACCTATAACCATTCTGTACATATACAAATTTGCAATGAAATCGAAAATGGGTATGTAACCAAATTTTCTACTGGAACACATTTCAAGGGTTAAAATGGGTACAATTTATAACTTCTGAATATAACCTTAGGGGTTTCCCTTATATACCAGCACAGTAGGATGACACAGAGTAATATACTACCATGCGCACGAGGTTTTATAATAGTATTTTTGTTTAATCGTGTGTAAGTTCATAATGTGTGTAAATTCGTTGTTTTTAACAACATGACGCAGTTTGCAACAACATGACCAGTTTGCGTAACGTAATGAGTAACCTAGGGTACAATGTCTGGATACTGATGGTGGCCTAGCACCGAAACGCTTTCATCAAGAACAAATTTGAACAGTCGACGACGTAAGTAAAATAATAACACAGAGTAAGTATAAATATATTCACCCCATCGATGTCGCAAGGAAATGATCATCGATATCCTCTTTCAAACCCACTCTTAAATATACCTGTTTCTTTTCTGACAACGAAAAATACACTTCACACACGAATTACATACACCATATTGCCTACAACTGCAATTTTGGATACCACAAACATTACTTTCATCAACTTGAATGAGTTCTCGATATTGAGGTTTTAAACGTCGAGTCTGTTACCGTAGTCCAAAGTAACAATCAACCAGCTGTTTATTACTATTTTAGCGAGCGGAAAAGTAAGGCACAGCGAGCGAAAAATAACTTTTCGCTCGCTAAACAGAAAACTAAGAATTATTTTGTAATTTTAGCTTTAGCAAGAAGCACTTTAGGCGTAGTTTTAGGATAAAAATAATCTAGATACTGTCACACAACTGCCAATGAATAGGGTTACCAGTCGTCCGGGTTTTGAGGCCCTGCCCGGTGTCCGGTCCGGGGTTGCTCTTTGTCCGGGGTTTTAGATTTGTTCAATAAACTATTTTTTTTTTTTTAAGTTACAAGAGTTTAACAATACTACATCCAGAATCGAGTGTTTCACCTCATTTTTTAGTTTTCCTGATGAACGATGAGATAAATTTGACATAAAATGAAAACAAGTGTACAATCGGGCAGTCAGCAGACAATTTGTCTGTAGTAAAACTGCGTAATACCAAAATCCTAATCTGACACCAAAATATTACATGGAATAAGTTAAACTTGAATTAATTTATTTTAGTTTTTCTTTTATCTATTTTGCTGCACTATTGAGCGACTGAGGATATGCTGATCGACCGCACCTCCAACTGGCCTGGGTTGGCCTCATAAATATCTGGAAACCCTTCCTGTCACATCCCAATAGCTGATTTTATACTTTTGTTTATGTATGGTATGCGAGGCTTATATACTTTTTTTTCTTTCTTAGAGGTTCGTGTTCTGATACCATTGAAATCATCCTATATTTCTAAAAACTAACACGAGTTTTAATCTGGTCCTTGTCCTTGCGTATGTGTTCGAGGGAGGGAGAGAGAGAGTGAAAAAAGAATGGTAGAGTCCGCGAGTGGACGGAGAGGGGCGTGTATAGTAGGGCCGTCTCGACCTATCACAAGTTAGTCTGTGCGTTCTCGCCGGACTGTAGGCTCCAACAGCTGGATATTTTACCCTACCAGGTAAGATAAATGTTGACAATTTTATATTGTATCCATAGCTAATGATTTGCAAATCTTAAAAATGTATTTAAACTTCATGTACTTCGAGTTTATTTATACATTTAGATTATTCAAGATAACTGTATTCGGGTTTCCATACTTAGTTTTGATGACAGTTTATTTAATATTTTAGTACATTTTGTATAATTAAACAAAACTCAAGTGCATTTTATCTGATGTTTGCCTTAAGTATCATTATCTTCAGTAAAATTATATAGTGTAACCTACATAATTATAAAACTATATGTTTAAAAATAAAGAAAATTTGCAACAGGCTCTTTTAATGAATTAGTTTAAAACATATTTAAATACAAACGTCATAAGATCATAAACCATGATTTAGTCACACAATCAAATAATAATTTGATCAAGAATTTCAGATAATTGTTTCTATACTATTTTACTCAAACTGTTTTTCCCTCGAGATGTGAGAATGAAATGATACCTCTCAAAACTATTATCTTAAAACTTTGTTTTGTTAAAAATATATTAAAATAAATACATGTGATACATAAGTTGTTTCTTCTCCTCTAACCGCGTGATGCCTACATATTACGACTACAGTAGTTGTTATTAAATATTGGCAAGCCTATTCCCTTTCGTGTTACCTGGCTGGCTATTTTACTTCATAAGAATAATAATTTCAAAGCATCTTCCCAAATTTATCTTTATGATACACTTCAACTCGAAATAAATAACAGATAAATAACTGTTCACTTTTGCGTTGGAGTAGTGGTTAGTTTTGTGATAAGCAGTTATTAACTATGTATTCTGTTTAGCTCCTAAAAATTGACAGTAGTCATTCGGTCAATTGGGAGCTTTTAAAATTAAAAATTGTATTCGCTTAAGAAATCGGCTAAGCGAATTTCGATCAGTCTTAGTCGACAGTCCTTTAACAATTTTTATATTACAGGGAAATGTATTTATTAAAATTAATTGACAAATTTGTTTATTCAATGAATCATAATCAAGATCGCGTGGCAGCAGAACCGCAGTGACTCAATTCTAGCCCTAACTTGACCATTTTAAATCTGCTACTTTATTTTAGTGACAAGTTTCCCAACTGAGGTGGAGGAATGCCCACCATGCAACCGCCCTCAGTCGGACCGTAGTTCCGGCTAGCTCCTCATTTGCTTTGATTGAGAGATAATCTAGTTTGCACCACGGAATTACAAAGTTCACTGGAGTGTCACGTCGTTCGTGGTTTGGTTTGGAAAATAAATTTACAGAACTAATTATCATATCTCACTTAGTGAACTGCATTTTAATTTCTTCATTATCATCAGTTTAATTTTGTAATGGATTATTTAAAGCTTTTACAACTGAAAGCTGCAACTTGTAGGGAGTTTTGAGATACTTTGAATGAAAAATATTTGCTTCTGGGAATGAAAAATATGTATGAAAAATATGATTCATTGCTGTAAGTAGTTTAGGATGGGGTATTATTCATTAGAAGTAACATGTGCAATGAAAAATACCCTTTCATAGTTCTGTAAGGTCAACAATATAGTACTTATTTGTTGGAATATCTGTTGGAATGCAATGTTAACTCCTTTGAACTGGGTTAACAAACCAGGCAACTTGCGAGAGTTCCTTACCCACATGAATTACAGTGTCAATTACAGTCAATTACAGTGTGATTATTATACGATCAAGTAAAACAGTATTTTTTATAAAACCTAAAATAATTATCTATTTTGGGGAGCCTCCGATTCCTCCCTAAACTAACCTCTCCCCACCGCCCCTCACAAGCCGAACTACGGTGCTCATTTAGCACTAGGTCGGTAAAGATAAATTATTAACTACGAACTTTCATATTATACCATTGTGTAGAAGAGAAAATAAGTTTTAGTTTCCAAAAATATCCAATAAAGGTGTTCTTTACTAATTTTAGTTCCTAAAAATTTACTGTAATGATAAAAAAAACTGTATTTACATACTAACTAGGAAAAAAATTCTCGTTCTGATTACTTGCAAGACTTTGAGAAAAAAAAACCCATTGAAAAATGTTAAAGCGTACATTTTGGGAGCGACTTGTGGAACTAAAGCACCATAACACACCGTAAAGTAAATTCGGTTCCAGACCGATAAGCGCATTTATTATTACTCCTGGATCCGTGCACTTAATCGCAAAATATTACCACGAGATATTTAATTTTTAGTAGCTCCCAGAAATTCGAACTATAATTTTTTAAACATCTCAAACGTTTGCGATGTATACACATATTCGTAATTCGTGTTGTAGTTTGAACGGCGAAGGAAGGACACGCGCAGTGATGTTTATCTTGTATCTGGAGTGGGTACAGTTTCGAAAAAAGTGTACGATTCAAATACTTTACGAACTATCTGTTATATTATATTCTAAATAAGCTTACATTAAATAAGTTGTTTGTAGAACATATGCAGATCAAAAAAACACACATTACCATAAGATACCTTAAGTATATACTCAACTTAAGGGTCTACGGAATAAGTTTGACAGCAGTACAACGGTTTCAAATTCCGTTTAAAGTCTGTTGTTAGGGAACTTAAGCCAAACATATTTGTATGTACAAAAATTATTTTATACCCTTCGAAATCAAATGGAAGAAATTCTATGACATTTTTTATCTTTTTATCAAATAAATTAACAAAGCTATAGGAAATCGATAAGTCTTTTAAAAGGCATAAAGACAAAAAATTCATTACACTCTGGCATAATGGCAAACCATGTATGAATGGTCAGAAACCGTTTCTGTTTTTATCTCTTGTAATCGTGAATATCATCCTAGTGGCATCTTCTTTCTCTTTTCTCTTACTTTTGACAATGGATGTTCACGCGGCGAAGCAGGTTTTTTATAAGGTAAACCGAAGCTTTTCACCGAACCGGGTTAGTAATGGAAATGGGGGGGGGGGGTTAAAGTCACTTATAATAGATTTTACCCATAATAATAACATGGTCACACCGATTAAATATTTTTCCACTTAAACAGTCACATTATTATCACAATATATGCGCCATATGACGCACATGATCAAAATTCGAACCCTGAATGTTAATAAATATTCAAAATATGGAGGGTTTTATACAGAAACTCAAATGTTCTAATTTTTTATCAGAACTGAGCCCTTTATCAAAAATCTATATGATAACTTTTCGTTTTGAGGTCCCCAGATGCCAAAAATACAATTCGTTCAATACTGTATATATATATGTGTGTGTGTGTGTGTGTGTGTGTGTGTGTGTGTGTGTGTGTGTGTGTGTGTGTGTGTGTGTGTGTGTGTGTGTCCGTAGGCACGATAACTTTCGTAAAAATGGTCCAAATCTTGATTAAATTTGGAACAAACGTGTAAAGCTACATTTATGACTTTAAGATTGAAAACCAGACAGATCGCATTATCCGAAGTGGTATTTTAGGAGGGTTTTGTACCCTAAAGTTGGATTTTTGTTTAGTTTTTTACATATAATATTTTAAGAAATATAATTTTAGTTTTCACCATTCGATTTGACTTTAAAAAACGAACAATTTAGTGTTTTTATCATTTCTCTACGTCAATTTGTTACCAAGATATTGAAGGTGCTAAACACAGTACGTTGCCCAATGTTATCCTTATGGAGAATAAGACTAATATTATATCTCGCTTATTTATAAACGTATCCGGACGAAACTTGGTTTATGGTTTCATTTTGTTGTGGTCTATTGATAATTGTCCTAAAAACAATATTTTGCCGATGGTTCCCGTAGCAGCAAACCTGCGTACTGCGCCCATGTTATTCTTATGGAGAGTAAGAAAATTGTTATGCCTCACATAATTATGAACATAAATTAATATAACTTGGTTTGTAGCTTCACCTAGTTGAGTTACACTGATATTTGTAAAGAAACATAATTTGTGTTCCTTGTTGCAGCAAACTTGCGTACTCAGCCCTCCATGTTATTCTTATGGAGAATAATTAAAATTGTATAAACTGCTTATTTATAAATGGATATGGATGAAACTTGGTATCACCGGGTTGTGGTCTGTTGATATTTCAATTAAAACCTAATATTTTCTGTTCCTTGTTGCAGAAAACCTGAGTACTCAATCCCCATGTTATTTTTATGGAGAAAAATTACAATTTAATATACGGCTCATTTTTGAATATGTATCTATGAAATTTGGTAAGTGGCTGTATATGGTATATTTATATATGCATTGGAAATTCGCTGAGTATGCAGGTTTGCTGCAACGGGGTTATTTTTAATTCGTTACACGCAGACAGGTGGGGGTTATGTTCTACACGGGCATTCCAAGTTTCATAATAATAGGACCAGAAACAACCGCATGCGAGATCATTTTTAAATTTCAAATTATCGCTTGTAGCACGCAGGCGTAGATGTGATAAGAGAGTGAATGTTCAAGTGGGCAAAATATTTGACTGGTTTCGCTAATTTTAAGTATCTCAACGCTAACGGCATTTTTTTAATAGAGCACACAAATGCCTTTAGGAAAAGCGTTCCAAACCGCTTAATTTTGTGTGGACACCCCGGGATCTGAACCCGTGACTCACGGTGTTATTCTTATGGGAAACATATTAAAAGAGACTTTAAACCTCACTATTACCACTACTCGGGTTCCAAAGTAGCTCGACGAAAACTATTAATGAACGTATGTGAGTTAACAATGGAAGGACTTATGACACAGTCCCAGGGTCGCTATGAGGGCGTGTCCCACACTAGCAGACGGTCTCACACTGGGACTCAGGGACTCTGGGCCACTCTAGTTACGTCACTGACCCGGGTTGCGATATGTTATGATCACGCCGCCGTCAACGACGGTAGATTAAAACATCTAAATTGCAACCTTCTTTCTTTCTTTATTTAAAAAAAGAGGTCGGCAGCCTCTTTTTGCCTCACTTTTCCCATTGATGTAGACCATAGATCTGTGCGTGGAACATATCCAGCAAAGCAAGTGGAGCCGGTACAGTACGAGTTGTCCAGTACTGATAAAATGTACGTGCCAAGACTGGGATCGAGCCCACGACGGGGCCGCTGCCTTGGTTCCGGAGTCCGTCGCCTTGTCACTACGCTAATGACTCACACTCAATTACTTTTACTTTGAAAAACCTAACTAAGAGTTTAAAACTATTTTTCGCCACACTGCTTCAAATACTGTTTCCAATAAATGCGTTGAGTTTCAGAAGTTGTTATTTTTACTCCTAGGATAAAAAGTATCATTTTGATGATGATTCTCGTCTTAGGGCTAAAATCATCATTTGATAACACTTTTCCGTCGAGCTGTTAAATAAGATTTGAACAAATTATTCAACTATAAACAATGAAAACTTGTGTTACAGCTGTTTGTTTAGAATAGCAAGATCAAAACTGGAAGCCAAGTTTTAATGGTAAAAAAGTAAACAAAATTTAGTGTTGTTATATTGGTATTGTGCAGTAAAATTGTTTGCAGTATGACGTAAAATATTGTTCATCACTATATGAAATATACTATACGTTAATTTTAAAATATAATTTTTCCATCCCTTTTTCCAGAAGAGCAACACTTTTGCGGTCTTTTAAAGACGCAACCCAATTTATAACAGTACTAAAATTCACTGTTTAGAGTCACAATTTGGCACCTCTACTTATTTGATCATTAGCTGGTTCGGACGTTACAATGTTTTTTAAATGTTTTTTTCTATTACGTTGAAAGTACTATTATTGGTCATAAAATCTGCCTTATGGGTTTGCATCATAAATTCTTAATCAGTTTTAGAATTCCAACACAAAAAAACTTGTTTTAGTTGAGTTAAATATTTGTAGTTTCTACTTAAAATACTTGAAAAACAGAAACCCTGAGACATTAAACAAAATTAAGACAGGTGCACTTAAAACACTAAACAAGTATTACACCTCTAACTCATTACTTCCATTTATATAAACATTTCTATCAAACACACACTAAATATGCTATGAAACATATAAAATAAAATAAATGTAATTAACTTTTTTTTCAAAAATTTTAAAATGTCAACAAAATTATTCCCTCAGTTGTTTGGAGTGCCCGGTAATGGTATAAACGATCTGGCTTTGAATTGTTTCGCCATTTATTAATAGTACCACCGACCTGCCTATTAACTACACCGTAACCAACTACAAACACATTGTGTTCATTTTAAAGGCGTATTTACTAATTTTGAAATAAAGATGAAGACAAGCTTGATGATTAAATTGCTAGGATTAATTCCAGTACTAATTGGGAAATGCGCTTCCCCCGGCCCTATTGAATTTCCTATAGTATTAAGAAAAGAGCATCTAGAGCAAACGTAGCTAGATTGATCAGAAAACCGTGTTATATATATATTGCACAAACTATGACAAGAATTACCTTACTTCCTAATTCATTTATAACTTATTACCTTTTAACATTATTTTTAAAACCATTAGTGTCCAGTCCTTGTAAAATCACAGTTCCTTATAAAACTTAGGTACAGATAAATAAATAAATGAATACAAGTTTCCTTGGTTAATAGTATACCCAGTGGCAATTTACACGCAATGAGATTCAAATATAACAAGCACCGTTTAATTCTAGTGCTATGACTTGTATCGTTATACGGTCACGCGGTGCTGCCCGTTAAACCGCATTATCATACAGTGCTATAGTGACTGACCTTGAGCCCAGACCGTTATCTCTTCTGTAGGACTCGGCTTGATGTATGCACCAATGCTCTGAATACTCTGAAACTTGAGCTAAATTAATCTGTCATTTTATTAAGCTATCTCCAACTGTACTGGACTTTTCGTATCTCATAATTACTTACTTACTTACTTGGTGCGAACGTGGTACTTGGATCAAGTTTGAATACGGCATTCATTGAAGTTGGTCTAAGGACATTCCCTCAATGCTAACATAGGTCAACATGATGTTCGACCCAATTTGTTTTGAGTATGAAATGAAATTCTTAAGTTAAATCAATCACTTAAATAGTAACAACGTGGCATTTTCTATGACTTTTACGTTTTGCTTTAAGGTGCATTTAAAGCCAATAAACGTGTTTTGTTGTTTTTGATCTACTTGGAAAAAACCGTAACCCTTGAAATAATTAATCAAAGCATTAATGCCCTCAATGTTTTCAGTAAGACATTTATAAAATAAGTTAAACAAAATTGTAACTAGTCTTATAGATACTTCGCAGTAATATAGTTCGAAATTGTATGAGAGTAGTGGCAAACTACCGGGATGACGCCACTTTCGGCACTTTTTCCCATGTTATTTTTATGGGGATCAGTTTTTGCACACTTGCCCGATCCTACCCTACACAAATTCCCTTGTTGGCCTATACTAATGTCCGACCCTTGCCTATATTAAATTCATTTTTCCAAACCCAATCCGTCCTCTATATTTTTAAAAATTAATTTTCAAAATCAGGTTAAAAAACTAATAAGGTGTTTATGGTCCGATTTGTCTGCAATTTGGATATGTTATTGTTCTAGGCTGGTGTTTTAATAAATTCCACCTAAATTTCCAAAATTCACTATTATGGTTAAATTAAAAAAGCTTATTTACCATCCGGCTGTATAATTGCCATATTTCCAATACTTTGTATTGTTGTGGGCCCCAAGTTGTAGTAGTGTGAATCCACCATTTTTTATGGACGTGGTTGCTGAGGATTGACACTTTTTATTTATTTTGTGATACTCTTTAGTAGAGAGAATATGATGGGGTCTATTTTCACACGTTTTCTCCATAAGAATATCACGGGGGTTTGGACCGACACCAGGCCTAGTATGTGTAACTACGCATCCTACAATGTATATAAGGGGGTCAGTCGACTCCACCCCAGTCTACCAAAGGGGTGACCGATCCGGGCCTAACTTTTATATTTTTATTAATACCTAAAATGTGACTGTTGGGCCCCAATTTGGGGCCAACCACTCTCAACTACCTCTGTAGTAATATATAAGTTAACTATATAAGTAATATAGATATATTGGTTCTAAACTCATTTTAATACATCCTTTGCGGAAATCCACGAGTTCTGGCTCCTTGGAAATCCAAGCCATTTGACATATAATAAATCACTCTTCCTGCTAATTACCTTCTCAACTAAATAAATGTCTTTATATTTAGTCTTTAACAATTCTTGTTCATAAAATCCTCCTTTGATTATATTGTCATTCTCATCTTTCAAAATATAAGTCACAGGCTTTGTTTTCTTAACTTCTGGTATTATAAAAAGCTCCCCTGTCCAGTTAGGGGCATATCCTTTACTAAATACATGTTTATACATGGAAATCCTTACACTATCCCCCACCTTATATCTTGGCTTTTTAACTTGTACTTTAGATGCCAACCTTTCATTTACATCTTTAGAGTTCTTGGCACTTACTTGGTTAGGCTTCATCCCTATGGACCTATGTACTTTATTATTATATATTCTTATTAACTTTGGAAGTAAATCCAACCTTTTGTAACTCCCTTGTGCACTAAACTCTCTATATAGCCAATTCTTTAAAGTTCTCTGAAACCTTTCCACAATAGCCGCCTTAGTTGTAGAGTAAGTGTGGTAGTGATTATAATTTAGCTTTTTCATTAGTTTTTATTTATATTGTCATACCTCAAAGCCTGTGACATTAAACACATATCACTCTGCTCTTTGCCTTTGGGTACATTCTTTATTAAGTTTTCTTCGGCATCCCACTCATCGTTATCTAATGTTAATGCATTATAATTTTTAATCAGCCTGACTATAGTTTACAGGTTCTTTTAAAGTTAACAGTTCCCACAGACCCTTTGTCTCTTTATAAATTTTTATCTCCAACTGTAACATCATCATTGGCAATTTGAACTTCCTGACTCACAATAAAAAATGTATTTGCTTCTCGCCTAATACCATATGTGGTGTCTGTCATACTACTTCTACCAAGGTAATTTCCTAAATAGTCTGATGCTAAAAGACCAAAATCTAATTTGTCCGGTGTCATCTGGGTTTTTCTTGGTATTCTAGACGGGGTATTTTCTAAAATCATTGGGAGAACTGGCCTCTCTGTAGTTTTAGGGGCTACATTTTTTAATTCTTGCAAAGGCTATATTAATGGTTGGAATGTTTGGAATCTCTCTTCAGCCTCTAAATAATTACCACGTTTTAGTGTCCTATATTTTTCTCTTATTTGTTTTGCAGGGTCAACCAATTCCTGTTGAATATTTGTTTTCATTTTATTTACATTTTATTTATCTCATTTGTCAAAGGATTATACTCAAATACCTTATAATGTATTATTAAGCAATATGCCTATGTGTCTGAAGGGACATTTTCAGCAGTTTCAATTTCTAATTTATATCTACAACCCCCTCTTTGACCGATTCATTCTGGCTAGAACAGTCTATTACAATTAGGGGATATTTCTTTATAAATTCAGCTCTGTTAAACATAGGATTGGGGACAGTGTTGTAGTAACTCTCTCTAAACCTCACAAACATATCATAAGCTTTACAGGCATCTCCATTTTGAAAGTCGATATTTAAATCACTATAAGGGTAATACTTAGAGTTTAAAAACACTTTTTTAAGATTTTTCAATTTACAGTGATCAAATTCTTCAGTTCTTTTTCGCCACTATTGTCCCTACCTGTTTGGAAACCAAGTATAATATACCTAGGCTTCTCCAAACTTGAAGACGTCTTGATTGACCATGTATGTTTCTTGGTTTTGGGGTATGATGGGAGTGATGGGATTGGGAGTTCATGTAGCTCCAAACTTCTAAATGCAATTTGCAAATTTTTATTTTGCAATAACATCTTTTGTAATTGCAGCTTCTCCCCATCAGATGGCATCACATGTGGCATCACCCACTGGATCGATTTAAGTGTAATTTTGGGAATAGGATCAACCCCACTAGTTGGAGCATTAGCTGTTGTTAATATGCAATTTAAGTTGTTTTTGGATCTTTTAAACCCCAATTCTTGTTTGGCATTTACCAAAATATTATTAAAATCCTCAAATACACCCATTAACAGCTCTAGTGGGACGCAAGTACTAAACTTGCCACTTTTATGGAACTCCTTTAAATTGATGTCAGAATCAAATGCTACATTTGACAATTTAGTTGTTTTATTGTAAGAGCACAATTTTTTCATAAGACTGGAAATTCCCGGATTTCTTACAATATCTATTTCTTTACCAGCAACTTCGTATCTAATTTCATCAAATACGATTGCAAATGCATTATTTATAAAATGTCCTTTATCATGATTCTCTATTTCTCCTTTAATATACACATAACTCCTACATGGAAGAGTTAGTAAATCTTGATTATTTATATATATTCGAATTTCATCGGAATTATTTATTGCCAAAGTGATGTGGGGAACATAGGAGTGATTTGTAATTTTAACTATACTATCGCCGAATTGTAATTTTCCTGCAACGTCTAGAAAAGCTTCCATTTTTATTAATAGAAAATTTTAACTTCAGTCCAATTGATCGCAGAAACCTGGCATTTTGCACACTCAGTCCGTTCTTGTAAATTCTCATATCTTTTTATATGACAATTAATTGTAGTTTCTTCTCCATTAAAGTCAATTGGCCTGTCATGTTGATCTGGAAATGTAATGATAACAACATCTAAACTTCTCTTATTTACAGGGAAGTATATAATATTTCTTGGGACTTCAATCATTTTGTAGCCGGGAGGAGCTTCCGGATAAAAACTGTGTATGGTGCGTGATTTTTCACCATTTAAATAAGATCCATTTGCAATATTACATTTTACTCTAGTCACATTTACATTATTTATGTTGATTTTATTTACGGATTTAAACGGAATATCTGGAGTAGTAAATTCTTTAAATCCCAATAATGCAGAACCTAAACACGGTTTTGTAAAATCAAACACATGGCCAGAGTGTAAAGTAGCTTTCATAGTTTTAGTGTCGGCTATAAGTAAAACGTCTGGGAATTGCTTTTGAATTTCCTTCGCAAGCTCAAACACTTCGTAAGTCCCTTCAGTAATTTAAATTACATTTGGAGCTTTGTGATCGTAATAATACACATCCTCATCCTCGACTAAAGTTAATTTTGTGTCTTTAAGTTTATTAAATTTTTGAATCCTTTTATAAAATATAAGTTTGACTTTAGTATTAATTAATGCTTGATTATTTTGTATAATAACTTCAACTTTACCATCTAATGCCCGGTTTAATTCGTCAACTGTAACCTCCACCTTTTGTGGTGTAATTTTTTTTTTCATTTTGTAATATGTCAAAGTATTTAGAGGTTTTTTAACATTAAATATAGAATTATAACTTTGAAAATCTACAAAGCGAATTACATAATCATCATTTAATTCTATAGGAGGAAAGAACACCTACTTTAACTCTGGCTCGGTACCCGAAAATGTTGTAATAGATGAATCCATTTTTATAAACTGAAATTTTTGAGAAATGATAAATATAAAATTCCACAAATGGAACTATTTAATTCTTGTATTTGATCAGTTGTATGGTAAATTTTTGACGGTACAAAATATTCAATTCCTTCTTTTGGAGGTTGTATTGCAAATGGGTCAAAATAAAATACAATATCTTTATTTTTACGATATGCTGTCCGATGTGTGCCCCAGTCACTGTCTAAATTTATTACTCCGCACATCTTTAAATTTGGTCTTAGATGTTTTAGCTCATTTTTTAGGTACACTCCTCGAAAGTGAGGCACGTCTCTTGAGGCCTCTAACAGCTGAAAGTTGTCCACCTTTTTTATAAAATTTTAATCCCATTCCCATTTTTGCTTTAGCTTTCATCAAATTTGTCACAGCATACGCCGCTGTTTTTTGGCCAGATTGGCATCTTTTGCCAATCTGGCAAACTCTACTCCAAGCCTGGTCCGCTAATCGCATATCGGCTATGTTCCGGGCGGCGGTATCGGGATTATTCATGTAGAATATGTTGAGCTCTTTACAATAAGAGTCTTTTTTGGAGGTACATTTCCAATGGGGCTTTAAGTTTATATTTATAATTTGTAAATTGCAATGTGCCTTTTTTAGACATTTGTACTCTTTGAGCGTCATAATTTTTACAATATGTTATGTGACGCTCCAATATATCTTAAGTGTGAAAATGTTGCAAACAGAACTTGCAATAATTTTTCTTATTATTGTCTTTTGAAGAATTAAACATTAAATTATCAAAATCACGAATTAAACAGTAATGTGATGTGTGACCTTGTTGTAATAGCAACAGGTTTACGTGAGTATTACTATTTAGTTTAGTTATTCTTAATGGATATATATATATTTCTTGCCTTCAATCCAATAAACATTAACACTTATATGATTTTGTCTCTCAATTTTGTCTAGATTGGATATTTTTACGGGATGTTTTATATTTGTCATATTTAACTGACCTTCGTAGGGTTTGTAGAATGGGACTCGATTTGCAAGTTCTTTACAATTCTTTGGGTGTAGGGCTACTAATATACACCACAAAAAGCATTTATTATCGCTATTTCTTATGTTTAAAACCACGCGTTTCGATTTGATATATTGTGGAATGGGGAGGTGTGGTTTTGGAGTTAAGGATTAATACTTGTAAACGTGCAGCTGCCAGTATTTAGTATGGTCATATATCCATCCACTGCCTTGGGATTGATACTTATGCATGGAGGTATCGATCTTTAAAAGTGCTTCTTTAGTTTGTGATTTTTAATCTTTTTTTCCAATCGTTAACATTGTCAAAGTTCGAAAATCAGCAATACATTCTTTGTCAATTATTAAATCACCATTATTGTCCATTGAGTGTTTGATGAACTTTACTCTCCTAATAAGAATCCATTTCATTGGTAGGGGACAAGACTGAAGGGTATTTAATACTTCCGCAGATTCAGCGTTAAAAATATAGATCTTGTAAGGTCGCTTGTCACAGCTTATGTAGTTGCAGGGTTTGTTGCGAGTGACAACCTTTTTACAAACTTTGCATGTATCATGTTTTTTTAGCATATGCATTTCAAAATTATTATTTTTATCAAACATTTGATGGCATTTTTCACAAATGTTATGAATAACCTTGTGAACAAGTCGATAATGACACAATAAATTGCTTCAGTTGGAGTAAGACGTAAAAAAGACTGCACAGGTCAACATTTTATATTGGAATGAGTGTAGAGAAGTCATACTCAACTTTTTATAAACATAAATTAGCATTTTTTAATTTAAACATGAGCAAAATTCAAAATATGGAGGTTTTAGACAAAAACACAAATTTGACATTTTTATAAAAACCAAGCCCCTTATCAAAAATCTGAGAAAGTACTTTTTAGATATTTGTATAAAATACCTCTAAACCAAATTTGAACCTCACATCTCAATGAACAAAAACGTTAAGAGTGTTTTTCGGAAAACCAAAATTTGTAGTTATTAAGGAAACAACAAATATTTTTAAAAATCCGAACATGCTAGCAAGTGGGGGTTTATGTTCTACATGTACATTTCAAGTTACATTAAATTTGGATCATAAACAACCATATGGGAGCTAATTTTTTAATTTCATATTATCGCTTGTAGCGCGCAGGCGTGTCCCCTAAACTGATAATTTTCTTTACCAAACAATGTTTTACATCCATAATGTGTACCATAATGTGATACTGTGTACCTGTATACAAAATTTCAGCCCGATAGCTTTATAAATAACAAATATAGAATTTTAGGTCAAAGGAAAAAAAATTTGGACCAAAAGGAGTCAACAAAATCTGTTGAAACCTGGAATAGATGGGGACCCCTGAAACCTATTTCAAAGGTATTTTTACAAATTTCGTTATTGTTTCGATATCTCTTACCGTTTTCGAGACATAAGCGATTTTCGAAACATTCATTTTTGCATCC